>CM033476.1:115916259-116107436 GCA_019447015.1 Hymenochirus boettgeri | reverse complement strand
AGCTATACCCTCATACTGTACTGTCTATGGGAAACAATATGGCAGCTTCCACGCATATGTATAAATATAAATATACAGAGAAGGAATGTTCTGTACATACAATAATCTATACCCTCATACTGTACTGTCTAAGGGTAACAATATGGCAGCTTCTACCCATATGTATAAATATACAGAGTAGGAATGTACTGTATACACAATAAGCTATACCCTCATACTGTACTGTCTAAGGGAAACAATATGGCAGCTCCCACCCATATGTATAAATATAAATATACAGAGAAGGAATGTTCTGTACACACAATAAGATATACCCACATACTGTACTGTCTAAGGGAAACAATATAGCAGCTCCCACCCATATGTATAAATATAAATATACAGAGAAGGAATGTTCTGTACACACAATAAGCTATACCCTCATACTGTACTGTCTAAAGGAAACAATATGGCAGCTCCCACCTATATGTATAAATATAAATATACAGAGAAGGAATGTTCTGTACATACAATAAGCTATACCCTCATACTGTACTGTCTAAGGGAAACAATATGGCAGCTCCCACCCATATGTATAAATATACAGAGAAGGAATGTTCTGTACATACAATAAGCTATACCTTCATACTGTACTGTCTAAGGGAAACAATATGGCAGCTCCTATCACGCCTTGACAAACTACAAACATAGTTAAAACACGCCTTACGGTCGTTTCAAGCAAAAGGCTCTTACTCATGGCTAGGGGTGTCTCTCGTTTGGTTCCTCTTTTATAGGGGGAAGTAACGTCACATAAGAAACGCCATAACAAGCGTTTTTAACTATCAAAAAATTTAAAACAAATGAAACCTAAAATTAACCCAAACTATACTAGCTGAATGCAATATTAATAAATGGGAAACTAATCAGTATTTTTAAAAAAGCTGTTTCTATTAGTGTTGAGTGAAATAAGGAACTACACAAAAATAGCAACAGTATGATGTGAGTAGCAACTAGATCCAATTGATATACATTTAGTATCAGTGTGTACTTATATTAATAAAAAGACAAACTTTAAATAGTAGTATATCTTATAACATAGTTAGATAGACATTAGCAAATTTGAAAATATATAACTAAATATTTATATCAATATCAATTGCTTCGTATTTAATCATTTAACCAGAGGATATCATATCTGGAAATTTAAAAAACCTACGGAAGTTCTTGTATCGCAATAATATCAACGTACTCATTTTTTTCTAAGTAGAGCTAACTATCTTTATTACGTTGTATCCTATTGTATTTTTTTGTATGGCCCTGCCCTCTAACGAGACTTTAAACTCGATTGATTACAGTTAAAAAGAGTTGGTCGACCCCTCCTACTGGACTATTGAGATACGTTGAGCAAGAATCCCTGAATTGCTGCACGATCCTGTGACTTTAAAGATCGAGAGGTTGCATCCTACATACTGTATGTTACAGCGTGTACGTGAGCAGGAGCAGAATCACTACATATTTCGGCTGTTACAATTTAATGTTATGTTGTCTTATTTCATAACGTGTTTTCCCATGACAGTACTTTAAGAGTGGTGGGATTTGTGCATGTAGGAACACTTTTTACAACCGATTGCGCACCACACATATCACGCTGCCATTACACAGAACAAAGCATGTTGTTCTATGTCCATTTTTTCTCATACATACTTGGTCTACAATATGTTCCCAAGATTGTGCTCTTTGCGGAATATTTACAACCAGCTTAAGGACAGAATGAAGTGCAGGATCTTGTTGTTCTAAATAGGTAGTACCTTTTTATGCAGTGCACTATATTTCTAACAACTGAGGACTGTATTTGTTTAAAAAGATGTTCCTACACATATTCTTTTGAGTTATATTAGTGTTTAGTATTTCAACGGTTTCAGATTAATTTAATAGCTTTTCTGCTCTTTGAAATAAGGTGTACGGTTTGATTACTTTTGCCTTACGATAGCCGATGTAAAGAAAAAGACACTATACCTCTCTTTCTAAATCTTTTATCATGAGCTTACTCTCTCTATCAAAACAGGATTTTCTGTTATAGAAGTTCTCCACAGTCGTAAAAAAAATGGACGATAGGGACATGCTTTTAATACAAGTATGGGGTGTGGATTGGGAGTTGCTAAAAAAATGAGTTTTCGCCTATGGTTACGATGATAGTGGTATAATAACACACCATATCTTTTTAATATCCATTAGCAATCCAATATATTACTGATGTCAAACACATTGATGAGTAAATTTTCAGATTAAAGGGATTGATTGCGCATTCCGCAAAACACTGTCAATGTCAGTTTAGTTCCTTTCATCCAAATGACCAAATAGGTCGTCTATTATCTATGATAAGAACTTTTAGAATCAGGCCCTACACTATATGGGGTGTGGAAGAGATAAAACTTCCTACCCCACCCCATAAAAAAGATAGCGTGGTATGGATGAAAATTAGCTCCATTGAATCGCTCCACAACTTTGTATATAAAAGGCTCCATTCACATTGGAAGAAATGTGTTTGGTGTTAGAAGATATTGAAGGGCTTCAAGAATAAAAAGTTTCCATTCTAATGTGAATTGCTGTATTTGTCCAAAATGGTATCTAATTGCTTGTAATGCATAATATTTTATGTGGGATACAATAATAAAGACACAAACTCTGCAGTAGTTAAAGAAAATACTTCCTGCCATGTAAACTTTTTAAAATCCTTAGAATATGAGTAGTCATTCGTATCATAAGAATGTAGTTCCGCTTACAACATGGGCTGTAACCACACAGATCTATAGTTCCGACAACCTTCGTTAAGTGATGATTATGACCCGCTTTAAATAGGTCTTCCTTGGTGGAAAGATCCCTTTATGTTATTTTGTGTAAATGGGAAAAATGGGATAAGTGGGTTTCGGGTACTAGCCAGTTTTTCATATCTGTACTAATTATACCTATACTAATACCTTCTTCTACCAATTTGTTCAAAATCCTTTTTAAAGCTATCTGTAGGATTCTGTTAATAATGTTTTATAGTGTTGGTGTCCCTGAGTTGGCGAAAGCCTCTGTTTTAAATCTTTCTTTGTTAAGTAACAACTACCGTTCCACCTTTATCTGAAATTTAAAATAATAACTGTCGTATGTTTTTTAGATTTTCTAAAGCTTTAGTATTCATCATCTGAGACTATTTTGATACTTATTGTAATTACTATGGAACATTCTGTTTCAATTGTTTAGATGCTCTCTCAACTAACTCCTGAACTGTTATTATTGCCTGTCCTGATTTTAACTGGGTAATTACCTAGATTTAGTCCTGAAATTTATTTTGTACATCTAGGATCGATACCTAGTCCTGAATTCTCAAGGAGTATAAGTAACAGAAATACTGTATAAATATTCTAAGTTTCTAATACCTGACTATCGACTCCAACAACTGTACCTCCCATCATTAACATCAACATCACATGTATGTCAGTTTGTCTTTTTATAATTAAGTTACACATCTAGTCATAAATGTATATCATATCTGGATCTAGTTGCTCCTACATCATACATAGTTTGTATAGTTTGTTGTAGTTCCTATTTTTCCCTCAACATAATGAGAAACAGGCATTTAAAATAATGAAGTAGTTCCATTTATTCAATATTGGTCAATTCAGCCTATATAGTTTGGGTTCGGAGGGTTAATTTTGTGTTCTTGTGTTTTAAATTTTTGGATAATGTTAAAACGGGCTTGTTATGGCGTTTTTTCTTATGTATGACGTTACTACCCACCTATAAGGAACCAACGAATACACCCTAGCCTAATGAGTAAGAGACCTGTTGGCTTGAAAACCGTAAGGCGGGTTTTTTAACTAGTTGTAGTTTGTAAGGCTGATAGTCCTCAATAAGCCCGTGTGTTTTAATAACGAGTGTGGACTCTAAGAATTCCGTGTGCGCCGATCCGTGAGGAATCTCCATTATAGCGTGGTTACTAAAACGAACCAAAGCGAAGGGTTCGGGGCAGGCGGCACCCGGACCACCAGAAGGGACTGGTGGAGTACCATGTAATCTTTGAGTCATTTGAATGATTTGTTCATCAATCAACAATTGGGAAAAATTCAAAACGACAGCACACGGGTTTGTTCACCTGTGCCCAATATTAGAACAAGTGTAAGTTCGAGTTTGTGTGATATACTCGCCTGCATTGGATACCAGATGATTGGAGGACGTGACTTTATTATACTAATAAAATGCACCAAATCTCCCATGTAAGATGGATAAATACCTTTACTATAGCGCTATATAGGGTTATATCCACCCAAATATATTGTTTATACATGGTACATATATGGGGGGAGAGCGTTATAGGTATATACAGAAACCAATCGATATATATATATATATATACACAGATACACAGGCTAGGACTATATAGTAAATGTGAAGTATTAATTAAAAACACGATGACTCAGGATATTTAATATGTAGGGATGGAGCTGCCAAATTGCTCCTGTGCCAATAACAGGTACAGACAGTCCTTCCAGTAAGTAAAATCTTTCAAACTAAACAGAATAAGCTGATTACTTCCCCTGGGCAGATTAACACACAATTATCCATTTCCCTCTCCCTATAAAACCAGCAGCCAACAGTCTGCGTTCCAACTAAATCTGGGTTAGTCATTCGCCTGGAGCCTTATACGGTTATAAATACAAATAAACCGGGAAATAAGGAGCTGTCTAAGGCAAAACATATGGCAGCTCCCACCCATATGTATAAATATACAGAGAAGGAATGTTCTGTACATACAATAAGCTTTAGTAACACACGTATAATGGAGATTCCTCACGGATCGGCGCACACCGGAATTCTTAGAGTCCACACTCGTTCATTAAAAACACGGCTTTATTGAGGCATATATATGTAAAATAAATACAGAGAAGGAATGTTCTGTAATACACTAAGCTTTAAACCCTCATACTGTACTGTCTAAGGAAACATATGGCAGCTCCCACCCATATGTATAAATATACAGAGAAGGAATGTTCTGTACACACAATAAGCTATACCCTCATACTGACTGTCTAAGGGAACATATGGCAGCTACCACCCATATGGTGTAGCTGCCCATATGTTTTCCCTTAGACAGTACATATAGGGTATAGCTTATTGTGTGTACAGAACATTCCTTCTCGGTATATTTATACATAGGGTGGGAGCGCCATATTGTTTCCCTTAGACAGTACAGTATGAGGGTAAGCTTATTGTATGTACAGAACATTCCTTCTCTGTATATTTATACTCATATGGGTGGGAGCTGCCATATTGTTTCCCTTAGACAGTACAGTATGAGGTAAAGCTTATTGTATGTACAGAACATTCCTTCTCTGTATATTTATATAATGGGTGGGAGCTGCCATATGGTTTCCCTTAGACAGTACAGTATGAGGTATAGCTTATTGTGTGTACAGAACATTCCTTCTCTGTATATTTATTTATACATATGGGTGGGAGCTGCCATATGTTTCCCTTAGACATTACAGTATGAGGGTAAAGCTTTTGTATGTACAGAACATTCCTTCTCTGTATATTTATATATCATATGGTGGGAGCTGCCATATTGTTCCCTTAGACATACGTATGAGGGTATAGTTTATTGTTGTACAGAACATTCCTTCTCTGTATATTATAACATATGGTGGGAGCTGCCATATTGTTTCCCTTAGACAGTACAGTATGAGGTATAGCTTATTGTGTGTACAAACATTCCTTCTCTGTATATTATACATATATGGTGGGAGCTGCCATATTGGTTTCCCTTAGACAGTACAGTATGAGGTTAGCTTGTATGTACAGAACATTCCTTCTTCTGTATATTTATATTTATACTTGGTGGGAGCTGCCATATTGTTTCCCTTAGACAGTACAGCATGAGGGTATAGCTTATGTATGTACAGAACATTCCTTCTCTGTATATTATCATAGGTTGGGAGCTGCCATATTGGTTTCCCTTAGACAGTACAGTATGAGGTTATAGCTTATTGTTGTACAAACATCCTTCTCTGTATATTTATATACTATGGGTGGGAGCTGCCATATTGTTTCCCTTAGACAGTCATGTATGAGGGTAATGCTTATTGTATGTACAGAACATCCTTCTCTGTATATTATATTTATACATATGGTGGGAGCTGCCATATTGTTTCCCTAGACAGTACAGTATGAGGGTATAGCTTTATTGTTGTACAGACATTCCTTCTCTGTATATTTATTTAACATATGGGTGGGGACTGCCATATTGTTTCCCTTAGACAGTACAGTATGAGGGAATAGCTTATTGTATGTCAGAACTTCCTTCTCTTATATTTATACATATGGGTGGGGAGCTGCCATATTGTTTCCCTTAACAGTAGCAGTATGAGGGTATAGCTTATTGTATGTACAGAACATTCCTTCTCTGTATATTTATATTTATCATATGGGTGGGAGCTGCCATAGTTTCCCTTAGACATACAGTAGAGGGTATAGCTTTATTGTGTGTACAAGAACATTCCTTCTCTGTATATTTTATACATATGGGTGGGAGCTGCCATATTGTTCCCTTAGACAGTACAGTATGAGGGTATAGCTTATTGTGTACCAGAAACATTCCTTCTCTGTAATTTATATTTATACATATGGGTGGGAGCTGCCATAGTGTTTCCCTTAGACAGTACACAGTAATGACAGAAGATGGGATCCTGGGAGGGCTATAATGTATCCCACCTGTATTGCAGAGGATGGACTGGTGGGAGGGGCTGTTATTGGATAGACTGTACGTGGCATGAACCCTTTCCCGTGGTTTGTGATTAAATGAAGTGAACCCTGTGGTAGTATCGTTGTCCGCCTATTAACAGTGCTGCCAATGAACTATCAGAGGGCAAGTTGGACGAGTAGTGTGTATGGGCAGCTGCATCGTTTCACATTACAGGACAGGTAAAGATTAATAAAGTATGTTTAGCTTATCATATTACCAGGAACGTGCCTGCCTATTAGCATCCGCCATGTGAAGGGTTAACGTCTGTTTATTACGTATCGTGACGATCACGGTTTAATCGTGTGTGTGACCGTCGACCCCTCGTGCTAATCACTTGTCCCCCCCCACAGTCCAGACAGTGGTTAACCAACCCCCATCCGCAGGCTGTTGCCCCAGCTGCATGCAACGCTCCCAGGTACTGTTCCAGTCCTTGGAATGGGGATGGTCTCACCACAAGGAGGAAAGACTTTCCACCCCTCCTTATATTCCCTGACAGCCCTACTGGTGACTCACAGCGGGGGAGTGGAGCTCGTGTGGACTCTATGTCTGACTAACATTCAATTACCTTCCAGCCTGCTGCTCTCCAACGTCGCCGCTCTTGCTCCCCAAGAGAGGGACCAGATTCATCCTACACCGAATGAGCTCAGCACGGTCCGACCTGCTTTCCTTCCCCGGCAATGGCCCCCAGCATCCTGCCACCTAACCCAAACTGTACCTCTAGGTAGGTGCACAGGCTCCATGGTGTAGGGGGTCCCAGTTCCTCTGTTTGGGGTGGAGATGTCAGTGGAATGGTGGCTACGAACGGAGGGATTGGAATGCCCCGCCCAGTGGGGCATCAGGTCCATTGGGTGAATCGTCTTACTAGGACTGGCTTCCCTTTCCAGATCAATGGTTTAATACACCCGCACAGGCTGCCTCATAGGTGATCAATTACCACCATGGGGTTTAAACTCTCTAGTCTCCTTATTTCATTTATTTGTAAAATCGGCCACACTGTAACTTGCCCTTTAAAAAAAAAAACAAGATTTGGCGTGCCTTTCCCTTTAAAGACCGAGCGACTGAAGGGAAATATTTGCAATGAGAAGGTTCATTTAGGCACCCACCGTTTTTAGTCTAAGGCCTCTGTTGCCATGGAAGTTAACCCCTTCTAACTGGTACCGAAAGCCACTTTCCAAGGGGGAGTGTGATATCCCTACATCCCACTGTGTTGTTTACCCATGTCTGGGGGGTGGGGGTGTTAGACCATGAGAAAAACCCCCAGGGAATTAGGGACCCATGGACAGGGACTGCTGGGTCTTTAAAAGGTTCCTGTGGGAGTTGCCGTTAGCACAGGTGCTTGTGTCTAAATGTTCAGTTAAATACAGTTATAGTGGGTAAAGGGAAAAGTCAGGGGTTAATCCACCTGCACCTATGGTCTGTGACATCTCTAGTATACACAGATGGTCCATAACTATCCAATAATATGTCCATTCAACCAGCAAGGTCAATCACAGACATTACCCATAATGCCCTCTATATAAATGGGAATATTCAGAGGACTAAACAGTTGTATTTATACATATGGGTGGGAGCTGCATCATTGTTTCCCTTAGACAGTAACAGTATGAGGGTATAGCTTATTGTGTATGTACAGAACATTCCTTCTCTGTTATATTTATACATCGGGTGGGAGCTGCCATATTGTTTCCTTAGACAGTACAGTATGGGGTATAGCTTATTGTGTGTACAGAACATTCCTTCTCTGTATATTTATAATATGGGTGGGAGCTGCCTAATTGTTTCCTTAGACATTACGTATTGAGGGTATAGCTTATTGTGTGTACAGAACATTCCTTCTCTGTATATTTACATATGGGTGGGAGCTTCCATATTGTTTCCCTTAGACAGTACAGTATGAGGTCTACTTTTGTGTGTACAGAACATTCCTTCTCTGTTATTTATACAATGGGTTGGAGCTGCCATTGTTTTCCCTTAGACAGTACAGATGAGGGTATAGCTTTTGTATGTACAGAACATTCTTCTCTGTATATTTATGATTTATACATATCGGTGGGAGCTGCCATATTGTTTTTCCATAGACAGTACAGTATGAGGGTAATACTTATGTATTGTACAGAAACATTCCTTCTCTGTATATTTTATTAACATATGGGTGGGACTGCCATATTGTTTCCCTTAGACAGTACAGTATGATGGTATAGATTATTGTAGGTACAGAACATTCCTTCTCTGTATATTTTATATTTATACATATGGTGGGAGCTGCCATATTGTTTTCCCTTAGGGACAGTACAGTATGAGGGTATAGCTTATTGTATGTACAGAACATTCCTTCTCTGTATATTTATACATAATGGTGGGGCTGCCATATGTTATTTTTCCCTTAGACAGTACATATAGGTATATCGTATGAGTGTGTACAGAACATTCCTCTCTGTATATTTATACATATGGGTGGGAGCTGCATATTGTTTCGCTTACGACAGTACAGTATGAGGGTAATGTTATTGTGTGTACATAACATTCCTTCCTCTGTATTTTAACAAGGTGGGATGCTGCCATATTGTTTCCCTAGACCGTACAGTCGAGGGTTATAAGCTTATTCATATGGTACAGAACATTCCTTCTCTGTATATTTATATGTTATACATATGGGTGGGAGCTGCCATATTTTTTCCCTTAACAGTACAGTATGATGGTATAGATTATTGGTATGTACAGAAACATTCCTTCCTGATTTATATTTATACATATGGGGTGAGCTGCCATATGTTTTCCCTTGAGACAGTACAGTATGAGGGTATAGCTTATTGTTATACAGAACATTCCTTCTCTTATATTTAATACATAGGGTGGAGCTGCATAGTGTTTCCCTTAGACAGTACATGATGTTGATATAGTTATTGTATGTACAGAACATTTCCTTCTCTGTATATTTTACTATGGTGTGGAGCTCCATATTGTTTCCCTTAGACAGTACAGTATGAGGTATCGCTTTATTGTGTGTACAGAACATTACCTTCTCTTATATTTTACATATGGTGGGAGCTGCCATATTGTTCCCTTAGAACAGTACAGTATGAGGGTATAGCGTATTGTGTGTACAGAACCTTCTTCTCTGTGTATTTATACATATGGGGTGGGACTGCCATATTGTGTTTCCCTTAGACATACAGAATGAGGGTATAGCTATATTGATGCAACAGAACATCCTTCTCTGTTATGTTATATTTATACAGATAGGTGTGGAGCCTGCCATATTGTTTCCCTTAGGAGACAGTACAGTATAGGGTTATGCTTATGGTATGTACAGAACATTCCTTCTCTGTATTTAATACATATGGATGTATAAATATAAATATACAGAGAAGGAATGTTCTGTACATACAATAAGCTTTACCCTCATACTGTACTGTCTAAGGGAAACAATATGGCAGCTCCCACCCATATGTATAAATATAAATATACAGAGAAGGAATGTTCTGTACATACAATGAGCTATACCCTCATACTGTACTGTCTAAGGGAAACAATATGGCAGCTCCCACCCATATGTATAAATATAAATATACAGAGAAGGAATGTTCTGTACACACAATAAGCTATACCCTCATAATATACTGTCTAAGGGAAACAATATGGCAGCTCCCACCCATATGTATAAATATAAATATGCAGAGAAAGAATGTTCTGTACACACAATAAGCTATGGAATGTGGCTGTATGGATGCGGCTGCTTTCCAGACATTAAAAAAGACATTTTAAATCTAACCGTGTCCTTTATGGTTTCATCTTTAAACCTTGTGTTGGTCGTTGTTCTATGGCTGGATTGCGTTACAGGGAAATGTAGGTCTGCATTAGAGAAGGATAATACCAGATTGAGATTGTATTAAAGACAATCAGCTTTACTGAGAGAGACGTTTGCCTGGTGTAGACGGAGAGATCCCAGGCAGAGCTAATGAGATTATTCCATCTACTGAGACAGACTGGCCCAGGCTGACGTCTGCTTAAAATCTCAATGACAAGTCTTGATGCCTGAATTTCAGTTTTCCCCCTTTGTACCATAAATATGGGAACAGGCGCAAATTAAATTACCAACACGAGGTTCATAATAGGTGTCAATTAAATTGCGATTAAAAAATGCGCAGAAACATGGAAAAAACACACTAGCGGAGAAAGGACGCGTGGTTAAATGCACAGGAACGCATTGAGATTTTCTGTGTGGTGCAGCGTTTATCGCGTTTTGCGGTCCATTAGCGAGTGAGAGTTGCATAGATTGAGGGTGGCCACATTGTATTCAGAGCACGTGCGTTCATCGATAACGGAATATTGCGCGGATGGTAACGCCCCTCTGCATTAAGGTTGTGCATGTTTCCGTCCGTGGCTGCATCCTTAGGCTGAGGCCCCACTACAACGCACCAAATCGCGCTCGCAATCGTGAGCATGTTGTTCCACATTTGCACATGCGTTTTTGTAATTTAATAATATAAAAATGCATGCGTTCACGTAAAAAAATGCACGCAAAATGCAAACGGATACGCAATCACATGTGCGTCGGAAATCACGGTTGAATTCCCGCGATTTCCATTTTAACCAAACTGGCATGCGCAATCGCACTAAAACGCGTTAATGTGGCCTATGTAAAAAAGAATATTTAACAATATCGATAAACTAGGGCCTTGGAGAACCTATAACGGGGGAAACAAGTTCATTGTGGGGGATTTTTAACATGTCACGCCATGGGTTACCCACAATGCCGGTAGCATTAAACTATATACAAGATTACAGTTCCATTCTGTGCAAAGCTTGTATAGAAACCTGCATGTTATCTGGTATTTGTAACATTATTCCGCCCTCTACTGTCCGTTATAGGTTGTTACAATTATAGTCAATTCGTTTGTGCGCCCCATCCAGCTTATATCATGGGACCCAAGATTAAATGTGACAAAAAGTTTCGAAAATCATGAGGGTTGTTTTAAGAAAAAACTTTTTCCCGTGTAGAATTTATTTACTTTTTCAGCCAGCAAAGAGCACAGCTGGGATTGTGTTAATAAAGTTATTTGCAAACTTTACTTAACCTTAAACAGGGAGCCAAGACTTTATACAAAGCAGATTCATCAGCCCTGGTAATGTCAATACTGCAAATTATAAATGTCCTGACAAACCGGCCCTTAAGGTGCAGCAGTTATTCACCTCCCATGGTACAACACAAGGAACGTCAATATGACTTGTCATAACCTTAGATTGTATTACTGTGCACTTCAGTGACACTCATAGCTAAACACTGATTATAACTGATGACATAGCTAAACACTGATTATAACTGATGACATAGCCAAACACTGATTATAACTGATGACATAGCTAAACACTGATTATAACTGATGACATAGCTAAACACTGATTATAACTGATGACATAGCTAAACACTGTCTTATACTGAGGACATAGCTAAAACCACTGATTATAACTGTTGACAAACTAAACACTGATTATAACTGATGACATAGCTCAAACACTGGATTATAACTGATACATAGCTAAACAACTGATTATAATGATGACATAGTCTAATACACTGATTAATAAACTGATGACATAGCAAACAACTGATTATAACTGATGCCATAGCTAAACACTGATTATAACGATGACATAGCTAAACACTGATTATAACGATGACATAGCTAAACATGACTTTATAAACTGATGACATAGCTAAACACTGATTATAACTGATGAACAGAGCTAACACTGATATAATGATGACATAGCTAAACCCTGATTATAAAACTGATGACATAGCTAAACACTGATTATAAACTGATGCATAGCTAAACACTGATTATAACTGATGGCCAATACCTAAACACTGATTACCTAAATGATGACTAGCTAACACTTTATAACTGATGACATAGCACGTAAACACTGTTTATAAACTGATGCATAGCTAAAGCACTGGTTATAACTGAATGACATAGCTAAAACTGATTATAACTGATGACTGCTAAAACACTGATATATAATGATGGCATAGCTTAAAACACTGTTTTTTAACTGATGACATAGCTAAACCACTGATTATAACTGAGTGCATAAGCTTAAACACTGATTAGAAACTGATTGAACCTAGCATAAACACTGATTATAACTGAGACAAAGCTAAACACGTTTATAACTGATACATAGCTAAACACTATAAATATTTGACATAGTAACGTATAGTGAACACTGATTATAACTGATGACATAGCTCACATACTAAAACACTGATTATAACTGATGACATAGACTAAAACACTGTTATAACTGTGACATAGCAAAACTGTTTATACTGATCACATAGCTAAACACTGATTATAAGCTGATAACATACTAACACTGATTTATACTGATGAATAGCTATACACGATATAACTGTAAACATAGCTAAACACTATTGAAACTTGACATAGCTAAACACTGATTATAACTGATGACAAGCTAAAAGCACTGATTATAAGCTGATGACATAGCTAAACTGATTATAAACTGATGACATAGCCATAACACTGATATATAGCTGATGCATAGCTTAATGAATGAATCACTGAACACTGCTGACATAGCTAAGCACTGATATAACTGATGACATAGCTAAGAAACTGAATAACTGATGACATAGCTTAAACACTGTATTATAAACAAGATGACAGTAGCTAAACACTGATTAAACTGATGACATGTAGACACTGATTATAAACTGATGACATAGCTAAGCACTGATTATAATGATGACATAGCTAAGCACTGATATAACTGATTACATAGCTAAACACTGATTTAACTGATGACATAGCCACTAAACACTGATATAACTGTACATAGCTAAACACTGATCATAAATGATGGCATAGCTAAGAACTGATCATAACTGATACATAGCTAAAACACTGATCTAACTGATGACATAGCTAAAAACCAATGATTATAACAGATGACCATAGACTAAAACACGATCATAACTGATGACATAGCTAAACACTGATTATAACTGCATGACGTCGTACTAAAACACTGATTATAATGATGATGTAGCTAAACACTGCTTATAACTGATGGACAAGCTAAACACTGATTATAACTTTTTGATGACATCATAGCTAAACACTGATATAACTGAGACATAGCTAAACATGATTATAACTGATGACATAGCTAACCACTGATTATAAATGATGACATAGAAAACACTGTTAAACACTGATGACATAGTAAACACTGATTATAACTGGATGACATAGCTACAACCCTGATTGGATTAGAAATGAGACATAGCTCTAAACACTGATTATAACTATGTTACATAGGCTAACCACTGTTATAAATGATGACAGAGATAAACACTGTTTATAACTGATGACATAGCTAAAAACTATTATAAACTGATGACCCTAGCTAAACACTGTTTATAACTGATGCATAGCTAAAACTGATTATAAATGATGAACATAGCTAAAAACACTGATGAGACCTGAGGACATAGCTAAACACTGTGATAAACTGATGGCATAGCCAAACACTGATTATAATGATGACACAGTAAACACTGATTATAAATGCTGATGACATAGATAAAAACACTGATATAACTGATGACACGCTAAACACTGATTATAACGATGACATAGCTAAACACTGATTATAAAATGATGACTTAGCTAAACCCTGTTTATAAATGATGACATAGCCAAACACTGATATAATATGACATAGCCAAACAGATTATAACTGAGGCATAGCCAAAACATGATGAGAACTGAGTGGATAGTAGCTAATAACCTATTATAACTGATGGCATAGCCAACACTGATTATAACTGATGAACAGACTAAACACTGATTATAAACTGATGACAGTAGATAAACACTGATTATAATGATGACACAGTAAACCAATGATATTAACTGATAACAGAGCTAAACACTTATTATACTGATGACCATAGGATAACACTGATATAACTGATGACATAGCTAAACACTGATTATCCTGAGACCTTAGTGAAACACTGATTATAATGATTGACATAGCTAACCATGTTATAACTATGACATAGCTAAGCACTGTTATAATGATATCATAGCTAACATGATTATAACTGAGACATGCTAACAACTGAGTATAACTGATGGCATAAGCTAAACAAAGATTATAAACTGATGGACATAGCTAAGCACTGATTATAACTGATGGCATAACTAAGCCAATGATGATAACTGAGGGCATAGCTAAAACACGATAAACTGGATGACATAGCTAACACTGATTATAACCGTGCATCGCACTTAAACCCTATTATAACGAGACATAGCTAAACACTGAGTCATAAACCGATGACATCGATAAACACTGATAAAACGATGAATAGCTAACCCGGCTTATAACTGATGACAAAGCTGAAACACTGGATTATATATGATAACATAATCTAAACATGATTATAGCTGCATGACACAGCTAAACACTGATTATAAAACTTGGTGGACATAGCTAAACACTAATTAGTAACTGATGACATATCTAAACCTGATTTTATAGCTGATGAATAGTAAGCAAGATTTTATAGCTGATAAACATAGCAAACACTGATTTATAATTAATGACATAGCTAAAAGCTCGTGATTATAATGAGGACATAGATAAACACTGATTATAACTGATGGCATAGCCAAACACTTGATTATAATAGAGGCATTAGCCAAAACAAGTGTTATAACTGATGTACATAGTAAAACACTGTTTATAAACTGTGACAAGACTAAACACTGATTATAATGATGCATAGCCAAACCCTGATCTAGAACTGGGCATAGCTAAACACTGATTATAACTGATGACATAAGCTAAACATGATTAAGAACTGATGACATAGCCTTAAACCCTTAATTATAAACGGATGAAAGCGCGTAAACCCTGATTATAACCGATACATCGCTCTAAAACATATGTATAACTGATGACAAGCTAAACACTGATTATAACTGATGACAAAGCTAAACACTGATTATATCTGATAACATATCTAAACACTGATTATAGCTGATGACACAGCTAAACACTGATTATAACTGGTGACATAGCTAAACACTAATTATAACTGATGACATATCTAAACACTGATTATAGCTGATGACATAGCTAAGCACTGATTATAGCTGATAACATAGCTAAACACTGATTATAATTGATGACATAGCTAAACTCTGATTATAACTGATGACATAGATAAACACTGATTATAACTGATGGCATAGCCAAACACTGATTATAACTGATGGCATAGCCAAACAATGATTATAACTGATGACATAGCTAAACACTGTTTATAACTGATGACATAGCTAAACACTGATTATAACTGATGGCATAGCCAAACACTGATGATACTTGATGGCATAGCTAAACCAACTGATTATAAACTGATACATAGCTAAACCATGATTATACCTGATGACCATCGCAACCCTAATTATAACCGATGACATCGCTAAACCCTGATGTAAACCGATGACATCGCTACACACTGATTAAACTGATGACATAGCTAAACACTGATTATAACTATGAACAAAGCTAAACACTGATTATATGATAACATATCTAAACACTGATTATAGCTGATGACACAGCTAAACACTGATTATAACTGGTGCAATAGCTAAACACTAATTATATACTGATGACATATCTAAACACTGATTTCTCTGATAATAGCTAAGCACTGATTTAGTGCTGATAACAAGCTAACATGATTATAATGATGACATAGCTAAACTCTGATTATAACTGATACATAGATAACACTGATATAACTGTATGCATAAGCCAAACACTGATTATAATGATGGCATAGCCAAACACTGATTACACTTACTGATGACATAGCTAAACACTGTTTAAGTAACGCTACATAGCCAAACACTGCATTATAACTGAGGCATAGCTAAAACACTGATTATAACGGATGCATAGCTAACACTGATTATAACTGATGACAGTCGCTAAACCCTAATTATAACCGATACATCGCTAAACCCTGATTAAACCGATGACATCGCTAAACACTGATTATAACTGATGACATAGCTAACACACTGACTTATAACTGATGACAAAGCTAAACACTGATTATATTGATAACATATCTAAACACTGATTATAGCTGATGACACAGCTAAACACTGATTATAACTGGTGACATAGCTAAAACACTAATTATAACTGATGACATATCTAAACACTGATTATATATAGCTGATGAACTAGCTAAGCACTGATTATAGCTGATAACATAGCTAAACACTGATTATAATTGATGACATAGCTAAACTCTGATTATAACTGGATGACATAGATAAACACTGATTATAACTATGGCATACCAAACGATTATAACTGATGCATAGCCCAACACTGATTATAACTGATGAAATAGCTAAACACTGTTTATAACTGAGACATAGCTAAACACTGATTATAACTGATGGCATAGCCAAACACTGATTATAACTGATGGTCATAGCTACACTGATACTGATAAACTGATGCATAGACTAAACACTGATTATACTGATTACATAGCTCTAACCTAATATAACCAGATGACATCGCTAACCCTGATTATAAACGATGACATCGCTAAACACTGATTTATAACTGATGACATAGCTAAACACTGATTATAACGATGACATAGATAAACCTGATTTATAGCTGATGACATAGATAAAACTGATTATAGCTGATTACATAGCTAAGCAACTGATTATAGCTGATGCATAGCTAAGCACTGATTATACTGATGACATAGCTAAACACTGATTATAGCTGATGACATAGCAGCACTGAATTATAGTATGGACATAGCTAAGCACTGATTATAACTGATGACATAGCTAAACATGATTTAACTATACATAGCTAAACCCTGATTATACTGATGACATGCTAAGCACTGATTTGTAAACTGATGACATAGCTTAAGCACTGATTATACCTAATGACATAGCTAAACACTGATTATAACTGATCAATAGCAAACACTGATTGATACCGGATGACATAGCTAAACACTGATTATAGCTGATGACATACTAAGCACTGATTATAGATCGATGACATGCTTAAGCATGAATATATCTAAATGACACTAGCTAAACACTGATTATAACTGATACAAGCTAGCACTGATTTAAGACCTGTGAATAGCTAAAACCTCATAAACAAGCCAATAGACAATATTAGTTGACACCACCTCGGGATCTTGTTTACGTTTTTCCTTTGTTCTGAATTGGTATTTGCATTCAGGACCAGATATTCGCAGGGCCTCAGTGTACATGAAATAAATGTGTGTCTCCGTGTAATGTTGCTATAATGAACCTGGAGTCCATCTGAGTGTTCCAGGCCCAGGGTTCACTTTATTGGCAGTGCCATTGTGGGTAATCCTGACGGTCTGGGTTACAGTCGGGTTCCAGTTAAAACGACACACTAGGTACCTGTGACTGGAACTGAGAAGGTGCGACGAACCTGAGTTTCCAATGTATATAGAATGATCACTATAAACACTCATTCCCACTATTAACGCCAATGGCATTCCTATAACCCTCAGCGTTGGGGTTAGAAATGTAAAAGTGTTTCGCAGTCGCCATGTCCCCGAATTCCTTCCAGTCGCATTGCCCCAATCCTCTACCAGTCGCCTGTCCCAGAATTCCTTCCAGTCGCCCATGTGCCCAGAATTCCCTTAGAGTGCATGTCAGACCCATCGAGTCCCAGGAATTCCTTCCAGTCGCCACTGTCCCAGAATTTCCTTCACAGTCGCCATGTCCCAGAATTCCTTCCAGTCG
Source organism: Hymenochirus boettgeri (assembly GCA_019447015.1). Taxonomy (NCBI): domain Eukaryota; kingdom Metazoa; phylum Chordata; class Amphibia; order Anura; family Pipidae; genus Hymenochirus; species Hymenochirus boettgeri. The sequence goes on along the minus strand of CM033476.1, from coordinate 116,088,782 downwards.
CCATGTCCAGAATTCCTTAGCGTCGCCATGTCCCAGAATTCCTCCTAGAGCGCATGTCCCAGAATTCCTTCCAGTCGCCAGTCCAGAATCTTCCTTCCAGTCGCCATGTCCCAGAATTCCTTCCAGGTCGCCAGTTTCCCAAGGAATTCCTTATTCGCCATGTCCCAGAATGTCCTTCAGTCGCCATTGTCACCAGAATCCTTCCAGTCGCCATCCGCGATCCCCGTGCATGTCCGAATTCCTTCACAGTCGCCATGTCCCGAATCCTAGAGTCGCCATTCCTCAGAATTCCTTAGAGTCGCCATGTTCCGAATTCCTTCCAGTCGCCAGTGTCCCAGAATCCTTCGAGTCTGCCATGTTCCCAGACTCCTTCCAGTCGACCATGTCTCCAGAATTCCCTTCCAGTCGCCATGTCCCAGAATCGCCAGTGGCATTCCTTCCATCGCCATGTCCCCAGAATTCCTTAGCAGCCCATGTGCCATGAATTCCTTACAGTCGGCCATGTCCCGAATTCCTTCCAGTCGCCATTGTCCCAATCGCAATGTCCCAATTCCTTCAGTCGCCAGTCCCAGAATTCCTTCCGGAGTCGCCATGTCCCCAGAATTCCAGATAAGATCAGGAAATTAGAAGAGAGGAAAGGACAAATGGTTTTTCCAGGACGAACTTAAAAAGAGAAGTAACGCTGAAAACGACCTTTCATATACGGCCCATATTCCATCTGATTACGGCCATGTCCTCCCCATCAATCACAGCCATTGTTAACCTCGGTGAGGATTTATAAGGAGCTGCAAATGGTTGTCAGGTGCAGAAGTTTGGTTGATTAGATTAATTACAACACGAACTTTGCAACAGAACGGCCGCCGATGGCCAACGTATGTGTTTTGTTCGGCCAATAATTGCAGTGTTGTATGCTTCAGACGGGAAAATTTGTTGACTCTCATGCCCCCCCGCCGCTATCGTGGAGGTTGCGAAGAATCATACATCGTGCAAGCCTTGAGGATTTACACACGTGCGGTTGTGTGCACCGAGCCACAACCAGACCCATTTGTGTCAAACGAACACCTAGATCGCACGTGTGTATGCTTCATTCGCCGATCACGCCCTCGTCGAACGAATGACGTGCGTGTACATGTCCGGCTCCAATTCATTATACGTGGTATGAACCTTTAGTCCCATGACTCAGCCCCTCCCCCCATTCTGTGTAAGTGTGGGTCTGTATTTAGTCGTATGGTAGGAAGGGGTGGGAGTGGTAATAAGGGCCCCCATGTCATTCCATTTTCTGGTCCCTTTCCCAGTTTATATAAACTTACAGAAAATACTCCACCTGTCAGTAATACACCTGCAGTCCTGTATTTATATATTATATATATTTCAATGATGGCTTGGCGCCCCTAGTGGCCTTTCTTTCCCGCCCTATCTCCCCGCCTGCAGTTCCTAACTCATCAAATCTCAGCATCAGGACATGTTGGTTGGAACTTCCTTGCGCGCTCCCTGGGTTTAAATGTCCCACCTGTGCACGCGCGCCCGTGATCTCCTGTTCTACTCCTATGGCTGGAAAAGCCCTCATTCTAGACCAACTGGCTAAATAAACAGAGATGGGCAACAGTCACTACAGAAGAACCCTTCACCCATCACTGGTCAGTATATTCGTTATTCAGTGTATAGTATACCAGGGAAGTGAAATCATTTAAATGTCAGCCTGTCATTCTTCAGATTATAGTAGATCCACGTTAATCTAGGTGAGCCCATTTGGATACAACATCTGGGTACCCTTTTTGGAGTTACGGAGCTGCACAAATAGCCCTATGGCAGAAGTCACACTAGGGGCGGAGAGCCCATTACTGAGGCAGAAATGCCAACAAATGGGGATCCCTTATGCAAAAGTTACACTAGTACGGGAGAGCCTACTGAATGCAAATGACACAAATAGACCCCTATTGGGCAGAAGTCACACTAGTACTGAGAGACCATTACTGAGTGCCGCAAATGCAATACAACTATTAGTGAGTGAAACCTGGAGATTTCATCGTGATATCTGTTGTGGGTGAAATGTGTTATAATAGAAATGACCTCACTTCGTGACAAGTTTGCATGTTTAGTTATTTAACTACTGCCATCTTGATATATAGGCACCTTGCAAGTGTGAACATTGCGGTTCCTCTCCAATGATAACTCCTAATGTTATAGATTTTTTGTGGACACACCAAGTCCCCAAGGTTGAGTTATCAACAAACCTGCCCTGCCTGGCATTTTAACAATTGTCAGTCACTGTAAAATCAATAAAGCGTGTGAGTGCGTCCGTAGCTGTGGGGCGACTGATAAATAACCAGCGTGCAAACACAAATACACACCCAGCAGAGATTAGACCCATTAAAAACCACAAGACACCAACATAAACTCTTTCTTTCTTATAGGGTCATGTTCTCCTGTTAAAGAGAATCCTGGATTCCTCTACACTGATCAGCTGAGCCACAGTGTTTTGAAAAGGTAGTTGCGTCTTTGGTACATTACCTGTGTAGAGATATGTGTTGTATGGTAGTATTTATAAATAAATTACATATTGGTTCTAGGGGGCAACCAGTGTTTGGACTGAGGGCTTGACTGAGGCCAATCAGTAGCAATTCTAAATCTAGCCATACCATGGGCTTGACGGTTTTCCGATAGGAAGAATTCAAGTTCCACGCTTGAGAAATGAAAATGATAGTTTACTTAGATAAATTGATTTCGTAAATGTCCTGAATATTCCTATCAATTCAAAGAATGTCCACTCAATTGATCGGTATATGATGCCGGATATGGAGGCCTTTAGGTGACGCAAAACACCAAGTGAAATAGAAGTATAGACAGTTTGATTTTAGCACCACCCTATGGCGTGAGACAGGGGGTAGGAGGTTATAATGCTCCCTTTAATTTCAATGTTGGTGATTGATCGCCAATATAATGCCCATTTGGACCATGCACGTACGATAAGATCGCCCCTTGTTGTGTGACTTAATTTAAATAGAGGTATGATGTCTAGAAGTTACACGGAGAGTAAATATTAACATTCCGTTGCCAGCAGATTATTTTATTCTTTACCCCCAAATTCAGAGGTTATGTGCTTGGAGAGTCTTTGGAGGCCAAACTATGTGGGAATTGAAATTGTCTCTGCCATTTAGACAGGGATTTATGTGGGTTATAACAATAATTGAATTCTAATGTATAAAGTACATCTTTAACATCAGTTGAATCTTGTAAGAGAAATAGCAATGCTTCGTTTCGCAAATGATTGGCTGATAGGAACTGAATCATAAGCAACCATTCTGTCTGGCCACGCAGGCATGGATATAGCTGAAGACGGTTATCGTTGTGGCTTATTTCAGTACAAGTTAGCTGTAGGATGCCCGATTCCGCGGATCCGAACCCGATCGCAGTGGATTTCCCTCATTTGCGAACAGCAGATATCGCAGATTTTCCGGATGTCTGCCTCCGTACTTTTACCGAACCCGTTTTCGAAAATTTTTCGAAATTCCGAGGATTTCTCGTAGTTTCGAAAATGCACGGAACCCATATTTTCGAAGATTTCGACACTTACGAGGATTTCGCGTATTTTCGAAAATGCGGAAATGGAAGACGTATGTTCGAAAATTTCCAATACAGGATTTCTCGTTATTTTTGAAGAATTTTCATTTGTTGAATGGGTCCTCTCGCGGATTGTCAACAAATTCCGCGATACTCGAGCGGACCGGATTTTGCGAGGTCGGAAATCTCTAGTTAGCGTAGCATTTTGTGGTGTAAATTTTTGTAATTTCATAAAGGTAAAGGCCAACAGCAATTAGAAATAATAACGTATTTATTACTTGTACCTATAGATCCTGTTTATTGATAATGGTTCTCTTGCTATTGTACACCCCCATTCTTAGCTGTCTGTTTATCTACTTTACTACATACGTCCTATCCTACATCTAATATAAAGTGTCTCTCTATCGAGCTACAAATGGTAGAAATAATTTTGTGGACCCACGATCGTTATCACGCACCGAGCGGACAAGCAGGACAAGTGTCACATGTAATTTGGTCAGTTGGCACAGAAATCTATTACCCATATACTTTTTATTAACAACAGGTGTAATATTATTGGTATATAAAGGGTAGTGTACGGATGAAAATGGTAGTCCACAATATAAAGGGATCTACTGTCTGAGCTATACAAATGTACTGACTTCTCATTGCAATTCTATGCTCCGATTATGATAATGCACAAGAGCCATGAAAGATCTATAAGTTTAATAACCATTATAAAAAGCGCGTACCGGTAAGGTGTCATTAATTTAATCAGTGCAGAGTTAGGTAATCTGTTACTAATGGTGATTAGCTATGTCATCAGTGTGTTAGCTGTGTCATCAGTTATAATCAGTGTGAGCTGTGTCGTCAGTTATAATTCAGTGGTTTACTGTGTCGTCAGTTAATATCAGTGGTTAGCTGTGTCGTCCGTTATAATCAAGTGTTTGCTGTGTCGTCTTTTTAATCATGTTTTAGCTGTGTGTCCGTTATAATCAGTGTTTAGCTGTGTTACGTCCGTTCTAATCAGTGTAGCTGTGTCGTCCGTTATAATCAGTGTTTATTAGCTGTTGTCGTCCGTTATAATCAGTGTTAGACTGGTCGTCCGTTTATAATCGTGTTAGCGTGTCGTCCGTATAATCAGTGTTTAGCTGTGTCGTCCCGTTATAATCAGTGTTTAGCGTGTCGTCCAGTTTTTTATAATAGGTTTAGCTGTGTCGTCGTTATATAATCGTGTTTAGCGGTGTCGTCCGTTATAATCAGTGTTTAGCGGTGTCGTCCGTTATAATCAGTGTTTAGCGATGCCGTCCGTTATAATCAGTGTTTAGCGATGCCGTCCGTTATATAGTGTTTAGCCGATTGCCAGTCCCGTTTATACAGTGTTTAGCGGATGCCGTCCGTTAAATCAGGTTTAGCGATGAGCCGCCGTTATAATCCAAGTGGTTTAGCGATTGCCGTCCGTGTATATCAGTGTTTAGCGATTTTGCCGTCCGTTATATAATCAGTGTTTTTGCGATTGCGTCCGTTATAATCCAGTGTTTAGCGATGCCGTCGTTATAATCAGTGTATACCTAACCCCCTGTGTGGATTTCTATGGGAGGAACTGTACGATTATAGCCTTTAATCGTACATTCCAGGAGGAGGAAGGAAACCAGAAGCCACAAGGGGTAGGTATATAATTAATGCACACCCGACTGTAAATTTAAGGATATGAGAAGTCACCTTGGAGTCCGTGCCCTTTATAAAAAGGTACCTCGGGCCTGCGGCCCTGTACTTTTATGTGGTCACTGAACTCCTGCGGTGACTTCTAATATCCTTTAGAATTTACAGTTGGGGGCTGCATTATCCACTAGTTAGCTGTGTTGTCAGTTATAATCAGTGTTTTGCTGTGTCGTCTATACTATATATGAGTCTCTATACGTATATGTTACAATAGTAACAGTACTATGTTACTATGTAACTGTATATACAGACTTATGGGTAGGTATACAGGTTAGACAGTAGGACGATGTCCTTTAACAACCTTCCAATCCATGTACTATGGTAAACTGTTATACAGACCATTATGGGAGGGTATAAAGGTTGGACTAGATGGACGTTGTCTTTATACAACCTCCAATACTAATGTTACTATGTAAACTGGTATACAACATTATGGGTAGGGTGTAAAGGTTGGTACTAGATGGACGTATGTCTTGATACAACCTCCAATACTATGTTTACATGTAACGGGTTATCCGCCATTACGGTAGGGTATAAAGGTGGGACTAGATGAACGTATGTCGTTTATACAACCTCCATACCTATGTTACTATGGAAACTGTTTTACAGACATTATGGGTAGGGTATAAAGTTGGACTAGATGACGTATGTCTTTATACAACCTCAATACTATTACTATGTAACGGTTAACAGGACATTATGGGTATATGTATAAAGGAGGACTAGATGGAGTATGTGCTTTTAATACAACCTCCAGTACTATGTTACTATTAACTGTTATTACGACATTATGGGTAGGGTATAAAGGTTGGACTAGATGGACGTATGTCTTTATACAACCTCCATACTGTGGTTCTATACGATACTAGAGGAAGTGACCAATGACTATCTTATAACACCAATAGTAATCATTATACGGATAACGTGACGAGACGGTGTCTATACCAAGCTTAGTATCAGATATGGGTGGGTATAAAGGTGGACTAGATGGAGCTATGTCTTTTATACAACCTCCATACTGTTATATATAACTGTTCTACAGAAATTATGGGTAGGGTATAAAGGTTGACCAGATGGACCGTATGTCTTTATTACAACCTCCATTACGTGGTTATCTATGTACTGTTATACAGACATTATGGGTAGGGTATAAAGGTTGGACTAGATGGACGTATGTCTTTATACAACCTCCAATACTATGTTACTATGTAACTGTTATACAGACATTATGGGTAGGGTATAAAGGGTTGGACTAGATGACGTATTCTTTATACACCTCCAATACTATGTTACTATGTAACTGTTATGACATAATTATGGTAGGGTTAAAGGTTGGACCAGATTGAACGTATTCCGTTATACAACCTCCAATACTATGTTTATGTAACTGTTATACAGACATATGGGTAGGGTATAAAGGTTGGACTAGATGACGTATGTCTTATACAACCTCCAATACTATGTACTATGTAACTGTTATACAGACATTATGGTAGGGTTAAAGGTTGGACTAGATGGAAGTATGTCTTATTCAACACTACTATGTTACTATGTAATGTTAACAGACATATGGGTAGGGTATAAAGGTTGGACTAGAGGATGTATGTCTTTATACAACCTCCAATTTATGTTACTATGTAACTCTTATACAGACATTATGGGTAGGGTTTAAAGGGTGGACTAGATGGACGTATGTCTTTATTTCCAATACTATGTTACTATGTAACTGTTATACAGAACTATGAGTAGGGAATAAAGGTTGGACTAGATGGACGTATGTCTTTATACAACCTCCAATACTAGTTACTATGTAAACGTTATACAGACATTATGGGTAGGGAAAAGGTTGGACAGATAGATGGACGTATGTTTATACAAACCTCCAATACTATGTTACTATGTAACTGTTATAAGACATTATGGGTAGGGTATAAAGGTTGGACTAGATGTACGTATGCCTTATTTCAACCTCCAATACTAGTGTTAATGTTAGATAGACTGTAACGTTAACAGACATATGGGTAGGGTATAAAGGTTGGACTAGATGGACTGTATGTCTTATACAACCTCCAAACTATGTTACTATGTAACTGTTATACAGACATTATGGGTAGGTATAAAGGTTGGATAGATGACGTATGTCTTATACAACCTCCAATACTATGTTACTATGTAAGTTTATCAGACATTATGGGTAGGGTATATAAAGGTTGGACTAGATGGACGTATGTCTTATTCCAATTACTATGTTACATGTAAAATGTTAGACGATATTATGGGTAGGGTATAAAGGTTGGACTAGATGGACGTGTGTCTTTATACAACCTCCAATACTATGTTACTATGTAACTGTTATACAGACATTATGGGTAGGGTATAAAGGTTGGACTAGATGGACGTATGTCTTTATACAACCTCCAATACTATGTTACTATGTAACTGTTATACAGACATTATGGGTAGGGTATAAAGGTTGGCTCTACAACTGTAAAAAAAACACCGCATGGAGCAGACGTTGTACATCCAACGGGGCACATTAAAATTAAGTTGAGTCCCAGCCTGGCTCCCACACTAGACATTGGTTTTGGGCATGCAAGTTGGCACCAAAGTCTGACAAATAGCCATTTTTGCACCCTTTGAATAAAGAAACGAGTATGACATAGGGTATGTAAACCGGCTTTGGGGGCCACTTGAAAAAAACACTGCAGACAAAGTGTGTACAAACCCCTGATCACATTAATCAGTCGGTCCAGCCTGGCCCAATTGGTTTTGGGGCATGGCAAGTGGCACCAAAGTCTGTTAAAAATAGCCATTTTAGCCATTGAATAAAGAAAAACTGTGGATTGCAATAGGTAAACCCAGTTTGGGACACCTGAAAAAACAAAGTCCCCAGAGAAACCACTGACAGATAGACTTGTAAAAATACCCATGCAACATAATTCAGTGAGTCCAGCCTGGCCCAAATTGGTTTGGGCATGCCAAGTGTGGCACCAAAGTCTGCCAAAAAATAGCTATTTTTGCACATTGACATAAGAAACTGATGTATTTGCAATAGGTAAAAACCGCTTCGGCCCATGTGAGAAAAAAACACGCATCACAGAGTTGTAAATACCCCTGGCACATAATTCAGTTGAGTTCCAGCCTGGCCCAAATGGTTTTGGCATGCAAGTTGGCACCAACGTCTGCACAATAGCCATTTTGCACATTTGAATAAGAAAACTGGTGTATTGCAAGGTTAAACGCTTTGGGCAACTAAAAAACACTGCAGACAGATTGTACATACCCTAGGCACATAAATTCAGTTGAGTCCGCCTGCCCAAAATACGGTTTTGGGGCAGAGCAAGTTGGCACAAAGTCTGCAAAATAGCATTTTGCAACATTTGAATAAGGAAACTGTGTATTGCAATAGGTAAACCAGGGGGCCACTAAAAAAACCATGCAGACAGACTTGTTACATACCCTGCACATAATTCAGTTGAGTCAAGCCTGGCACCAAACTGCAACGCGTTGGTTTTGGCATAGATTGCCCAAAAGTTGCCACCAAAGTCTGCAAAACAATAGCATTTTTGCAACATTTGATAAGAAACTGGTGTATTGCAATAGGCTATGGTAAAGACCTTTGAGGCCACTAGAAACAAAAACACTGACCGACAGACTTGTACATACCCCTGGCACATAATTCAGTTTAGTCTAGCCTGGCCCCAAATTGGTGTTTTGGGCATGCAAGTGGGCAACAAAGTCTGCAAAATAGCTATTTTGCAATTTATGAATAAGAAACTGATGTTTGCAATAGGTAAACCGCTTGGGCCACTGACAAACAAACACAATGCATCACTAGAGTTCTGTACATACCCCTGGCACATACTTCAGTTGAGTCCAGACTGGACCAAAATTGGGTTTTGGGCATTGCAAGTTGGCACCCAAAATGTCGTGAACAAAATAGCGGAACTTTTGGCGGCAACAGTTTGGAAATACAGGAGAACCTGGTATGTAAGTGTGCAATAGGGCCTAAACCACAGGTGGGGACACATGAAAAAATAACACTAGCGGACACAGCAAAAGAACTAGGTAGCATACGGCACCTAGGCACAGAAATTCCAGGTTGAGTCCAGCCTGGGAGCCGCAAATTGGTTTTGGGCATGCACGTTGGCACCAGAAAAGTCTGCAAAGCAATAGCCATTACTTGCACATGCTTGAATAAGAAAGCTGATGATTGCAATAGGGTAAGACCGCTTTGGGCCATGAAAAAAAACACTGCCAGGGGACAAAGTTGTACATACCCCTCCTAGGACACATAATTCAGTGAGTCCCAGCCTGGCCCAAATTGGTTTGAGGCATGGAAGAGTTGGCACCAAAGTCAGGTATGTAAAATAGCCATTTGAGCATTTTGAATAAGAAAACTGGGTTTGCAATAGGTAAAACCAGTTTGTGACAACTGAAATGAACAATAAAAAAAACACTGCAGACAGACACTGTACATACCCCTGGCACATAAATTCAGTTGAGTCGTCCAGCTGGCACCAAATTGGTTTTGGGGCATGCAAGTTGGCACCAAAGTCTTGCAAAATAGCTATTTTGCACATTTGAATAAGCGAAAACTGATGTATTGCAATAGGTTAAAACGCTTCTCGGGCCATGAAAAAAACACGTGCAGCACAGAGGATTGTACATACCCCTGGCACGATTAATGGGGCCGTTATTCAGTTGAGTTACAGCTGGCCCCAATTGGTTGGGGCAGACAAAGATTGGCAATCATGCCAATCTGCAACATAGCCCATTTTTTGAAAATGTTCGAGACTATTTGAATAAGAAAAAACTGCGTGGATCCTTCTGCAATAGGTAAAACTGCTTGGGCACTAAAAAAACCACTGCAGGACAGACTCACTTGTACATACCCCCCTGCACGATAGATGCAGTGAGTCAGCCTGGTGCCACAAAAATGTTTTAGGCGCATGGCAAGCGATGGTTGCAACTCAACAGTCGCTGCATTGCAAAATAGCACATTTTGCACCTTTGAATAAGTAAAATGGTGTATTGCAATAGGTAAACCAGTTTGGCCACGGAAAAAAACACCACAGACAGACTTGTACATTACCCTGGACATAATTCAGTTGAGTCAGCCTGGCCCAAATTGGTTTTTGGGCATGCAAGTTGGCACCAACGTCTGCAAAAGTAGCCCATTTTTGCACATTTGAATAAGAAAAACTGATGTATTGCACTAGGTAAACCGCTTGGGCCACTGAAAAAACAAACACTGCCAGACAAAGGTGTAAATACCCCTGACACATAATTCAGTGAGGCCAGCCTGGCCCAAATTGGTTTGGGCTGCAAGGGTGTTGGACACCAAGTCTGTTAAAATAGCCATTTAGCCATTGACAAGAAACTGGTGTATTGCAATAGGTAAACCAGTTTGCGCCACTGAAGAAAAACAATGCAGACAGACTTTTTGTAAATACCCTTGGCACATATTAGGTGACGTCCAGCCTGGCCCAAAATTGGTTTTTGGGCATGCAAGTTGGAACCACCAAAGTCTGCAAAATAGCTATTTTTGCACATTGAATAAAGGAAAACTGATGTATTGCAATAGGTAAACCGCTTTCGGCCAATGAAAAAAACACTGCAACAGCGTGTAAAACCCCCTGGGCACATAAGTTCAGTGAGTCAAGCTGGCCCAAATGGTTTTGGCATGCAAGTTGGCACCAAAGTCTGCAAAATAGCCATTTTGCACATTTGAATAAGACACTGGTGTTTATTGCAATAGTAAACTGCTTTGGCCACTAAAAAACATGCCAGACAGACTTGTACATACCCCATGGAACATAATTCAGTTGAGTCCAAGCATGGCCCAAATTGGTTTTGGGCATGCCAAGGTGGACCAAGTCATGCAAAATAGCGCTATTTTTGCCAAATTTGAATAAGAAAAATGGCTGTATTGCAATAGGTTTAAACATTTGGGCCACTAGAAACAAACACTCGCACACACGAAGTTTGTAACATCCACCTGAGCAGAGAATATTACAGTTGCGGTCCAGTCACTGGCCCCAACTTGGGTATTTGGGCATGCAAGTTTGGCACCAAAGTATGCAAAATAGCCATTTTTGCAAATGCTTGAAAAGAAGGAAACTGGTTATTGCAATAGGGTTAAACACAGTTTGGGAAAGCAGCTTGAAAAAAAAAAAAAAAAAAACACCGCAGCCACAAAGACTCTGGACCATACCCCGTGTGGACCAATTCAGTTGTAGTCAAGCCTGGCCCAAAATTGGTTGTTGGGCCATGGCAAGGATGGGGCCCACCAAAGTCTGCAAAAACGACATTTTTGCACATTTGAATAAGAAACTGAGGTATTGCAATATAGGGTAAACCGCTTTGGGCACTGAAAAAACACTGCAGACAAAGTGTATGTCGCCTGCTGTTGGACATACCCTACTGGACACATTAATGTCAGTTGACGTCCAGCATGGCCCAAATGGGTTTTGGGCATGGGCAAGTTGGCACCCCAAAGTTGTAAAATAGCCATTTTAGCCATTTGAATAAGAGAGGGAATAGGTGTATATTTATGTGCAGATAGGTTAAACAAGTTGGAGGACCACTGAAAAAAAACACTGCAGCAGACTTGTAAATACCCCGGCACATAATCAGTTGAGTCAGCATGGCCCAAATTGGTTTTGGGAATGCAAGTTGGCACCAAGGGGAGTCTGCCAAAATAGCCTATTTTTGCACCATTTGGAATAGAAGAAGAAACTGATGTGATTGCAATAGGTGTTAAACGCTTGCGGCCACTGAAAAAACACTGCACACAGAGTGTGTTGATACTACCCCCCTGGCACATAACAGTTGAGTCCAGCCTGGCCCAAATTGGTATTGGCATGCAAGTTGGCAACACAAAGTATGCAAAATAGCCACACTTTTTTGACACATTTGAATAAGAAACTGGTGTATTGCAATAGGTCGTAACTGCATTTGGGCACTAAAAAAAACACTGCTTGCAGACAGACTGTGTACATACCCTGGCACATAATTCGTTTAGTCCAGGCATGGCCAAAATGGGTTTTTGGGCATGCAATTGGCACCAAAAGTCTGCAAAAATAGCATTTTTTTGCACATTTGAATAAGAAACTGAGGTATTGCAATAGGGTTAAAACCGCTTTGGGGCCACTTGAAAAAAAACACTGCCCACAGAGGTGTAATCCCCCTGGCACATAATTCAGTGAGTCCAGCCGGGCCCAAATGGTTTTGGGAATGCAAGTTGGAACCAAAGTCTGAAAATAGCCCATTTTTGCAAATTTGGATAAGAAAACTGTTGTATTGCAAGAGGTACAACCAGTTTGGGCCACTGAAAAAAAAAACACCGCAGACAGACTTGTACATACCCCCTGCCCAACATAATTCAGTTGAGTCAGCCTGGCCACCCCACCTTGGTGTTTTTTGGCATGCAAGTGGCACCAAAGTCTGCAACAATAGGCATTTTTGCACATTTGAATAAGAAAATTATGTATTGCCAATAGGTTAAACCGCGTGGCCACTGAAAAAACACTGCAGACAAAGTTGTACATACCCCCTGACACATAATTCAGTCTGAGTCCAGCATGGCCAAAAATTGGTTTTTGGGCATGCAAGTTGGCACCAAAGTTGTAGTAAATAGCCATTTTAGCCATTTGAATAGAAACTGGTGTTATTGCAATAGGTAAACAGTTTGGGACACTGAAAAAAAACATGCAGACAGACTTGTACATACCCCTGGCACATTAATTCATGAGTCCAGCCTGGCCCGACCAAATTGGTTTTGGGGCATGCAATTGGCACCAAAGCTGCCAAAATAGCTTTTTTGCACATTGAATAAGAAACTGATGTATTGAAAGGTAAACGCTTAGGCACTGAAAAAAAAAAAAAACATGCACACAGAGTTGTACATACCCTTGGGAACATAAGTCAGTTGGAGTCCAGCTGGCCCAAAATTTTTGGTTGTTGGGAATTGCAAAAGTTGGCACCAAAGTCTGCAAAATAGCCCATTTTTTGCACATTTGAATAATTGAAAACTGGTGTATTGCAATAGGTAGATTAAACTGATTTGGGCCACTAAAAAAAACACTGCAGACAGACTGGGTACATACCCATTGGCAATAATTCAGTTGAGTCCAGCCTGGCACTAAAATGGTTTTGGGCATGCAAGTGCCACCAAAGTCTGCAAGATAGCCAATTTTGCACATTTGAATAAGCCAACCGGAAAAAATGGAATGTACTTGCAATAGGGTAAAACCAGTTGGGCCCTGAAAAACACACGGCCAGACAAGACTTGTCATACCCCTGGGCCACATAATTCAGTTGAGTCCAGCCTGGCCCAAATTGGTTGGGGGAATGCAAGGTGGCACCAAAGTCTGCAAATAGCCATTTTTGAACATTTGAATAAGAAATGATGTATTGACAATAGGTAAACCGCTTTGGGCACTGAACAAAAACTGCAGACAAAGTCTCGGTTATCCTTTGTGTTACATACCCCTGGCCCCATAATGTCAGTTGGGTCACAGCCTTGGCCCCAAATTGTTATTTTGGGCATGCTAACCCCAGTTGGCACCAAAGCTGAAAATAGCCCATTTTAGCATTTGATAAGAAAAAAAATGGGGTATGCAAGGTGTAAACCAGTTTTGGGCGACCATGAAAAAAAAAAAAAACACTGCAGACAGACTTGTAAATCACCCTGGACACATATTCAGTTGAGTCCAGCCTGGCCCAAATTGGTTGGGACATGCAAGTTGGCACCAAAGTCTGCAAAATAGTCTATATTTTTGCACATCGTGAATAAGACACTGATGTATGCAATAGGTATAAACCGCTTTCGGCCACTGAAAAAAGAAAAAAAAACCAGCACACAGAGTTCTGTGTACATACCCCTGTGGCACATAATTCAGTTGAAGGTCCAGCATGGCCAATGGGTTTGGGGCATGATAAGTTGGCACCACCCAAAGTCTGCAAAATAGCCATTTTTGCCACCATTTGAATAAGAAGAAACTGGTGATTGCAATAGGAAACTGCTTGGGCACTATAAAAACACTGCAGACAGATTTTTTTTTTTTGTAATTACCCCTGGCACATAATCCTTTATTGTACAGCCTGGCCCAAATTGGTTTTGGCATGCAGTTGCACCAAAGTCTGCAAAATAGTATTTTTGACATTTGAATTACCCAAGAAGAAAACATGATGTATTTTGCAATAGGTGTTAAACCGCTTGGGCCACTGAAAAAAAAAAACACTGCACACAGAGTTGTTTGTACATACCCATGGCAAATAATTCAGTCGAGTTCAGCCTGGCCAAATTGGTTGGGGCAGGACAAGTTGGCACCCAACGTCTGCAAATAGCCATTTTTGACCACATTTGAATAAGAAAACTATGTATTGCAATAGGGGTAAACCGCTTGGGCCACTGAAAAAAGAAAAAAAAAAAAAAAAACACTGCAGACAAAGTTTTGACATACCCCTTGGACAATAATTCAGTTGAGGTCCAGCCTGAACCAAATTGGTGTTGGGCATGCAAGTTGGCACCAAAGTCTGTTTAAAAATAGCCATTTTAGCATTTTGAATAAGAAGAGACAATGGTGTATTGCAATAGGTTGTGTATTTAAACCAGTTTGGGACATGAACAACACTGCAGGACAGACTTTAGTACATAACCATGGCACATAATTCAGTTGAGTCCAGCCTGCCCAAATTGGTTTGGGCATGCAAGCAAGTTGGCACCAAGTCTGCAAAATGCTATTTTTGACATTTGAATAAGCAGAAAACTGATGTATTGCAATCAGGTAACAACGTTTCGGGCCACTGAAAAAAAACACTGCACCACAGAGTTGTACATACCCCTGGCACATAATTCAGTTGAGTCCAAGCCTGGCCCAAATTGGTTGGGCATGTGCAAAGTTGGCCCCAAAGTCTGCAACAAAAGCCCATTTTTGCACATTGAATAAGGAAAACTGGTTGGTATTTGCAATAGGTGGTAAAACTGCTTTGGGCCACTAAAAAAAAAAAAAACACTGCAGACAGACTTGTTACATACCCTAGGCACATGTAATTCAGTTTAGCCAGCCTGGCCAAATTGGTTTTGGGCATGCAAGTTGGCACCAAAGTCTGCAAAATAGCTATTTTTGCACATGAATAAGAAACTGATGTATTGCAATAGGGGTAAAACCGCTTTGGGCCACTTGAAAAAAACACTGCACACCAGAGTTGTGTAAACATACCCGGCACCATAAATTCAGTTGAGTCCAGCCGGCCCCAAAGGTCTGGGATGCAAGTTGGCACAAGTATGCAAAATAGCCCTTTTTGCCACATTTGAAAAGAAGAAAACTGGTGTAGTGCCAATAGGTACAACCCGTTTGGGCCACTGAAAAAAAAAAAAAAAAACACCGCAGACAGACTTGTACAGACCCCCTATGGCACAAATTCGAGTTGAGTCCCAGCCTGGCCCAAAGGTTTGGGCATGCCAAGTGGCACCAAAGTCTGCATAAATGCCATTCTTGAAATTGAATAAGAAACTGATGTTATTGCCCCATAGGTAACCGCTTTGGGGCCACTGAACAAAAAAAAAAAAACACTGCCAGACAAAGTGGGGTTGTTGGAGACGTATTGGTTTTGTACATACCCCTGAAACATAATTCAGTTGAGTCCAGCCTGGCCCCAAATGGTTTTGGAATGCCAGTTGGCACCAACGTCTGCAAAAATAGCACATTTTGCACATTTGAATAAGAAACTGATGTATTGCAATAGGTAAATGCTTTGGGCCACTGAAAAAAAAAAAACACTGCACCAGAGTTTGTACATACCCTGGCACATATTCAGTTGGTCCAGCCGGGCCCAATTGGTTTTGGGCATGCAAGTTGGCCACCAAAGTTGCCAAATAGCCCATTTTTAGCATTTGAATAAGAGAAAACTGGTGTATTGCAATAGGTTAGTTTTTAACCAGTGGGGCCACTTGAAAAAAAAACACCGCAGACAGACACGTACATAACCCTGGGCACATAATTCAGTTGAGTCCAGCCTGGCCCTAAAATTGGTTTGGGCATGCAACGTTGGCACCCAAAGTCTTGCAAAATAGCCATTTTGGCACATTTGAAATAAGAACTGGTGTATTGCAATAGGTAAACTGCTTTGGGCCACTAAAAAATACACTGGACAGACGACTTGTACATTTACCCCTTGGCACATAATTCAGTTTAGTCCAGCCGGAAAAATTGGTTTTGGGCATGCAAGTTGGCACCAAAAAAGTCTGCAAAATAGCTTCATTTTTGCCACATTTGACTAAGAAACTGATGTATTGCAATAGGTAAACGCTTTGCGCCACTGAAAAAAACACTGCACACAGAGTTGTTTGTAATACCCCTGGCACAAATTCAGTTTGGTCCAGCCTGGCCCCAAATTGGGTCCTTTTGGGCATGCCAAGTTGGCAACCCAAAGTCATGCAAAATAGCCATTTTTGACCATTGGAATAAGCAACTGGTTGTAGTGCGCAATAGGTAAACTGCTTTGGGCCACTAAAAAAACACTGCAGACAGGACTTCTGGAACATACCCTGGCACTAATTTCAGTTTGAGTCCAGCCTGGCCCAATTGGTTTTGGGCATAGCAAGTTGCCACCAAGTCTGCAAAATAGCCATTTTTGCACCATTTGAATAAGGAAAAATGGTGTATTGCAATAGGTTAAACTGCTTTGGGCCACTAAAAAAACAGCAGACAGACTTGTACATACCCCTGGCACTAATTCAGTTGAGTCCTCCAGCCTGGCCCCCCCCCAATTGGGTTGGGCATTGGCAAGTTGGCCACCCCCAAAAGTCCTGCAAAAGTAGCATTTTTGCAACATTTGAATAATGAAAAACTGATGACTTGTATTTGCAATAGGTAAAACTGCCTTTGTGGGGTCGGCCACTGAAAAAACACTGCACACAGAGTTGTACATAACCTGGACACATAATCTCAGTTGAGCCAGCTGGCCCAAATGGTTTTGGGCATGCAAGTGGCACCAAAGTTGCAAATAGCCCTTTTAGCCCATTTGGAATCAGAAAACTGGGTATTGAAAGAGGTCAAACCAGTTTGTGCGGCCACTGAAAAAAAACCACCCCCAGACAGACACGTACATACCCATGGGCACATAATTCAGTTTGAGTCCAGCCTGGCCCAAATTGGTTGGGCACTGCAAGTTGGCACCAAAGTCTGCAAATAGACCATTTTGGCCACATTGCCTTCCAAAGGAAACTGGTGTATTGCAAATAGGGTAACTTAAACTGCTTTGGCCACTAAAAAAAACACTGCAGACAGACTTGTACATACTCCCTGGCACATAATTCAGTTGAGTCCAGCCTGGCCCAAATTGGTTTGGGCATGCCAATTGGCACCAAAGTCTGCCCCCAAAAATAGCTATTTTTTGCACATTTGATAAGAAACTGATGTATTGCATAGGTAAACTGCTTTGGGCCACTTGGACAAAACACTGCAGACAGACTTTGTACCAACCCCTGGCAAATAATTCAGTTGAGTCCAGCCTGGCCCCAAAGTGGTTTTTGGCATGCAAGTTGCACCAAAGTCTGCAAATAGCCATTTTGCACATTTGAATAAGAAACTGATGGATTGCAATAGGTAAAAACTGCTTTGGGCCACTGAAAAAAACACTGCAGACAGATATTGTACATACCCTGGCCTATAATTCAGTTGAGCCAGCCTGGCCCCCCCAAATTGGTTTGGGCTGCAAAGTTGGACCAAAGTTGCAAAAAGCTTTTACATTTTGAATAGGAACCTGGTGGATTGCAATAGGGTAAAACTGCTTGGGCCACTGAAAAAACCACTGCAGACAGACGTGTACATACCCTGGACATATAATTCGTTGGAGGTCCAGCTGGCCCAAATGGTTGGGCATGCAAGTTGCAAAGTCTGCACAATAGCCAGTTCGCCATTTGATTAAGAAAAATGATGATTGCAATAGGTTAAAATGCTGTGGGACACTTGAAAAAAAAACACTGCAGACAGAATTTACATACCCCCTGGAGATAATCAGTTGCATCCAGCTAGGCCCAAATGGGTTTTTTGGGCATGCACGAAGTTGGACACCAAAGTCTGCAAAAAGCCATTTTAGCATGTTGAATAAGAAAAACAGGGTATTGCAATAGGTAGTAAACGATTTGGGCGACTGAAAAAACCCACCCCTCGCAGCACAAGAACGTCTAGCATTTATACACCTCACCTCGTAATGGATATCATCAGTGCGTCCAGCTGGCCCCCCCAAATTTGGTTTTGGGCATGCACCGTTGGACACCAAAGTCTGCAAAATAGCCATTGTAGCCATTTTGAATAAGAAAGAAACTGGTGTAATTGCAAATGGTTGAAAATGCTTTGGGCCCACTGAAAAAACACTGTGCAGACAGGACTTGTACATACCCCTGGCACTAATTAAGTTGAGCCGCCTGCCCAAATTGGTTTTTTGGGCATGCAAGGTTGGACACCAAAGTCTGCAAAATAGCCATTTTGCACATTTGAATAAGAAATGGTGTATTCAATAGGTAACTGCTTTGGGCCACTGAAAAAACCCTGCAGAACAGACTTGTCGTACCCCCTGGCACATAATTCCGTTGGGGCCGCATGGCCACCAAAATTGGTTTTTGGGGCATTGCAAGTTGGCACCAAACTCTGCAAAATAGCCATTTTTGCACATTTGAATAGAAAAATGGTTTATTGGCATAGGTAAACCAGTTGGGCCCAGGCTGGACCAAAGATATGTGCCAGGGGTATTGTTACAAGTTGTCTGCAGTGTTTTTTAGTGGCCCAAAGCCAGAGTTTATCTATTGAAATACACCAGTTTCTATTCACATGCGCTAAAATGGCTATTTCCAGAACTTTCGGCTGCACACTTGCATCCCAGCAAAACCATTTGGGCCAGGCTGCGGACTCAATTGCAATTAGTTGCCTAGGGGTTACTTACAAGTCTGTCCGCAAGTGTTTTCAGTCGGCCCAAAGCACGGTTTACCACTGCAATACATCAGTTTCTATTCAAAATGTGCCAAAAATGGTTATTTTGCAGACTTGGTGCCAACTTGCATGCCCAAAACAATTTAGCGAGACAAGGCTGGATCAAGTGAATTATGTGCCAGGGGTAGCACATGCGTGCCTTGCTCGCGGTGTTTTTCAGTGGTCCAAAGCAGTTTACCTATTGCCAAATTAAACCAGTCTCTTATCAATATGCAAAACTAGCTATTGCGATACTTTGGTGCCAACTTGCATGCCCAAAACCATGGGCCAGTGGACCAAGTGATTAGTGCCCAGGGGTATGTACATGTGTGTCTGGACGGTGTTTTTCAGTGGCCCAACAAGCGTTAAAGTTTACCTATGCAATTACACAGTAGTTCTTATTCTTCAAATTGCAAACATGGCTATTTTTCAGACTTTGGTGCCAACTTGCATGCCAAAACCACATCTCCCTGGCCAGGGCTGGACTCATGACTGAATTAGGTGCCAGGGTATGTACAAAGTCTGTTGCATGGTTTTTTCGTGGCCCAAAGCAGTTTAGCCTATGCAGCAATGATAAGTTTTTATCAAAGGTGACAAAAAGGCATATTTGCAGACTTTTGGTGCACACTTGCATGCCACAAAACCAATTTGGGCCCAGGCTGGAATCTCAAGCCTGAATTATCGTGCCAGGGATGTAAATGTGTGTCGTGGTGCCCCCCGCTGTTTTTCTTGTCAGCTGGCCAAAGCACAGTTTATACCGATTGCAATACCACCAGTTTCCGGTATTAAAATCAACATGCTTCTGTAAATAGGCTATTTTGCAGACTTGCGGTGCCAACTGCATGCCCAAAAACCAATTGGCGGCCAGGCTGGACTCAACGAGATTACGTGCCAGGGGTATAGTACACAAACTAGCCCTCCCCGCCTGTGCCATGTTGTTTTTCGATGGCCCAAGCGGGTTTACCTATTGCATACATTCAGTTTTTTATTCTAAATGTGTCATTTACAAATGCCTTATTTGTCAGACTTCTGTGCCTTAACTGCATGCCCCCAAAACACAATTTGGGCCAGGCTGGACTCAATACTGAAATTATGTGTCCAGGGGTATGGACAAAAGTCTGTCTGCCAGTAGCTTTGTGCGTTTCATGTGGCCCAAAATACTGGTTTACCTATTG
This sequence comes from Hymenochirus boettgeri, assembly GCA_019447015.1. Classification (NCBI taxonomy): domain Eukaryota; kingdom Metazoa; phylum Chordata; class Amphibia; order Anura; family Pipidae; genus Hymenochirus; species Hymenochirus boettgeri. The sequence continues at coordinate 116,068,366 of CM033476.1, read as the reverse complement.
CCCAATACACCAGTTCTTATTCAATTTTAAATGGACTCATTTGAGACTTTGGTGCCGACACTTGCATGCCCACCAACAACAATTTGGGCCGGCTGGATCAGCTATGATTATGTGCCAGGGGTACTGTACAAGTGTGTAGCAGCCTGTTTTTTACGGGGCCCAATAACCGCTTAGTTTACCTATGCAATACCTTTCAGTTTCTATCTCAAATTGCAAAAATGGCTATTTGCAGACTTGGTTTGCCAACTTTGCCATGCCCAAAACATTTGGCCCCAGGTAGGATCTCAACTGAATTTCATGTTGCCAGGGTACGTTACAAGGTCTTGTGTCTGGGTTGTGTTTTCAGTGGCCCCAAACCTGGTTTACCCCTATTGCAATACACACCAGTTTTCTTATTCAAAATGGCTTATTTTAAAATGCGCTTTTTTGCACGGTTTTGGGCAACTTGGCATGCCCCAAAACACAATTTGGGTCCAGGGCTGGACTAATGACTTGAATTATGTGCCAGGCGGAGGTATTGTAACAAGTCTGCTGCGGTGTTTTTCAGGGCCTCAAAGCCAGTTTACCTATGTGCAATACTCAGTTTATTTATTCAAATGTGCAAAAAAATGGATATTTTGCAGACTTTGGTGCAACTGATGCCCTAAAATCCCATTGGGGCCAGGCTGGAACTCAATGAAATGATGTCGCCAGCGGATGTTATTAACAAGTCTGTCTGCCAGTTGTCGTTATCAGTGGCCACGGTTTCTAACGTTTCACCTAGCAATACAGCTTTCTATTCAAAATGTGCACCAAAAATGCTTATTATTTGCCACGACGTCCTGGGCCCAATTGCATGCCCAAATATAACCAATCGGGCAGGCTGTGACTTCAAGGATGATGTGCCAGGGGTATTGTACACAGGTCTGGTCTGCAGTGTTTCTTCATGCGGCCCAACCCTGGTTTTACCCTCGCATTCATACACTTCACGTTTCTTATCTCAAATGGCTAAAATGGTATTTTGAGGAGTTGGTGCCAACTTGCATGCCCAAAACCAATTTGAGGCAGGCTGTGGCACTCAATCGATCCCTGATGTATGGCCAGGGGTATTCGTACAAGTCTGTCTGCGGTCTTATTCAGCTGGCCCACAGCAGTTGTACCATTGCCCAATACATCAGTGTGTTATTCAAATGGCAAAAATAAAATGGCTATTTTGCAGACTTTGTGCCAACTGGCCATGCCCAAAACCATTTGGCCAGTTGGACTCAAATCGTAATATTCCCTGTGTCCCCACGGGTCAGTTACAAGTCTTGTATGCAGTGTTTATCTCAGTGGGACCAAACGTTTACCTATTGCATAGACATCAGTTTCTTTATTCCTGCAAAACTTATGTTTGCAAAAAAAATTTGGTTGAAGGAGGTCGGAGTGGGCTGTATAGCCACTTGCCTCATACGCTTGCATGCCCAAAAACCGAAAGACTTGGCGACACCGGAGCTGGACTGGACTCAATGAATTATGCTGCTTGCAGGGTATGTTAAAGTTGTCTTGCAGTGTTTTTTTCAGTTGGCCCAACTGTTCTATGATTAAAGTCTTATGCAATAGGGCTACCTTTCTCTTTAATTAAATGGCTATTTTGCAGCACTTGGTGCCAACTTGCATGCCCAAAACCGCATTCGGGGAGCTGGACTAAACTGAATTATGAGGGCCAGGGGTAGTACGTGTCTGTCTGCAGTTGTTTTTCGTGGCAAAGCTTATAGTTACTATTGAATACCCGTTTCTATTCTAATGTGCATAAAACAATGGGTTATTTTCGAGTACATTTGCCAACTTCCTGCAAAACCGATTGGTGCCAGCAAATCATATTATGTCGAGTGTACATGCCCCAAACCATTTCGCCCGGCCCTTGATCAAGATCTATCCACCCGGTTGGGATTCCCACAGTTTTTCTTCCGTGTTTTTCGTGGCCCAAAGCCAGTTTACTTTACCTCTTGAAAACACCAGCTCTTCTTATCTCAAATATGCAAAAATGCGATATTTGCAGATTTGAGTGGCCAAATACTGCATGCCAAAAACATATGCGGGCCCGGGTGGGACCTAATACGGAACCTATAGGGGCTTCTGTCGGGTCGCCGGTCATTAAAAGTCTGTCGCAGTTGTGTTTCAGGGCCCAACCAAGCGGTCTTACCTTGCAATCACACCGGTTCTTATTCAAATTTCTAAAATGGGCTATTTTGCAGACCTTTCGGTGCCCAAACTTGCACGCCAAAACCACATTTGGGATCCAGGCTTGGACTCAACTGAATTTATGTGCCAGGGTATGTACATGTGTCGTCCCTGCGGTAGTTGTTCTGTTTTTCGGTTTTCGTGGACCCAAAGCCATGTTACCTATTGCAATACACACAGTTTCTTATTAAATGGCTTAAAACGGTTATTTGCGACTTTGGTGCCAACATGGCATGCCCCCTCAAAACCAATTTGGGCCAGAGCTGGAACTACCACCCCACCCCTGAATTATGTGCACAGGGTATGCTACAATCTGTCTGCAGTGTTTTTCCGGGACGCCCACAGTGGGAGCGGTTTCACCTTACCTTGCAATGACATCATAGTTTTTTCTTACTTCAAATGTGCAAAAAGGCTATTTGTGCCGGCCTTTGTGGTGCCAATTGCATGCCCAAAACAAGTTTGGGCCAGGCGTTGGGACTCCACCCCTCTGATCATTATTGGCTCTAGGGTTGTACACAGGTCTGTCGCAGTGTTTTTTTTTTAGTGCCCCAAAGCAGTTTACCATTGTGTAATACCTCATGTTCTCTTGATTCAAATCCGAATAGAAGAAACAAATTTCCAGTGTCTGTGAATAGAAACAACTGAAAAAGAAACAAACTTTTTGAATAAGAAACCAAACTTCAGCTACGGGCTGAGACATGGGACTAAGGTTACGTACACACGTATGTTGTGGAGCGGGCCACCTGCCATGACCCACGACGCATTCGTTCGACGAGGCGGGATCGGCGACAATCTGAACACTTACACACATGCGATTCAGGTCGACGTTTGTGCTTCCCCCACGCAATGGGTCTATGGGTGTGGTCGGGTGATACACCAATCACGCGTGGTAGAACCTCAAAGGCTTGCACGTATGTATGATCTTCGCACCGACCACGATAGCGGTCCTGATCTTTATGGAATTCTGGGACCATGGCGACTGGAAGGAATTCTGGGACAGGCCTTGACGTGGAAGGGATTCTGGGGAAATGGCGACTGGAGAAGGAATTCTGGGACATGGCGACTCTGGAAGGAATTCTGGGGACATGGCGACTGGAAGGAATTCTGGGACATGGCGACTGGGAAGGAATCTACTGGGATTCGTACGGCATGGCGACTGGAAGGAATTCTGGGAAATGCGACTAAGGAATTTTGGGACATGGGACTGGAAGGAGAATTCTGGGACATGGCGAACTGGAAGGAATTCTGGGACATGGCGACTGGAAGGAACTTCTGGGAATGGCGAATGGAAGGAATTCTGGGACATGGCGACTGGAAGGAATTTTGGGACATGGCGACTGGAAGGAATTCTGGGACATGGCGACAAACGGAAGGAATTCCGGGACATGGCGACTGGAAGGAATTCTGGGACATGGCGACTGGAAGGAATTCTGGGGAATGGCGACTGGAAGGAATTCTGGGACATGGCGACGCGAACAACGTTTTTTACATTTCTACCCCCAACGCTGAGGGTTTATAGGAATCGCCTTGCGCGTTAATAGTGGGAATGAGGGTTATAGCTGATCCATTCTCATACATTGGAACCATCAGGTCTTCCGCACCTTCAGTCCAGTCACAGACCTAGTGTGTCCGTTACTGGAGAACCAGACTGTAGAACCAGGACCGTAGGATACCACCTGCACTGCCAATAAAGTTACCCTGGGCTGGAACACTCAGATGGACATACAGGTTCATTCATAGCACATTACAGGAGACACACATTGTATTTCATGTACACCGAGCCCTGCGAATATCTGTCTGAATGCAGAATAACCAATTCAGAACAAAGAAAACGTAACAAGATCCCGAGGGTGTCACTAATATGTCTATTGGACTGTTTATAGTGGTTTAGCTTATGTCATCAGTTAATAAGCTAGATGCTTAGCTATGTTATCAGTTATAAATCAGTGCTTAGCTAGTGTCATACAGTTATAATCAGTGCTTAGCTATGTCATCAGCTATAATCAGTGTTTAGCTATGTTCATTAGTTATAATCAGTGTTTAGCTATGTCATCAGTTAAATCAGTGTTAGCTATGTCATCAACTATAATCAGTGCTTAGCTATGTATCAGTATAATCAGGTTTAGCTATGTTCATCAGTTATAATCAGTGCTTAGCTATGTCATCAGCTATAATCAGTGTCTTAGCTATGTCATCAGTAATCAGTTTTATCTATGTCATCAGCTATAATCAGTGTTTATCTCTTGTCATCAGTTATAATCAGGTTTAGGCTATGTCATCATTATAATCAGTGTTTAGCTCATGTTACTCAGCATATATAATCAGTTCTTAGCTTGTCATCAGTTATAATCAGTGTTTAGCTATGTCATCAGTTATAATTAGTGTTTAGCTATGTCACCAGTTATAATCAGGTTAGCTGTGTCATCAGTATAATCAGTGGTTAGATATGTATCAGATATAATCAGTGTTTAGCTTTGTCATCAGTTATAACAGTGTTTAGCTATGCATCAGTTATTAATCAGTGTTTCAGCTATGTCGATGTATATCAGTTATAATAGTGCTTAGCTGTCTCATATATCAGTGTTAGCTGTGTCCATCAGCATAATCAGTGTTTAGATATGTTATCAGATATAATCAGTGTTTAGCTTTGTCATCAGTTATAATCAGTGTTTAGCCTATGTCATCAGTTATAATCAGTGTTTAGCGATGTCATCGGTATAATCAGGTTTTAGCGATGTCATCGGTTTATATCAGGGTTAGCGATGTCATCAGTTATAATCAGTGTTTAGCTACGTCATCAGTTATAATCAGTGTTAGCTATTTGCATCAGTTATAATCAGTGTTGTGCTAGCCATCAGTTATATCAGTGTTTATCTAGGTCATCAGGTTAGAATCTATGTCATCAGTTATATCATGCTTGCTTTGTCATCAGTTATAAACAGTATGTTTAGCTCTGTCATCAGTTATAATCAGTGTTTGATGTTATGCAGTGTCTAGTTCAGTCTAATCATGTTTAGCTATGTCATCAGTTTAATCAGTGTTTAGCTCTGTTATCAGTTATAATCAGTGTTTGGCTATGTCTTACTATTCTAGTTATAATCAGTGTTTAGCTATGTATCAGTTATAATCAGGTGTTTAGCTATGCTAATCAGTCGCCATGTCCCAGAATTCCTTCCAGTCGCCATGTCCCAGAATTCCTTCCAGTCGCCATGTCCCAGAATTCCTTCCAGTCGCCATGTCCCAGAATTCCTTCCAGTCGCCATGTCCCAGAATTCCATAAAGATCAGGAATTAGAAGAGGAAAGGACAACTGGTTTTTCCAGGACGAAATTAAAAGGAGAAGTTAACGCTGAAAACGACTTTCATATACGGCCCATATTCCATCTGATTACTGGCCATGTCCTCCCCCATCAATCACAGCCATTGTTACCCTCGGTGAGGGATTTATAAGGAGCTGCAATGGTGTCAGGTGCAGAAGTTTGTATGTATTTAGATTAATTACACACGAACTTTGCAACAACGAACGGCCCGAGTGCCAAGTATGTGTTTTTCGGCCAATAATTGCATGTGTGTATGCGTTCAGACGGGCAACGTTTGTTGATCCTCCATGCCCGACCGCTATCGTGGTCGGTGCGAAGATCATACATACGTGCAAGCCTTTGAGGTTCATACACACGTGCGATGTGTGCACCGAGCCACAACCCAGACCCATTTGTGCAACGAACGACCTAGAATCGCACGTGTGTATGCGTTCATTCGCCGATCCGCCTCGTCGAACGAATGCGTCGTGGTCATGGCCCGGCTCCAAATCATACGTGTGTATGAACCTTTAGTCCCATGTCTCAGCCCCTCCCCCCATTCTGTGTACAGGTGGGTCTGTATTTAGATCTATGGTAGGAAGGGGGTGGGAGGTAATAATGGGACCCCCATGTCATTCATTTTCTGGTCACTTTCCCAGTGTATAATAAACTTACAGAAATGCTCCACCTTGTACAGTAATACACTGCAGTCTGTATTTATATATTATATATATATTTCATGATTGGCTTGGGCGCCCCCTAGTGGCCTTTCATTTCCCGCCTCTGCTCCCGCCTGCAGTTCCTAACTCATCAACTCTCAGCAGCAGGACATGTGGGTTGGAACTTCCCTTGCGCGCTCCCTGGGTTTAAATGTCCCACCTGTGCACGCGCGCCTGATCTCCTGTTCTCTCCTATGGCTGGAAAAGCTCCCATTCTAGTACCAACTGGCTAAATAACCATCCACACTGGGGACTGGTGACCTTGTCTGCCGTGGGTACAGAGCTGGGCACAGTCACTTACAGAAGAACCCTTCACCCACACATGGTCAGTATATTCAGTTATTCAGTGTATAGTACAGGGAAGTGAAATCATTTAAATGTCAGACTTGCCATTCATCAGATTATAGTAGATCCCATTTAATCTAGGGAGCCCATTTGGATAAAACATGCTGGGTATCCCTTTTTGGAGTCTACAGACATGCAACAAATAGATCCCTATGGCAGAAGTCACACTAGGGGCTGGAGAGCCCATTACTGAGTGCAGAAATGCAACAAATGGATCCCTATGGCAAAAGTTACACTAGTACCCGGAGAGACCATTACTGAATGCACAAATGCAACAAATTGACCCCTATGGCAGAAGTCACACTAGTGACTGGAGAGACCATTACTGAGTGCACAAATGCAATAAATCTATTAGTGAGTGCTAACCCTGGAGATTTATCCGTGATATCTGGTCTGTGGGTAAATGTGTTATAATAGAAATGACCTCACTTACGTGACAATGTTGCATGTTTAGTTTATTTTAACTACTGCCATCTTGATATATAGGACACACTTGCAAGTGTGAACATTGCGGTTTCCTCTCCAATGATAACTACCTTAATGTTATAGATTTTTTGTGGAACACAAGTCCCAAGTTGTAGTTTATCAACAACCTGCCCTGCCTTGCATTTTAACAATTGTCAGTCACTGTAAATCAGATAAGCGGTGAAGTGCGTCCGTAGCTGTGGCGACTGACTAAATACACAGCATGCAAACACAAATACACACCCAGACAGAGATTAGCCATTAAAAACACCAAGACACCAACATAAACTTCTTTCTTTCTTATAGGGTCATGTTCCCTTTAAAAGAATCCTGGGATTCCTCTACACTTGATCAGCTGAGCCACATGGAAGGTTAAGTTGCGTCTTGGTACTATTTACCTGATTGTAGAGATATGTGTGTATGTAGATTTATAAATAAATACATATTGTTCTAGGGGGCAACCAGTTTTGGACTAGGGGCTGACTGAGCCAATCAGAGCAATATCTAAATCTAGCCATACATGGGCTGACGGTTTTCCGATAGGAATAATTCAAGATTCCAGCTTGAAAATGAAAATGATAGTTTTACTATAGATACATTGATTTCGTAAATGTCCTGAATATTCCTATCAATTCAATAGAATTCGCCCAATTGATCGGAATATTGATGCCGTATATGGAGGCCTTTAGTGCGCAAAACACCAAGTGAAATAGAGAGGACAGTTCTGATTTTAGCAGCCCACCGCTCTGGCGTGAGACAGGGGGTAGGAGTAAGGTCTCCCTTTATTTCAATTTTGGTGATTGATGCCATATAATGCCCATTTTTGGACCATGCACGTTACTGATAATATCGCCCTTGTGTGTGACTAGATTTAAATAGAGGTTATGATGTCTAGAAGTTACACGGAGAGTAAAATATTAACATTCCGTTGCAATGCTAATTATTTTATTCTTTACCCCCAAATTCAGAGGTTTCCCGTGCTTGGGAGAGTCTTTTGGAGGCCAAACATGTGGTGAGTTTGAAATTGTCTCTGCCATTATAACAGGGATTTATTGGGGTTATAACAATATATATCATTCTAATGTTATAAAGTACATCTTTACATCAGTGAATCTTGTACAGAAATAGCAGTGCTTCGTTCTCGCAAATGATTGGCTGATAGGAACTGAATCATAAGCAACCATTCTGTCTGGCACGCAGGCATTGATATAGCTGAAGCTTATCTGTGTGGCTTATTTCATTACAAGTTAGCTGTAGTGATGGCCCGATTCGCGGATCCGAACCCAGATCCGCAGTGGATTTCCCTCATTTGCGAACAGCAGATATCGCAGATTTTCCGGATTTCTGCCTTCCGTACTTTTCCGAACCGCGTTTTCGAAAATTTTTCGAAATTACGAGGATTTCTCGTATTTTCGAAAATGCACGGAACCCCATATTTTCGAAGATTTTCGAAATTACGAGGATTTCGCGTATTTTCGAAAATGCCGGAAAATACGTATTTTCAAAAAATTTCAAAATTACGAGGATTTCTCGTATTTTTGAAGAATTTTTCATTTTTAATGGGTTTTAATGGGTCCTCTCGCGGATTTTTCCAAAAATTCGCGGATACTCGAGCGGACCGGATTTTGCGAGGTTCGGACATCTCTAGTTAGCTGTAGCATTTTTGGTTGTAATTTTTGTAATTTCATTAAAGGTTAAAGGCCAACAGCAATTTAGAAATAAAACTGTATTTATTACTTGTCCCTATAGGATCCTGTTTATTGATAATGGTCTCTTTCTATATGTAACCCCCATTCTTAGCTGTCTGTTTATAGCATTTACTACATACGTCCCTATCCTACATCTAATATAAAGTGTCTCCTTATCAGCTACAAATGGTAGAAAATAAATTTGTGGACCACGATCGTTATCAAGCACAGAGCGGACAGAGCAGGACAGTGTCAAATGTAAATGGTAAGTTGGCACAGAAAATCTATTACCCATATGATCTGTTTTATTAACACAGGTATATATTATTGGTATATTAAAGGGTAGTGTACGGATGAAAATGGTCAGTCCACAATATAAGGATCTACTGTCTGAGCTACTACAAATGTACTGACTTCTCAATGCAATTCTATGCTCGATTTATATAATGCACAAGAGCCATAAATATCCTATAAATTATACCATTATAAAAAGCGCTTACGTAAGGTGTCATTTTTAATCAGTGCATAGTTAGGTAATCTGTTATAATTGGTGATTAGCTATGTCATCAGTGTTTAGCTGTGTCATCAGTTATAATCAGTGTTTAGCTGTGTCGTCAGTTATAATCAGTGTTTAGCTGTGTCGTCGTATAACAGTTACATAGTAACTGTTATACAGACATTATGGGTAGGGTATAAAGGTTGGACTAGATGGACGTATGTCTTTATACAACCTCCAATACTATGTTACTATGTAACTGTTATACAGACATTATGGGTAGGGTATAAAGGTTGGACTAGATGGACATATGTCTTTATACAACCTCCAATACTATGTTACTATGTAACTGTTATTCTGGGGTCAAGGTGTATGTGCCAGTCTCTGGGGTCAAGGTGTATGTACCAGTCTCTGGGGTCAAGGTCAAGGTGTATGTACCAGTCTCTGGGGTCAAGGTGTATGTACCAGTCTGTATTTGGGAGCACTATGTTTGGAACAAAAATTTCAACCCTCCATGTAGTATATATAGGTCAGCCCTCCAATTCCTCAGCCACTGTTAAGTCAACTGTCCAGTTCACCAGCCTTACAGTGGCCGGGGGACTGGAGGGCTCAGCAGCCACTGTTGGGTCAGTCCTCCAGTTCATTGGCCACTGCTATGTCAGCCCTTCAGCTACTGTTAAGTCAACACTAGCTGGGGAAAAGGAGGGCTGACCAAAAGGTTTGTACACACGCGCAATCAGGGGTCCCGACCCGCGATGCACGATGTGTACGAACGTTTGTTTCGCCCGATAATCGGCCTGTGTGTGGGCCCTTTATCAGGCCCAAATGGCCGTTCGGACGGGGATTGTTGCTCGGCCGTCCGGGCGGATCTCCGAACGACCTGCCGGTAAAGGGCCCATACACGGGCCGATTATCTGGTGAAACGAATGTTCGTACACATCGTGCGTCGCAGGACCCGTGATTGCGTGTGTGTACGAACCTTTAGAGTGGCTCGTGAAATGGAGGGCCGAGCAGCCACTTGCACAAGCTACGCCCTCTTTTGGACATAAAGATATAGGAAAGTCTAGAGTTGCCCTTGTTCAGATCTTTACACATTGTTACGTGTTTATTTCCGTTCAACTGTCGTCTCCTTAACAGGGTTTTGTTCTGTATATAAGGAGCCGAATGTCATCCCATGGAATAAAGTTTCAGGAATGAAGAAGCAGGTAAAGGACGATAAGAGGAAGCAAGTTCCCAGCGTAAAAGGTGAGTGGCCGAGATTCTAGATCTGAAAGAATCCGTTCTTCTAGAGAAGAGCCCATTACTGATCCATACAGATTAGATGATTCAACATTCGATCGTAGCAACATCACTCGGTAGAAGGAAAGACATAGAAGTCTATGGGTCCGATTCACCCAGAGGCGCTGGGCAAATTTCGTTAGTTAAACTTGCGCTAAACGGTTCGCTACCTGTTAGCGTGACTTTAACTCCATATAAGCGTCAGATGCGCGGGTTACGCAAAAGACACCCGCGCATCAGACGCTTGCCATTCAGCGTTTGCGCTACTTTGAGCGATGGATTTTAAAGCCAGCTAACATTTAGCGTTAAAATCCCGCTGTGAGTTAGAAACTCTAGTTCGATATCTTTTTAAACAGAAAGTCCTTTTTTGGTGTGAGCTGCCATATTGTGTTTCTGCCGTTGCCATACTGCTACACTGTCTCCACCACATGCAAAGCTATTAACACTTCCATTCAAGTTTTCTTGTGTTTCTTATTTTTAGGATCCAGACGACCCCTGATGGCTCAATGTTCTGTTTCTAGGAAACTCTCCTTTAATTCTCAGTCATCGTCGAGAAATGGGATACATGGGCGTGAGTAAACCACAGATGTCATGAGACATATAAACATAGGAATGACACGATAGAAGCCTACTGATGTCAGTGCTGAGAGTTGTAGTTTATTTGAACGAGATGTTTGCAAACTCCCACTTGTCATTTGCATATATATGGAGGTTGGGCTTCCCTGAGCTAAACTGTATAACACAGATCTTTTTAAAGGGCAGCTAAACTGTAAAAAGAACTTTTCCCTTATCTTAGTCTATAAATAAATATGTAAGGTGTGTGCGGTGCGGCATGCCTTCAATCAAGTACATGGATTGCTCAGGCACAGTTTCCCCCTCCCTCTTTTAACCACTTCCCCCTTCCATCTGACCTGACCTTTTAATGATGACAGGCATGCTCAGTAATCACTATGAGGCATTGGGAGAGGAAATTTCCCACGTAACAACTGTCAACTTTGTCAGAGTTCCAACTCCAGCAAACCTGCTCACAGCAGCAGAGTTTCTCATAATAGGGCACTTGATTGACAGCTGAAATGTAAGATGGATCAGATTGAATATCTAAAGAAATAGGGGATAGACCTACAAATAAAAGGTACAGTGATAGTTGGGAAGAATTATATTTTCCAGTAACGGGCAATTTAAAATAATAATAAAAAAAAAAATCAGTATAGATTCCCTTTAACATATTTAATGCAGGTGATTGCCCCGAAATTCCGTCCCTTTTTGTCACGTAGAATTTCAACATAAAATAAAAAGGGAATTTCCTGTTCCGTGTGGTTTAATTTCTTGCCGTCGGCCCAAATCCGCTTCCTCCTCTGTTATAATTAATAAAATGATTTCCCCCTCTCTGGGTATATAATAGATTCCATGAGAAATAGTTTTATTCCCTGTAGGGTTTGGCCTGTAAGGCCACAGTGGGTAGAAAACATTTATCATTGTAACTGCCGGTGTCAGTCTTCTCACTGTCCATTCGTTTCTGTCACTAACGACCAAGATAAATTAGGGTTCAAAGGTTGAAGTCGCCGTCCTTAAAGGACGTGATGAATTGGAGACCGAATCGGAAATTTGCTGCAGTTGCCAAAAAAAAAAAAATTAATTTGCGAAGCCAAGAAAATAACGTTTTTTAAATAGGGGTCAGCCATGTTGGTTTGGATCGAGGCTAAAATCTGGCTAAATATTTCCAAACAGGCTCTGTATCTTTAAAATAACTAGGGGGCTGATGAAACAAGTAGTGTGAAATGTCCCTGTGTTTAATAATTGAAATCTAATTGGCTGTAGATTAATAGAAAAGGGAAACTTTTTGCACCTTTTATTGTAACTGCTGAATAAAAATAGTGATTCAAAAGGGAAGGGTAATTCCAGATTCTATGTGTTGATAATAGGGTGATCTGTATAGACAGTGTGGCAGCTCCCACAGATATTCCTTCTAATTTTCATTGTTTGTTTATCCAGCCAGGGAACCGTACGGAGCTTCGGCGTGGAGAGAAGGACAGAAGATTGTTCGGAAAATACTTGGACCTGCCCCAAAGACACAATATGTATCGCGTGGTGAGGAGATCATGGACCAGAACCTAGGTATACATATTTAATGTCCCCCTTATATGTAATATGTATTTCCACTGTTGGACATGTATTGGGGGTGGCATACTGTTTTCTTTGTCTGAGACTAGGGATGGCTGGTTCGCGGATCCGAACCCGGATCCGGCGCGGATTTATCCCATTCGCGAACAGCGGATTTTTCCGGATTTTCCGCCTTCCAAACTTCCGATTCGCGGATTTTTAGTATTTTCGAAAATTTTCGAAATTACGAGAACACGTAATTTCGAAAATACAAGGATTTCTCTTATTTCCATAAATCCGTATTTTCGAAAATTTTCAAAATTACGAGGATTACTAGTATTTTAGAAAATACATATTTTCGAAAATACTAGTTTTCTAAAAACCCTGTAATTTTGAAAATTTTCGAAAATACGAAAAATCTCGTAATTTCGAGGGTATTTTTCATTTTAAAGGGTCTGCTCGCGAATTTTCGAATTTTTTCGAAAATTCGCGGATCCTTGAGCGGACCGGATTTTGCGAAGTTCGGACATCTCTATCTGAGACATTCTCTGGATATTTGTTTTTGACTTTATAAATGAAGATAAATCTATGGATCATTTATCGGGAGAAACAAATCCCATTACCGTGACATTTTGTCGTCTTCTTTAGGAAATTATAAAAATGTAATTCAATCGATGGGGACTGAAACACGGTTAAGGAAGAACGAATCACCTGAAGAAGGTCTGCTAGATCCAAAACGGGGGAAGGTAGAAATACCGCACAGAGGCGTTCCCTGGAGTTCGAATGCCGTCAAAAGGACAAAAAGCTTTTCTCCAAAGAAAGAAAACAACGTAACACGAAAACATCTCGATAAGGAGAACGTCAAGCAGGAGGAGGAGTTTTTCCGTACAGGAAATAAAATCTCCGGATACAGCGTGGAGGAAGTACGGAATTTTATGAGCAAGAAGAACATGGAGAGGAAGAGTAAAGAGCGAGAACAGAAAAGGTTCCTGCAGGAGGCGGAGCAACTCAAGCAGAAATGCCTGCAGGAGGTATTCAGGAAGCAAAAGGAAGCACATCCTTTAAAGAAACCCCGTACTAACATCGCTACCCGAATCAAGGACCCCCTTTGGAAACCAGAGGTATGTTAAACGACAAATATAGTTTGTTTTCCCTTTAAATTATCGTTTTGGTTGCTGTGTTATTCATAACAGATCTTCAGGTTGAAACATTCTTAAGGTAGGTACAATTAAATAAATTATCAATTTCTAAAATACAAAAACTGGTATTATTTATATGTAAAGATATAACTATATTTTACATCATCTGGCAGGTGCAGGCGGAGTCCCCTGATTTACTCTCAGAAGCTAAAGGCAGGTAAGTGTCCACTCAATAACCATCCTTTATGACTAGGACACGCCTTCCTTATACCATGTGACATGAAAGTGATCGTAATACAGAACAATATGGAAGAGTGAGGCCACACTACACCGCACCGAAAACGCACACACAATTGGTTTTCCGGAGCACAGGTGCCGGTTAGTGCGGAATTCCGCAGCCATGTTTGTGTAGGGATATCTGCACCTATAATTACGTAGTAATAGTTCATAGTCCAGTAAAAATGATGGCCAGAATTTTCCCTAATCCTTTTAGCCTCTAATGATTGATTTTCTCAACAGAAACATGACACAGAAGCAAACCAAAGAATCCGTATACGGTCACTCCTCAAAGCCTCTTAGAGTTCAGGACTTGGACACCCCAGAAATCCCACCTTTGCAACCCTATTCTGGCTTCCATTCTGCGTCTCCAGAGAGAAGCTCGGAGCCTCGTCAGTATAGAGAAGGCCAGGAACGTCTACAGGCACTTTGTACCATAGCCGAAGAACTGGGCAGAAGAGTTGAGCTGGAAGCAAGTAGACTGGGAACTGGGATTTTCACACAAGCTACGAACAGCAAAGACACAGCCAAGGGTCTCCCAAGGAGCATGGAGGGTTCTCCAGAGTCGGGAGTCGCCCGTAGACTTTCTGCAAACCAGGAGGGTAGTCAATACAGCTGCAAATGGGGTTAGTCTGTTCACATCTTCCATATTCCAACTGGCAACTGATAAACTCCTGGCAGCACTGGTATAAAAATATAAAACTGTATCCTCGTGTGTGTTTAGTCAGTAGTATGATGCCGACTGCCTTTAATTGAGAATACGGCCCATATTCAGTAACCGGAAACTACCGCTACCGCGGGTTATAGTAGAAGTGCGTACAAACATGCAGCCATACTATACCATGCGATACTAGAGAACCGCAATGGTATTGTTAATGCGATGGAAAATGTACGACAACGTAAGTGTAGCAATACCGCATCTTTATAAATATGTCCCTACATGCTTTGCATCATGGGTAACTCACTGGGATTTTGTTAATAGAAAAGGTTGTTTCGCTTTCTACTTTTTAAGCATCACGATTTGTTTATTTGCAGGGTCAGCGGAGGTCGAGCATTGTCCGCCTAGAACGCGCCACCCAATACACCAGCAAGAATGTCCATCAAATGAACCCTTCAAGAAGAGGTAAAGGGATACGCTTGTACGAATTCTTAAAGGACAACCAAATGTCAAAAAAGAACTAATTCCTAAAATTACTGCGACTTGATCTAATGTTGACGTAATAAATTTAACCCTCTTCCAACCTAAACCATTAGTTTATATGTATATTTAAGGAACTGAATTTGTATTCCCTGCCTGATAATAAATGGAATTTAGGAACAGGCTGTTGTTGGATTTAAATATATTAAAGGGGACTGTGGTCTCCAAACAAGTTGATTTTAAATGAAAGGTCAGGCTCCTAACTTTAAAATGAGCCTTCAACCACCTCTCTACGTGCTGCACAGCCCAAGATATGAAGAAATCACTGATCAGAAAGATAGGGGGTGGGAGGTTCTGAATCTGCGGTCACAATACTAGTTTCTTCTAATCTGGGGTTGGCACATGCTCAGTGCAGGAGAAAGCAGGCAGAGATTGAGTTAGTGACTGAAGTAGGTATGGGAGGGGCCACAGGTGGTTTCAAGGGGACTGCAAGTTGAGGGGCCATGGGGGCCCACAAGCAGGGAAGAGGGACTGTCACATGGTTTCAGAGCAGGAAGCAGGAAGTGCAGGGGATCTGGTGATGCTGCTTCCATATCACACCTAAAAATGTAAATATCTTCAAAATTATGTAAAATAAATAATGAAAGTAAATTGCAAAAACACTCAGGAAAGGAATTCCTGTCTATTTACTTTAAGTCAATTTTGGACCACAGTTACCCTTAAATATTTTAGACAGAGTATTTTCTTCTAAAGTGCGATGCGCATGGAAGACCGTCTATCAGGACCTGTCAGACTAAGCGGCGGAGGAATGAGCGACCAGGTAAATAGCTTACCTTCTCTCCCGGCTCCTGCAGGTTTTATTGAAGAACGGGAGGTAAGACTCAGCTCCTTTACCTCCCGTTCTTCAATAAAACTAAATGCCCCCCCAAAAGTTCCCAGTAAAGATACCCTTTAAAAAAAAAAAAAAGACATTCTATCAAATGAAACAAGCTTTCATCCTTTTAAAAGAAAATCTTCACTCGTCTTCCCCTAGGGGGCACTGTGGCCTAACAGATTTTATTCTTGGTTGGCCTGTCCTGGGTATAATGGTGTTTATCATTCTGTAAACTGGAATGCTGCACAGAGCCATTTAAATTCTTTTTTTTACCCATTTTCTACTTTGCATCTTCCCATTGAAATATTGATGAGATAAAGGTCGGTCCTAAAAAACACACACTGGATAATTATATAGTGATTAATATATATATAATACACAAGTCTCTGTATTTTCAATGGAGAGCTGCAGTGGCGAGAATCCTTATTTGAATCACTCAGTGATGTCACTGAGTGACTAGTTCAATTATTAGTGCCACTGCAGCTCTCCATTCCTAATATAACATAAAAATCATTGTCCTACCTCTTATCCAGCCGCCCCGGAATCGAACATTTCACAAAAAAACATTACATGCAACATGCAATTGAAAAACTAAACAAACTTTGGAAAAATAAAAGTTAAATAAATTCTTTTCACCAGCTATTATCACTGTACTTATTTAAAATAAAAACTTGTGTATTATAAGAAATAATTCGCCCCTTACAGTGTAATATACGGCTATTATGCCACCTTGGAGTTCCCTGACCTGTATAAAAGCACTCTGCCTACGGCCTCGTGCTTTTATATGGTCAGGGAACTCCTCGGTGGCATAATAGCCTTATATTACACTGTAAGGGGCGAATTATCCCTTATATATGTAATATGTAATATATACTGTGATAATAGTGAGTACACACTCGCATTGTGGAAATATTTTATTATATCTTTCCATGGAACAATACTGATGTGACACGTTTATACAATGTAAAGTCCGTGTACAGCTTGTATAACATTGGATATTTATTGTCCCCTCAAAATAACACAACACACAACCATTAATGTCTAAACCACTGGCAACATAAAGTGAAAAATGGCCAAATTGTGTCCAAAGTGCAAATTTTTTTTTATTTTATATATATAAAATAACAATACACAGGATATGTGTATATATATATATATGTGTGTATATATGTGTATATGTGTATATATATATATATATATATATATATATATATATAATGTATGAGCACCCACTTGCCACTCGTTACACCCTACATTCACGGCGGTTTCCTGATAAATGCACTGAATGGCGTGCCCCATTGAGAAAGCTCTACATTTTTAGGGTGTAACGAGTGGATAGATAGACAGACACACTGTGTATTGTTATTAAATCGAAAATAAATTAATGTAGATTTTTCTAGATATTGTAGATATTTCTAGATATTTGTTGTAGATGTTCATAGATATTTTTATTTAGATATTTGTATGTAGATATTTCTAGATATTTGTATGTAAATATTTCTAGATATTTCTATGTAGATATTTCTAGATAGTTGTATGTGGATATTTCTAGATATTTGTGTGTAGATATTTCTAGATATTTGTGTGTAGATATTTCTAGATATTTCTAGATATTTGTAGATATTTGTATGTAGACATTTCTAGATACCTATTTGTTTGTAGATATTTCTAGGTATTTGTACCGTATGTAGATGTTTATATGTAAATGTTTATAGATATTTTTATTTAGATATTTGTATGTAGATGTTTATAGATATTTGTAGTGGTGGCGAGTGAGAGTTGGCTTTGCTGCCATATGGTTTTGAAAGGTGCAGTGGGAATCGATTATTTGAATAATATAAGAGTTAAATCTCCTGATCTCGTGAGGATTATAGCGGTTTAACCTGTGGCTTAAGATTCATTTAAAGTAATTGTTTTTCCCTGGCAATTTATCATAGAAATATGATTGGAGTGGGATCTGTCACTAACGTTTATTTTACAGATACTCAGCCTTGTAACGCTACTATGGGAGTATTGGGACCTACCATAGCAACATAGACAGTACAGTATGTGGGGATAGTTTATTGTATGTACAGAACATTCCTTCTCTGTGTATTTATACATATGGGTGGGAGCTGCCATATTGTTTCCCTTAGACAGTACAGTATGAGGGTATAGCTTATTGTGTGTGCAGAACATTCCTTCTCTGTATATTTATGCATATGGGTGGGAGCTGCCATATTGTTTCCCCAGAATGTTTAATACGCGGTGGTTAAGGTTGATTATGGGATCAACTTATATCATGGTATTCCAGTTGACTGTAAGTACCAGCTGTATATTGCCATTAATGTTGAGATCTTTATTTCTAGTTTGTTGAGTGTTGAACAATCAGGAGAAGTATCATTTGAACCTGCACAGTCCAACACAAACCAGATCCAAAAAACTCTGCCCCCTTCCGGAGATTTGGAGAAATTCGGTGAGTTACATTTCGCAGGGTAGAAGAATATAGGGTCCCACCAGAATCATTAAAACACAGCCCAGCCTTATAATATTCTGTGTATCATTTTATTTCTCTACCAACTTCTCAAAACCCAATTTTCCCTTGTACACCACACTTTAAAGGGACACTAAATTACATAAAAAATATTATAAAAGTATAATATATGTTTTAAAAGATAGCCGTGTACTGCTGTGACTGACAGCTCTTTGCTCCTCCTTGTTCCCTCATTTCTCATTTTCTGACATAGGGTGAATGTCAGAGTTGGGGGGGTCACTGTGTCGAGGAGGAGGAGCAGAGAGCTGTCAGTCATAGCAGTGCACATCCATCTTTAAGCCAAGAACAGGAGAAGGGAGTTTTTATTATTTTTATTTAAACGTTCATAATATCACATTTTTGTGTCCCTATAAAGGCTCCATAGTACAGTTAACGTTACAAATGAACGTGTCATCGCAAACGCTTGTGATTTCATTGCGTTTGCGCATGCAGTTCGCAAATCGCAACGCCCCCGAAAACGTGCAAACGCAAAGCCCCTAAGGTCTAGGCCACACTAGTGCGCTTCTTGCGCATGCGATTTCGGTTAGAATGGAAATTGCGATTTCCAATGCGCATCAGTTTCCGTTCTTGGAACGCATGCGCAAACACGCCACAATGTGCCCAATCGCACCACAAGCGTAAAGGGAGATCTTATCACTGAAATCCAAATCCTGCTAATTTCTCTTCCTACTTATCACCTTGACTAATTATAAACCCATTTGGGAGCTGTATTATAGGGCAGTAAATTCCTGGCTTCCCCCCCCCCCCTCCGACTTTGGGGACACGCGCGGAGCGAGCGGTGTGGCTGCGGTTAGCAGGAGGTACTGGCATAAGCTGATTATTGTTCCTTAGCCTGTATTCTGGACTAAATGAAATGAAGCCGTAATCCTTTCTTTATTTCATATAATCACAATATCTCCGTTAATAAACGGCATGGCTGGGGGGGGGGGGACAGGGAGCAAGGCAGAGTCGGGATTTCATGTTAAATACAATGACCATTACACAATTCCGTTGTGGGCATGGCCACACTGCAACGCAATCACATCACGGAATCGCATGCAATTTCATGTGCGATTTCGTTGCGTTTGCGCATGCGGTTTTTTCATTAAGTATTGAAGAACGCATGTGATTGCGATTAAAAATGTGGAACGTAAATTGCAATCACACTGCATCCGAAAATGCGCGTTTTCGGTGCATTGCCGCATTTTCTATGATATGAAAAAAGCGCAAACGCAAAAAAAAAACGCAGCAGGGTGGCCTAACCCTAACCCCCAGTCTGGAATTCCACTGTTAACCCCTTCCAGCCTGGCTCCCAGTGTCGATAACCCGCAATGTGTCCATTTCACTGCCAAAACTAAATCTCTGTTGCAGCTTATTGGGAAGAACCGGTGTCTTCAGTGCCCAGAGCCGGGATGGACTTTCTACAGAGACTAAAGGTGGGTTTATTCCCTATCTGGCCGGCTGGGAATATCGATGTAGGTAACTTTCAGGGTGACTTACCCTTGCGCTTTGGTTTGCAGATGCAGAATGCAGAGCAGGAAGAGAAGCTTGCGGTCCTCAGACAACAAGCTCAGGACGAGGCCAAGATGTCTGAGCTCTGTATGGAGGAGCTTCTTAAAGTAAAGAGCGTCATGGTACCTCCATCCTGCCCAATTCATTGGCCCTTTACCCCTAAAGGATTTCTTAATGTTTTTACGGATGTCCCATTGCCAATTTGTCTGTCACTTTCCTACGTCCGCTAAACACCAGTTCTGCAAAAAGCAATTACGCTGCAT
This sequence comes from Hymenochirus boettgeri, assembly GCA_019447015.1. NCBI lineage: Eukaryota > Metazoa > Chordata > Amphibia > Anura > Pipidae > Hymenochirus > Hymenochirus boettgeri. The sequence goes on along the minus strand of CM033476.1, from coordinate 116,048,061 downwards.
CTATGGGTTATTGTGCGTTAAAGTGCGATATTGTAAATTATTGTTACTATGTTTTATTGTGCGATATTGTACATTATTGTGCTTTCATTCGCATTGCCAATGCGTTATTGTGCGTTGAAATGGTTTGAAGGCAAGAAAACGCAAACACGTTGGTAACATTTTTAGTGTTTTACCCACGATTCTAGGTTGTTGCCGTGACATCACTTCCTTTTCTGAAAGCAAGTTCCATGTTTGTCACAATTCCCTCACAGTGCGGGAGGATGATGTTTTTTTTTTTTTGTCTTTTAATAGTTTTCGAAATCTGATGGGAATTCAGCCAAAGATAAATCACAGGGAAATCTGGACCCTAAGGAGAGGTCCAAATATAGTAACAGAACCTGGTAAGTAATTGGTAAACCAGACATTGTGCCCACTGCGTGTAAGTATATTTTGCATGGAGGTTAGGGTACCTTACTCCTACTTCCCGTCATGTCCTGTAATCTGGTGGTCTTGCCCATCTTTCCTCTACTGTCACCTATGACATTGGTCACTGTGAGTATTCTAATATTTCAACCTGACGAACCAAAATATCACTGGGCTGGCGGTCTATCAAGCTCAGTGTGATTCTAATTAATTCCTAACCACACATAAATGTGAAGAGTTAAGACCTAGTAACTTCTCCTTAAAGGAGAACTAAACTTTAAAAAAAAAAAAAGTTACATTTGCTTACATGTAATAAGTAGATTCTGTAACTAATAATGTTTCCATGTTGCCAGTACAACTCACAGCCTATGTCGTCATTAAAGAGCCTTGTGAGCATGTGCAACTATTGGCCACGCCCCCTGACCCCAGTATTCACTTTCTCTATGCATAGTATTTTCTCTACAGATGTCTCCGCCCCAATATGGAAGCCCCTGTTTATTTTCCAGCCAGCATGAGTGGTAAAAAGTACATCCTACCATGAACAAAGCTACATAGTCCGCTGATTTATAGTCTTTTTCTTTGTTTCTATTATGTTCCTAGGAAAAGATAAAGTCTCTAAATGTACCCAACTTTTGTACGTTGGTTCTGGTGGGACAGTGGTTTAGTGCTCTGCTTATAGCAAGACAGAGAACATGAGGTTGCAGGCTCAATTTCACATACAATTTCCCAGACTCTGAAATAATAATATTCTGTTTGTAATCCATGCTAACTAAGAAATAAACTGCAAAGATTACTTTATTTTGTATGAAAAGTTAAAGAAATCATTTATAGGGACAGGAGCATTTAAATATGTTTACACAAAAACTACACTGAAATCCCTGTTCTGTGTCAGAGGGAGAGCGATGATTTCTGAGCTGTAACACGATTGGCTTTTTAGCTTCTTCCTACTGCGTACACTTAGCTGGGCAGGACAGCTTGTATCTTTGTGAATGTGTATTGGGACAATGTTGGTGACTTTAGTTCCCCTTTAAAGGAATGGAACGATCCTTCCAAAGACAATTTTATAATGAGATCAGTACAGACAGGCTGCTTGACAGAGGCCGAGCGCTCGTCCTGTTTTAAAGCAAAGTTAATGATGACTAAAGGATGTTGGAGCCTGTACACACAATAGCTCACAATTCTCTAATGTGTGTAGGGGCCTTTATTGTGCCTACAGCAGGTAGAAACAGCTGTCCAATCAGATGCTACGGGTAGAGGGGAGACTGAGAAATCATTAGCATACCCTGCGCACTGCGCTCTGTACCCTGGATTAATGGGCTGCTCGGTGATTTTTACTGCAGAATGTCCTGTGAATTATTCGGTTGCATTTGCAGTGATCAGGCTAAGTACAGCAATGTTTACAATAGCGGCATTGCTTTGAGTTAAGACCATTAGGTTGCCAAGAAAGGAAAGATCAAAAGGAATGCGGATAAACGCTGTTTGTTCTAATGGAAATGGGACATTTGTTACGTGTAAAGGTTGGTGTCACACACACTGGTGTAGCCTGTTTAGCAGGGAGCTTTGGGTTGGTGTAGCTCAGTAGGGACAGTGCAAAACTTTTCTGCCTGTCCCGATCTTTTTTCCATAAATCGTTCAATATTGTCGAGCGGTCGATCAGAAAAACAACTATCGAGATTTTGAGCGAATTCGTCGAATCGCTTAAAATATTTATAATAAAGTTCAGGTCATTCCCCATCTGCTTGCATAAAACCATTCAGATTATTTATTCTTCCTTTATTTCTGTTTCCCACTGTCCTTTACTGGTGGTGATGTAAACCCTATTCAAGTCTATGGGGATTGTGCCAAATAAGGATTTGGCTCACGGGGAGGAGCCACCAGAAACAAAGGAGCATGGGAAAAAGAGGAGGAACAGCAACAATAACACCAATTTTTATAACATTTTGAAGGTTAGAAATATAGCAGTTTGGATCGTAATTACATGAAGAAACACATCAGTTTCATTTCTAAGTAGACTTCCATTCTCCTTTAAGGACTATAGGGGTTGATATAAAAAAGGTGCTATTTATGTGCTTCAACCAATCAGATGTCCTTTAACTGCAATAACCCAGTAATAAGCTAAAATATGATAGGTTACTGTAAATAATTAGCACGGACAAACTTCCCAGTACTAACATTGACTGTAAACCTATTTTATTTTCCAATCAGCCTTAAGCTAGCCATACACGGGCAGATGGTTTTTTGATTGGCTAAAACTATCGTAAATCTTATCGGAGGAACTGTAATCCCCTACCTTGCGCTGCCAATCTTCCAAAAGTTCCAGCTTGAAGACTAAGGAAGATGGGGGCGACGGAAATTTTTCCACCTTGCCCGATCTTCGTTTTTTTTTTTAGTCTGTCAAAAACAAGGATTCAGCGGCATTTGCCATGTATGGGTGGGCCTTAAGCCGAGGACACATTTGATTGTGCTGGAAGGGCAAGGCGCGTGAAAAGAATATTACAGTCTGCTTACGTTGAGATCCGCGTTATGTTGCACAATCAAAGTGCAAAAAATGTGAATCGCGTACGATCCGAAAACGGATTGCAATGCGTGTGGCCACCCATATTGACACGCACTGCTCTGCAATTCTCACGTGCTAACAGATCACGAAACCGGAGCCCTTAAAATGAAATACGTTAAAGGGAATGACCCCAAATCCTATAATAATTCTGCTCCAAGAAAGAGAAATCATACTTACAAGCTCCTCGATACAGCAATGTCACAGCCAATCACTGACTGCCATTCCCGGATGAGCCTCCACTGCAGCTCTTCTGTTCTTTTTGTGATCCCGAGCAGGTGCAGTGGAGGCTCGTCCGGGAATGGCAGTCAGTGATTGGCTGTGACGTTGCTGTATCGAGGAGCTTGTAAGTATGATTTCTCTTACCTGGAGCAGAATTCACAGCCAATCACTGACTACCATTCTCGGATGAGCCTCCACTGCAGCTGCTCGGGATCACAAAAAGAACAGAGCTGCACTGGAGGAGGAGCGGAGAGACAGGAAGCGGCGTCAGATCGCGATCTTGTACGTATGATTTCTCTGGTTGGGAGCAGAATTACATTTAAAAAAATGAAAACCAGGTTTTGGGGGGTCCTGCATCATGTATTAATTAAAAGGGGTGGACATTCCCTTTAAGTGAGGTTCTAGGGTTTTCAGATCCTTTTCTAGAATCCATTCATAAATGAGTAAAATAATGGCTAAAAATCCCTTTCTGCCAGCCCAGCGTAGGGTGTGTGTGTGTGAGGAATCCGATTTAAGAGAATAAACCTGAAAGAACAATCCCCTTATAATCAAGCTTATATGATCTTTAAAGAACAAGTTCAAAGCTGTCGCAGCTTTTACTGATTACTGAAATGTCATTTGGATAACAGTGCGGAAAGCCCCCAACCTTTTACTAGTAATTACCTATAGAGCATCCAGCCCAACTGAGCGCGCATCCAAATTCAGAGAGATCAGCTCCAGTGATGCCATTACAACATGACTTAATCCTGGTTCTTACCAGCGATGCATTACTTGTATTACCCTTATAGGAAAAGGGAGTCACGTTCCTCGGGGGGGGGGGGGGGGAGAATTTGTCAATACAAGCCAGACAGACAGACGGCCAGGTTTCAGGAATGTTTATAAATCAGGAACCTGACATTATCAATCCGATTGCTCTATTGTACAAATCACAAATCAAACCCATTTCATTACATTTTCTTTTTCCGGGCGTGGGACCAACTGGCGAGCAGGACTTGTTCAAACAGCCGGTCGCTTACAGGAGCAATTACCGTGAGAGTTTTCAGATTTCTTTCCCTGTTATCCTTTTTATCACATTCTTCCTATCATTTCTATAATAAGGTCTCAAACTGTGCATGATAGGGGGTTGTAGTGTGCCCCATAGCTGCGCCATTTTCAAGTTTGTGCCCCATTTGCTGCTTTCAAGAAAAAAAGACATTTTAACTGAAGGCTTTTGATTGGAGGACAGTTTAAGCAAGTTGTCAGTAACAATAAGACCTCAGGACGCTTTTGGTATTTAGAAATTTCATTGTAATGTCTCTCCGGTGACTAACCAATTTCTACATTAATTTTAGAGCACGGTTTAAGTAAAGAGCAGGGAGGGTAGCCCATTGATAAGCAAGGCCTAGCGTTCTATGAATAAACTTGGGTTCTGCCTGAGATATGTTTGTCCTAAATGCTTTTTATAAACAATCCGATATAAACCTAATAAGTGTGCAACAGTATTACATTATGGGCTCATTTTAGAGGATTGTTGACCTACACAAAGAACAGGAAAATGCAGTTTATATAGGACCAATGACGTATTACCTGCCTTTCACACTCCACTGTCAATCTACTTACAACCTACCGAATACAGTCGCCTTATGTCTCACCCCCATATCCTCAGGACTGTAAGCTCTTTGGGCAGGGTCCTCTTTCCTATTGTACTACGATATTGCGGTAAGAAACTCCTCACTCTGTTTACTTATATTATGTATTACCTGTGTATGTAATATGTATGGCTTTGTATAACATGTATTACCCTGTATGTAGAGTATGACTATGTAATTGTAAAGCACCACGGAAGATGTTGGCGCTATATAAATCATTAATAATAATATTAACACAGGTTTAACCCGAACCTGTGTACATTAAAGGGCATGTCCCCTTAAAAACTATAAACCACAACCCCAACTGATATTTTTACCAGTTTATTACATGCATTTGTAATCCTGATATTTAATGATAAGTTCCAATACTTTCTGGCAAAGCCATCTGCCTCACCACTTTCCTCAACAAGCTTTTTTTTAAGCATGTGCAGTGGAGAAAGCAGGTGAAAAAAGCAGTCAATCATTTGCGGTTGTGCCTTGATTGACTGCATGGAGGGAGGAGCCAGCTGACTGCCAAAATAGGGACAATAATTATCCTTCTATATCTGGTTAGTAATGCAGATAATAATGTGCTCAATATATCAGTTTGATGCAGTAATGGCCTCAAAGCCATAATATCTTTATTTTATTTTACTTTGCTTTAGCTTCAAGGCAAATCCTGAAGGAGTAGCCCCATTTGGTGAACATCGTATGGTGGAAGACAGTCAGAGACAATCTCCTACTTTAAAACATGGTAAGACACAGCTGAGACTTTCCACCAGTAGTAGAATAGGAATAATGTCAACTCCACACAGACTAGACGTGAGGCCGCTTATTGTATGTTTATAGAGAAGATTGAAGATTTCTACTCAATACACGGGGGACGTTACTAAAGCACAGCATAGTATTCCAGGTTTTATTGCGTTGGTGAAACTTTTTATTCTTTACCATGAAGCAGATTCTGCAGCGAACGAGGTGGAAGATAAATCCTGGGATCACACGGAATCCACCAGCAAGGTAATTAAACATCGAACGTAATTGGGTAATAACCAGAATTTCTGGGTTAGAATGTTGTGGTGAAGCTCTTCCTCTCCCATTGCAGTGGAGCGAAATAAGCAAGTTTTACGGATCTCCGAATATGTTCAGCCGCTTCGCCTTGGAAATGACCCAGCAGTATCTTAGAGAAGAAGAGCTGAGGTCAAGGCACCATAGGGCATTGCTGAAACTCCGAGAGGAAGCCTTAAAGGAGAAGACCAAGGCAGAGCTGGCATTGCTTGAACAACAAAGGAGGTAACGGTTGCAGACAAATGGTCATTACCCCTTAGAGGATTTAAGATTCCGCCTGGATAAAACCCAATAGTTTCTGCAAGAAAGGGATTGGGCCAAGTGGATTTCTGTGAAGTGATCTGATTGGTTTGGATTCCTACTGATAACACACACGTCAACAAATACTGGAGAGACCTATTAGACAGACTAAACTGTTCACTTGTCATTTTCTTTGCCCCAACTGCTATTTCATTACATGCATTTCTAAACCGATATTAAATTACCCACGTTTTCTACCACGTATTACCCACGTTCTCTACCTTTCTGGCATAGGTTGCTGCCTCCTTCCTCTGCTCAATGAGCAGGTGAAACAGCAGTCAATCATTGGTTGCTTGATTGGCTGCTTTGGAGGGAGGTAACTAACAATTGACCAGTGACGTGTCCTTTAATTGGGATATTTCCATAAATCTTATTGTAAAGGGTGACAGGGAATCAGATGAGTTGCATCCATGGTGTAAACAGTACGTAGCCTCCTGCCGTGAATCTTGGGAACCAGTTGCCAATTAATACAGACCGTGGTTCAGGGAGATATCTAACTAGGGCGAGGAGGATTTGATGAGCTGTTGAATTATGATGTCATATCTGTCCCTCTGATTTAGATGTTTAGAGATGAAGAAAGAAACGTGGAAAGTGGAGGAAATTCTAAAGCAGGAAGAGGAGATCAACACGAAACTTAAACAGGAGCAGGTGATGGAAAGATAAATAGACAGACGGATAATATACAAATAGATTCATACATAGATTCCAATACATCCGTTCTTATAGAGATAGACAGATTGATTGACATATGATTGATAGATTAGATAATTGATGACAGATTCTAATATATAGACTGATTGATAGATGATAGCTGGATAATATATAAATAGAGGATAGATGATAGATATATACAGTAGATGATAGATAGATACAGATAGACAGATGGATTCTAATAGAAATATATTGATAGCTGGATAATAGATAGATGATATATATATACAGTAGCTGGTAGATTCTTACAGAGATTGATTGATATATTAGATAATAGATTCTAATAGAGAAATAGATGATGGATATATACAGTAGATGATAGATTGATTGATAGATGATAGCTGGATAATAGATAAATAGATGATAGATACAGATAGATGGATTCTAATAGAAATATATTGATAGATTTGATAATAGATAAATAGATGATATTTAGATAGATTCTAATAGAGAAATAGATTGATAATAGCTGAATAATAGATAAATAGATGATTGATATATACAGTAGCTGGTAGATAGGTGATAGAAATATACAGTAGATGATAGATAGGTGATAGATATATACAGTAGCTGATAGATAGGTGATGGATATATACAGTAGATGATAGATAGATACAGTAGCTGGCAGATATATAGATAGGTGATAGATATATACAGTAGATGATAGATAGATAGGTGATGGATATATACAGTAGATGATAGATACAGTAGATAGATAGATAGATATATACAGTAGCTGATAGATAGATAGATACAGTAGCTGGTAGAGATACAGTAGCTGGTAGAGATACAGTAGCTGGTAGAGATACAGTAGCTGGTAGAGATACAGTAGCTGGTAGATAGATACAGTAGCTGGTAGATAGATACAGTAGCTGGTAGATAGATACAGTAGCTGGTAGGTAGATACAGTAGCTGGTAGGTAGATACAGTAGCTGGTAGGTAGGTAGATAAGCTGTAGCTGTAGGTAGATACAGTAGCTGGTAGGTAGTACAGTAGCTGGTAGTACACGTAGCTGTAGATACAGTAGCTGGTAGATACAGTAGCTGGTAGATACAGTAGCTGGTAGATACAGTAGCTGGTAGATACAGTAGATGGTAGATCAGTATTAGTGGTAGATATATACAGTAGATGGTAGATATATACAGTAGATGGTAGATATAACATAGATGGTATGATATAGTAGTGTAGATAAATAGGTGACGGATATATAAAGTAGATGATAGATAGGTGATAGATATATACAGTAGCTGGTAGATAGATAGGTGATAGATATATACAGTAGAAGATAGATAGATACAGTAGATGATAGATAGATAGACAGATAGATAGATGATAGATAGATATATACAGTAGCTGGTAGATAGATAGATCAGTAGCTGGTAGATATATACAGTAGATGATAGATAGATAGATAGATAGATAATAGATAGATACAGTAGATAATAGATACAGTAGATGATAGATAGACAGACAGATAGATGATGATAGATACAGTAGCTGATAGATAGATGATAGATATATACAGTAGATGATATAGATAGATACAGTAGATGATAGATAGATAGATAATACAGTAGATATAGATAGATAGATACAGTAGATGATAGATAGATAGATACAGTAGATGATAGATACAGTAGCTCCAGTAGCGGATAGATAAATATACAGTAGCTGGTAGATAGATATACAGTAGCTGGTAATAGATATACGTAGATGATAGATAGATATACAGTAGATATAGATAGATAGATAGATACAGTAGATGATAGATAGATGATAGATAGATAGATACAGTAGATGATAGATAGATGATAGAGATAGATACAGTAGATGATAGATAGACAGACAGATAGATAGATACAGTAGCTGATAGATAGATGATAGATATATACAGTAGATGATAGATATATACAGTAGCTGGTATATAGACAGACAGATATTCTACACATTGTTTCCTTGGACATTGCAATATGGTGTATAGCTTAATGTATATAGGTGGGAGCTGGTTTCAATAGGAACTCAGGTAAAGCCTCCGTTAAAATGCTGAATTCTGCAATGGAGAATGTGGCCTTTTGCCGGAAACACATCAGTCTGGGCAGCTCCCGTTGGACATGACTGGTCCATGTAATTAGGTAAATGGGGAGTGTTTAATCGGGGTAACATGGACCCCACATTCATTGGGAAAGTAGAAATGAGAATTAGAATGTTCTGTGTTTCTAACTGCACCATCCCTTTATTCAGGCAGAAATTACTCACCTACAAAACATCTACAGTGCTGCCCACCTGGAACGGAAGCTGCTACTGCGCCAGCACAGGGAAGTTTTGCGGCTGCGTCATCATGACTCGGGTCCAGGAGGAACGCAGAGACTCAGGGTAGCAAAGGGAACTGCATCTCATTGGAGGAGAGAAAAAACGCAAGCAAAAAAAATGGGGATGGGGCAGAACTGTAACTCCTCACACAGCATCGTCCCAATTTTATTTTTGTTTTCAGGTCCGTTCTAGTTAGTGCAGCAGAACCCACAGTAGCAGGTGATGGGGACACCCGTCGGCCATATCAGATGTCCCGAGGATGATGGGGGATTTCTGGAGGACGAACTGCTCTGTAGCAACGCCAGGTACATGTTTGTCTTACACACAGGATGTTGTTGAACTGTACAGAACTCTTGGTGCTGCATGGCAAAAATAGTGCAGTAACAAGTTCTACCACTAGGAGCAGCAGACAGCTATATTACTGACTTTATAACGTTCATTGTTATAGTTCATGTTATAAACAAAGACAAAGAAGATTAGTCTTTGATTTTTCATAGTTTGCACGACTGGGAGACCATGGCAGGCCGTGAACACTATCACAATGTTCGTCTGGGAAGTAGAACACAAGGTATTGTGGGTATAAAGCCTAATAATCCACTCTCATTTGACTGGAAATAATTGCCTTAGCAGGATCTCAAACCATGGTCACATATCTGTGTGTTTGTTTCGATTGGCATTGATGGAGCTAGAAACAATTTGCAGCCAATCAGAACATTGCAATGTTAGCAGGGTCAACAAGTCTGCAGCCAATCAGAATATTCCATATTGGCAGGGTCAATAAGTATGCAGCCAATTAAACATTCCAATATTGGCAGGGTCAACAAGTCTGCAGCCAATTAAAACATTCCAATATTGGCAGGGTCAACAAGTCTGCAGCCAATCGGAACATTCCAATATTGGCAGGGTCAACAAGTCTGCAGCCAATCGGAACATTCCAATATTGGCAGGGTCAACAAGTCTGCAGCCACGGAACATTCCAATATTGGGGCGCAACAAGTCTGCAGCCAATCGGAACATTCCAATATTGGCAGGGTCAACAAGTCTGCAGCCAATCGGAACATTCCAATATTGGCAGGGTCAACAAGTCTGCAGCCAATCGGAACATTCCAATATTGGCAGGGTCAACAAGTGTGCAGCCAATCGGAACATTCCAATATTAGCAGGGTCAACAAGTCTGCAGCCAATCAATCAAAATCTACGAAACTTTTCGTGGACCAATGTTTTTTATATAACGGCACGGCCACACTGCGCCGCAAATCAATCGCACACACATTTGCACCCCATTTAGGATGTTAGAAGAAAATCGCAATGTGGTCTTTTACGAAGTATTTTGATTATTTGACTTTGTGAATACGCTTTTTAAACAAACAGCGCTGTAGTAATTGAACTTCTCTCTTTTAATCCGTTCGCCACGAAAAAAAACACTGCTATTTCCCCCGTCTATCCACCCCGGCCTGAATGCACGCAGTTATAATGATAGATGTTTTTATCTAAAAGGATTTATTACCGCCCCTAGCGCATAAATAAAAATATTAACCTACATACGTGTCAGAAAAAGTTTCACCGAGAAATAATGCATTACGATGGAGTGGGGAATCGCTATCCCTCACAGACGGTGTTGGAGCCACGGCGAAGTCCATTCACAATAATCCATCTCATCTCAATCAGACAATCTCCGAGTCTCGGGAAAATCGGCACAATGATTCAAAGCAAGACTGCTGCAATGTATCCTTATTTAACATTTCATATGTACGTTGAAAGGGAACATCTGTGAATGTCAATGAATTTCCCAGTCCGTGCTGCATGAATGTGCCAATCCCGCACCAGCATGCTGGGAAATGTAGTTTTAAAGGGCAAGTTTGACCCCTTTATTTAAATCTGTATATAGCTAAATTATCCACCCCCCCTCCCAGGCGGTTGTACTTACCTTGCTGCCCAATGCAGCGATATTCCTGGTGATCTTCCCTAGCCTTCACCCTTGTGGAACGTGCAAGCTCTTTAAGCTGGCCATGTGCAGATCAGTGCCACAGGGAACAGCTTTCCTGAAATAGAGCAATCACTGTAATACAAAATTCTATCATTCAACAGGAGAGATGTGCAGCCGTATACCTCTTTATTATTGAATTCTTACTCATTCCCATCTCCTTGGAGGTTGCTGGAAATGTAGTGTAAAAACCGTTTGAGGGCTTGAATTATTTAGGACAATATGTGCAAGATTTCCCCACTTTTTTTTTTAAGGGGGAATATGGCCTGACCGCACAGTAACCATTAATATTCAGTACTTGTCCTTTAATTAGGAGATGATCGTCTGTCCTGATGAGGATCATCGCCTGTAATGATATTGAAAGGCAGTCTGGATCTCGTCTAGAACAATGGTAAATATAATTGGCTGGCCTGTCAGTCATGTGATCGATTGTTTAAGGTGCTGCTCTTGCTAATGCTTCAGGAATAAAGGGAAAGTTTTTCTCATCTTCACACTGTCTACTTTCATTTATTAGGCTTTAACAATATTTATAATTACATGTTTCTGCACATCAGGTTCTTTATGTAGATTATAGATACATGGTAATGTGCCTAGAAAAACAATCTCTGTGCAGCCAAAGGGCACCATTCTGTAGGTGCTTGTTCGATCAGTCAGTATGCAGCTCCCACCCAAAGTATAAATATACTGAGAAGGATGTTCTGTACATACAATAAGCTATACCCTCATACTGTACTGTCTAAGGGAAACACTATGGCAGCTCCCACCCATATGTATAATATACAGAGAAGGAATGGTCTGTACATACAATAAGTTATACCCTCATACTGTACTGTCTAAGGGAAACACTATGGCAGCTCCCACCCATATGTATAAATATACAGTGAAGGATGTTCTTTACACACAATAAGCTATACCTCATACTGTACTGTCTAAGGAAACCTATGGCAGCTCCCCCCTATGTATCAATATACAGAGAAGGAATGTTCTGTACATACAATAAGCTATACCCTCATACTGTACTGTCTAAGGGAAACAATATGGCAGCTCCCACCCATATGTATATTATACAGAGAAGGAATGTTCTGTACACACAATAAGCTATACCCTCATCTGTACTGTCTAAGGGAAACATATATCAGCTCCACCCCTATGTATAAATATACAGAGACGGAATGTTCTGTATACACAATAAGCTATACCCTCATACTGTACTGTCTAAGGGAAACACTATGGCAGCTCCCACCCTATGTATCAATATACAGAGAAGGAATGTTCTGTACATACAATAAGCTATACCCTCATACTGTACTGTCTAAGGGAAACAATATGGCATCCCACCCATATGTATAAATATACAGAGAAGGAATGTTCTGACACAATAAGCTATACCCTCATACTGTACTGTCTAAGGGAACAATATGGCAGCTCCCACCCATATGTATAAATATAAATATACAGAAAGGAATGTTCTGTGCACACAATAAGCTATACCCTCATACTGTACTGTCTAGGGAACACCTATGGCAGCTCCCACCCATATGTATAAATAAAATATACAGAGAAGGAATGTTCTGTGCACACAAAAGCTATACCCTCATACTGTACTGTCTAAGGAAAACATATGGCAGCTCCCACCCATTATTATAATATACAGTGAAGGAATGTTCTGTACACACAATAAGCATACACCTCACACTGTACTGTCTAAGGGAAACGATATGGCAGCTCCCACCCATATGTTATAAACACTGGCATGGATCGTTCAATATACCAGTAGTTTGCATTGTGGTACATTTTAGCCGATGACTGAATTTGAAACATTTTAATTTCAGGAATCTAGTGAAAACGCAAAACACAGAGCAGCGTCCAGGTAAGATTAGATACGTGATGTAATACAGGGTTACTGGAGATGCTAATAGTATTAGATACGTGATGTAATACAGGTTTACTGGAGATGCTAATAGTGTCAGCATGGAGTCCGTTATGCCCTAATGATCAATTCCCACCCTGGACACCTTAACTGTATCGTAAAGCTAAGTCCAGACAAAAGGATCCCTGCTTCCGACCCCCAACTTATGTCTGTCATAGACTAGAATCCGTTTGTGTACGGGCAATCGGGCACGCGTCATGTAAGATCTGGCAGGGTAGGATCACCCACGCCCCTGGACTGATCGGCGAACCGGAATTGTGCAGGGATCCCTGTGTGTGATTATCCAAGTCCCATATCAAACTGCTGCATTATAGGTACAGTAAAGCTGTAGGATGAAGTTCCTCCCTAGCCTCTTGCAGTACATGATTTACATAAGATACTGGGACATTGTGTGTAGGTAAATTTCAGCTCTTGCACCATAAGGGAAACTTAATATGTGCATCAAAACAAATATTCCTAATTAATGACCTATGAGTCTTACCAGAATCATTAACCGTATCCTGATTGGGTGACATGAATCTACCTAGGTTTTATCCAATGTTGTGGTTACATATCTATATGTATTATCTGTCTATATATAATATAATTCATGGGCAGTAAGAATGGCCATTTTGTGTTATTTGCAGATCTCTTGGATAATGTGACTTCAGAGCCGAGCAGCCTCCACGGAAGAGAAGAAGACGTTGAACTTCTCCTTCTCTGGAGGAATTTCACAAAGTTTCGCCAAACTCATAACATCTGTTGAAGTTCTTTGTCGACTGTGGAAAGAGAAGATAAGGCTGAAGATACCGAGAGTGGAGATTCTGAAGTTTTTGATATGGACCCAGTCGAGATACCAAGCCAAGAACCTATAGCTATGGCAGAAGACCCCCTTCCAACTCGGAATTATCTTGTCAGGAGTTCAGTAGATCCATAGCTACATTGGAAGATCAGAATTCCCTGGAAAAACTTCTCTTCTGGATGCTTATTTTCAAATAGAGTCAACAGAGGACAGAGAAGCTTCTCTCCTCTTCTTAATGGTCAAATTTTGAGGCATGATCATGATTGTGGATCTCTTGTAAAATGAGCCTCTGAGTGAAAGTTTTCCACGTGTTTTAGTTTCCTCTACAGCAGGACCTTGTGTTGACATCAGTCCCAAAAAATAAGAACTGGGAAGAACCCTGAAATGTTAGTGGGAGATTCAAATTATCCTTTATTGTAGCGGTGGAATGTTGAAAAATCGAAAGGCTCCTTTGGCGTCTGAATCCTCCCACATCCGAAGACACGTCTACAGCTGACAACAAAAGTTATGACTTGGAATATTCCATAAAAGCACAAAGCCCCGATGCTGAGAAAATTACAAATACACAGAGGTCGACATCGATGAATCCAGAAACCGTTAGTGGTTTAGCAGAAAGGAGTTCATCTGACATTAAAGACCGTCCAACGGTGATGGAGTCTAATAAAACAATCTGTTTTAGCAAACCTAATCTCAAAGGAAATTGAGATGATGCCATTCAATATTCTATCCTCTGAGGAGTTATTTCAGATGAAAATCAACCCACCTCAGCGTGAGGGGGAAATCCTATTCATCACGGATGAAGTTCTACAGCCTATTGAAGACACCTTGTCGGAAATTTGGTCTTCTGTTGATGAAACAATTTCATGTGAAAGCACAAAGGTACCTTCTAAGAAACAAGATCTCTCTCATCATAGCAAAGATGACGAGTCTATTAAAATTCATGACACAGACAGCGATGACTTTCCCCCACCACCTGAGTGGGTCTTTTTATCAGAAGGAGAGGAATTGGAAAGTAGCATGGAAGACAGTTTGATTGATCGATGCGTTTATTTTATGAGAATCCATAATGAGAACACTTTACTTGCTCAACCAACTCCATTTCTACAACCCTATCAAAAGTACATGAGGATGACAGGAGGCCTTGAATACTTTTGAGATAGGAGACCGGGTCCTGGTTAAATATTCAAAGACAGGAACTGTCAGATTTAAAGGGACAATTTCCAGCCAAGAAGGTCATTGGGCTGGAGTAGAACTTGACAAGGCAGAAGGAGAACACGATGGCACTTTGAGGGTATAAAATATTTTGATTGTCCTAAAGAGTGTGGGATTTTTGCAAGACCCGACCAAATATCACATCTGCTAATGGTGATCAATTGGTTATAGACCACAATAGAGAGACTGGATATTTTGATGAGGGATCGTCTACAAATCAGAGTTTTAACAAGGACACCAGTACAGATATCCAAGCTGGACAAAAGAGGACAACAGTGAAGAGAAACTGCCTTCAAAGACAAATGGAAACCAAACAAATTCATTTTCACAAAGCCTAACGGAACCAGAAGACATGAGCTGGTTTCAGATCACAAACCAAGTAACCATACTAACATGTCCATGGAACCTTCAAACTGATCAAAACTGGTCATATGGGTGAAGAACTTCAGAAACATTTTGTCCAACACTCTAGAACTATTCACTAAGACAGCTCAGTGGAAATACAGAAAGGCTTTGGAGGAACCTTTGGGGAAGAATCTCAATGAAACTTCTGAGATATCCCTATTGGACACGTGACATTGAACAAGCTGAATGCTAAGAATAGAGAGGACCAGAGAGGAGGTGGAACTAATGGCATAATGGTCAAACTAATAGGGGATTCTTTCATGAATGTTGTGACAATAAAAAGGAAGAAGGTAAGGGAAAGTAATTACTAGTTTGTCCTGCTACCTCCTTCCATACACCATTTAAGGTTGTAGTACAAGAGTTATGTGCAGTTTATTTTCTTTTTGCATTCTGATGGCTGCTTATTGAAGACCAAGGTATGAGTATTTATAGCTTTAACTTTTACATTTAGAATTCCTTTATTATTATTAGTGATGGCCCGGTTCGCGGATCCGAACTCGATCTGCGTCAGATTTCCCTCATTTGCGAATGGCGGAATCACGGCTTTTCCGGAATTTCCGCCTTCCGAACTTTTCGAACTGCGTTTTAGAAAAATTTCGAAATTAACGAGGATTCACGTATTTTCGAAATGCATGAAAATCCGATTTTTTGAAAATTTTCAAATTACGGGGATTTCTCGTATTTTCGAAGATTTTTCTTTTAATGAGGTTTTAATGGGTCCGCTCGCAGATTTTCGAATTTTCCCGAAATTCGCGCGATCCTCGAGCGGACCGGATTTTGCGAAGTTCGGACATCTCTATTATGATGCCCTTGGCAGACCAACAATTTCATGTTTAGGGTCCATAAAGACATTCTAGTCTCACTATAGCAGGAGCTATTAAATGTGTTAACTGGACTGATTAACCAAGGGTTACCGTGACTTTATATGCACTTTTGTTCTAGTGGCCCTTTTGTGCTGCCATTAAAGTAACGCAAGGTTCAAGGGGATCAAGATGCACTGACGGCCCCTGTAGTATAGGTTGCAGAATTAGAATTGTGTTTACAGGGCCCTGTCAATCAATGTCACAAGGAGCCTCAAAGATTCTGCTCTGTCACATGTTATGGGCCCCAACCGCAGTGACTTAAAAGAGTTAACAGTTTGTCTCACATTTACAGAGAACTAGGGGTTAAAGTGAATTGTCTTCTATGTGTGTCTAAAGCTAGGTACACACAGCACAGATTTCTGAAAGATGACAGACAGGTTCTGCAAGATCCTGTCTGCCATCTTTCAAAGATCTGCATACACACAGTCCCTATGAACTTCATAAGGAGAACGCTCGGACTGTGTGTTTCCATCGGCCGCGCTAGACTCCTCTATAGGGAGTCTAGCGCGGCCGATGGAAATTTTCGGCCTTCCCAACCAGCGTTCGCCGACCCATCGTTCGGGAAACGAGCGTACACACATAACGATAACAGCCGATACTGTCGGATCCAACGTATCGGGGCTTTATCGTTAGTGTGTGTACCCAGCATAAGACAAATTCCAGCAGTTAAAGAAATTCTCTGCACGATCCTGCACGATTGTTTTGCTCTTCCTTTACAAACAGCACGTGGTGTGATTTCCACCGTGTTTGCACTGGCTGCGCCCCAGGGGTTGAGTGATAACGAAATGCCAAGAGGCTTTCAACTGAAAATGTATTTTACAGTTACCGATGGGCTGATTAGGATAAAACCTGCAGGAGGCTGAGGGTGGACATTGTATCACCACCTGTCACCTGCAGGAGGCTGAGGGCGGACACCACACACTGTCACCTGCAGGAGGCTGAGGGCGGACATTGTACACACACTGTCACCTGCAGAGGCTGAGGCGGACACTATCACACACTGTCACCTGCAGGAGCTGAGGGCGGACATTGTATCACACACTGTCACCTGCAGGAGGCTGAGGGCGGACATTTGTATCACACACTGTCACCTGCAGGGATGAGGCGGACATTGTATCCCACACTGTCACCTGCAGGAGGCTGAGGGCGGACATTGTATCCCCACACTGTCACCTGCAGGAGGCTGAGGGCGACATTGTATCCCACACTGTCACCTGCAGGAGGCTGAGGGCGGACATTGTATCACACACTGTCACCTGCAGGAGGCTGAGGGCGGACATTGTATCACACACTGTCACCTGCAGGAGGATGAGGGCGGACATTGTATCACACACTGTCACCTGCAGGAGGATGAGGGCGGACATTGTATCACACACTGTCACCTGCAGGGGATGAGGGTTCGGAAGGCGGAAAATCCGCCGTTCGCGAACGAGATAATCCGCCGCGGATCCGGGTTCGGATCCGCGAACCGGCCATCACAGGATGGGGGCAGGGACTGACTAAGAGAAACAATGCAACTTACAGCAAAACTTTTAGGGTGTGGACTAATTGGTTTACTCCTGACCCAGGGAGGGGCAAGATTAAGTATAGTTGCCCCTGCCATAGTATAACTGACTCAAAAAAATTCTATTTGCATCTATGTGACATTAGCGCATTCCAATGTTGTGTGGCAGATAAACAGACAATTGGTCTTTCCCTATCGGACACTTAGAAATTTCTTACAATCGATATTGTTGCATGTATGGCCCCCAAAAGTCAATTATTCCTATGGTTCTAAAAGAGAATAATCTTGTGCAATGTTCCTACTAAATGAACCAATGTTGCAGCTTCCTACTGGCTTTGCTTCCTGCAGATCCTTTTTATTTTCTCCCCATTCTAAAACAGAACAAATCCATGTATGTTTCATTAGTCATGTGTCACCGAGAAATTCGACTGCGCCATTACTTTGTTTTCAAACTTCAAAAAACAGTTAGTCAGAGAAATATATAGATCTGTTTTGTTTTTAAGTCGGATTGTTTTACTGAAAAAAAAATTATTTTAGATTTTTTTTTGCAGTGGAAGATCAATATGCATTTTGTACTGATAAAGCTTCTCGGTGATGGGTCAGCGTGCCTTGCTTGTATTGGTAAAACTGCACTTACTCTGATGGGTTTGTTTTGACTTCAATACAGTACTTGTTTTGCTCAAGCTCAGCCCCTGCCAGACTTTCTAACTCTCTGTGAGGGCAAGCACGCTCAGAATCCCTATGGCAGGAGGATGAGGGCGGACATTGTATCACACACTGTCACCTGCAGGGGATGAGGGTTCGGAAGGCGGAAAATCCGCCGTTCGCGAACGAGATAAATCCGCCGCGGATCCGGGTTCGGATCCGCGAACCGGCCATCACATGAGGGGGCAGGGACTGACTAAGAGAAACAATGCAACTTTACAGCAAAACTTTTAGGGGTGTGGACTAATTGGTTTACCTCCTGACCCAGGGGAGGGGCAAGATTAAGTATAGTTGCCCCTGCCATAGTATAACTGACTCAAAAAAAATTCTATTTGCATCTATGTGACATTAGCGCATTCCAATGTTGTGTGGCAGATAAACAGACAATTGGTCTTTCCCTATCGGACACTTTAGAAATTTCTTACAATCGATATTGTTGCATGTATGGCCCCCAAAAGTCAATTATTTCCTATGGTTCTAAAAGAGAATAATCTTGTGCAATGTTCCTACTAAAATGAACCCAATGTTGCAGCTTCCTACTGGCTTTGCTTCCTGCAGATCCTTTTTATTTTCTCCCCATTCTAAAACAGAACAAATCCCATGTATGTTTCATTAGTCATGTGTCACCGAGAAATTCGACTGCGCCATTACTTTGTTTTCAAACTTCAAAAAACAGGTTAGTCAGAGAATAATATAGATCTGTGTTTTGTTTTTAAGTCGGATTGTTTTACTGAAAAAAAAAATTATTTTAGATTTTATTTTTGCAGTGGAAGATCAATATGCATTTTGTACTGATAAAGCTTTACGGTGATGGGTCAGCGGTGCCTTGCTTTGTATTGGTAAACTGCACTTACTCTGATGGGTTTGTTTTGACTTCAATACAGTACTTGTTTTGCTCAAGCTCAGCCCCCTGCCAGACTTTCTAACTCTCTGTGAGGGCAAGCACGCTCAGTAATCCCTATGAGGCAGCATTGAAAGAGGGAATTTCCCACCATGCAGTTCATGTACCAACTGTTACCATTTCAGCTACAGTAAAACTATACATAACAGAAAAGTTTGATACTAAGGCACTTGATTGACAGCTGAAATGTGATATGGTTCAAACTGGATATCTAAAGAAATAGGGGACCGATCAACAATAAAATGGTACAGTGATGATTGGGAATAATTATAGTTTCCAGAAATGGGTAATTTGAAAAAACTAATTTCCCAGTGTACATACCCTTTAAACAAATGCTAGAATGATGGAAACCTTCGAGAAGATAAGGCAGCAAATCAAATATCTAATCATTTCAAGCTTTAATTTACTTTCTTTACTGGAATTCCAATAGAGATGGACTAGAACTCGGACCCGAGTGGACTCGGACTTCTCGAACTATCCCCGACCCGGATTTCTCGGACTTTCAATAATTATCGAATTCGAAAGATCTTCGAATCGTTTATGGGATAATCAATAGAAAATCGAACGCGAGAGCTCGAAAGTAGCGTGTGAGAATAAAATCAAGTTTTGGAACGTGTTCCCCAGACCATTTCCCAGGTCCCACAGCCATTTACATTAAGTTACCATTGATATTTTAATTGTATTTCATTGAAACTATTTGACTCCCATTGACTTTAATGGGTCCGTTTCCGAACTTGAAAGTTTGAAAGTTCGAAAACGGACCGAACCATCTCTTAATTCCAACCCTGAGATTTCTGTTGGGATTGTGGAGGTGACATCTGACTACTAATTGGTCTGTTCATAGGTGGTCTGAAGGCAATATTGCCCTCTGTGTGTACCCACTCTTACTTTAGCTCCCTCAGAGGAAACTCCATGAAGATCATGTGATGTCAGTTCCTCATACCACGCTAAATTGATATCTCGTAAATAAACTAAGGGAAAAAATAGGCACCGATCCAGGGAGCTAGATAGCTACCTTATCTTCTTACCGACTGTGGTCTCCATACAGTTGTGTCCTAGAGTGTCCTCTATTTAAAGGAGTTCTCTCATACCTTTCAAACAATCCTAGGATAGTGTCTCTGGCTTCTGTAGATCTTAAGCTTGTAAAGTTACACTTCTTTGTCTGTCCTGATTGTCTGAGTCTGTGACAGTCACATGATGTGCTGTGTAAGAAGCCCTACACCCACAATTGGTATTTTTTGAAGCTAGTTACATACCTGCAACCATTCTCTGTGCTTTTGGGTGCAGTGGGCATGCTCAAGACTAAGACTTGGGGGCAGACCCCAAGTGCTGGTGATGTCACAGCTCACAGTGCTACCAGGACAATCACCCATTAATAACTTTGGATAGACTGCAGCTAGAAGCATGATCCTTGAGATAGGATTGTGTCCTTTTAAATAAAGATTACTTGTACAGAGACCACAATTCCCCTTTACAACTCTATATATAAACTCTTTGCTGTGTTATATGAAATATACAAACTGACATTGTTTGTGAACATGACAATTTCACGATTGTTTATAAATGACCTTATTTAATAAAAGAGAATTTTAAAAGGTTAGTTTTCTTATGGAATTAATCAAAGGTTTGAGTTTCTGTATCATAAAGTAATTAAATGGACTAATAAACATTAAAAATGATTTATATATGATTATCGTTCAACCCATTGGTTTGCATACAGTATAATATAACAACATCAGGCCAAATATTCTAACAGCCCTGACTTTGATTTATAATTCATCTTTGTGTCTTCATTTTAATTTAGACATGTCCACCCTGAAAGGAAATGTTTAACATATGGTTGGCACCCCCTACCCAACCCCAATGAAAGAGCTCCCCTGTGCATGTCACAACCCTTGTTGAGGTTAGGGAAATAACAGGCACCGGATGACTCACTGACAGTTTCTAATCTTCACTTTCCTGGACTTTGAACAGGCTCTGCAGGAGAACCATAAGGAGCAGGATCTTTTTAAACTACACGGTGGGGCCAGTATGGGGTTACATTATAGTGTTAGGGGTGGACATGCCCTTTAAATCCAATCTCTGGAGATGGAGAAACCATCAACTAGTCTTGAAAATTAGAAAGGGGAAGCTTAAAGTGTAGGTATACTGAAAAAATGACTTTGTGTCATCTTAATCTATAAATAAATACATGTTAAGTAGCACTTACTCTGAGGTGTGTGTGTGTTGCTGCATGCCTTCAATACAGTACTTGTTTTGTTCAGGCTTTGACCTCTGACCTGACTATTTTCCCCTATACCAACTGTCAATACTGCCTACAGTATACAGCACACCAACTGTCAATACTGCATACAGTATACAGCGCACACTGTCAATACTGCATACAGTATACAGCACACCAACTGTCAATACTGCATACAGTATACAGCACACCAACTGTCAATAATGCATACAGTGTACAGCACACCACCTGTCAATGCTGCATACAGTGTACAGCACACCAACTGTCAATACTGCATACAGTATACAGCACACCAACTGTCAATGCTGCATACAGTATACAGCACACCAACTGTCAATGCTGCATACAGTGTACAGCACACCAACTGTCAATACTGCATACAGTATACAGCACACCAACTGTCAATACTGCATACAGTATACAGCACACCAACTGTCAATGCTGCATACAGTGTACAGCACACCAACTGTCAATACTGCATACAGTATACAGCACACCAATTGTCAACCATTCCAGCTACAGCAAAACTGCTTACAGAAATGCTAAAACATAAGATGTTTCAGATTGGATCTAATGAAATAGGAAGCAGATCAACAAAAAAAAACCGGTACAATGATAGTTGGGATGAATTATAGTTTCCACTAATGGGCAATTATAAAAACTAATTTTCCAGTGTACATTCCCTTTAAGTATAAACAATGAATTTGGCTTGAAAAGACCTTTTGGATGGGAACATACTACACATAGCTCTATTAATGTGTGTGTTCTGCAAATATTAAGGGCATGTTCACCTCCAAAACCAATATTTAATCTTAGAGCTAGGCCATACGTGCGCGCTTTCTCACATGTTTAATAGCTTAATGTGTTACTTTATTTAATGCTTTTATTTTGTTATTTTAGAACTTTTATTAGTTTGTTGTTGTGTATATGTGTAATAGTTGTGCGTTTGTAGTGTGCAAGTGCTTGGGCCTCTTCGGACGTGTATATGAGTCTTAAAGGTTATGTCCACTCTAAAAATCATCTTTTAACATATGATAGATGCCCCCTGCCCACCCCCAAGAGCCATGTTATTTCTTAGAAAAAAATGATTAGAATGTTACTTCGCTGCTGAACTTGCCGAACTTGCAAGCAGGGGGCCTGACCGGCAACCGCATCTGTGATTGGCTGAATAGATTTTAATGC
Source organism: Hymenochirus boettgeri (assembly GCA_019447015.1). Lineage (NCBI taxonomy): Eukaryota > Metazoa > Chordata > Amphibia > Anura > Pipidae > Hymenochirus > Hymenochirus boettgeri. The sequence goes on along the minus strand of CM033476.1, from coordinate 116,025,181 downwards.
GGTTTGGCTTGTTTTAAAGCTAGAATAATGAGCAGTAACATATTAAATTATGGTTTTGGGGGTGGACATTCCGTTTTAAGTTAGGCATACACGGCATCGATATTCCGATATTCAATCAAGTTGATCGGATTTTCGAAGACACTTTTCCTAGTTTTCGATAGACCGATCGGCAATATCGATAAAAAACCTGATCGGGCAAGATGGAAAATTTTCCATCAACTAGAACCAGACCTTCAGAAGGTTGTCGGAGCAAGGTGAGGATATTCTATCGGTTCTTCCGATTGGATTTACGATCGTTTTGGACAATCGCCAAACCAATGGGAAGAATATTGGACCGTGTATGTAGAGTGGTGATTGAAAGAGGAGAGACAGTCCAAAAAAAAGTAGGAGGAATAAAAGAGTTGAAGAACTTTGACTCTTTCAAGCCAAATTAATTAATTAACTTAGTGACTTTGTTAATTGCAATTACTAAAGACCTTTGTATAGGACTCGAAGGCAGGAAAGGGGTTTGCACACTAAATGCTACGGATAGAAATGAGATGCACTGGCCCAATCTAATCCCATCAAAGGACAAATAGAAGGATTCGCAGATTCCCCAGCGGGATTTCAACATCAAGATTACTTGGAGGTCTAATCTTTTACTTGGCTTTGCTTAGGGAATGGCGATCGATAGGCAGGGCCAATCCCGGGGGACACAATCGCTTTGTACAGAACATAATTGGGATGTTGGTACGAAGCTAAACATGTCCGTGGCTGTATTGTTCTTTGTCCCACCTTGTCCTGGGATTGGAAGTGATGGACTCGGTTACATTGGTGTATATTGAGAGGGTCATTGTTAGAGCTTCCAATGGAAACGGTTTGCCACCTGCTAGACATCTTTGGTGTGTGAACCCAGCTTTAGGCTTCCTACACATGTACGATTTTGCCAGCTAAAACATCTTAATACCAACCCGTTCGGGGCAATAATCCTACGTGTGTAGCGACTTCCAATAGAATGTTTGTCATCAGTCCTGCTGGATCAGTGAAACACACTGACGCAAACTGCCACACGTACAGGTGACAACTGAATTGGTCATTGTATGCGAGGTTTTACTTATCTTCGCATCTGGGCAGTCTTTCTAAATAAGCTGAGGTAGTGATTTGCTCCGCAGGAGGAAACTGACCAGTCACAACAGTAAATTACATCATTGCAGTGATGTCATACTGGAGTATCTGATCTGGTAAGGACACACATATTCATTCTGTCAAATTGATAGGAAAATCAAGCCAGTGTGGTGCATTATATGGAAGTGTGGTGTATTATATGGCGGTGCGGTGTATTATACGGCGGTACTGTGTATTTTATGGAGGGGTAGTGTATTATATGGCGGTGCTGTGTATTTTATGAGGGGGGGTGGTTATTATAATGTAGGGCGGTGTATTATATGGAAGCGGGTGTTAATTATATGGAGGGGCGGTGTATTATACGCTGGGGCGGTGTATTTACGCCGGGGCGGTGTATTATACGGAGGTGCGGTGTAGTATACGGAGGTGCGGTGTATAAGTAACGGAGGGTGGTGTTTATATTGCGGGGCGGTGTAGTGTATTATATGGCTGGGCGGTGTATGTATTATAGGTGTGTGTGGTGTATTATGGAGATATATGGAGGGGCAGTGTATTATATGGCGGGCGGTGTAGTATAATGGCGGAGCGGTGTATTATATGGCGGGCCGTGTATTATATGGAGGGGCGGTGTAGTATATGGAGGGGCGGTGTATTATATGGCGGGGCCGTGTATTATGAGGGGCGGTGTAGTATATGGAGGGGCGGTGTATTATATGGCGGGGCGGTGTGGTGTATTATATGGCAGGGCGGTGGTGTTGGGGGTGCGGTGTAGTATATGGAGGGGCGGTGTATTATATGGGGGTGCGGTGTATTATATGAGGGGGGTGGTAGTATATGCGGGCGGTGTGGTGTTTAATGGCGGGGCGGTGTATTATATGGCGGGGCGTGTAGTATATGGCGGGGCGGTGTATTATATGGAGGGGGTGTATTATATGGGGGTGCGGTGTATTATATGGGGGTGCGGTGTAGTATATGGCGGGGCGGTGTATAATATGGCGGGGCGGTGTATTATATGGCGGGGCGTGTAGTATATGGCGGGGCGGTGTATTATATGGAGGTGCGGTGTATTATATGGAGATTATATGGAGGGGCAGTGTATTTATGGCGGGCGGTGTAGTATATGGCGGAGGGTGTATTATATGGCGGGGCCGTGTATTATATGGAGGGGCGTGTGTATTTATGGCGGGGCGGTGTGGTGTATTATTGGCAGGGCGGTGTGGTGTATGGGGTGCGTGTGTATATGGAGGGGCGGTGTATTATAGGGTGGGGCGGTGTATTATATGGAGGGGGGTGTAGTATATGGCGGGGCGGTGTGGTGTATTATATGGCGGGGCGGTGTATTATATGGCGGGGCGTGTAGTATATGGCGGGGCGGTGTATTATATGGAGGGGCGGTGTATTATATGGGGTGGCGTGTATTATATGGGGGGCGTGTAGTATATGGCGGGGCGGTGTGGTGTATTATTGGCGGAAGGCGTGTATTATATGGCGGGGCGTGTAGTATATGGGGGGGCGGTGTATTATATGGAGGTGGCGGTGTATTATATGGAGGTGCGGTGTATTATATGGGGGTGCGGTTGTAGTATATGGAGGGGCGGTGTATTATATGGGGGGCGGTGTATTATGGGGGTGCGGTGTAGTATATGGAGGGGCGGTGTATTATATGGGGGTGCGGTTATTATATGGGGGTGCGGTGTAGTATATGGAGGGGCGGTGTATTATATGGGGGTGCGGTGTAGTATATGGAGGGGCGGTGTATTATATGGGGGTGCGGTGTATTATATGGAGGGTCGTGTATTATATGGAGGTGTATATTATGTAAGGTTGTTATTCTATTATAAGTGTATATATACCTATAAAAACTAATGTAAGCTCTACGGGGCAGGGACCTCATTACCTCTTGTGGCAAATCCCTAGCACTTCTATTTATATAATTTATATATCTATGTACTGAACTATCTATGTATTTATCCCCCTTATATAACTTTATTGGATTTTATACTGTACAGCGCTGCGTCCCCAAGTCGGTGGCTGTTTATAAATAAACAGATACATACATATTGTGTTATAAAGTGTATTATATGATAATAAACAGCATTGTGTCATAACGTGTATTCTATGATGTAATATACGGCAATGTGTTATAAAGTGTAGTATATGATGGATTATAAGGTTATTATGTTACACTGAATGGCAGGACACGTACATTGTTGTCGAAACTCTCCCGCTGGTGGGTCCCGCCCCCTCAACAGCTGTTCGCGGCCGTGACTCCTTCCCGGTTGTCATAGAGACAGAAGCCGCGGCCTGTGGTGACGTCAGGGGTGAGAGGTCAGGCGTGCGCGTCCCCGTGTCTGCGATGGCGGCGTGGGTCTCGGTGGTGTGTGCGGTTGTGCTGTTGCTGTCGGTGCCCGGGAGGAAGGAGGTGCGGGCGGAGAACCTGTACAGTCCCGAGGACCCTCTCACTATCCTGGACCGGAGATCGGTGACCGGGTCCTTGTTCAATTCCTCCAGCGCCTGGTTAGCGGAGTTTTACTCATCCTGGTGCGGACACTGCGTCAACTACGCCCCCACATGGAAGGACCTGGCCCGTGATGTCCGGGGTGAGAGACAATGGGGGGCGGGGCCTACTGGGAACCTGATGGGGGTAGGACGCACTTATACCATATTAGGAGGTAGGGCACTTATACCATATTAGGAGGGTAGGGGTACTTGTTATATACCGTATTAGGTCGTGGGGGCACATACTACATTAGGGGGTGGGGCTCTTATACCATATTAGGGGGTAGTGGCTCTTATACCATATTGGGGGGTAGGGGGCACTTGTACCATATTAGGGAGTGGGGGCACTTTTACTACATTAGGGAGTGGGGGCACTTTTTACTACATTAGGGGTGGGGGCACTTTTACTACATTAGGGGGTGGGGCCACTTTTTACTACATTAGGGGGTAGGGGCACTTTTACTACATTAGGGGTAGGGGCACTTTTACTACATTAGGGGTGGGCACTTTTACTATGGGGTGGGGCATTCTTTACTACATTAGGGGTAGGGCACTTTTACACATTAGGGGGGTAGGGCACTTTCTACTTGGGGTAGGGGCACTTACTACATTAGGGGGTATGGCACTTATACCATATTAGGGGTAGGGCACTTATTATACCAATTAGGAGTGGGGCATTTATATACCATATTAGGTTGTAGGGGCACTTATACCATATTAGGTTGTGGGGGCACTTATTATATCTACATTAGGGGTAGGGGCACTTCTTATACCATATTAGGGGGTAGGGGTACTTGTACCATATTGGGGGTAGGGGCGCTTATACCATATTAGGGGGTAGGAGCACTTATACCATATTAGGGGGTGGGGGCACTTATACCATATTAGGGGGTGGGGGCACTTATTATACCATATTAGGGGGTAGGGGTACTTGTACCATATTGGGGGTAGGGGCATTTATACCATATTAGGGGGTAGGGGCACTTATACCATATTAGGGGGTGGGGGCACTTATACCATATTAGGGGTGGGGGCACTTATTAACCATATGGGGGTGGGGGCACTTATACCCTTAAAAGAGATGGCTTACTTATAGATACCCTTAAAGGGGTTTAAGTACTTATTGATAGGAGTGCTTAAGATACCCTTAAAGGGGATAGGGGTACACTTTGGCACCCCTGAGGGGGGCACTTTGGCACGGTTGAAGGGGAAGGGTTACACTTTGGCATGCTTGAAGGGGGCAGGGTTACACTTTGGCACGCTTGAAGGGGGCAGGGTTACACTTTGGCACGCTTGAATGGGGCAGGGTTACACTTTGGCACGCTTGAAGGGGGCAGGGTTACACTTTGGGCACGCTTGAAGGGGCAGGGTTACACTTTGGCCACGCTTGAAGGGGGCAGGGGTACTCATTTTCCACTTTTGAAGGACAGGGGTACTCTTTGTACCTTTGGAGGGCAGGGGGTTATGTTTTATATCCTAATAGTGGGTAGGGGTAATTTTTATACCCTAATAAGGGTAGGGGTGCTTTTTATACCTTAAGGGGAAAGAGTACTTATCTATACCCAAAAGGATATGGCTTAACTTACCTTACGGTGGCTGGGGGTACTAAAGATACCCTTAAAGGGGACAGGGGTACTTTTTTATATCCTATAATAGGGGGAAGGCGCTACTTTTTATACCCTAATAGGGGAAGGGGTGTGCTATTTGTTTCCTTAACAGAGGAAGGGTATGTAACAATACACTAAAAGGCTATGGCTTACTTATAGGTACCCGTAAATGGGGCAAGTACTTAAAGGGGGCAGGGGTACTCTTGGACACCCTTGAGTGACGGGGTGTAGTAACTCGTGCTATTAGTGGGAGACAGTACATTTAGGACCTTGATTTAGGAGGGGCAATACATATTATTACTGGGAATCTCTGAAGATGTGACAATGCACAATATAAAGTGTCTAGTGATTGCTGTGATATGGAAGGGGTATCTGGTAATAAGTAGTTATTTTGCTGTACTTGCCCAGTAATACTCGGTCTATCCATGCTAGTTTGAGTTTATACCTTTTTGATATCCTATATGGATCGCTTGCTATAGGGCTGTACCATGGAGTTTGTTTGGGACTGTGATGGTGGAATGGGGGTAGAGATTGATCATGTGTGTGGACTCGGCACTGAAGAGAGAAAAGTGATGGACATGTGTATGTAATGTTTGGTTTTTGTATGAATGGTAAAGACACACTAGGGAAGCTGATGGTGGTTTACCCTGGATGTCTCACCGTCTTGGAAAGGTCCCGTAGCATAGTAAACTGCCTCGTACCACAGGTTGCCAGGAGGGAAAGTAAAAATCCCAGAGTAACCAACTACGTAGCCACTAGCCATACACAACATTATATCTGATAAAACAACAATCGATTATCACCGGTCATAGCCATCACTTCACTTCATGATTTTTAATTAAATCTGATAAAGGATGAATCAGTTTATACCGGTTAAGCAGGTATCATGGGGTAGTGTAAAGAGCATGTTTTGTATTTTTCAACTTTCACTACCTATGCTATGTGGATTAGATCATCCACAGTCTGGTGGGGGTTTGGTACACACCATTGTGACATTCCTTTACAATAGGTCTACAGAGTTTGGTAAAGATGGTAAGAACGATTCCTGGGGGGAAAACATTAGATCTCGCTTTTGCACACAAATCAACATGTCTCTAACCTCAGTTTTACCAAAAAATCTTACCAAACTCACCCCAAAGGAATCGTTCCCACCAACTTTTCCAACCTCAGTACATGGAATCGATCCCATTATCTTTACCAACTCAGTACATAAAGATGATGAGGCTGATTCCTTCTTCGGTGTTTTGGTAATGGTGGGTGGAAAGATTCCTTTGGGCTGAGTTTTGGTATGGTGGATGGAACGATTCCTTTGGGCTGAGTTTGGTAAAGGTGGGGGGGAACGTTCCTTTGCTAAAACCATTGACTCCATTACCACTGGATATGGCCCTACACACATACTAGGCAGAATCTCTTTTGGATTAATTCCCATGATGTATGGCCGCCATTAGAGTCTGTTTAAATTACCGTGTTGATTAGCTGACGTTGGTAAATATCCTTGCCTGTAAATGTTACTAACCAACATGATCAGTCTTGGTAGAATCACAAGGCCCGTTGAACAGTCACATTTGCTTTGCTAGTAGGTGCCAAAGTGTAGATCGTCTTTCCACTGATATCCTGAATACACACACAGGTTTATTCCATAAGAGATGCCCACCAATCAGATGATATCGTTTTACTGGGTTCCTGGAGTAGATGTTAATGCAATTGTTTCTGATTGGCTGGTTAAATGGTTCACTATAATTCCAGCTGTTTTTTTTCCCATAGTAACAGGTGCTTCCTGTACATGGTAAATTACAAGTTAAAATAATAATGATAACTTGTTTATGTCATTGCTCTGGCGGGAAGGTTGGTCCGTGTACCTACAGCCTTTACTTTATAGATGACCAATCTCATATTATAAGCCCAATTTTGTGTTTCTCGTCTATGAGCAATTAGATGTAATGTTACGGTATAATTATCGACTATATTTGGAATTTGAAATACACTGCTACTTACCGTGGTTTGTTGGGGCTTGTGTCTGATGCAATAGAATTTTGGTCTGTTCTATTCTTTGCCTCAGCCAATTGATGTGAGCTTTTAAAGGTAGGCATACACGGCATCGATATTCCGATCAATTCAAAAGGATTATCAAAGCCACTTTTTGGGGTTTTCAATAGACCAATTGGTGATATCGATTGGTCCTACCGAAAATAACCTGATCGGGCAAGAGGAAAATTTCTGTCGACCCCCAACTGCCAAGCCCGACCTTTCCGTAGTTTTCAAGCTGAAATCTATAGAAGATCGCTGGGGCAAGGTAGGATATTCAGTAGGTCTCTCGATCGTATTTTCGATCGGAAGAATACTTGGTCTGTGTATGCCCACCCTTTACCGCGTTACTGCAGTTAGTTAACATCTGATTGGTTGCTGCAGATAAGAAGCTGTTATTTTTTTCTCATCAGAGGGGCCAGTTTAACATTTCTAATAAAAGTTACTGATCAGTATTAACTTTCTGTTGATTGGTCCCTCCAGGACACGGTACTGTTGTCACTCCCTAGGACTTCTAATCTGTTAACAATTTGCAGGTAGTGTGAGGAAAATCAAATAACAAACATTACACAACCCACAATGCAGGTCGGCCTCTGATTCCAGCCTCGTTAGGATCGTTACGTGCAACCACTTTTATTTATTTTTTCTTCTTTGTCTACGTGACTATGATCTGGCACTATCTAGGTATGCATACCTTAAGGGTAATCAAAGTGTAGAGGTGGGTTTGGGATTTAGTTCCTCTTTAAAGGAGAACTTAAAGGACAACTCCACCCTCATAAGAACATCGTTTAGATAGAATGGCCTCTTTATAATATGTTGATATATCATAGTTATCCTATGAATTCATTACTGTACGCCTGCTATGCTTCTGGTGCTCATGGACACTGAGCCATTTAGAAACCTGTACTGAGCCTGTACTGAGCCTGGGCATGCTCGAAGAGGCAACGGGGATTAACATCAGTCATTTGGCCTGGTGATGTCAACTGTCCAATCCATAACTGACAGTTACTACTAGAATAACCAGAGCAAGAAACAGGGGCAACAGGACATTGAGCCGATTTCAGGTTAGACTTACACCTTTCACATTTCAAACTATTACCGTTTAGGGTTTTGGGGGGTGAATTACCTGTATGTAAGTTTTCATTTTATGGCTGACTTGCCCTTTAACTTGTTTTTTTTCCTCTTATCTTTGTGTGAAAGCTTTTCCTACCTAGACAACCCGTACATTGTAGTTCGGTCCTGTAGTAACTAATGTTTCCATGCCAGTCCACTTGCAAGTCACAGCCCATCCTTTGCAGCAGGACAACCACCCTTGTGGTATGGATAAGGTTTAGAAGAGGGTGGGTGGATTGGACAACACTGACCCAGTATCATGTTGATTTTTTTTCCTGGTATCTTGTTTGGTGAGAATCAAATTGTCTAAATTTGTCTCTCTGTTTATTTCTTCTACCAATCCTATAAAGTAAAGACGTTTGTCGTTCTGTACGGACGCTGGACCCACCTGCTCCTGCTGACCATGTGGATTTTTTTTTAGCCGGTGTGTGTGCGTGGGGGGGGCATTTCAGTACAGAATCGGGGGTTTTACGGGGTAATCACGTACGGACATTAATGTACAGTCGACAGATCTTTCCCCCAGTAAATAACATTAACCCCCGAATGGTTTCTGATAGCGTCACCCATTTACCCCGCTGATAGTCACTAGTAATCTGGTGCCAACGCTGCCATTTCCTATTATGGCTCCGTACTATATTGGACTGGGGTGAGTATCGCCATGTTTGTCACATAGGTGGCACTTGTAAATGAAACCTGATATTTATAGTTATGTAATTGACCGACCTAGAAAAATCTGATCAGGATTCAGAACCAATATTCCCTACGTGGCTGTTTGCCCTTTATATATGTGGAACTCCGACGTCAAGATCGTAGTAATTAGGCCAAACATGTTTGATTGAGTATACACAGAAAGACAAAATGTATATAATCAGTTTTTCTGGCAGGGGAAAATGTTTACAGGAATAGAATACAATCTATTTCTCAGACGCATTCTGGGTTTGGACCTGTTTTATCTACTGTGTTGTGTGATGTAATAAGTCTAGATTATACAACAACACTATGTTAACATTGAATAACGTGGGGTAATACAGGGCTTAGAAATCCCAAATAGCCAATGAAACTAGATTTTGTACCTGGCAACTAAAGCTAGGTACACACCTAGCGATTTTTCCTCCTGACCACCCGTTCCATTACTTTCGAACTCGTCGGCCAGGAGGAAGGACTGTCGGTCGCGGCAAAAGCAGCCGTGTCGACAGTTTTCCACGACCGATTCGTGTGGTCCATAAGGACAGCACGATCAGACGAGGTTTTCCACCATGTCCGATCGCTCTTACTTCCGATTCGGACTAACATCGGTCGGACATGGCCGCTCGATTCGATACTTTCGGTCCGATCACCGATACACTAAATTATCAGTTTGATCGGACCGAATATCTCATCGTGTGTACCAGCTAACTTTTTTAAAGGGTGTTCTATAAATGCCCGTGGAACTGTACTAAATAAAGGTAGAATGGATTTTTCTGACCAGCTCCTGATATCAACAATAATTTTGTCCAGCCCCAGGGGTATAGTTTTAATGGTACTTTGTACATGGGGGTAGTAGTTTTAATGGTACTTGTACATGTGGGTAATAGTTTTAATGGTACTTTGTAACATGTGGGTACTAGTTTTTAATGGTACTTTGTACACCGGGGGTAATAGTTTAATGGTACTTTTGTACTGGGGTAATAGTTTTAATGGTACTTTGTACATGTGGGTAATAGTTTTAATGGTACTTTGTACATGTGGGTAATAGTTTTAATGGTACTTTGTACACGGGGGAATAGTTTTAATGGTACTTGTACAAATATCTAATAAATTTATACAGGATCCCAAATGTTACCCAGATCTAGTCCCGCAAATCGTTTGAACTCTCAGCCCCTTTAAAACCTTTTCGGAACATTCCATGCACCATCATAAAGGCAATGATTTATCTTAATTCACTCTGGTGCCTTTTAAGGCCAATGTTTGTAAATCCTGCACTTGTGAATCATGCTATTGGAGACTATAAATCCTTATCACAGGGAGAGATCTAAGTAATGTTTGTACAACAGCGAGAGTCTTTATGGTGTTGGAATCAGATGTGTATATGATCTGGGTTATAAGACTGAATAGAAGGGAACTGCCAGACCCTCTTAACCTAGAAGAGAGCACAATCCATCTGGCAATCTGTGACCCGGCTTTTACTAGAGACAGTCGGCCTTGTCACAAAGCATTAACATTTTAAGGCGTCACATGGTTTTATGGATCTCGGCAATAGATGAGAAGGGGCTACAGGCAGAAGACTCCATGTGTCCCATCACACAAGACTTATTTTCCCTTTTGTGTTCCATAGAATGTGGCCCATCTGTGCTCGTTATTTCCAGCTGTTGGCTTCTCTGTTATAAACGGAAATCGTCACTCGACAGGCCGTCACTTTGTATTGGGGACCAAATCACATGGTACTTTGTACATGTGGGTAATAGTTTTAATGGTACTTTGTACACGGGGGTAATAGTTTTAATGGTACTTTGTACAAATATCTAATAAATTTATACAGGATCCCAAATGTTACCCAGATCTAGTCCCGCAATCATTTGAACTCTCAGCCCCTTTAAAATCTTTTCGGAACATTCCATGCACATCATAAAGGCAATGATTTATCTTAGTTCACTCTGGTGCCTTTTAAAGCCAGATGTTTAAATCCTGCACTTGTGAAGATCATGCTATTGGAGACTATAAATCCTTATCACAGGGAGAGATCTAAGTAATGTTTGTACAACAGCGAGAGTCTTTATGGTGGTGGAATCAGATGTGTATATGATCTGGGTTATAAGACTGAATAGAAGGGAACTGCAGACCCTCTTAACTAGAAGAGAGCACAATCCATCTGGCAATCTGTGACCCAGGCTTTTAACTAGAGACAGTCGGCCATTGTCACAAAGCATTAACATTTTAAGGCGTCACATGGTTGTATGGATCTCGGCAATAGATGAGAAGGGGCTACAGGCAGAAGACTCCATGTGTCCCATCACACAAGAGACTATTTTCCCTTTTGTGTTCCATAGAATGTGGCCCATCTGTGCTCAGTTATGTCAGCTGTTGGCTTCTCTGTTATAACGGAAATCGTCACTCAGCCGTCACTTTGTATTGACTCAAATGCCACCAGGCCACTTGCCCAAGGTTATTATAGTTATTTATTTTTTTAATGGGAGGTGAATAAGATATAGTACTTGCCATTTAAATCCTTTTAACCATCCAGAACAACCCGTTAGGACTCCTGAATACCATTTATGGCCAGTGGGTACAGACATGGTCTGTGTGTTCATTCATTGAAGTCTATGGAGGGATGTGTTCACTAATCAGAAACGTTTTGCTTAATGAGCTGCCATTGTGGTTGGTTTTCCTGTTATGGGCAAATGAAGAAATTCCCCCATAGTTCAGGATCATTTATTCAAACAGAAAACTGGTTGATTTGTCCCATTGATTTGACATGGAAGTAAATTCCTAAATATCTTTTATGCTCCTCTCTCCCTTAAAGTATAAATGCTAGCGGTATCTTAATGTAGTGTAATCCTGTAACCCTGCTGGACCTCTAAAGACTTTGGTACACGGCTACACACGTGAGAATATTTTGTACACATTGTGCACACCAGGGTGAGCAGGAGAGCTAGTACACTGCTCCTTGCAGAAGGGCAGTGTGTGCAGTGTGGTGCATTATATGGAAGTGTGGTGTATTATATGGCGGTGCGGTGTATTATACGGCGGTACTGTGTATTTTATGGAGGGGTAGTGTATTATATGGCGGTGCGGTGTATTTTATGGAGGGGTGGTATATTATATGTAGGGGCGGTGTATTATATGGAAGCGGGGTGTATTATATGGAGGGGCGGTGTATTATACGCTGGGGCGGTGTATTATATGCCGGGCGGTGTATTATACGGAGGTGCGGTGGTAGTATACGGAGGTGCGGGTAGTATACGGAGGTGTGGTGTATTATATGGCGGGGCGGTGTAGTGTATTATATGGCGGGGCGGTGTAGTGTATATATGGTGGTGTGGTGTATTATATGGAGGGGCAGTGTATTATATGGCGGGCGGTGTAGTATATGGCGGAGCGGTGTATTATATGGCGGGGCCGTGTATTATATGGAGGGGCGGTGATTCTATGGAGGGGCGGTGTATTATATGGGGGTGCGGTGTATTATATGGAGGGGCGGTGTAGTATATGGAGGGGCGGTTGTTTATATGGCGGGGCGGTAGGGGTTGTGTATTATGTGCAGGGCGGTGTGGTGTATGGGGTGCGGTGTAGTATATGGAGGGGCGGTGTATTATATGGGGGTGCGGTGTATTATATGGAGGGGCGGTGTAGTATATGGGCGGGGTAAGTGGCGGGGGTGGTGTGTATTAATATGGCGGGCGGTGTATATGGCGGGCGTGTAGTATATGGCGGGGCGGTGTATTATATGGAGGGGCGGTGTATTATATGGGGTGCGGTGTATTATATGGGGGGGCGGTGTAGTATATGGCGGGGCGGTGTAATTCATGGTGCGGGGCGGTGTATATATGCGGGGCGTGTAGTATAGGCGGGCGGTGTATTATATGGAGGTGCGTGTATATATGGAGATTATATGGAGGGGCAGTGTATTTATTGGCGGCGGTGTAGTATATGGCGGAGCGGTGTATTATATGGCGGGGCCGTGTATTATATGGAGGGCGGTGTATTATATGGCGGGGCGGTGTGGTGTATGTATTGCAGGGCGGTGTGTGTATGGGGTGCGGTGTAGTATATGGAGGGGCGGTGTATTATATGGGGGTGCGGTGTATTATATGGAGGGGCGGTGTAGTATATGGCGGGCGGTGTGGTGTATTATATGGCGGGGGGTGTATTATATGGCGGGGCGTGTAGTATATGGCGGGGCGGTGTATTATATGGAGGGGCGTGTATTATATGGGGGGCGGTGTATATATGGGGGGGTGTCGGTGTAGTATATGGCGGGGCGGTGTGGTGTATTATTGGCGGGCGGTGTATTATATGGCGGGGCGTGTAGTATATGGCGGGGCGGTGTTTATATGGAGGTGCGGTGTATTATATGGAGGTGCGGTGTTTATATGGGGGTGCGGTGTAGTATATGGAGGGGCGGTGTATTATATGGGGGTGCGGTGTAGTATATGGGGGTGCGGTGTAGTATATGGAGGGGCGGTGTATTATATGGGGGTGCGGGTGTATTATATGGGGGTGCGGTGTAGTATATGGAGGGGCGGTGTAATATGGGGTGCGGTGATTATATGGAGGGGCGGTGTATTATATGGGGGTGCGGTGTATTATATGGAGGGTCGTGTATTATATGGAGGTGTATATTATGTAAGGTTGTTATTCTATTATAGTGTATATATAACCTATAAAAGAACTAGATTGTAAGCTCTACGGGGCAGGGACCTCATTACCTCTTGTGGCAAATCCCTAGCACTTCTATTTATATAATTTATATATCTATGTACGAACTATCTATGTATTTATCCCCCTTAATAACTTTATTGGATTTTATACTGTACAGCGCTGCGTCCCAAGTCGGTGGCTGTTATAAATAAACAGATAATAAATATTGTGTTATAAAGTGTATTATATGATAATAAACAGCATTGTGTCATAACGTGTATTCTATGATGTAATATACGGCAATGTGTTATAAAGTGTAGTATATGATGGATTATAGGTATTATGTTACACTGAATGGCAGGACACGTACATTGTTGTCGAAACTCTCCCGCTGGTGGGTCCCGCCCCCTCAACAGCTGTTTCGCGGCCTGACTCCTTCCCTTTGTCATAGAGACAGAAGCCGCGGCCTGTGGTGACGTCAGGGGTGAGAGGTCAGGCGTGCGCGTCCCCGTGTCTGCGATGGCGGCGGGGGTCTCGGTGGTGTGCGGTGTGCTGTTGCTGTCGGTGCCCGGGAGGAAGGAGGTGCGGGGCGGAGAACCTGTACAGTCCCGAGGACCCTCTCACTATCCTGACCGGAGATCGGACCGGGTCCTTGTTCATTCCTCCAGCGCCTGGTTAGCGGAGTTTTACCTCATCTGGTGCGGCACACTGCGTCAACTACGCCCCCACATGGAAGACCTGGCCCGTGATGTCCGGGGTGAGAGACAATGGGGGGCGGGGCCTACTGGGAACCTGATAGGGGGTAGGGACCACTTATACCATATTAGGAGGTAGGGGCACTTATACCATATTAGGAGGGTAGGGGTACTTGTTATACCGTATTAGGTCGTGGGGGCACATACTACATTAGGGGGTGGGGGCTCTTATACCATATTAGGGGGTAGTGGCTCTTATACCATATTAGGGGGTAGGGGCACTTGTACCATATTAGGGAGTGGGGGCACTTTTACTACATTAGGGAGTGGGGCACTTTTTACTACATTAGGGGGTGGGGGCACTTTTACTACATTAGGGTGGTGGCACTTTTACTACATTAGGGGGTAGGGCACTTTTCTACACATTAGGGGGTAGGGGCACTTTTACTACATTAGGGGGTAGGGGCACTTTTACTACATTAGGGGGTAGGGGCACTTTTACTACATTAGGGGGTAGGGGCACTTTTACTACATTAGGGGGTAGGGGCACTTTTACACATTAGGGGGTAGGGCACTTTTAATCTCATTAGGGGGTATGGGGCACTTTACATCCAGTAGTGGTGGCATCTTCCTAGGGGCACTTATTTACTACGCAGATGGGAGGGGGGCATATCTTATGTTCACTAGGATGCGTTTCTCCTTCTTCATGCCGCTTGTGAGTCAGCATCGGGAGAAAAGAGCCGAGCGGGCTAGGTTGTGAGGGGGGGGGGGGAGAGGCACGAGGGTGCCAACCGGGGGCAATGAAGGGGGGGGGATGAGGTGAGGAGGCCCATGTGAGACGCGCATAGGTGTCTCCCGTTGTCACTACAGAAGGTTGTAGGGCACTTTTATACTAATTAGGGGGTATGGGCACTTATTATCCATATTAGGGGTAGGGGTACTTGACCAACTTGGGGGTCAGGGCCTGAACCAGAAGGGGTGGAGCCTTAATACCATATTAGGGGGGTGGGGGCACTTATACCATATTAGGGGGTGGGGGCACTTATTATACCATATTAGGGGGTAGGGGTACTTGTACCTATTGGGGTAGGGCATTTTACCATATTAGGGGTAGGGGCACTTATACCATATTAGGGGGGTGGGGGCACTTATACCATATTAGGGGGGTGGGGGCACTTATTATACCATATTAGGGGGTGGGGGCACTTATACCCTTAAAAGAGATGGCTTACTTATAGATACCCTTAAAGGGGTTTAAGTACTTATTGATAGGAGTGTTAAGATACCCTTAAGGGGATAGGGGTACACTTTGGCAACCCCTAGGGGGACTTTGGCACGGTTGAAGGGGGAAGGGTTACACTTTTTGGCAGATTGCTTGAAGGGGGCAGGGTTACACTTTGGCACGCTTGAAGGGCAGGGTTACACTTTGGCACGCTTGAAGGGGGCAGGGTTACACTTTGGCACGCTTGAAGGGGGCAGGGGTACTCATTTCCAACTTTGAAGGGACAGGGGTACTCTTTGGTACCTTTGGAGGGGCAGGGGTATGTTTTATATCCTAATAGGTGGGTAGGGGTAATTTTTATACCCTAATAGAGGGTAGGGGTGCTTTTTATACCTTAAAGGGGAAAGAGTACTCTATACCCTAAAAGGATATGGCTTAACTTACCTTAAATGTGCTGGGGGTACTAAAAGATACCCTTAAAGGGGGCAGGGGTACTTTTTATATCCTAATAAGGGGGAAGGGCTACTTTTTATACCCTAATAGGGGAAGGGGTGCTATTTGTTCCTTAAAGAGGAAAGGGTATGTAACAATACACTAAAAGGCTATGGCTTACTTATAGGTACCCTTAAATGGGGCAAGTACTTAAAGGGGGCAGGGGTACTCTTGGACACCCTTGAAGTGGACGGGGGTAGTAACTCGTGCTATTATTGGGGAGACAGTACATATTAGTACCTTGATTTAGGGAGGGGGCAATACATATTATTACTGTGAATCTCTGAAGATGTGACAATGCACAATATAAAGTGTCTAGTGATGCTGTGATATGGAGAAGGGGGTACATGGTAATAAGTAGTTATTTTGCTGTACTTGCCAGTAATACTCGGTCTATCCATGCTAGGTTTGAGTTTACCTTTTTGATATCCTATATGGATCGCTGCTATAGGGCTGTACCATGGAGTTTGTTATGGGACTGTGAGTGGAATGGGGGTAGAGATTGATCATGTGTGTGGACTCGGCACTGAAGAGAGAAAAGTGATGGACAATGTGTATTGTAATGTTGGTTTTGTATGAATGGTAAAGGACACACTAGGGAAGCTGATGGTGGTTTACCCTGGATGTCCCACGTCTTGGAAAGGTCCCGTAGCATAGTAAACTGCTCTGTACCACAGGTTGCCAGGAGGGAAAGGTAAAAATCCCAGAGTAACCAACTACGTAGCCACTAGCCATACACAACATTATATCTGATAAAACAAACAATCGATTACTACCGGTCAATAGCCATCACGTCACTTCATGATTTTTAATTAAATCTGATAAAGGATGAATCAGTTATACCGGTTAAGCAGGTATCATGGGTAGTGTAAAGAGGCATGTTTGTATTTATTCAACTTTCACTACCATGCTATGTGGATTAGATTCATCCCACAGTCTGGGGTGGGGGTTTGTACACACCAATGTGTGACATTCCATTTACAATAGGTCTACAGAGTTTGGTAAAGATGGTAAGAACGATTCCTTGGGGGGAAAACATTAGATCTCGCTTATTGCACACAGAAATCAGACATGTATCTAACCTCAGTTTTACCAAAAAATCTTTACCAAACTCACCCCAAAGGAATCGTTCCCACCAACTTTTCCAAACTCAGTACAAGGAATCGATCCCATTATCTTTACCAAACTCAGTACAGTAAAGATGATGAGGCTGATTCCTTCTTCTTGTGGTTTGGTAATGGTGGGTGGAAAGATTCCTTTGGGCTGAGTTTGGTAAAGGTGGGGGGAAAGATTCCTTTGGGCTGAGTTTGGTAATGGTGGATGGAACGATTTATCTAGAGCCAACCTAGGTGTACTGTTAGGGGAAGGGGTGGTTTGTAGGGATGGGGGAGAGTATAGTTTTACTTTAAATAGAACTATAACTCCATAATGACCAAAGGTCTACATATCTAAAAAGTCAAAATCAATGGTTGAGAAACTCCTCAGTAACTTGTGCATTATCCCTTATTTATAATTTACTTCACATTGATAGCTCTTGAGTACTATGCAAAGATATTTTGTCCTGAATACAGCACATTTTAGTGTGACAGACATCGAACTGAAATTCCTACCTTTATTCACCCAGTGTTTTATACTAGACAGTCTATGGATTAATGGGGATCCATTTGGTGGCCTCCTGTACAAGCTGACTGACCCACCCACATCTGCAGTTGTCAACAGCAGGTATCTGTCAGTTACAACAGCAGGTATGATGTAGTGTATGGGCACCATTAAAGCAGAGCCGGCTTAAAGGGCATCTATATTGTAAAATAGGTTATTTTAAATTGACTATAATTGGAAACTATAATTCTTCCCAACCACCACTGTATCATTTTTTTGTTGATCTGCCCCCTATTTCTTTAGATATCCAATCTAAAACTTCTTATATTTCAGCTGTCAATCAAGTTCCTTGTTCTCAATAACTATTCTTCTGTGAGTAGTTTTACTGTAGCTGGAATGGTGACAGATTTGACAGTTGAATGCTGTGTGCTGTGTGTAGGCTTAACAGTTGGTTTGTGGGGAAAAAGTCAGGTCGGATGGAAGTGGGAGTGGTTAAAAGAGGGAGGGGGGATACTGCTCCTAAACAAAATGTGTGCTGGATTGAAGGCATGCAGCAACACACGCAAATCAGAGTAAGTGCTACTTACATGTATTCAATTATAGATTAAGATGAGGCAAAGTAATTTTTCCGGTATAGTGTCCCTTTAATATACTAAGCAAGCATTCGATAGATTAGATGTTTGTCTATAGATGAACCTCTAATCTATCTAATGTCTAAAGCAGCATTTTTTACCTTGAGACATTCCTGTCTGGCCCATTTATTTTGCAATCGCAAGCTGATTGCAAAAGAGAACAGGCTAGACAGTTCATAAATAGATTAGACGTTTGTCTATATATCTAAGTAGTGTATGGCACCTTTAAGGCTAAGCTCACACTGTTGTTTAGTGCAGTGTTTCACTGCGTTAACATATCGGCGGCCATTATTTTTAATGGCACTGCTGCATACAGTTCGTTTTCAAACTGCTGCATAAAGTGCGTTGCACGCAACACTGTATCGCAGCACATAGGTGTGAACGGTGCCGTTCATTCCTATGTGCAGAGCGTTTTGGTGCGATGTTCCCACCAGAAATCGCGCCAAAACTCTTGCCTGCGTTTACAAAACCTTACACGGACAGATGTTCTTCCGACTGGACTTCCGATCGACCAGAAAGCTGATTGGAAGAGCTGCTCTAAGTTTCCCACCTTGTGCTGTTGGTCTTTCGTCATGGGGAAGAGATGGTGACTTGAACATGGGGTAGGCGGAAAATTTTCCTCCTGCCCCAATCTTCGCATTTTAGATTTAACGTTCTGTGATGTCGATCGGAAAAACTGAACACATGGAATCGGTATAATGAGTGATTCAATCGAAATCGCTGCTATTTCAGGCTCCCTTTAAACAGGGAACATTTTAGTATTGACAGAAAGCTCTGTACTACACCTGGTTTCAACACAGCTCCGCAGAACACGTTTATTGGGGCTCCTTTCGAAAGAATGAATGTATGTAGATTTAGGGTTTACATTTAAAGGTTATCAGAATGGGATTTTTGGAATAAACCCTTAGTAAATGTGGCTGTACTGGCCACACACATCTCTACATCTGGCCAGATTTGTTACATTGTTGTTTTTGTTTAACTTTATATGATTTTACATTTTTGTAGTTCATTTTTTAATCCAGCAGGTGGCGCTGTTTGCCCAGATTCCCACCTTGGAAATATGATCATGTTTTGTTAGTTGAGGTATGTATATTGCCTGGTAATTATTAAAACAAATTTGAGTCACTACAGCAGAAAAAGCAATTAAAGTGATGAGGACCTTCTTGCTCTCTGTCATTTTCCACGTGGTGATCTTTAGATTCTCATTTTATTTATAATTATTTCATGTTTCGAGCACGAAAAAAAATAAAATAAATTTCAATTCGTAAATTAATAACTAAACGGAGATTCGACAATGCTCGTCACAGCGAAATCTTCTAGAGCTTATGGACGAAGCGCATTTATATTCCAAGGCCCCTCTTTAAATACCCTTTATATAAAACAACTCTTGCAGCCACTGGGTGTAAATTAGTGTGCACAGATCGACTGAGCGCAATCAAAGGGCACATGATCTATTCGGACTTGTTTGTCCAGAACTGCAGTCCAGGTTCTTGGAATTAGTTACGCTAACCTATTTAATATCGTTTAGCTCGACTTTAAAGGACAACTTCACCCTCATAAGAACATCTTTTAGAAAGAATGGCCTCTTTATAATATGTTGATATATCATAGTTTGTCCTATGAATTCATTACTGTATGCCTGCTATGCTTCTGGATGCCTCATGGACACTGAGCAATTTATAAACCTGTACTGAGCCTGTACTGAGCCTGGGCATGCTCAGAAGAGGCAGACAGGGGATTAACATTCAGTCATTGGCTGTGATGTCAACTGTCAAATCCATAACTGACAGTTACTAACTGGAAGAACCAGGAAGCAGAAACGGGCAACAGGACATTGTGCAGGATTTCAGGTTAGACTTACACCTTTCACATTTCAAACTATTACCGTTTAGGGTTTTGGGGGGTGTTTTACCTGTATGTAAGTTTTCATTTTGGGTCTGGACTTGCCCTTTAACTCCTTTTTTTGCGCAAGTATCACAAAAGTCACCCATGCAGCCATCACAAGCCATTTAATATCACGTGTGTAATGTTTTTATATGAGCGGATAGCTGGCATTAAATCACGCAAGTGGCAATGCCATTTCGGCATTCAGGAGGCGCATGTGCGAAATTGAATCACGTATGGGAGATTTGCCTCGTCTGGTTTAAGTCTCCCCAATTGTGTTTAAATTTGGGCTGCTAAGTCAGGGACATGTCTTTCTCCGTTAAAGCATCACTGTCGTACAAATATCATTTTTATTAGAATCTTTCACTAATTAAATAGAGACTTGAGAAAGTTGAAATTTTCTCCAATTCGGACTCAACACAATCAGGGTTATTCAATAAAAGTTCTTATCGTTTAAAATTGTGCTAATTTTGCCCCAACCAATCAGATGTTAGCTTTCAAATGTTAAATAATATCTGATTGGTTGGGGCAAAATTAGCACCATTTTAAACGATAAGAACTTTTATTGAATAACCCCCTGTCTGCCTCTTCTGAGCATGCCCAGGCTCAGTACAGGCTCAGTACAGGTTTCTAAATGGCTCAGTTTCCATGAGGCATCCAGAAGCATAGCAGGCATACAGTAATGAATTCATAGCACAAACTATGATATATCAACATATTTTAAAGAGGCCATTCTTTCTAAAAGATGTTCTTATGAGGGTGGAGTTGTCCTTTAAAGTACATTCTCATTGGTGTTTTAATCTAAAAAGCTTTCTGGTTACCCACTACCCAGTATTAAATAATATACACGGTTATTTCATGTAACATACATGGTTACATTTCCTGTATAATATGTTTATTAACAGTAGCGCAGCAGCCTTCACAAAGGAAAAAAAATCATTCCCAAGCTTTGACATATAATAAGATTTCTTGGGAGCTTGTCTGTACATGAAAATAGTAATAATAATATAATATGGTATCTCCAATATGTCTTAGAGATTTGTTAATTAGGTGCCATGATTTCTATTGCAATCTCTGCCAAGTAGAATCCGTACAGCACAGCAAGTGTCAGATTCATCCCATGTGATAATTTCTAATCTGTAGACCTGTTTTATTATATTCAGTATCCTGTATATATATATATATATATATATATATATATATATATATATATATAGTTACATACATAAAAACCCCTGTGCACAAAACTCGGATAGGGGCCCCATCATAGTTTTCCTGGGGCCCATTGATTCCTAGTTACGCCTCTGATTATGCTAATTTTATTTATAATTCATTTTAGAGGACACTTATTATGCTTTATAGCATGATTCATTCTTACCTGGGTCTCAAAACTCGTAGATTTATCCCTTTGACAGCTTTTTTTTTTGTAAAGATTTAAAGAAAACACATTTAAAATAAATATCTTTAAAGAGCTCCAACTTCAAACTTTCCCCCTGATTTATTGCACAGAAATTGTTGATTAAAACATTGAATCATTTAACTTTCTGTTTTAGGCTGGGAACACACCTTAACAACTGTTCACCACTAGCGGCTAGAGATGTCCGAACTTCGCAAAATCTGGTCCGCTCGAGGATCCGCAACTTTTCGGAAAAAATTGAAAATCCGCGTGCGGACCCATTAAAATGGAAAAATCCTCGAAAATACAGGGATTCTTCGAAAATACATATTTTCCCGCATTTCCGAATGTACGAGAAATCCTCGTAGTTTCCAAAATTTTCGAAAACGCGGTTCGGAAAAGTTCGGAAGGTGGAAAACCGGAAAATCCGCCGTTCGCGAACGAGGTAAATTCGCCACGGATCCGGGTTCGGTTCCGTGAACAGGGCCATTACTACTAGCGGCTGGGACAAATTACTTTCAGTCTTGGTGAAAGTGTCTGACGGTTGTGACTGATCGTGTCATCCACAGGGGACCATATGATTGGCCGTAATTTTCCAACTTACCGAATTGTTCGTTTGACTTATACGGATGAACAGGCTGCAAATACACCATTCAAATTTTTGAGACCGACCAATACGTATATTGGTCGGCCAGAAAAATCGGATGGTGTGCACCCAGCCTAATTCCTTACCAAAGAGATACCCATTTTAAATCCATAAACTCTCATTACAATCATCCCTCTAGATACATTGACTTCCCCCTCACCTCCCCCTTTAGCGTACAATTGGCTCTTTCGCTGGTTGAATAAAACTGAGCATGTGTGAGATCACATGCTCGGCTAATCAACAAATTCTTGATCAACGAATTCTTGATCTGTTATCTTGCAGATGGTTCCTTGTATCACTGGGTCCCCAAGTAAAACTTGATGGGACCCCTCTTGTTGCTTCATCTACAGCACTTTTCTGGAAAGAGGCTATATCGGTCATTGGGGGGGGGGGGAGATGGGTGGTCTGCAGTTGGATGATCTACTCCCCTGATAGTTACACAACTAGTGTCCATTCTGGTACGATATCTCTGAGAATATCTATGTTTAGGAACTGACCTCAGGTCTGTAAGTAAAATGGATTCCTAAATGTTTTGAAGGTGGACATGACCTTTAATCTATAGCGCAATTATACTTGGGGGCTGATGCAATATGAGGTGCAGCCACCATTGCAATTTTTGCATTTTCGAGGTGGCTACAGCTATATATGGTTGGTTACTGCATTAAATGAATAGAACATTCAAACTTTTGAGCAGAGATCAGCTGTAGACTAAATTTGTGTTTGCACAAGTTCCGACGGTCATGTCCATCCGTTTTAATGCTCATTTTATTGCAGTTTTAAAGTCTTGCCATTCACTAACACTACTACTAGTGTTACTAGTAGTAACACTACTACTACTAGTAGTATTACTACTACTACTAGTATAATTACTACTAGTATTACTAGTAATCACTCAGTTACTTAATATGGTCCAAGAATTAAAGAACAAGTAAAATTCACAATTTTCAAGTTTAGAAGGTTCGCAGTTTAGGAACACTTTGTAGTAGAAATCCATTGTGTGTGTAGAACAAAT
Organism: Hymenochirus boettgeri; assembly: GCA_019447015.1. Lineage (NCBI taxonomy): Eukaryota > Metazoa > Chordata > Amphibia > Anura > Pipidae > Hymenochirus > Hymenochirus boettgeri. The sequence goes on along the minus strand of CM033476.1, from coordinate 116,001,918 downwards.
TAAACTGTTTTATTCTTTGTCAATTTTCGTTAAGAAAGGCAAAGTTCCACCTTTTAAGTTAATTATATTGTACAATATAATTTTATCTATAGAATGGCCTGTAGGGCTTTAGATCCACCACTAGATGGCGACACTGTTCTTGTTATGACAAACATTTACCGTACAAATGTTTTATAAAAACATATCTTTCTCCCTGGTGCTCCTTAGTCCAAATATTTTACCCCAAATATTTTACCTTGAAGACCCCTGGTCCCTTGTTGATCCTTGATCGGTTGTGATGTCACCTTGCATCAGAGTGCGGTCAGCGATTGGAGAAATTCAAGGTTCAAGGCTGTTCATTTCTAAATGCCGCCAATATAGCGATAGCGTTTTACAGTTTGTAAATTCTGCTTATGATTGTAGAAGACACAATAGAGCCTCAATTGGAATTCGGTCCATCTGTGTGGCACAACATGTTTTAGACCTGACAAGGGTCCTTCCTTCCTCCTTAAATGCACCTGAGAGGTCTGAAAAATGTGCCAAATCTGAAATAAATAACACATGGATGCACTGAATTGAGGCTCCAATTGTCAGAGGCCCCTCACTTGATTGTAGAACTTGCTATACTAAAGTTATTGGAGGTAAAGGAAACCTTCCTTTGTAGGATTATACATAAACCTGATAAATAAAGGTTCATTGGTACCAGTTTATTCTCATTTAACTGACCATTGTATCTGTTACTAGAGATGTAATGTGGGCTCGAACCCGGTTCAGAATTTTCCGAAAATTCAAAAACGGAACGGAACTCAACAGTTTCAAACATCTCTATCTGTTACCAGTTTAATTGGCCCCTTTAATATACATTATCCTCTAGCACAGTGCAAATTCTTGGTAATTATAGATCGCTATGTGGAATGTAGAGGGATTTATTTTGCCTTCCTCTGGATAAGTGGTTAGAGGGAGATTCAATAAAAGATCTTATTGTTTAAAATGGTGCTAATTTAGCCCCAACCAATCAGATCTTATTTAACATTTGAAAGCTAACATCTGATTGGTTGGGGCAAAATTAGCACCATTTTTGACGATAAGAACTTTTATTGAATAACCCTGATAGTTGGATAAAAAAAAGGTTAAATTAGATAGATGAAATCCTTTATTCAACCTGTAAGATTATACTACTTATCTTCACTGTGCCAATTCAAGTTGCACAGGTTGGGGGCGCTATGGAGCTTCTGTTTACGTTCTATTTAAATACCCCCAAACTTACATTTTTATTTTGAAAAACATCTAATGTACAGCGATGAAATGTGTATTCACCCGTTTATATTTGGTTACAAATATGCATGACATTCCATTCAAATATCCACCAGATCCAGGCCCAGTAGGTGACAACATTTCAGCGCCTTTTTAATGCAATCGGAGAATCCATTTTTATTTAAATTTAATTCAATGACCTAGTGCATGTGTGGCCCTTTTTTTATATTCTGTGCGGTTCGAAGTGCCCTTAACCATAGAGAAACCGTTTTAAAGCACAAAGGATGATTTGGGAGATACAACAGATAGTTTATGGTTATGGGGAAATGTAGACTATGTGCATTCCAGTAGAATGCAGTGACAGCTCGTTATATATAATCTACTGTCTCCAGATCGTGCAGTGAAGAAAACGACAGTATTCCTAATTGTGGAACATACAGTGGGTACCTGAATCCCATAGACAGTCATTGTAAAATACATTCTATTCAGTTGACTATAATAAAAGAATCTTGGTTCCCCAATTAAGGTGAATAAAGATGGGTCTCCCACTGTCTTCATTGTGTTTACAGACCAGAGACTCTCACTAATGACCCTTAAGCGTGCAATGCCGTGAGATGCTATCCAATCATCGCAAGAGTCTTTAGCATTGATGTAACCTGAAGCTTTCCCACTGGCTTGTCTCAGCCTTATAGTCTCTAATGTTATTACCCTCTTGCTTTTGGTGAACTACAACTCTCGCCATTCTCTGACACACATTACCTGTCAACTGTAGATGCTTAACTGGTTTTTGATGTATAAGGTCGCATGCATAAGGATCCATTAGTATTATATCTAGCACCGACACACTAACTCAGACAATTCCTTAATTGTAAGATGCTGCAACTATTGCATGAAATCACCCATCTGTATCCTTGTGTTCCCATGGGGGGTCTGTACAGCGAGCAAGAGTGGTAGTTTGTCTAGTTTACATCATGATTGGTTAGATTATTTTTTTTCAAACTTCACTGTCCCTTTAAACACAATGTCTCACATTCTATTCCATTCTTAACTCACAGGGATATAAAGTGGTGGTGGGTTCTTTATTGTATGAAAAGTTTTGATAAATATTTAAATGGAAACCATGGCTGGGAGTCAACTCTCCCACTTCTGCCATTGTTTGTGTTTTTTTGAATCATTTATGATACGTGCAACTTATTTACAGTGGCGTGACTTTCAGTAAATAGTTCTGGATAACATATATGACCTTTAGTGGAATGAATAGATGGATATCTATGCTTGTAATGGAAAATACTGTGTGTAATGCACCTCCTGTGGATCACCGGGGAAATTGGATAAAAAAAAACTTGTTTAGACTGAAAGCTCCATATTCATCTGGATTAATGTACATCTTTCTGTTGGAAATTTAAATTAACATCAGTGTTAGATTCCAAGTTCTCTTTTTTATAAGTGTTGAATTTTTTTATCAAAAGAAATAAAAAAAAAAAAATAAGACAATTAAAGCAAAAATGTAAAATCGGACAAACGATGTACCGTACATGAAACTGCTTTCTGAATGGGAAGACAGAGGCTATAAATGTGGTTTCCGGAGACTATTAGAGAGTAGAGATGGACCAAAACTCGAACCCAAGTTCAAATGGACTCTGACTTCTTGAACTATCCTGGACCCGAATTTCTCGGACCTTCGAATTTCCCAGACTTTCGATTATTATCGAAAGTTGTCGTCTCTGTTATGAGAATTATCGAATTTACGTGCCATTCGCTAACCTTTGAATATATCGTTTGCTAACCCTCGAATGTATCGCTCGCTAATCCTCGAATGTAACGTTCGCTAACCCTCGAATGTATCGTTTGCTAACCCTCAAATGTATTGTTCACTAACCCTGTAATGTAACGTTCGCTAACCCTGGAATGTAACGTTCGCTAACCCTCAAATGTAACGTTCACTAACCCTCGAATGTATCGTTTGCTAACCCTCGAATTTATCATTCGATAACCCTCGAAAGTAACGTTCGATTTCGGTAACCCTCGAAAATAACGTTCGATTTCGGTAACCCTCGAAAGTAACGTTCGATTTCAGTAACCCTCGAATTTATGGTTCTTTTTTCGGTAACCCTCAAAAGTATTATTCGGAAATCCTTGAATTGGCCGTAATCCTTGAATGTAGCTTGCGCAAAACCCGACAGTTCATGTTTAAGAAGTGTTTTAACAAGTTTTGGTGATAGTGACATGTTCCCTAGACCATTTCCCAGGTGTCACAGCCATTTACAGTAAGTTATCATTGTTAAGTTTAGCAATAAATCATCCAGACTTTTCGAACGATCGCTCCCCCATTGACTTTAATAGATCCGAATACGAACTTTCGAACTTTTACTGAAATTCGAAAATGGACCGAACTTTATGAAGTTCGGCCATCTCTATTAGGAATTCTGATGAATGAATAAAGGTGGCCATACACAGTTCAGATTTGGTACCCAAAACTACAAATTTTAGTAGTTAAAGGGGAAGTTCAGTGGAAATACATATGCTTTTCAGTAAAAAGAGCAGTATTTTTCCATCCCAATGACATTAACCTGCCCATTCAGCATTTTGTCTGTGTATAAATAAATGCTTCAGAAACACTGACTTCCTGTTTGCCGGACCCCTAGTAGAGACTGTTATGGTCTTGCCCTTGACCCAGCACCTGGGTTGATTCAGTCGCTAGTAGAGATCTGAGGCATTCTGGGAAAAAGCACCATTAAACAACCTAAAATGTCTACTCACTAATGTTAACAGCAGCGAATAGCAACTGATTTTTAAAATGGAAGAGAATAGGATGAATATTTAGATATGCAAAATAAAAATAAATTTTCCCCAATTTTTTCCAATGTTATGAAATATCCACAACGTTGCTTGCACTGTTGGTCTGCCTCCCCCCCCCCCCCCCCCGACCATATTCTGTATGGAAGGACGGTTTTTAAGTAAAGACGATTAGATTCACTAAGCATGCTTCACTTTTGACAGGTGACTTGACAGCTGTACTGTGGACAGGTGTTTTTCAACCTTTTTCAGCACATGGCGCACTTGGCAATGCAAAGACGGTGTTCTTAAAGTTGTAATTTTACCATATTTTATGCATTTACACTACATTCATTTGAATACAGATTACACTGTGAAGTTATACTGCATTGACTGTTGAAATTTTATCATAACAGCAGTGGCACACCCATTGAGAAACCCTGCTGTAGACAGGATTCCCCTTGTACCTATATGACAGAACCCTTTAGTGACTACTAACATCATTTATATATTAGAGGATAAAATAACCCCGCGGACTGGCCCAAGGACTCCCCCATTGGGCCCAAAGCCCCCTACCAATGAAAATAGAAGAAAAGCGAATATTTAGATAACGCTACCCTTGCTAGTATTGACTCCATTCCGTTTGTCTATAAAATGTCCATTAATGAGTTGTTGGGAAGCATGACCATGCTGTAACATCGAGTTTCCAGTCCCATGAATACTTCCGCTTAAGTAAAACGCCATTACGTACGGAAAATTAAGAAAGCAGTGCGGTATCCCAGCCTATTTTTGTCATTTATGTGTATGGCGTGAACGTTCAAAGATGTTATTATGGAATGACATAAAATGATGTGGTCTTTTGGGGATTAACACGATGAACGGTGGATGGGTATGGCCACCTTTAATTAGAATCAAATCATGTGGTTGGTTGATCAAGTTCCATGAGACATCTGGGAAAATTGTCAAATGTTATCTTCTTGCTGGAGGTGCTTACTGCCTTACCCCTTTGTGTCTTAGAGAAGATCTAGGTGGAGGTTGTGGTCCACCAGTGGACCCTCTGCATAGTCTCGGATGGGTTTGGAGGAACAGGAAGTGTTGGGTAAAAACATTGTGTATTTAGGTCTCTGGTCACCGTAAACAGTTGTTTCCATTTTTCAAAAGGCTTATTCAATAAGAATTGCAAACATTTGCATCAACCAATCAGATGATACATTTTACTGGTCTACAACAGTTATTACATTTGATAATGTGGTTGTTTGTTGCAGATTAACAGCATGGGCAAGTTTTTGCCTGTAAAGATGCCCATACAATACATGCTTTCCTGCATTTGAACAACATCTGAGTAGCGATTGCAATGACAAAAATATTTCTTGGCCATTATAGTTGGGACGGGGGTGTCTCCTACTGTTTACACATTATTGTTGTCTTGCTTGTGTCATGAAGATCCAACATACACACTCAGATGTAGGTGGGGAAAGAACCCTAAAATCTTCCTCATTTCTCCGAACATTGATGGATCAGGTTCCCTTTTCCATGCTCCTTAGCTGCTGGTTACGCCATCCCAGTAAAGGTTATTGGTCCTTCAAATAATAAAGCAACATTACTGCGCGTGGGATTTTGTGTTATAAGATGGCAAACTAAACATCCATTATCCATTGTGTGTTTTGAATACCAAACAAAACCTACAAGTTGGTGGCACAGCCTATTGACCTACTGCTATAAGGTCAATCAGTGGATGGTGATGTATTTCTGCTGAAGGAGGTTGTCTGATGGTCTTGTCAAGGTCATAGTTGAACAAGAGAGGAGTAAAATCCAGGGTGGGTTATTTTTCCTTTTGAAGAGGAATAGTTACATAACATTAGTGTAATGTAGGCAGGCAAGGAGAGGTCTTCTTCTTTCTTGTGCAGTGTGTACATCATATATATGGTTATATATCATATACATATGGTTGTTCATTTGTCATATCAATCTATTACGGTGTTGGATTTATCTCCCGAAATTCCTGTCTCTCTGGCCCATTCATTTTGCAATTCAAAGACCATCTCTATATGAACAAGCCTGGTGGTAGTTGGGACTGCAAGTACATGACCTTCTATGTGGGTCTGCATTAGAATGGGTTCAGAACAATGCAGAGGACCTGGAAGAGTTTTACGTAACTGGATTTGATTATTTGAGACATTGTTTGATTTTTATTGCAAAGGTTTTCTCAAACAATTTAATTAAATTAAGGTTGTGCGCAGAGTGACAATGCCGTTTTATACATTTGAAATTCTATGAATAAGTCTTGTTATTGTCGACAGACCAGTTTATTATTCTACTAGCAGTTTTACCCGACGTTGCCCGTGTACAATGGGTGAAGTATTTGTTACGTGCAGGTGTGTGTGGAAGAGACAGGGGGGGAATAGAAGTGAATTCTTGTTAATGTACATTATCAGGGTTATTCAATAAAAGCTCTTATTGTTAAAAATGGTGCTAATTTTGCCCCAACCAATTAGATGTTCACTTTCAAATGTTAAATAAGATCTGATTGGTTGGGGCAAAATCAGCCCCATTTTTAACGATAAGAACTTTTATTGAATAACCCTGAATATATTTAATAGTTATGCGTTGCTTGAGGGACGTATAACACATATGTTTATAGCAAAACTTTACATACAACATTTTCAGTTTTTCAGTAAATATACAAATGTTGTGGTAAACCTACACGTGAACATGCGACATGGAATTTGCAGTGGGAAAAACATTTTGATTGCAACTAAATACCGCAGCACTTGAGTGACTGACAGGCGTCACGCTATTCTTGTGTCTGTTGTTGAAGTCGGGAAGCGCATGAATTAGGCTTCATGGCGGTCGGCCCGTCCAGAAGTTTTGAACTTTATATAGTAGATAAATGTTATTGCATTTTATAGAATATACGGGTTTGTTTTTGCTGTTTGGTTAAATTTGTTACTTACCTGCGCCCTCTGGTGTTAATATTTCTTATACTTTACTCGGGGGTCATATGATCTCGTATATAATTGCGGCAATTGTATTGAGGATAATCGTACACATTTCTGTTAATTTTTAAGGGTAATGGAATCCCCTGAAGAGTTCCACGATCATTTAAAAGCACAAGGCCGTAGACTAGGCTAGACCCCTAGCTAAGAATTAGACCCTGTCCCTCTGACCCCCCTAAATCTGGATATTAAATTATTATTGTGTTGGCCCCCCCTTTGACCCACGTCTTAATAACCACCCATAGCGTGGCTTAGTAGGTTCCATACCCACTACACATAAATATTTATACCAAATACAACAAATCCTTTTCTGTTCCCATACAGATATCAGGGAAGTGCAAACTGAATCGCCCACACTAAGGACTACAAGTTGATAACCAGACATTACGAGTCAAGATGGCCCATCTCCCCAGTAAGTCTTTATCAGTGCTTTTTATTCTCCGTCACTACTAACCCCAATTACTAAATGTCTATATGTATGACTGGTAAAATAGATTGTTCTCCAAGAGAAAAATAAGTCTAAAGGCAAGTGGAACATCCATTTTCATCCAGCCTGGGTCTTTATGTTCTCAGATACAAAGTATTCGGCAGAAAGCTGACCACATCATGAATCAAATGGAACCAATATATCTCATAACAATCACAATAAAGGGGAGGGGAATAGAATCCACTGAACCATTCAGAAATTATAACCTAATAAACAATCTCAGGATCTATAGTAAGGGGCTACAATAAATGGACATATTGCTTAATCAATGCAGTATTTCTCAGTACTTAAGAACAGAACGTATTGCCAGATGAACTAAGATGTAATATTGATTAGTTAATGGGAAGCCATAGTTCCGAACAGGACATTTTTAGAGATATATCAGACACTGATAAGGTAAATAGTTTCCAAAACATTTACTGCTTCTTCTTTTCAGAATTTAAAGGACCAGTAAAGCTTAATATACCATTTAAGGGGAACTGCAGCTCTCCAAGTCTTGCCTTTATAAGCCCTAAAACTGCAGCCTCTGAGAAGTTATATTGCTGAAAAGGTTAGCACTTACTGCTTCCAGTAGCATGTGTGACATGTACCCAGGTTCAAGCATGTTCACTGAATATTTAAAAACTATGCCTAGACTGACCTTTCCCCTAAAGATTTTGCTTATAGAAAGTCCCCAATCCAGGGAGGTAGGAAATCTTACTCCAAAGTAAACAGTGGTGAGTTGCCTACCGCAGTCAGATAATTCTGGGAGTTGTAGTTTTCAAACATCTGGAGGGCTGCAAGTTTGACATGAATGAAAGTAGTATTGGGATACACAAAAAAAGCCTTCCAATAAAATATAAACATATTATGGAAAAGCGATTAAGTAGAGAGGGGAAGTAACAGCTCTCACGAGACAGTTTTAGTCTGAACTTCTCCTTTAAATGACAGAAGATTCTTAAAGGGCTATTCAATAAAAGTTCTTATCGTTTAAAACAGTGCTAATTTTGCACCAACCAATCAGATGTTAGCTTTCAAATGTTAAATAACATCTGATTGGTTGGTGCAAAATTAGCGCCGTTTTAAACGATAAGAACTTTTATTGAATAACCCTGTTTAAGCCTTGGAAAAATAGACCGAAACATACACACAAGTGTCAGTGACTTGGATAGATTTTTTTGATTTAGTAATTTCTATGAACAGTCTGTTCCTTCTCACCTGAAACAATGAGAATATTTTTTAATAAGCCTGTCATCGTAACTGCAATCAATCTGATTGTTAATCTCCGTACGGCTTTGGAAACCAGACTAACTTCCAATTCACGTCAAGCTAAAAAGAAAACCTATTTTTTTTTCTTTTCTTTCTATGCCTGGAATTCTATCGATTTATTTTATTTATTTTTTTTAACAAACCCATTCAACCTGGAAATGTTTTACGAAACGTACAAAATAAGAACGGATAATGTACAGGCAGCATTGAAGGACCATAATTCACTGATCGGAACATCCAATTGCTGTAGAAATTAGGCCTCTTTAGCTTCCAGTTAAATGGTTCTCCATCCTGTATGGACGCTTGGTAAGTGGCGTTCAAAAAGGTTTCGGGGGGGGGGGGGCAGCCAATTAAAGGAACACTGCGCATAAAATATTGATTTGTTTAATTTAGATGTTTAGGTGTAAAAGCTTTTGGGAAAATGAAAAATATGCTTGATGTTATGTTGCAGATGGACTGATTAACTAAACTTAACTAAAAATTCTACTAATCATAGGCAAACAATGCGATGTGGTGTAGCTGCAGTTGACCAGAAAAAAGCCAACGTGTGGTTGGCTGATGCAGATAACGCAGGCAAACTTTTGCACCTTATTACCCATGTCCCATAATCTTATATTGTCTTAAAGACTAACAGGGCTATGTGCTGAGAGCCCTAATTGGCTATTTGTGTCTTAAAGTCATATTAACCAATGTACAAAGTGTAACGTGATTTACCAGGGTGATGACCTGAACCACTAGGCCCTCAAGTCAGGGCTCTGGGTTTCAAATTGTAGTCTAGTCTAGCACAGCCTCCTCACATAGTCCAGGACCAATTCAGTGGGAAGACTCTTCAAGAACGGAATCTTCTTATTGGTCAGACCTGGGTCAGTGGGAGTGAACAGCACCAGTCCAGGACTATGATCGGAGCTACAGAACCCTGGTACTGGGTATGTAGACAAACGCACTGGTGATTATTACCCTCACCCTGGATCCTTTAAAGGGAGGGGTATTTAGAATGGTAGACTTATTCTTTAAGCCTAGTTTGGTAACTGAGGTAGATCGATATTCTAGTTTACAATATCTCTACCCTTTAGAAATTAAGGTGCAATTCGTCTTACAATATTCCAGGAGATCTGTGACATCTTACACCCAGACACAATATCATTTAGACCTTTGGATATCTTTTTACTTTCCATTTTCTTTATATACCCGGCTTTATTCATTCTCAGCTCCCTAAAAATTGCCATAAATCAGTCTCCGTTTTTGTACAGTTTTCACAGCCCTGATGAGACAAATCCATTTCAAGGCTCTTCAATCCGGCTGAGAACATTGTGTTACCTTCTGAGCTTGTTTGTGAAAAAGGGCAGACTTTTCTCTTTAATTCCATATCAAAGGAATTTCGCTACGCTGACGCCTGGCGGGTATTGATTCCTGTATAAAATGATAGGCTCTCCGCCGTCGCATTTCTCCAAATGACATTTTGTCCTTAACGCGATTGCGCGCTCTTTAGAAATCCGAGAGCAGATGTAATCACGGGGCAGTTGTAAGATTTAATCACGGTAGTTAAGTCTGGGTTAGAGACCGATGGCAAACATTGAATGGAGAGCAATTTTACACAGTAGGTTTTCATTTATGGGCTGTAATGGAAAAAATTAAAAGCAACTCAAGGGTGCTACCTGTATGTAAGTTTTCATTTTATGGCTGGACTTGCCCTTTAACTTGTTTTTTTTCCTCTTATCTTTGTGTGAAAGCTTTTCTACCTAGGAAACCCGTACATTGTAGTTCGGTACGTGTAAGTAACTAAGGTTTCCATGCCAGTCCAACTTGCAGTCACAGCCCATCCTTTGCAGCAGTTTCCATGCCAGTCCAACTTGCAGTCACAGCCCATCCTTTGCAGCAGGACAACCACCCTTGTGGGTATGGATAAGGTTGAGAAGAGGGTGGGTGGATATGGACAACACTGACCCAGTATCATGTTGATTTTTTCCCTGGTATCTTGTTTGTTTAAGAATCAAATTGTCTAAATTTGTCTCTATGTTTATTTTTTCTACCAATCCTATAAAAGTAAAGACGTTTGTCGTTCTGTACGGACGCTGGACCCACCTGCTCCTGCTGGCCATGTGATTTTTTTTTTAGCCGGTGTGTGTGCGTGGGGGGGGCATTTCAGTACAGAATCGGGGGTTTACTGGTAATCACGTAACGGACATTAATGATACAGTCAACCAGTCTTTCCCCCAGTAAATAACATTAACCCCCGAATGGCTTCTGATAGCGTCACCAACTTTACCCACTGATAGTCACTAGTAAATCTGTGCCACGCTGCCATTTCCTATTATGGCTCCGTACTATATTGGACTGGGCGAGTATCGCCATGTTTGTCACATAGGTGGCACTTGTAAATGAAACCTGATATTTATAGGTTATGTAATTGACCGACCTATAAAAATCTGATCAGGATTCAGAACCAAATATTCCCTACGTGGCTGTTTCCCTTTATATATGTGAACTCCGACGTCAGATCGGTATAATTAGGCCAAACATGTTTGATTAGGTAATACACAGAAAGACAAAATGTATATAATCAGTTTCTGGCAGGGGAAAATGTTTACAAGGAATAGAATAGCAATCTTATTTCTCAGAGCATTCTGGGTTTGGACCTGTTTATCTACTGTGTTGTGTGATGTAATAAGTCTAGATTATACAACAACACTATGTTAACATTGAATAACGTGGGGTAATACAGGGCTATAGAAATCCCAAATAGCCAATGAAACTAGATTTTTGTACCTGGCAACTAAAGCTAGGTACACACCTAGCGATTTTTCCTCCTGACCAACCGTTCATTACTTTCGACCGGTCGGCCAGGAGGAAGGACTGTCGGTCGCGGCAAAAGCAGCCGTGTCCGACAGTTTCCACGACCGATCGTGTGGTCCATAGAGGACAGCACGATCAGACGAGGTTTTCCACCATGTCCGATCGCTCTTACGTCCGATTCGGACGAACGATCGGTCGGACATGGCCGCATTCGGATACGATAATTTCGGTCCGATCAACCGATACACTAAATTATCAGTTGATCGGACCGAAATATCTCATCGTGTGTACCGAGCTTAACTTTTTAAAGGGTGTTCTATAAATGCCCGTGGAACTGTACTAAATAAAGGTAGAATGGATTTTTCTGACCAGCTCCTGATATCAACAATAATTTGTCCAGCCCCAGGGGTAATAGTTTTAATGGTACTTTGTACATGGGGGTAATAGTTTTAATGGTACTTTGTACACGGGGGTAATAGTTTTAATGGTACTTTGTACAAATATCTAATAAATTTATACAGGATCCCAAATGTTACCCAGATCTAGTCCCGCAATCGTTTGAACTCTCAGCCCCTTTAAAACCTTTTCGGAACATTCCATGCACATCATAAAGGCAATGATTTATCTTAATTCACTCTGGTGCCTTTTAAAGCCAGATGTTTAAATCCTGCACTTGTGAAGATCATGCTATTGGAGACTATAAATCCTTATCACAGGGAGAGATCTAAGTAATGTTTGTACAACAGCGAGAGTCTTTATGGTGGTGGAATCAGATGTGTATATGATCTGGGTTATAAGACTGAATAGAAGGGAACTGCAGACCCTCTTAACTAGAAGAGAGCACAATCCATCTGGCAATCTGTGACCCAGGCTTTTAACTAGAGACAGTCGGCCATTGTCACAAAGCATTAACATTTTAAGGCGTCACATGGTTGTATGGATCTCGGCAATAGATGAGAAGGGGCTACAGGCAGAAGACTCCATGTGTCCCATCACACAAGAGACTATTTTCCCTTTTGTGTTCCATAGAATGTGGCCCATCTGTGCTCAGTTATGTCAGCTGTTGGCTTCTCTGTTATAACGGAAATCGTCACTCAGCCGTCACTTTGTATTGACTCAAATGCCACCAGGCCACTTGCCCAAGGTTATTATAGTTATTTATTTTTTTAATGGGAGGTGAATAAGATATAGTACTTGCCATTTAAATCCTTTTAACCATCCAGAACAACCCGTTAGGACTCCTGAATACCATTTATGGCCAGTGGGTACAGACATGGTCTGTGTGTTCATTCATTGAAGTCTATGGAGGGATGTGTTCACTAATCAGAAACGTTTTGCTTAATGAGCTGCCATTGTGGTTGGTTTTCCTGTTATGGGCAAATGAAGAAATTCCCCCATAGTTCAGGATCATTTATTCAAACAGAAAACTGGTTGATTTGTCCCATTGATTTGACATGGAAGTAAATTCCTAAATATCTTTTATGCTCCTCTCTCCCTTAAAGTATAAATGCTAGCGGTATCTTAATGTAGTGTAATCCTGTAACCCTGCTGGACCTCTAAAGACTTTGGTACACGGCTACACACGTGAGAATATTTTGTACACATTGTGCACACCAGGGTGAGCAGGAGAGCTAGTACACTGCTCCTTGCAGAAGGGCAGTGTGTGGCGGTGAGGAAGGCGGGCAGTGTGTGGCGGTGAGGAAGGCGGGCAGTGTGTGGCGGTGAGCAGGCGGGCAGTGTGTGGCGGTGAGGAAGGCGGGCTGTGGGCGGTGAGCAGGCGGGCAGTGTGTGGCGGTGAGCAGGCGGGCAGTGTGTGCGGTGAGCGGCGGGCAGGGTGTGGCGGTGAGCAGGCGGGCAGTGGTTGGCGGTGAGCAGGGGCAGGGGCAGTGTGTGGCGGTGAGGAAGGCGGGCAGTGTGTGGCGGTGAGCGGCGGGCAGGTGTTTGTGGCGGTGAGCAGGCGGGCAGCAGTGTGTGGCGGTGAGCAGGCGGGCAGTGTGTGGCGGTGAGCAGGCGGGGCAGTGGAGTGTGTGGCGGTGAGCAGGCGGGCAGTGTGTGGCGGTGAGGAAGGCGGGCAGTGTGTGGCGGTGAGCAGGAGGGCAGTGTGTGGCGGTGAGGAAGGCGGGCAGTGTGTGGCGGTGAGCAGGCGGGCAGTGTGTGGCGGTGAGGAAGGCGGGCAGTGTGTGGCGGTGAGCAGGCGGGCAGTATGTGGCGGTGAGCAGGCGGGCAGTATGTGGCGGTGAGTACCTGTCTTATAACCTGTATATTTCTGACTGTTCGGTAACACACCCGCCCTGTTCCTGTATGTCTATCACTGCCTTGTTAATTAGATGGTGTGGCTGTGAACATATGGCAGCTTAAAACAACAGGTCAGATTTCAGTCCATCTTTCTCTGGTATTAGCTGGCCGTATTCGGTAACATGGAATTGGAGCACTCCTATATCCGTAGTAAGGATTTTATATGTTATTAAAGATCCTGTGGGTTTTCTCTGTCTTGGGTCATAAAAAAAAACAGCTTAGTCCAAAAAATCCATTTGGCATCGCCACATACTCAGTAAAATGCATTTTAATGCTCCATTTCTTCTGTAAAACATTTCTTGTGTTTCCCCCCGACAGACTGGGAACCTGCCGTCCGGATCGGGGTGTTAGACTGTGCGGTGGAGGAGAATTATGGGATTTGCAAAGACTTCGGTGTCACCTTATATCCTACGTTTCGGGTAAGTGTCTCCCTCATAGCGTCTGTATAAGATGGAGATAGGGGGTTAACACGAGGAGAGTTTAGACCAGGCCTCTATAGAGTATGGCTTAGCGCGTCCCGCACAACTATAGGTAAATATTCCAAGTTATAAATCCAGGGGTGGGGTCCTAGTGGTTTATGAATGGGTTACGAGGTTTAACGCCTCTTTAACAAGGTCAAATATAATCACGCAAACATTCCTGGAAATAGATTGTCTTTGAATAAAATGCACGTCTCTCTTCCTATTTTGTATTAACTCCCCTATGAATAATCTGGGTTAGAATCTTTTAACAGTGTTTCTGTAAGTCTGCTGTATAGTGCACAGTACAATCCCCCATAATGCATCTGCAGCCATTGAAACCTTATAGCGTAATTCTATTGAACCTCTGAGTATATAGAATTCACCAAGGACATGTTAGTGTTACTCCAAGGAATCCCTATAGAATTATAATGACTGGCTGTATTAGGACGTGAACCGCATGTTAACAAATGTATTTATTATACTAGACATAGATACGTCTCTAGCGCACTATTCACTTACCCATCAGTATAGGATTATTCCATTATTCTGACAGGAAGGCTTTGGATATTCTGGGACAAACCATTCAGGAATTTCTGATATGTCGTTTTTTTTTAGTTCTTTAAAGCCTTCACAAAGGAGTTTACACAAGGAGAAAATTATAAAGGTAACTTGATGACGTGTATGTTTGGATTAAGGAAATCTGTGACTGTTTAATCTGTGTTTAGTTAGTATTTGTGCGACATGTACAGTTCGGGTAAAATGGGGCATTGGTGATTTAAAACCATGTCTTTTTGTTACGACGTGTTAAAGGGCATGTCATTCTTTAAAACAAAGAACTGGCCAACCCCTTCCTGCATTACTAACCAGATATTTAAGGAGTAAGTTGGCTCCTCCCTCCATGCTGTCAATCAAGGCTGTAACTGCTGACTTCCCAACCAATGACTGACTGCTGTTTCACCTGTCTGCCTCTTCTGCACATGCTCAAGCTTCTAAAAAGCTCATTGAGCAGAGGGAGGAGGCAGATTCCTTTGCCAGAAATTAATAAAACTTATCATTAAATATCTGGTTACAAATACACGTAATAAACTGGTAAAAACATCAATAGGGGTTGCGGTCAGATAACTGACAAGTCTCCAGTTTTTTGTTTTATTAATGGACAGGCGCTTTAATCTTAAACAAAAGTTTTTTGAAAATAAAAGGCTGGGTAGTCTAGGTAATTACCATGTTTCCAAGGCAGCACTTTTAGTGAATGTCACACCATTACTGCTTTCGGAGCATTACATGAGTTCTGAACATATGCAACATACATTCCTGAAGCAATCCCATTCTAGCAGCAGCTTTTTCTTGTGTGATAATTCTGCAATGTGAATAGTTAGAGCTCTGTAAATGGGATCACCTGTAAAATGATAATTTCTAGCACCACGTGTGCCTTCCCATTGGTCAGGCCCTGGACAGAGGGAGAGGGTGGGCTCTGACCATGTGAATGAGCATAAAAAGTCACTGGTAATTAGCAAACGCAGTGGTGAGGACTGAGTTTAGGTCCTCGCCTTGGGTACTTTATGTTAATGAAAATATAATTGCCCTTTAACAGTGTGTGTATTGTAGAAATGGGCTGTTTGTTGTATTGGTGCGTACGGTGTCACTGAATGTTTAGACATTATAGAGCTTATGAACCAAAGTGCAAAAGTGTGCTTTTAACTTGCAACCAATCAGATGTTAGCAAATGTTTTCTAACTTAAGTAGACCAGTAAAGAAGTAATATCTCATTGGTTGCTACAAATAAAGAGCAGTAAAGTTTTGCCCCACTGGGTACATAATCCCTCGTCTTAATACCATTCCACACTGCCATTACAGCTGGGGTAGAGCGTGATGTACAGAGAGTACGTCAAGCAATTATCGATTTCCTACAGAAGATACCGCCAGAAAACAAGCCCAGAATGTGCCCCTCGTTAGAACCCATTAGGTGAGACAAAGATTCCTTTTTCTTTCATTGATTAACATTTTTTTAAAAATCTGTTTTTTTTCTTGCCCTTATCTATCTAACAGGTTGGAAGGGTCAGCAAACATAAGGCTGGAAGTCGGTTGTTTATAAATAAGTAAATTTGCCAGAGATAGAATTAATAAATATTTGTTGATGCTCTTGAATGAAACTTCTTTTTGAACATTGTTATTCTGTAGTGGAGGTTCTTTTTAATGCCAGGCTGGAAGTAATAGTAATAATATTCTACCCCTCACTTCTAACAATGTGGGTTATGGTTTCACACTTTGATTTTGTTTTTTATGTTTTACTTTGTCAGCTCGAGTGAGATTTCAACTCTTCTAAACCAAAAGCAATCCCATTACGTGGCCATAGTCTTTGAAAGTGAGGACTCGTATGTAGGGCGAGAGGTAAGGATACACTGTAGAGGACTCGTTGTAATGGCGAGTAGGTAAGGATACCACTGTAGAGGACTTGTTTTAGGACAGAGGTAAGGGTACACTTGGAGGATCGTATGTAGGGCGAGAGGTAAGGAGTACACTGTAGAGGACTCGTATTAGGGGAGAGGTAAGGATACACTGTAGAGGACTCATATGTAGGGAGAGGTAAGGATACACTGAGAGGACTCGTATGTAGGGCGAGAGGTAAGGATACACTGTAGAGGACTAGTATGTATGGCGAAGGTAAGGATCACTGTAAGGGACTCATATTCAGGGCCCGCAAACGTAGTAACCATTACTATTCAGTACTGTTCCTTTAATAGGAGATGCTCGTCTGGTCCTGTGATGAGATCAGTCGCCTAATGAATATTGAAAGGCAGTCTGGATTTCTCGTTCTAGAACAATGGTAAAGACAATGGCTGGCCGTCAGTATGTGATCGATTGTTTTAAGGTGCTGCTTTGCTAATGCTTCAGGAATAAAGGGAAGGTTATCATATTCACCCTGTCTAACTTTTAATTTCTTAGGCTTTTACCAATATTTATAAATACATGTTATCTGAACTCAGGTTTTCTTATGGAGATTAATAGATACATGGTATGGTGACTGAGACAAAAACAATCGCTTGTGAGCCAACGGGCACCATTCTGTAGGGGCTGTGCTGGATCAGTCAGTATGGGAGCTCCCACCCATAAAGTTATAACTATCCAGAGAAGGAATGTTCTGTACATACAAAAGCGATACCCTCATACTGTACTGTCTAAGGGAAACAATATGGCAGCTCCCACCCATATGTATAAATTAAATATACAGAGAAGGAATGTTCTGTAAATACAATAAGCTATACCCTCATACGGTACGTATAAGGGAAACATTATGGCAGCTCCCAACCATATGTATTAAATAACTGGGGAAGGAATGTATGTACACACATAAGTATTACCCTCATACTGTACTGTATAAGGGAAAACAATATGGCAGCTCCCAACCATATGTATAAAATATACTGAGAAGGAATGTTCTGTACATACAATAAGCTTACAACTCATACTGTACTGTCTAAGGGAAACACTATGGCAGCTCCCACCCCATATTGTATAAATATACAGAGAAGAATGGTTCTGTACAACAATAAGCTATACCCTCATACTGTACTGTCTAGGGAACCACTATGGCAGCTCCCACCCATATGTATAATATTACAGGAGAGGAAGGTTCTGTACACACAATAAGCTTATACCCTGCATTACTGTACTGTCTAAGGGAAACACTATGGCAGATCCCACCCATATGTATCAATATAAGAGAAGGAATGTTCTTTTAACATACAATAAGCTATACCCTCATACTGTACTGTCTAAGGTAAACAATATGGGCAGCTCCCACCCATTATGGATAATATTCGAGAAGGAATGTTTGTACACAACAATACAGCTATACCCTCATACGTCTACTGTCTTAAGGGAAACAATATAGCAGCTCCCACCCCTATGATAAATTAAAATATACAGAGACGAATGTGCTGGTATACACAATAGCTATACCTCATACTGTTACTGTCTAGGGAAACCACTATGCGCTCCACCCAATGTATCAATATACAGAGAAGGAATGTTCTGTAACATACAATAAGCTATACCCTCATACTGTATGTCTAAGGGAAAACAATATTGCAGCTCACACCCATAGGTATAAATATAAAGAGAGGAATGTTTCTGTACACACAATAAGCTATACCCTCATTACTGTACGTATAGGGAAAAACTATGGAAGCTCACACCCATAGTAACATATAAATATACAGAGAAGGAATGTTCTGTGCACACAATAAGCTATACCCTCAGACTGTACTGTCTAGGGAAACACTATGGCCTCCCACCCATATGTATAAATAATAATTACAGAGAGGATATGTTATGTGCACACAATAAGCTATACCCTCATACTGACTGTCTAAGGGAAAAACAATATGGCAGCTCCCCCCATAGTAGAAATAACAGTGAAGGAAGTTCTGTACACACAATAGACTAACACAACACTGTATGTCTAAGGCGAAACGATTATGGAGGCTCCCAAACCCATATGATAAACACTGGCATGGGATCGTTCAATATACCAGTAGTTGATTTTGTAATTTTAGCCTATGACTGATTTGAAAAACATTGAATTTCAGGAATTATGAAAACGCAAAAACAAGAGGCAGCGTCAGGTAAGATGAGATACGTGAGTAAACAGGTTACTGGAGATGCTAATCGTATTAGAACGTGATGTAATACACAAGGTTACTGGAATTTGCTACTAGTGTCAGCATGGAAGTAAGTTATTCTAAGGATCAAATTCACCACCTGGGAACACCTTAAACGGTATCGATAAAAGCTAAGTCCAGAAAAAAGGATCCCTGCTTCCGACCCCCACCATATGTCGTCATAAGACTAGAAATCCGTTTGTGTCCGGGACAATCGGGCACGCGTTTTCATGTAAAGATCTGGCAGGGTTAGGATCACCCACCCCCTGGACTATCGGAGACGGAATTGTGCAGGGATCCCTGTGTGTGACTATCAGAGGTCCCATATCACACTGCTGAGTTATAGGTACAGTAACAGCTGTAGGAGAAGGTCCTCCCTAGCCTCTTGCAGTACATGATTTACATTAAGATACTGGGACATTGTGTGTAGTTAAATTTCAGCTCTTGCACCCATAAAGGGAAAACTTAAGATGTGCATACAAAACAAATATTCCTAATTAATGACCTGGAGTCTGGACCAAGCAATAACCGTTATCCTGAGGGGGTGACATGAAATCTACCTAGGTTTTATCCCATGTTCTGTGGTTACATATCTATATAATGTGATATCTGTCATAATAATTAATCATTGGGCAGTAAGTAAAATGGCCATTTGTGTTGATTGCAGATCTCGTGGATAATGTGATTCAGAGCGAGCAGCCGCCACGGAAGAGAAGAAGACGTGTGAACTTTCATTCCTCTCTGCGGAATTTCACAAGTTTCTGCCACTCAAAAACATCTGGAAAGTCTTTGTCGATGTGGAAAGAGAAGATAAGGCTGAAGCTACCGAGGAGAGTGGGAGATTCTGAAGTTGTTGCTATGGACCCCCGCGAGATACCAAGCCAAGAAACTGAGCTAGGCCAGAAGACCCACTTCCAAACCGGAAGTATCTGTCAGGAGTTCAGTAGATCATAGATACATTGAAGATCAGAATTCCCTGGAAAAAATTCTATCTGGATGCTATTTTCAAATAGGTCAAACAGAGGACAGGAAGACTCATCTCCTCTCTTATGGTCAAAAAACTTGAGGCCATGATCATGATTTGTGGATATCTTGTGAAAATGAGCCTTGAGTAAAGTTTCACGTGTTTTAGTTTCCTCTACAGCAGGACCTGTGTTGACATTCAGTCCAAAAAATAATCAAACTGGGGAAGAACCTAAATGGTAGTGGAGAGTCAACATGATCCTTATTGGTAGCGGCGGAAATGTTGAAAATCGAAAAGGCTCCTTGGAGGGATGAATCATCCCCCACATCGGACACGTCTACACCTGACACAAAAAGTTATGACTTGGAATTATTCCATAAAAGCGCCAAAGCCCCGCGCTGAGGAAAATTACAAATACACAGAGGTCGACATCGATGAATCCAGGAAACCGTTAGTGGTTTAGCAGAAGGAGGTTCATCTGACATTAAAGACCGTCCAACGGTGGGGGTATAAAAAAACAATCTGTTTTAGCAAACCTAATTCTCAAAGGAAATGAGATGATGCATCAATATTATCCTCGGAGGAGTTATTTCAGATGAAATCAACCCACCTCAGCATTTGAGGGGGAAATCCTATTCAGCACGGATGAAGTGCTGACAGCCTATTGAAGGAACCGTGCGGGAAAAGTGGTCTTCTGTTGAGAAAGCACAAAGGTACCTTCTAAGAAAAAAGATCTCTCTATCATAGAAAAGAGACGAGGGCGAGTAAAAGTCATGCACAGACCACTACAACAACAACAAAAACAACACAGAAAAAACCGAAGAAAAAAACAAAACGTAAAACAACCGGAAAAAGAAAAAAGAAACCAAGGAAAAAGACACACAAAGAAAAAAACAAAAAAACACGAGAAAGAAACAAAACAGAAACCAGAACAAAAAAAAAAACAAACAAAAAAAAAGAAAAACAAAAGAAGAAAACGAAAAAACGGACCCAAAAGACAAAAAAAAAAAAAAAAGAAAAACAAAAAAGAAACACAGACAAGAGAGAAGAACAAAACAAAAAAACCCGAAAGACAAAAAAAAAAGAAACAAAACGAAAAAATAAAAAAAAAGCCAATAATAAGCTAAAAAAAAGAAAAAAAAAAAAACAAAACAAGAAAGAAGAAAAAAGAAGAACAAGAACAGCAAGACAAAAAAAAATAACCAGAGAGAGAAAGACGAAAAAATAAAAAAAACAACAAAAAAAAAAAAAACAAACAAAAAAATACAAAAAGAAAACAAAAAGCCCAAAAAAAAAAGAAACACCAAAAAGGGGGCAAAAAACAAAAAGAGAGACAACAATAAAAAAAAAAAAATAAAGAACCACCACCCACCCCACCCCCCCCCCCCCCCACCCAGCGATGACTTCCCCCACCACCTGAGGGGTCCCTTTTTATCAGAAGGATGAGGAAGGGAAAGTGCATGGACGGACAAGTTGATTGTCAGAATGCGTTTATGTTATGAAGATCCAATGAATGAGAACATTTACTTGACTCAACCAACTCCATTTCTAACCGATCAAAAGTACATGAGGATGACATGAGGCCTTGAATACTTTTTCTGAGATAGGAGGACCGGGTCCTGGTTAACTATTCAAAGACAGGAACTCTCAGATTAAAGGGACCCATTTCCGCCAAGAAGGTCATTGGGCTTGGAGTAGAAAACTTGACAAGGCCAAGACGGAGAACACCGATGGCCCCTTGCGGGTATAACATCGTTGATGTCCTCCCGCTGTGGGCTTTTGCAAGGACCCGACCAACTTCTCCCATCGCTCCCTGGTGATCAATTGGTTATAGAACCACAATCGAGAGGACGATGGAATAGTGATGAGGGATCGTCTACAACTCAGAGTTTCCCAAGGGACCCCAGTACGCCTCCACGCTGGGACCCCCAGAGGACAAAAGTGAAGCGAAACTGCCGTCAAAGCAACTGGGCAACCAAACAAAATTCATGTTTCACAACGCTACCAGGAAACCAGAAGACATGCGTGGTTTCAGATCACACAAACAAGTAACCATACTAACAGTGTCCCTGGAAACCTTAAACTTGATCAAAAAATGGTCATAGAGATGTGTGAGAACTTGTCAGAACATTTTGTCAACAAAAAAACTCTTAGAACTATTCACTAAGACAGCTCAGTGGAATACAAAGGCTTTGGAGGAACTGGGGAAGAATCTCAATGAAACTTCTGAGGATATCCCTATTGGACCGTGACATTGAACAAGCTGAATGCTAAAGAATAGAGGAGGACCAGCGAGGCGTTGGAACAATGGCATAAGGTCAACTAATAGGGGATTCTTCATGAATGTTCTGACGATAAAAAAGAAGAAGGTAAGGGAAAGTAAATACTAGTTTGTCCTGCTACCTCCTTTCCATACACCATTTAAGGTTGTAGTACAAAGAGTTATGTGCAGTTATTTCTTTTTGCATTCTGATTGGCTCTGCTTATTGAAGGACCAAGGGTATGGAGAGTATTTATAGCTTTCCAAATTTTACATTTAGAAATTACTTTATTATTATTAGTGATGGCCCGGTTCGGCGATCCGAACTCGGAATCTGCGTCAGATTTCCCTCATTTGCGAAAATTGGCGGAAATCACGGGCTTTTTCCGGAATTTCAGCCTTCCGAACTTTTCCGAAACTGCGTTTTAGAAAAATTAGAAATTAAACGGGAAGGGGGAAATTTTTTTTTTTTTTTTTTTTTTTTTTTTCCCAATGATTTTCGAAAAAATGCATGAAATACGGATTTTTGAAAATTTTGAAATTACGGGGCCACCGATTTCTTCGTCTTTTCGAAGAATTTTTCTTTTATGAGGTTTTATGGGTCCGCTCGAAGATTTTCGGATGTTCGAAAATTCGCGGATCCTCGAGCGGGACCGGATTTTGCGAAGTTCGAAGGACATCTCTAATTATGAGCCCTTGGCAGACCAATCAAATTCAGTTTAGGGTCCATAAGGACATCTAGTTCTCACTATAGCAGGAGCTATTAAATGTGTTAAAATGGACTGATTAACCAAGGGTTACGTGACTTTATGATGCACTTTGTGCTAGTGGCCCTTTTGCGCCCATATTTATAAAGTAACGCAAGGTTCACGGGGGGATCAGAATGCACTGACGGCCCGTAGTATAGGTTGCAGAATTAGATGTGTTTACAGGGCCTGTCATCACTGTCACACGGAGCCCAAAGATTCTGATGCTGTCACATGTATGGCCCCAAACCGCCAGTGATTAAAGGTTAACAGTTGTCTCCGTTACAGAGAACTAGGGGTTTTTTTTAAAGTGAAGTGTATTCTATGTGTGTATAAGCTAGGTCACCACAGCACAGATTTCTGAAAGAAGAGACCGACAGGAGTCTGCAAAGATTACTGTATGCCATCTTTCAAAAGATCTGCATACACACAGTCCCTATGAATTCATAAGGAGAACGCTCGGGGACGGTGTGTTGCCATCGCCGCGCTAGCACTCCTCCTATAGGGAGTCTAGCGCGCGATGGAAATTTTCGGCCTTTCCAGAACCAGCGTTGGACGACCAGATCGTTCGGGAAACGAGCGTACACACATAACGATAAAGCCCCGATACTGAGGATCAACGGGTTTTATCGGGCTTATCGTAGTGTGTGTACCCAGCATAGACCAAATGTCCAGCAGTTTAAAAGAAAGTCTCTGAACGATCCTGCACGATTGTTTGCTCTTCCTTTACAAAACAGCGTGGTTTGTTGTGATTTCCACCGTGTTTGCACTGGCTGCGCCACAGGGGTTGGAGTGATAACGAAATGCCAAAGGGCTCAATGCAAATGTATTTTACAGTTACCGATGGGCCTGATTAGGATAAACCTGCTAGGAGGCTGAGGGTCGGACTTGTATCACACAATGTCACCTGAGGAGGCTGAGGGCGGACACTCACACACTGTCACCTGCCGGAGGCTGAGGCGGACATTGCTATCACACACTGTCACCTGCAGGAGGCTGAGGGCGGACACACTATCACACACTGTTCACCTGCAGGAGGCTGAGGTGGGCGGACATTGTATCCACACTGTCACCTGCAGGAGGTGAGGGCGACAGTGTATACACACTGTCACCTGCAGGAGGCTGGAGGGTGGACATTGTATAACACTGTCACTGCAGGAGGCTGAGGGTGGACATTATCACACATGTCACCTGCAGGAGCTGAGAGTGGCCATTGTATCACAACACTGTCACCTGAAGGAGGCTGAGGTGGAACTTTGTATCACACACTGTCACCTGCAGAGGAGGCTGAGAGTGGGACCATTGTATCACCACACTGCACCTGCAGGAGGATGAGGGCGGACTTGTATCCCACATTCACCTGCCGGAGGCTGAGGCGGACATGTATCCCCACACTGTCACCTGCAGGAGGCTTGAGGGGGGAAATTGTATCACCACACGTCACCTGCAGGAGGATGAGGCGGAATGTATCACATCAATGTCACCTGCGGAGGCTGAGGCGGACATTGTATCACACCACTGTACCTGCAGGAGGATGAGGGCGGGGACATTGTATCACACCACTGTCACTGCAGGAGGATGGAGGGCGGACATTGATCCACACCACTGTACTGCAGGGGATGAGGGTTGGAAGCGGAAAATCCGCCGGTAGCGAACGGAGGATAAATACGCCGCGGATCCGGGTTCGGACCGGAACCGGCAAATCAAATGAGGGGGAGGGACCTGACTAACGAGAAACAATGCAATTTACAGCAAACTTTTAGGGTGTGACTAATTGGTTTACCTCCTGACCGGGGAGGGGCAGATTACGATAGTTTGCCCCTGCCATAGTAAACTGACTCAAAAAAAAAATTTATTTGCATCTATGTGAATTTAGCGCAGTCCAATGTTGTTGTGGCAGAGAAACAGAAATGGTCTTTCCCTATAGGCCACTTAGGAAATTTCTTAACAAATCGAATTGTTGCATGTATGGCCCCCAAAAGTCAATATTTCATATGGTTCTAAAGAGAATAATCTTGTGCAAGTTCCTACTAAAATGAACCCAATGTGCAGCTTTCCTATGGCTTTGCTTCCTGGCAGATCCTTTTTATTTTCTCCCCATTCTAAAACAGAAACAAATCCCAGTAGGTTTCATTATGTCATGGTCACTGAGAAAAGAAATTCGACGCGCCATTAATTTGTTTTCAACTTCAACAAAACAGGTTGTCAGAGAATAATTAGATTGTGTTTGTTTTAAGTGGATGTTTTACTGAAAAAAAAAATTATTTTAGATTTTATTTTGCAGTTGGAAGATCAATAGGCATTTTGTATGATAAAGCTTTACGGTGATGGGTCAGCCGGTTGCCTTGTGTTGATGGTGAAAACTCACTTACCTATGATGGTTTTGTTTGACTTCAATACAGTACTGGTTTTGCTCAAGCTCAGCCCCTGCCAGACTTTCTAACATCTGTGAGGGCAAAGCACGCTCAGTAATCCTATGAGGGCAGCATTGAAAGAGGGGAATTCCCACCATGCAGTTCATTCCCAACTGTACCATTTCAGCTACCAGTAAAAAACTATACATAACAGAAAAGTTTGATACTAAGGCACTTGAGTGACAGCTGAAATGTGAATGGTCAAAACGGATATCTAAAGAAAATAGGGGACCGATCAACAATAAATGCGTACAGTGATTAATTGGGAATAATGATAGTTTCCAGAAATGGGTACATTGAAAAAAAACTAATTCCCAGTGTAACATACCCTTTAAACAAATGCTAGAATGATGGAAACCTTCAAGAAGATAGGGCAGCAAAGCAAAAAATTATTTAATCATTTCAAGCTTTAATTTATTTCTTTACTGGGAATTCCAATAGAGATGGATAGAACTCGGACCGAGTGGACTCGGCTTCTCGAACTATCCCCGACCCGGATTTCTCGGACTTTCAGAATTATCGAATTAGAAAGATCTTCGAATCGTTTATGGGATAATCAATAGGAAAATCGAACGCGGAGAGCTGAAAGTAGCGTGTGAGAATTAAAACTCAGTTTTTGGAAGTGTTCCCCAGACCATTTCCAGGTCCCACCGCCATTTACATTAAGTTCCATTGATATTTTAATTGTATTTCATTGAAAACTATTTTTGACTCCCATTTGACTTTAATGGGTCCGTTGCCGAACTGAAAGTTTGAAAGTTCGAAACGAGACCGAAACATCTCATTAATTCCAACCCTGAGATTCTGTTGGGAGTGTGGGATGGTGACATCTGACTACCTAATTGGTCTGGTCATAGGTGGTCTGAAGGAAAATATTGCCATTGTGTGTACCCCTCTTACTTAGCTCCTCAGAAGGAAAACTCCATGAAGATCATGTGATGTCAGTCCCCATACCACGCCTAAATTGATATCTCGTAAATAAACTAAGGGAAAAAATAGCACCGAATTCCAGGAGCTAGATAGCTAACCTTATCTTCTACCGACTGTGGTTATCCATACAGTGTGTCCTAGGTGTCCTCTATTTAAAAGGAGTTCTCTAATACCTTTCAAACAATCCTAGGATAGTTGTCTATGGCTTTGTGATCTAAGCTTGTAAAGTTACACTTCTTTGTCTTCCTGATTGTCTGAGTCTGTGACAGTACCTGAGGTGCTGTGTAAGAGGCCCACACCCACAATTCGTATTTTTTGAGCTAGTTAATACCTGCCAACCATTCTCTGTGCTTTTGGGTGCCAGGGGCATTGATCAAGACTAAAGACTTGGGGGCAGACCCCAAGTGCTGGTGATGTCACAGCTCACAGTGCTACCAGGACAATCACATAATAAACTTGGATAGACTGCAGCTGAGCATGATCATTGAGATAGATTGTGTCCTTTTAAATAAAGATTACTTGTACAGAGACCACAATTCCCCTTTACAACTCTCTAGAAAACTCTTTGCTGTGTTATATGAAATATACCCCAAACTGACATTGTTTCGTGAACATGACAATTTAAGATGTTTATAAATGACCTTTATGTATAAAGAGAATTTTAAAAGGTTAGTTTTCTTATGGAATTAATCAAAGGGTTTGAGTTTCTGTACATCAAGTAATTAGTAAATTAAATGGACTAATAAACATTAAAAATGATTATATATGAAAAGATTATCGTTCAACCCATTGGTTTGCATACAGTATAATATAACAACATCAGGCCAAAAATATTCTAACAGCCCTGACTTTGATTTATAATTCATATTTGTGGTTTCCCATTTTAATTTAGACATGTCCACCTGAAAGGAACTGTTTATAAAATATTGGTTGGCCCACCCCTACCCAACCCCAATGAAAGAGACTCCCTGTGCATGTCAAAACCCTTGTTGAGGTTAGGGAAAAAACAGGCACCGGATGACTCATGACAGTTCTCATCTCACTTTCTGGACTTTGACAGCTAGCAGGAGAACCATAAGGAGCAGGATCTTTTAAACTAACGGGTTGGCGGCCAGTAGGGTACATATAGTGTTAGGGGGGTGGAAATGCCCTTTAAATCCAATATCTGGAGATGGAGAAACCATCAACTAGTCTTGAAAATTAGAAGGGGAAAGCTTAACGTGTAGGTTATACTGAAAAAAATGACTTGTGTCATCTTAATCTTAAATTAATACATGTTAAGATAGCACTTACTTGAGGTGTGTGTGTGTTGATGCAGCCTTCAATACAGTAATTGTTTGGTTCAGGATTGACCGCTGACCTGCTATTTTCCCTATACCAACGTCAATACTGCCTTAAAGTATACAGCACACCAACTGGCAATATGCATTAGAGTAACGCACACCAAACTCAATACTGCATACAGTATACAGCACACCAACGGCAATGCTGCATACAGTATACAGCGCACCAACTGTTCAATGCTGCATACAGTATACAGCGCACCAACTGTCAATACTGCAACGTCTACAGCACACCAACTGTAAATACTGCATACAGTATAACAGCACACAACTGTCAATACTGCATACAGGAAACAGCCACACCAACTGTCAATCTGCATACATATACAGCACACCAACTGTTAATACGGCATTACAGTATACAGCACACCAACTGTCAATTACTGCATACAGTATATACAGCGCACCAACTGTCAATGCCTGCATACAAGTATACAGCGCACCCAACGTTCAAACCATTCCAGCTTACAGCAAAACTGCTTACAGAAATGCGTCAAAATAAGATGTTTCAGATTGGATCTAGAAAATAGAAGCAGATCACAAAAAAAAAACCGGTACAATGATAGTTGGGATGAATTAAGTTCCACGAATGGGCAATTATAAAAACTATTTCAGTGTACATTCCCTTTAAGTATAAAACAAGGAATGTGGCTTTGAAAGACCTTTTGGATGGAAAAACATATACAATAGCTCTATTAATGTGATGGTGTTCTGCAAAATATTAAGGGCATGTTCACCGCCAAAACCACTATTTTAATCTTAGAGTAGGCCATAGGTGCGCGCGTTCTCACATGTTTAATAGCTCTTAAGGGTAATTTATTTTAATGCTTTTATTTTGTATTTAGAACTTTATTAGTTTGTTGGTGTGTGATATGTGTAATAGTTGTGCGTTTGTAGTGTTGCAGTGCTTGGCCTCTTCGGACGTGTATATGAGTCTTAAAGTTAGTCACTCTAAAAAAATCATCTTTTAAACATAGGATAGATGCCCCATGCCCACCCCAAGCAGCCATGGTATTTCTTAGAAAAAAATGATTAGAATGGTTACTTCGCTGATGAATTGCCGAACTTGCAAAGCAGGGGCCTCCTGGAAGGCAAACCGATCTGTGATTGGCTGAAAAAAATGTCTGAATAGATTTTAATGCGGTTTGGCTTGTTTTAAAGCTAGAATAATGAGCAGTAACATATTCAATTATGGTTTTGGGGGATGGTTTTGGAGGGGGACATTCCGTTTTAAGTTAGGCATACACGGCATCGTTTAGTCCGATATTCAATCAGTTGATCGGAATTGTCAAAGACACTTTTCCTAGTTTTCGATTAGACCGATAGGCAAAATCGATAAAAACCTGATCGGGGCAAGCTGGAAATTTCCATCAAACTTAGAACCAGACCTTCAGAAGGTTGTTCGGAGCAAAGGTGAGGATAGTCTATCGGTTCTTCCGATTTGGATTTACGATCGTTTGGACAATCGCCAAACCAATGGGAGGAATTATTGGACCGTGTATGTAGAGTGGTGATTGACAGAGGAGAGGACAGTCCAAAAAAAAGTAGGAGGCATAAAGAGTTGAAGAACTTTGACTCTTCAAGCCAAATAAAATTAACTTAGTGACTTTGTTAATGGCAAGTACTAAAGACCTTTGTATAGGAATCGAAGGCAGGAAGAAGGGGTTTGCACACTCAATGCTACGGATAGAAATGGATGCACTGGCCCAATCTAATCCATCAAAGGACAAATAGAAGGATTCGCAGATTCCCCAGGGGATTCAACATCAAGGGCATTACTTTGGAGGTCTAATCTTTTTATTGCTTTGCTTAGTAGGGAATGGCGATCGATAGGCAGTGTGTCCAATCCCGGGGGACACCAATCGCTTTGTACAGAAACATAATTGGATGTTGGTAGAGCTAAACATGTCCGAGTGGAGTATTTTCTTGTCCCACATTGTCGGGATGGAAGTGATGGACTCGGTGGACATTGGGTGTATATTGAGAGGGTCATTGTTAGAGCTTCCAATGGAAACGGTTTGCCACCGCTAGACACTTTTGGTCGTGTGGGAACCCAGCTTTAGGCTTCCTACACATGTACGATTTTGCCAGCAAACATCTTAATACCAACCCGTTCAGGGGCAAATAATCCTACGTGTAGCGACTTCCAATAGAATGTTTGTCATCAGTCCGTGCTGGATCAGTGAAACACACTGACGCAAACTGCACAGTACAGTGACAATGAATTGGTAATTGTATGCGAAAGGTTTTACTATCTTGCATCTGGGCAGTCTTCTAATAAGCATGAGTAGGATTTGCTCCGCAGGAGGAGGAAACTGACCAGTAACACAGATAAATTACATAATGCAGTGGATTGTTCTCATACTGGAGTATCTGATCGGTAAGGACACACATATTCATTCTGTCAAAATTGATAGGAAAATCAAGCCAGTGTGGTGCATTTTGGAAGTGTGGTGTATTATATGGCGGTGCGGTTGTATTTACGGCGGGTACTGTGTATTTTATGGAGGGGGGTAGGTAGTGTAATTTATGGCGGTTGCGGTGTATTTTAGGGAGGGGTGGTTATTGGTATAGTAGCTGTGTAGGGGCGGGTTGTTGTTGTTGTATTATATGAGGGGGTGTAATTATTGGAGTGGGCGGTTGTTATGTATGTATTCTACGCTGGGGCGTGGTGGTGTATTATAGCGGGGCGGTGTTGTATATACGCCGGGGAGGTGTATTTATACGGACAAGGTGCGGTGTAGTATAGGAGGGGGCGGTGTAGTTTGTAGTATGTATTGTAGTGTAGTATAACGGAGGTGCGGGGTATTATATGCGGGGCGGTGTGGGTGTTGTAGTGTATTATATGGCGGGGCGGTTTAGTTTATTATATGGTGGTGTGGTATGAGTATTATATGGAGAGTATATGGAGGGGGCAGTGTACAGTGTATTATATGGGCGGGCGGTTGTGTTGTAGTATATTTAGGCGAGCGGTGTATGGGTGGCGGGGGCGCGTGTTATTTGATCGGAGGGGCGGTGGCGGGGTGTATGGAGGTCGTATTATTTATTGGCGTTTTTGGCGGGGCGGTGTATATGGGCGGGGGTGGGTGGGAGTTTGATATGGTAGTGAGGCGGATTGGTGATATATGGCGGGGGCGGTGTTAATGGCGGTGGTGTAGGTATTGAATGGCGGGTGTTACGGGGTGTAATGGGGCGGTGTTTTGTTGTATTCTTTATTATATGGGGAGTGCGGTGGTGTATGTAGTGTTGTTCTATGGGGGTGCGGTGTAGTATATGGAGGGGCGGTGTATTATATGGGGCTTGCGGTGATTATTATATGGGGTGCGTGTATAGTATATGGGGCGGGTGCGGTGTTATTATATGGGGGTGCGGTGTAGTGTATATTGGTGGGCGGTTGTATTGAGTTGTTGTATTATTATGGAGGGTGCGTGTAGTATATTGCGTGTATTTATGGAGGTCAGGTATATATGGAGGTGTTATTATGTAAGGTTGTTATTAATTATAAGGTGTATATATAACCTATAAAAGAATAAGATTGTAAGCTCTACGGGGCAGGGACCTCATTACCCTTATGTGGCAAATCCCTAGCCACTTCTATTTATATAATTTATATATCTATGTACTGAACTATCTAGTATTTATCCCCCTTATATAACTTTATTGGTTTTATACTGTACAGCGCTTGCGTCCCAGTCGGGGTCTGTTTATAAATAAACAGTAACATAACATATTGTGTTATAAAGTGTATTATATGATAATAAACAGCATTGTGTATTAAAGTGTATGCTATGATGTAAATACGCAATGTGTTATAAGTGTAGTATATGATGGATTTTAAGGGATTATGTTACAACTGAATGGCAGGACACGTACATGTGTTGTCGAAACTCTCCCGCTGGTGGGTCCCGCCCCCTCAACAGCTGTTCGCGGCGTGACTCCTTCCCGGTTCATAGAGGACAGAAGCACGCGGATCTGTGGTGACGTCAGGGGTGAGAGGTCAAGGCGGAGCGCCGTCCCCGTCTGCGATGGCGGCGTGGGTCTCGGTGGTGTGTGCGGTTTGTGTGTTGCTGTCGGTGCCGGGGGAAGGAGGTGCGGGCGGAAAACCTGTACAGTCCCGAGGACTCCTCACCTATCCTGGCCGGAGATCGGTGACCGGGTCCTGTTCAATTCCTCCAGGGCTGGTTAGCGGAGTTTTACTCATCCTGGTGCGGGACACTGCGTCAACACCCCCCATATAGGAAGGACCTGGCCCGTGATGTCCGGGGTGTGAGAGACAATGGGGGGCGGGCTACTGGAACTGATAGGGGGTGGGAACACTTATACCATTAGGAGGGTAGGGGCCTTTAACCCTATTAGGAGGGTGGTGGGGTACTCGGTATACCGTATTGAGGTGTGAGGGACACTACTACATTAGGGGGTGGGGGCTCTTATACATATTAGGGGTAGTGGCTCTTATACCATTATTAGGGTGTGGTAGGGGGCACTTGTACCATATAGGGTGGGGGCACTTTTATACATTAGGAGGGGGGCACTTTTACTACATTAGGGGGTGGGGGCACTTTTACTACATTGAGGGGTAGGGGCACTTTACTACATTTAGGGGGTAGGGGCACTTTTACTACATTAGGGGGGTTAGGGGCACTGTACTACAGTAGGGGGTAGGGCACTTTGTTTTACTACATTAGGGGGTAGGGGCACTTTACTACAATAGGGGGTAGGGGCAACTTTTACTACCATTAGGGGGTATGGGCACTTATACCATATAGGGGGTAGGGGCACTTATGATTACCATATAGGAGGTGGGGGCATTTATTTATACCATATTGGTTGTAGGGGCACTTATACCATATTAGTGGTAGGGGCACTTATTATACTACATTGGGGTAGGGGCACTTTATTATACCATATTAGGGGGTAGGGGTACTGTCCATATTGGGTGGTAGGGGCGCTTATACCATTAGGGGGGTAGGAGCACTTATACCATATTAGGGGGTGGGGCCACTGGGCACTTATACCATATTAGGGGGGGGGGCAGGCATTATTATACCATATTAGGGGGTAGGGGTACTTGTACCATATTGGGGGTAGGGCATTTATACCATATTAGGGGGGGTAGGGGCACTTATCCCATATTAGGGGGTGGGGGCACTTATACACCAATTCGGGGGTGGGGGGCACTATTATACCATATTAGGAGGGTGGGGGCAATTATACCCTTAAAAGAAGGCTACTATAGTACCCTTAAAGGGGTTTAAGTACTTATGATAGGAGTGCTTAAGATACCCTAAAGGGGATAGGGGTACACTTTGGCACCGAGGGGGGCACTTTGGCACGGTTGAAGGGGGAAAAGGGTACACTTTGGCATGCTTGAAGGGGGCAGGGTTTACAATTGGCACGCTTTGAAGGGGGCGGGTTACACTTTGGCACGCTTGAATGGGGCAGGGTTACACTTGGACGCTTGAAGGGGGCAGGGTACACTTGGACCGCTTGAAGGGGGGGCAAGGGTTACACTTTGGCACGCTTGAAGGGGGCAGGGGTACTCATTTCCAACTTTGAAGGGACAGGGGTACTCTTTGGTACCTTTGGAGGGGCAGGGGTATGTTTTATATCCTAATAGTGGGTAGGGGTAATTTTTATACCCTAATGAGGGTAGGGGTGCTTTTTATACCTTAAAGGGGAAGAGAGTACTCTATACCCTAAAAGGATATGGCTTAACTTACCTTAAATGTGTGGGGGTACTAAAAGATACCCTTAAAGGGGGCAGGGGGGGTACTTTTATATCCTAATAAGGGGGAAGGGCTACTTTTTATACCCTAATAGGGGAAGGGGTGCTATTTGTCCTTAAAAGGGAGGAAAGGGTATGTAACAATACATAAAAGGCTATGGCTTACTTATAGGGACCCTTAAATGGGGCAAGTCAATACTAAAGGGGCAGGGGTACTTTGGACACCCTTGAAGTGGACGGGGGTAGTAACTCGTGCTATTGGGGAGACAGTACATATTAGTACCTTGATTTAGGGAGGGGGCAATACTATATTACTGTGAATCTCTGAAGATGTGACAATGCACAATATAAAGTGTCTAGTGATGCTGCTGTGATATGGAGAAGGGGGTACATGGTAATAAAGTAGTTATTTTGCTGTTGTACTTGCCAGTACTACTGGTCTATCCATGCTAGGTTTGAGTTTACCTTTGATATCCTATATGGATCGCTGCTATAGGGCTGTACCATGGAGTGTTGTTATGGGACTGTGAGTGGAAGGGGGGTAGAGATTGATCATGTGTGTGGACTCGGCACTGAAGAGAGGAAAAGTGATGGACAATGGTGTATGTAATGTTGGTTTTTATGAATGGTAAAGGACACACTAGGGAAGCTGATGGTGGTTTACCCTGGATGGTCCCACGTCTTGGAAAGGTCCGTAGCATAGTAAACTGCTCTGTACCACAGGTTGCCAGGAGGGAAAGGTAAAAATCCCAGAGAACCAACTACGTAGCCACTAGCCATACACAACATTAATCTGATATAAAACAAACAATCGATTACTACCGGTCAATAGCCATCACGTCACTTCATGATTTTTAATTAAATCTGATAAAGGATGAATCAGTTATACCGGTTAAGCAGGTATCATGGGTAGTGTAAAGAGGCATGTTTGTATTTATTCAACTTTCACTACCATGCTATGTGGATTAGATTCATCCCACAGTCTGGGGTGGGGGTTTGTACACACCAATGTGTGACATTTCCATTACAATAGGTCTACAGAGTTTGGTAAAGATGGTAAGAAAGAACGATTCCTTGGGGGGAAAACATTAGATCTCGTTATTGCACACAGAAATCAGACATGTATCTAACCTCAGTTTTACAAAAAATCTTTACCAAACTCCACCCCAAAGGATCGTTCCCACCAACTTTTCCAAACTCAGTACAAGGAATCGATCCCATTATCTTTACCAAACTCAGTACAGTAAAGATGATGAGGCTGATTCCTTCTACTGTGTGGTTAAGGTGGGGAAAAGATTCCTTTGGGCTGAGTTGGTAATGGTGGGTGTGAAAGATTCCTTTGGGCTGAGTTGGTAAAGGTGGGGGGAAAGATTCACTTTGGGCTGAGTTTGGTATGGTGGATGGAACGATTCCTTTGGCTGAGTTGGTAAGGTGGGTGGAAAGATCCTGGGCTGAGTTTGGTAATGGTGGGTGGAAAGATTCCTTTGGGCGAGTTTGGTAATGGTGGATGATGGAAACGATTCCTTTGGGTGAGTTGGTATGGTGGGTGAAAGATTCCTTTGGGTGAGTTTGGTAAAGGTGGGGGAACGATTCTTTGGGCTAAAACCAGTGGACTCCATTACCACTGGATATGGCCCATACACACATACTAGGAGAATATCTTTGGATTAATTCCCATGATGTATGGCCGCCATTAGAGTCTGTTTAAATTACCGTGTTGATTAGTGACGTGGTAAATATCCTGCCGTAAATGTTACTAAACAAACATGATCAGCTGGTAGAATCACAAGGCCAGGTTGAGACAGTCACATGCTTTGCTAGTAGGTGCCAAGTGTTGATCGTCTTTCCAGCTGATATCATGAAATACATACAGGTTTATTCAATAAGAGATGCCCAACCAATCAGATGATATCGTTTTACTGGGTTCCTGGAGTTAGATGTTATGCAATGTTTCTGATTGGCTGGTTAAATGGGTTCACTATAATTCCAGCTGTTATTATTCCCATAGTAACAGGTGCTTCCTGTACATGGTAAATTACAAGTTAAAATAATAATGATAACTTGTTTATGTCATGCTTATAGGCGGGGAAGGTTGGTCCGTGTACCTACAGCCTTTACTTTATAGAATGACAAATCTCATATTATAAGCCCAATTTTGTGTTCTCGTCTAGTGAGAAATAGATGTATGTTACGGTATATATCGACTATATTTGGAATTGAAATACACTGCTACTTACACGTGGTTTGTTGGGGCTTGTGTTGATGCAATAAGAATTTTTGTCTGTTCTATTCATTTGCCTCAGCCAATTGGATGGAGTTTTAAAAGGTAGGTACACGGCATCGATATTCACGATCAAATTCAAAAGGATTATCAAAGCCACTTTTGGGGTTTTAATAGACCAATTGGTGATATCGATTGGTCTACCGAAAATAACCTGATCGGGCAAGATGGAAAAATTTCTGTCGACCCCCAACTGCCAGAGCCGACCTTTCCTAGTTTTCAAGCTGAAATCTATAGAAGATCGCTGGGCAAGGTAGGGATATTCAGTAGGTTCTTCCGATCGGATTTTCGATCGGAAGAATATTTGTCTGTGTATGCCCACCTTTACCGCGTTACTGCAGTTAGTTAACATCTGATTGGTTGCTGCAGATAAGAAGCTGTTATTTTTATTTTTTCTCATCAGAGGGGCAGTTTAACATTTCTAATAAAAGTTACTGATCAGTATTAACTTCTGTGATTGGTCCCTACGGACACGGTACTGTGTCACTCCTAGGACTTCTATCTGTTGTCGTCATTCCCTAGGACTTCTAATCTGTTTACATTTGCAGGTAGTGTGAGGAAAATCAAATAACAAACATTACACAGACCCACAAGCAGGTCGGCCTCTGATTCCAGCCTCGTTAGGAAGTTACGTGCAAAACACTTTTATTTATTTTCTTCTTGTTACGTGACTATGTTACTGTCTAGTGAGCCACCTATGATCTGGACATATCTAGGTAGCATAACTTAAGGGTAGATCAAAAGTGTAGAGGTGGGTTTGGGATTTAGTTCTCTTTAAAGGAGAACATTAAATGACAAACTCCACCTCATAAGACATCTTTTAGAAAGAATGGCCCTCAATATGTTGATATATCATAGTTTGTCCATATGATTCATTACTGTATGCCTGCTATGCTTTGGATGCCTCGTGGGAAACGAGCCATTTAGAAACCTGTACTGAGCTGTACTGAGTCTGGGCATGCTCAGAAGAGGCAGACAGGGGATAACATTGTCATTGGCTGTGATGTCAACTGTCAAATCCATAACTGACAGTTACTAACTAGAATAACAGGAAGCAGAAACAGGGGCAACAGGACATTGTGCAGGATTTCAGGTTAGATTAACACCTTTCACATGTCAAACTATTACCGTTTAGGGTTTTGGGGGGTGATTTACTGTATGTAAGTTTTCATTTTATGGTGGACTGCCCTTTAACTTGTTTTTTTTTTCCTCTTATCTTTGTGTGAAAGCTTTCTACCTAGGAAACCCGTACATTGTAGTTCGGTACGTGTAAGTAAACTAAGGTTTCCTGCCAGTCCAACTTGCAGTAACAGCCCATCCTTGCAGCGAGGACAAACCACCCTGTGGGTATGGATAAGGGTTGAGAAGAGGGGGGTGGATATGGACAACACTGACCCAGTATCATGGTGATTTTTTCCTGGTATCTTGTTTGTTTAAGAATCAAATTGTCTAAATTTGGTCTCTATGTTTATTTTTTCTACCAATCCTATAAAAGTAAAGACGTTTGTCGTTCTGTACGGACGCTGGACCCACCTGCTCGCTGGCCATGTGATTTTTTTTTTAGCCGGTGTGTGTGCGTGGGGGGGGGGGGCATTTCAGTACAGAATCGGGGGTTTACTGGTAATCACGTAACGGACATTAATGATACAGTCAACCAGTCTTTCCCCAGTAAAAAACAAACCCGAATGGCTTCTGATAGCGTCACAACTTTACCCAATGATAGTCACTAGTAAATCTGTGCCACGCTGCCATTTCCTATTATGGCTCCGTACTATATGGACTGGGCGAGTATCGCCATGTTTGTCAATAGGTGGCACTTGTAAATGAAACCTGATATTTATAGGTTATGTAATTGATGACCCGACCTATAAAAATCTGATCAGGATTCAGAACCAAATATTCCCTACGTGGCTGTTTCCCTTTATATATGTGAACTCCGACGTCAGATCGGTATAATTAGGCCAAACATGTTTGATTAGGTAATACACAGAAAGACAAAATGTATATAATCAGTTTCTGGCAGGGGAAAATGTTTACAAGGAATAGAATAGCAATCTTATTTCTCAGAGGATTCTGGGTTTGGACCTGTTTATCTACTGTGTTGTGTGATGTAATAAGTCTAGATTATACAACAACACTATGTTAACATTGAATACGTGGGGTAATACAGGGTATAGAAATCCCAAATAGCCAATGAAACTAGATTTTGTACCTGGCAACTAAAGCTAGGTACACACCTAGCGATTTTTCCTCCTGACCAACCGTTCATTACTTTCGACCGGTCGGCCAGGAGGAAGGACTGTCGGTCGCGGCAAAAAGCAGCCGTGTCCGACAGTTTCACGACCGATCGTGTGGTCCATAGAGGACAGCACGATCAGACGAGGTTTTCCACCATGTCCGATCGCTCTTACGTCCGATTCGGACGAACGATCGGTCGGACATGGCCGCATTCGGATACGATATTTCGGTCCGATCAACCGATACACTAAATTATCAGTTGATCGGACCGAAATATCTCATCGTGTGTACGAGCTTAACTTTTTAAAGGGTTGTTCTATAAATGCCCGTGGAACTGTACTAAATAAGGTAGAATGGATTTTTCTGACCAGCTCCTGATATCAACAATAATTTGTCCAGCCCAAGGGTAATAGTTTTAATGGTACTTTGTACATGGGGGTAATAGTTTTAATGGTACTTTGTACATGTGGGTAATAGTTTTAATGGTACTTTGTACACGGGGGTAATAGTTTTAATGGTACTTGTACAAATATCTAATAAATTTATACAGAGATCCCAAATGTTACCCAGATCTAGTCCCGCAATCATTTGAACTCTCAGCCCTTTAAAATCTTTTCGGAACATTCCATGCACATCATAAAGGCAATGATTTATCTTAGTTCACTCTGGTGCCTTTTAAAACCAGATGTTTAAATCCTGCACTTGTGAAGATCATGCTATTGGAGACTATAAATCCTTATCACAGGGAGAGATCTAAGTAATGTTTGTACAACAGCGAGAGGTCTTATGGTGGTGGAATCAGATGTGTATATGATCTGGGTTATAGACTGAATAGAAGGGAACTGCAGACCCTCTTAACTAGAAGAGAGCACAATCCATCTGGCAATCTGTGACCCAGGCTTTTAACTAGAGACAGTCGGCCATTGTCACAAAGCATTAACATTTAAGGCGTCACATGGTTGTATGGATCTCGGCAATAGATGAGAAGGGGCAAGGCAGAAGACTCCATGTGTCCCATCACACAAGAGACTATTTTCCCTTTGTGTTCCATAGAATGTGGCCCATCTGTGCTCAGTTATGTCAGCTGTTGGCTTCTCTGTTATAACGGAAATCGTCACTCAGCCGTCACTTTGTATTGACTCAAATGCCACCAGGCCACTTGCCCAGGGTTATTATAGTTATTTATTTTTTAATGGGAGGTGAATAAGATATAGTACTTGCCATTTAAATCCTTTTAACCATCCCGAACAACAACGTTAGGGACTCCTGAATACACATTATGGCCAGTGGGTACGACATGGTCGTGTGTTCATTCATGAAGTCTATGAGGGATGTGTTCACTAATCAGAAACGTTTTGCTTAATGAGCTGCCATTGTGGTTGGTTTTCCTGTTATGGGCAAAAGAGAAGAAATTCCCCCATAGTCAGGATCATTTATTCAAACAGAAAAACTGGTTGATTTGTCCCATTGATTGACATGGAAGTAAATTCCTAAATATCTTTTATGCTCCTCTCTCCCTTAAAGTATAAATGCTAGCGGTATCTTAATGTAGTGTAATCGCTGTAACCTGCTGGACTAAAGACTTTGGTACACGGCTACACACGTGAGAATATTTTGTGACACATTGTGCAACCAGGGTGAGCAGGAGAGCTAGTACACATGCTCCTTGCAGAAGGGCAGTGTGTGTGGCGGTGAGGAAGGCGGGCATGTGTGGCGGTGAGCAGGAGGGCAGTGTGTGGCGGTGAGCAGGGCGGGCAGTGTGTGGGTGAGCAGGCGGGCAGGTTGTGGCGGTGAGGAAGGGGGCAGTGTGTGGCGGTGAGGAAGGGGGCAGGTGTGGCGGTGAGAGGCGGGCAGTGTGTGGCGGTGAGCAGGCGGGCAGTGTGTGGCGGTGAGGAAGGGCGGGGCAGTGTGTGGCGGTGGAGCAGGCGGGCAGTGGTGGCGGTGAGCAGGCGGGCAGGGGC
Organism: Hymenochirus boettgeri; assembly: GCA_019447015.1. NCBI lineage: Eukaryota > Metazoa > Chordata > Amphibia > Anura > Pipidae > Hymenochirus > Hymenochirus boettgeri. Next base: position 115,962,107 of record CM033476.1, on the reverse strand, counting down.
AGTATGTGGCGGTTGAGTACCGTCTTATAACCTGTATTATTCTGACTGTTCGGTAACACACCCGCCCTGTTCCTGTATGTCTATCACTGCCTTGTAATTAGATGGTGTGGCTGTGAACATATGGCAGCTTAAAACAACAGGTCAGATTTCAGTCCATCTTCTCTGGTATTAGTGGCCGTATTCGGTAACATGGAATTGGAGCACTCCTATACCGTAGTAAGGATTTTATATGTTATTAAAGATCCTGTGGGTTTTCTCTGTCTTGGGTCATAAAAAAAACAGCTTAGTCCAAAAAATCCATTGGCATCGCCACATACTCAGTAAAATGCATTTTAATGCTCCATTTCTTCTGTAAAACATTTCTTGTGTTTCCCCCGACAGACTGGGAACCTGCCTCCGGATCGGGGTGTTAGACTGTGCGGTGGAGGAGAATTATGGGATTTGCAAAGATTCGTGTGTCACCTTATATCCTACGTTTCGGGTAAGTGTCTCCCTCATGCGTCTGTATAAGATGGAGATAGGGGTAAACGAGGAGAGTTGAGCCAGCTCATAGAGTATGCTTAGCGCGTCCCGCACAACTATAGGTAATTCCAAGTATCCAATGCATGGGTCGGGTCCTAGTGGTTTATGAATGGGTTACGAGGTTTAACGCCTCTTTAACAAGGTCAAATATAATCACGCAAACATTCCTGGAAATAGATTGTCTTTGAATAAAATGCACGTCTCTCTTCCTATTTTGTATTAACTCCCCTTGATAATCTGGTTAGAATCTTTAACGTGGGCTTTTTCTTTTTTAAACAATGAATAAAGTTCTTATCGTTAAATGGTGCTAATTTAGCCCCAACCAATCAGATGTTAGCTTTAAAGGTAAATAGATCTGTTGGTTGGGGCAAAATTAGCACCATTTAAACGATAAGACTTTTATGATACCGTTATTCTGTAAGTCTGCTGTATAGTGTGACAGTACAATCCCCCATAATGCATTGCAGCCATTGAAACCTTATAGCGTAATTCTATTGAACCTCTGAGTATATAGAATTCACAAGGACATGTTAGTGTACTCCAAGGAATCCCTATAGAATTATAATGACTGGCTGTATTAGGACGTGAACCGCATGTTAACAAATGTATTTATTATACTAGACATAGATACGTCTCTAGCGCACTATTCACTTACCCATCAGTATAGGATTATTCCCTTATTCTGACAGGAAGGCTTTGGATATTCTGGGACAACCATTCAGGAATTTCTGATATGTCGTTTTTTTTAGTTCTTTAAAGCCTTCACAAAGGAGTTTACACAAGGAGAAAATTATAAAGGTAACTTGATGACGTGTATGTTTGGATTAAGGAAATCTGTGACTGTTTAATCTGTGTTTAGTTAGTATTTGTGCGACATGTACAGTTCGGGTAAAATGGGGCATTGGTGATTTAAAACCATGTCTTTTGTTACGACGGTGTTAAAGGGCATGTCATTCTTAAAACAAAGAACTGGCCAACCCTTCCTGATTACTAACCAGATATTTAAGGAGTAAGTGGCTCCTCCCTCCATGCTGTCAATCAAGGCTGTAACTGCTGACTTCCCAACCAATGACTGACTGCTGTTTCACCTGTTGCCTCTTTGCACATGCTCAAGCTTTAAAAAGCTCATTGAGCAGAGGGAGGAGGACAGATTCCTTTGCAGAAATTAATAAAACTTATCATTAATATCTGGTTACAAATACAGTAATAAACTGGTAAAAACATCAATAGGGGTTGCGGTCAGATAACTGACAAGTCTCCAGTTTTTGTTTTATTAATGGACAGGCGCTTTAATCTTAAACAAAAGTTTTTTGAAAATAAAAGGCTGGGTAGTCTAGGTAATTACCATGTTTCCAAGGCAGCACTTTTAGTGAATGTCACACACATTACTGCTTTCGGAGCATTACATGAGTTCTGAACATATGCAACATACATTCTGAAGCAATCCCATTCTAGCAGCAGCTTTTTCTTGTGTGATAATTCTGCAATGTGAATAGTTAGAGCTCTGTAAATGGGATCACCTGTAAAATGATAATTTCTAGCACCACGTGTGCCTTCCCATTGGTCAGGCCCTGGACAGAGGGAGAGGGTGGGCTCTGACCATGTGAATGAGCATAAAAAGTCACTGGTAATTAGCAAACGCAGTGGGGAGGACTGAGTTTAGGTCCTCGCCTTGGGTACTTTATGTTAATGAAAATATAATTGCCCTTTAACAGTGTGTGTATTGTAGAAATGGGCTGTTTGTTGTATTGGTGCGTACGGTTGCCACTGAATGTTAGACATTATAGAGCTTATGAACCAAAGTGCAAAAGTGTGCTTTTAACTTGCAACCAATCAGATGTTAGCAAATGTTTTCTAACTTAAGTAGACCAGTAAAGAAGTAATATCTCATGGTTGCTACAAATAAAGAGCAGTAAAGTTTTGCCCCACTGGGTACATAATCCCTCGTCTTAATACCATTCACACTGCCATTACAGCTGGGGGTAGAGCGTGATGTACAGAGAGTACGTCAAGCAATTATCGATTTCCTACAGAAGATACGCCAGAAAAAAAGCCCAGAATGTGCCCCTCGTTAGAAACCCATTAGGTGAGAACAAAGATTCCTTTTCTTTCATTGATTAACATTTTTTTAAAAATCTGTTTTTTTTCTTGCCCTTATCTATCTAACACGGTTGGAAGGGTCAGCAAACATAAGGCGGAAGTCGGTGTGTTTATAATAAGTAAATTTGCCAGAGATAGAATTAATAAATATTGTGTGAGGCTTGAATGAAACTTCTTTGAACATTGTTTATTGTAGTGGAGGTTCTTTTTAATGCCAGGCTGGAAGTAATAGTAATAATATTCTACCCTCATTTAACAATGTGGGTTATGGTTTCACACTTTGATTTGTTTTTTGTTTTACTTTGTCAGCTCGAGTGAGATTAGATTCAATCTTCTAAACCAAAAGCAATCCCATTACGTGGCCATAGTCTTTGAAAGTGAGGACTGTATGTAGGGGAGAGGTAAGGATACACTGTAGAGGACTCGTATGTGGGCGAGAGGTAAGGAACACTGTAGAGGACTTGTTTTTAGGACAAGAGGTAAGGGTACATTTGGAGGACGGGGAGGACTAAGAGCGTAGGGGTGGCCTAAACTAGTCTGGAGGAAATGAAAGTATGAGGAGAGATAGAGGCATAACGAGGGGAGGTATAGGGTGAGGAGAAGACAGTAGGGTGGGCATAGTGGCGAAGAGAGGATAAGTGGAAGAGTAGAGTGACGGAGGATAACGTAGAAGGAGGACCAAGGAGAGGAGAGAGGAAGAGGGGAAAGAGAGAGAGATAAGAGAGAGGAGGAGCGAGAGGAGAGGACCTGTAGAAGGAGGGAAGATAGAGGTACAGGCGGAGAGTCGTATGTAGGGCGAGAGGGTAAGGGTACACTTTGGAGGAGTCGTATGTTAGGGCGAGAGGGTAAGGATACACTGTAGAGGACTCGTATGTAGGGGTGAGAGGTAAGATACACTGTAGAGGACTCGTCTGTAGGGCGAGAGGTAAGGATACACTGTAGAGGACTAGTATGTATGGCGAGAGGTAAGGATACACTGTAGAGGACTCGTATGTAGGGTGAGAGAGGTAAGGATACACTGTAAAGGACTGATGTAGGGCGAGGAGTAAGGATACATTGTAAAGGACTCGTATGTAGGGCGAGAGGTAAGGGAGGTACACTGTAGAGACTCGTATGTAGGGTGAGAGGTAAGGTACTGTAGGGACTCGTATGTGGGAGAGAGGTAAGGATACACTGTGAGCGGACTAGTAGTATGGCGAGAGGTAAGGAACACTGTAGAGGACTCGTATGTAGGGCGAGAGGTAAGGATACATGTAAGGACTCGTATGTAGGGCGAGAGGTAGGATACATTGTAAAGGACTCGTTATGTAGGCAGAGAAGGTAAGGATACAATGTAGAGGACTCGTATGTAGGGCGAGGAGGTAAGGATACCACTGTAGAGGACTCGTATGTAGGGCGAGAGGGTAAGGATACACTGTAGAGGGGACTTGTTTTAGGACAAGAGGTAAGGGTACACTTTGGAGGAGTCGTATGTAGGGCGCGAGGTAAGGATACATGTAAAGGGATGTATGTATGGCGAGAGGTAAGGATACACTGTAAAGACTAGTGATGTGAGGGCGAGAGGTAAGGATACACTGTAGAGACTGTATGTAGGGCGAGAGAGGTAAGGATACACTGTAGAGGACTCGTATGTAGGCGAGAGGTAAGGGATACAACGTGTAGAGGGACGCGTTACTGTGGGCGGGAAGGTAAGGAACATGTAGAAGACTCGTATGTAGGGCGAGAGTGGTAGGATACATCTGTAAGGATCGTATTGTAGGGCGAGAGGTAAGGATGTACTGTAGAGGGACTCGTATGTAGGGCGGACACTTGGAGGCGTAGTAGGGAAGAGGTAGATACACGTAGAGGGACTCGTATGTGGGCGCGAGGTCTAAGGGAGTACACTGTAGAGGAACGTGATGAAGGCGAGAGGTAAGGATACACTGTTGAAGACTTGTATGTAGGGAGATGGGTAAGGATACAATGTTGAGGATTTGTATGGTAGGTATAGAGGGAAGGATGATAATGTGAAGATCATGTAGGGCGAGACTGGGGGGAACGATACAATGTTTTTCCCTCTCGCCCTAAATACAAGTCTTCAACATTGTATCCTTCCCTCCCACCCTACAAGCCTTCAACAGTGTATCCTTACCTCTCGCCCTGAATACAAGTCTTCAACATTGTATCCTTCCCTCTCGCCCTAAATACAAGTCTTAAACATTGTATCGTTCCCTCTCGCCCTACATGAGTCTTCAACATTATATCCTTCCCTCTATACCTACATACAAATCCTCAACATTGTATCCTTACCCATCTCCCTACATACAAGTCTTCAACAGTGTATCCTTACCTCTCGTCCTTCATACGAGTCCTCTACAGTGTATCCTTACCTCTCGCCCTACATACGAGTCCTCTACAGTGTATCCTTACCTCTCGCCCTACATACGAGTCCTCTACAGTGTATCCTTACCTCTCGCCCTACATACGAGTCCTCTACAGTGTATCCTTACCCCTCTCGCCCTACATCACGTCCTTAAATGTATCCTTACCTCTCGCCCTACTACGAGTCCTCTACAGTGTATCCTTACCTCTCGCCCTACATACGAGTCCTCTACTACAGTGTATCCTTACCTCTCGCCCTACATACGAGTCCTCTACAGTGTATCCTTACCTCTCGCCCTACATACGAGTCCTCTACAGTGTATCCTTACCTCCTCTCGTCCCACCTACTATCCTTTACAGTGTATCCTTACCCCCTCTCGCCCCTACTCGCCTCCTCCAAAGTGTATCCCTTACCTCTTGTCCTAAAACATTCCTCTACATGTATACTTACCTCTCGCCCTACATACGAGTCCTCTACAGTGTATCCTTACCTCTCGCCATACATACTAGTCCTCTACAGTGTATCCTTACCTCTCGCCCTACATACGAGTCCTCCCAATATGGCTCGGATGGAATCTTGTCAAGGGGCATGGTCACTAGCCACTCATGCAGGGTTTCCAAGCTTCATCACATGTGTCGTCCTGGGAACAACTAAAGAAAGGAGAATATTTCATTTCCTGTAGTGAACCTACTGCATGCCGGAACAGGAAAGGTGACAAAACCCTCTTTACTGACACCATTCCAATAGTCTGATTAGTAACATAGTTACCCAAATGTTCCACAGCAACATGTGATAAGGAATCACCCAGAGCCCAGTGATCCGAGAACTTGCTATTTTATATTATGACGAAAGATGTAAACTGCATGTGTATTGCCTTGCCTGGTGTATGTTTGAACATTCTAATGATTGATTGGTAAGCAGTTTCTGGTGTCTCCATGACAGCAATGGTCTGATTGGCTACAGGCTTGTAGAGCTCTCAGCACAAGGAAGTAAAACACAAAGATTAATACCAATCTTGACCCTTGAATGATAATGCGTGTGTAACGCTAGTCTGAGCACACATCATTCATGCACAAAAATGGAGGTCGTCTCCCAAAGTATAGGAAGTCAGCCACGGCTGAGGGAAATTCCGTAAATTTCGGCAATCACATGTTTTTGTTAGGACGATATATCAGTTGATAGCACCAGTTAATGGACTGGAATATCGGGTCCTGACTGACCGTACGTATTCTATTATCCACGTACGGGGTCTCTAAAGCCCCCCCACAATTTTTTTTTGATGATTGATGAAAATCATTTTTTGAATATAGTTACCCTTTAAGCATGTCTGCCACAGAAATATAGGGGTAGGGCAGTAGGGTGTGTATCTGTGTCTGTGTGGGGATTGGGGGTTTTGATCACATGACCTAAAACTTCGAACATTCATCATTCACAATGCCTGTAGCCAATCAGACCATTGCTGTGTTAATTGACTTTGGCTTCACATGGGTTTTCTCAATGCAATGACACTACCACCACCCATACACTGACAGATAGTGGCCAAAACGGGCGTTCGTACACCATGCGCCCAGGTATGGCCGTGATTGCATGTGCTTACGGGCCTTTATTACTAGATCCTCACCCCTGGGGGTACAGCAGGTAGTTCCAATACTTACCTCCTAGCTGCAGGTGTCGCTCTCCACTCTGGCCCCACCTTTAACACAAGGCTACTGGCCCAGCCATAGGGAGGGGGTAGGGCAAGAGAGATGTGACAGCAGCTAGGAGGTAAGTGTCCAGACCACCTACTTAATCACTAGACCAACCATAATGTAAATGCTGAGACTCACGGGACAATATAGCATGAGAAAGGTCTAAGTCACAGCGGGGAAACGTTGCTATCTGTTTTGTTGCACATGAAAGGAGTGCTCTGCAATTTACATTATGGTTGGATAATTAAGAATCAAGCAGCACCCAGGCCTACAAAGCATCTGAAGGTAGAGTGCACACTATTCTCTATGTTGGTAATCACTAGACCAGAGAGATGCGACAGCAGCTGAGAGGTAAGTATCTAAACTGCACTGAAGGGGTGAGGATCTAGTGGTTTCGGTCCTTACCCTGGGTAAGCCAAAGATAGGGAGGGAGGTTTAGCTTTTCTCTTTTAATATAAATAATGTTCCAAGTTGATCCAGGGATTTATCCCATTGCCACAGAGAGTCGGGAAGGAATTATGGTGGTCCATGCCCACTTGAACTCTAAGGGTGCTGGCTTCTAGGGGAATCCCACTTCCAGGGGAAACATAAGGAATTCCCCATTAGGGTTTGCGCCTTCCTCTGGATAACTTGGGGATAGGGTAGAATTTGGGAGATGGGGTGTTAGGAAGCCATGTATTTAATAAATAAAAACATTATTATTCATAAATATCGTGTCTGGGTTTTCTTTCCCTTATAATATGGGGATCATGGTATAGACTTCACCGTACAGGATCTTGTGTGTAAAGATAAATATCTAAACAATCAAGTTCATTTAAACATGTGTCAATCAATAATAATTCCCATGGGAAATTGGAGGGACCAATAGAATTTATTCTAAACAATTAATTCAAAAAAACAAAAAAGAGTTCAACCCAACCACAGTCCCTCCTCCTCTCATAGTACCCAGAGTGAGGAACAACTAACAGGGAGATTCAATAAAAGTTCTTATTGTTTAAAATGGTGCTAATTTTGTTTCCCCAACCAATCAGAACTTATGTAACATTTGAAAGCTAATCTGATTGGTTGGGGCTAAATTAGCACCATTTTAAACGATAAGAATTTTATTGATAACCCCCAAAGTCTTCACCCTGGGATTTGCTCTAGATGCCCCATTCTATTCTGTAACAAGCTAATAATGCCCTTTAAGATAATAATGTAATGGATTATTGGTTGACCTTTAGATTTTTGGAGCGTAGAGCTGATCTAATCACATGGACAGTAATAAAGGGAGGAAACGTTATGAAGGATAATTATTAAAATGGAGAAATGGTAAAGCTCTCTGATAAAACCAATATGAATTGATGAGGTGTGATCCATATATGAGAATATTCCCATTAAATACACTGTAAATAAAGCTACACTAGGTAAGGATTAAACGCCCCTGGAGGTCAGTTTGCTGATAACAACACACAATATATAGTGCACACTGATATTACCCGTAACATTATTACTCCCTGCTGACCCCAGGAAGGGAATATCTCTCATCTTAGAACCAGCTAATAGACAATATAGAGCTACAGCTGCCCACAGCAGGTCGGGCCCCCTTTGACTCTGCGCCATTGCTAGCAGTTTATCAGAGAAAAAGATCAGCGCAGGCGCAGAGTTTTTTCCTAACTCCGTGTATAGGAAGATAAGGGAATCTGACCTAGGTGGAGACGATATAAAATCTCTTCTTAAACTATAGCAAGGCTGCAGATTATAGTCATCATTATCCATAAACCCCCCAGAGCACGACAATATTGCTAATAGAGAATTAGATTTTAAAAATTCAAAGTTCAGTGTTTCTCAACCAGGGGGTCTCAGGGAGGTTGAAACTGTGCCGATCACTGCTGAATCTGTATAAATCTATTTATGGACATATTTGTGATCGGTTAATTTGTTTGAAGTCTGTTTTTGATGACTATAAGTGACAATTAAATTAGATCATTTTAATTATGAGAGGTTCCTCGAGCATTAAAATTGTTTACTCTCGTTGAACCCCTGTTCTAGACAGACATGTAGCCAATTAGAATAGACTATTCAGAGCATTAGGCCAATCAGCAACCAATCATAATATTGGAATTCTACACCAACATGTAGCAGAGTTCTAGATGCCTGTGGCTGTGGCCAGGTGACCTCCCACATTTGTAGACAATTAAATAAGCCCCAGGTTGCATTCATAGCCTGCAAATGGGGGCGGAGAAGGAAACCACAATGCAACGAGTTTCATGCCTGTTACCATCTATTTGCAATGCTATTCCGTCAATAATCAGTCATCGCATCGGATCGTATCACAGAACATACAATGTGGCCACCTATTGGAATGCAGCGGCAATTCTCACTTGCTAGCGAATCTAAAACTCATTACCGTGCGAGAAATGCACCAGCATGCCAATAGCCCTAAGGAACAGCATCTTCTTTTCTAAATACAGACTTGCTTATAAAAAACCATAAATTGTTAAGAACATGTACCTTGTAAAGGACAGTAACAAAATCCTTAAACGTCTTCAGCTTTTCTCCCTCCAACATATGGTGACTGGCAAGTTCTGCCCGTAGAATGTAATGCAATCCTGACTCCAAGTCCACCAATACAGCTTGGACCTAAAAAGATCAGAAAGTACAAATGACACCACAGTACTGTCCAAAGCAGAGGTAAAACCTTGTGATAAGTACTGCAGCCCAACCTACCTATCAAACGCTTTCATTCTCCATCAATCTTCCTTCTCTTTAGCCAGTTCCGCTAGGATCATTTCGGATGAAAGTCTTTTTCTAAACATTGGGCAGGGACTTCAAGTACGAAGACAGTTCTTGGCGCTGAGGTTTAATACTGTCGGTGAAATCAATAGGAATTATAATCTACGTACCAACACCCAGTGTCACAAAGTATCACATTGTAAACATTTGCAACATATTTCCCTATGCACACTGCCCATCCAATCAATATTTCTCGATTGAGTTTCTATTGGAAGAACCAATCAAAAGTCTGCTAAACAGCTTCATTCTCAGACTTCATTGTTATTTGATTCTATTTTGGTCATTCTCTAACAAACTATTTTTTAGAACTTTATTTTTCATGGGTTTCATATAATTTATATCATTTCCATGGCACATCGAACAAACTATAATTAAGATGTATGAAACATGCTGATCTTTTTTCCCTTTTAACCATTTGTAAAGTCCTCTGATTTACCAACCTTATAGTCTCAGCAAAAAAAAAAAAAAAACAAACCCCTTTTAATTGTCTATATGTTAAACTAATGACTTCATCCTGGAGTGCTGCCTAATGTATACGGAGATCTCTGTCTGGCGCATCCCAGCGGTGGAAGGATTTTTGGCAAACTGTCTTGTTAATGGATTTCGGTAATCAAGCTATTTCCAATGATAATTATTCTAATTAATTTCAAAATGCCCCGCATCCACCGCACAGCAGGATTTCATACATCATTATTATAGAAACGGATTCTAGTAAAGGACAGAGAGGAAAGCGATCAGACAGAGTCAGTTTGATTAATGGCTGAGGTTGTGCCAAGTCCAAATGGTCCACTGGATCTACAATAGGCTGAGTTGGTACATATCGTGGGGATCCATACAATTAACCCTTGGACTCTGTGTCTAAAAGTTCTGCATTAGCATTTCCTTTATAACCAAAATCCTTTTCGAGAAACAGCTTAATACAGGGGGACATAACAGAATTCTAATCTTACTATTTCTTTTCCCCTTAATTATTATTATTATTGTGGATATATAGCGCCAACATCTTCCGTAGCGCTTTACATTAGACGAATAATTCACATCAGGCCCTGTCCCGAAGAGCTACAATCTAAGACATATATGACACATACAACCTATCAGTATGTTTTATGATTTGGGGGAAACCGGAGTGCCGGAGGAAACCACACCAAGCAGGGGAGAACATACAAACTCCTTGCAGATGTGTCCAAGGGTGGAATCGAACTCAGGACTTCAGCGCTGCAAGGATCAGTGTAACCACGACCCGCCACCATAAAATGAAGATAATTTATTTTCGATAAAACGACTTTCCGTTCAAAATCTGAACGCGCCCATCACAGGACAAATGTTGGGTGTAAATCGGAGACTTCCAACATGCTGTCACCAGTACACCTCATGAAGAGTTAATTGAACTTCATTTAATTAAGAGACAAAAAAAAGCTCTGTGTATCTCTTACAGGCATTTAGGTTCTTACTTGTTAATTAATCCATGCGAACCATTCGGAGAGATTAGATAACACGAAGGAACGGACACGATACCCGTTTCTAGAATAGGCTTATCGGAATTAATGCCCGTTTAGGACAATATTATTATACTGAACCAAGTCTAATATCACCTGTAAAAGAAAGGATATCCTATTAGTGACTGGGAATGGCCAGGAAAAAACAAATGAATGATTTAAAGGGTCACTAGACCCTAAAAACAACTAAATCTAGAATTCTATAGGAGGCATGAGCAAGTATCCCTACCTCTCATTCTGCTTTATATTAAAGGGTAACTGTGGTCTAAAAATTACTTAAAGTAAATGACAGGAATTGCTCTCCTGAGTATTTTTGATATTTTCTTTCATTATTTATTTTACATCTTTTGAAATATTTATATTTTTATGTGTGATATGGTAGCAGCATCACCTGCACTTCGCTGACACCATGTCTCGTGTCTCCTCTCCTCGCTGGGCCCCCATGGCCCTGCCCTTGCAGTCCCCTCAAACCCCCTGTGGTCCCTCCCACTCTCTTTCAGTCACCGTAACTACGATCTCTTCCTGTTTTTTTCTGCTTTCTCCTGCCACTGAGCATGTGCCAACCGCAGATTAGAAGGAACTAGTATTGTGACTGCAGATTTCTACATACCTTGGGCTGTGCAGCACGTAGAGAGGTGGTTGATGGCTCATTTTAAAGGTAGGAACCCTTTCATTTAAAACAACTGTTTGGAGACCACAGTTCCCCTTTGAGCCATTTTCCAAAGTTTTCTGTAAACTCAGCCAGGGAGACTGAAATCTGCAAGCAGGCAAAACTTTTAAAGCGGATTACTTTTAAAGAAAGCATGATTACTTGGCTCCTACCTCTTATAAAATTATAGATTCAGGGGAAAATTCTGTTGAACTGGAAGTTAGTTACATGGTTGTCCATGAACAAACGTGTCCATGAACTTCTATATTAAGAATGATTCTGCAATACAACAAATAAATAGAGTGCGTTCTATTCAAACAGTATTTTCCGCTTTATTACAAAACTTTCTGATATTTGATATATAATTCCTATCAGATCCTTTATGTTTTATTGTCACATGAACCTTATTTTTAAAAGACATTGGATCTTTCCCCTCTCGCCCTACATAAAAGTCTTCAACACTGTATCCTTCCCCTCTCGCCCTCAAAAGTCTTCAACATTGTATCCTCCCTCTCGCCCTCATAAGTCTTCAACATTGATCCTTCCCCTCTCGCACCTACATAAAAGTCTTCAAATTGGATCCTTCCCCCTCGCCCTACTAAAAGTCTTCAACATGGATCCTTCCCCTCTCGCCCTACATAAGTCTTCAACATTGTATCCTCCCCTCTCGCCCTACATAAGTCTTCAACATTGTATCCTCCCTCTCGCCCTACATAAAGTCTTCAACATTGTATCCTTCCCCTCTCGCCCTACATAAAAGTCTTCAACATTGGATCCTTCCCCCTCGCCCTACATAAGTACTTCAACATTGATCCTCCCCTCTCGCCCTACATAAGTCTTCACATGTATCCTCCCCTCTCGCCCTACTAAAAGTCTTAAATTGGATCCTTCCCCTCGCCCTAAATAAGTCTTCAACACTGTATCCTTCCCCTCTCCCCCTACATAAAAGTCTTCAACACTGTATCCTTCCCTCTCGCCCTACATAAAGTCTTCAAACATTGGATCCTTCCCCCACTCGCCCTACATAAAAGTCTTCAACACTGTATTTTACCCCTAACTCTACTTAAAATCTTCAACACTGTATCCTTCCCCCCTCACTACTACATATCAGTGCAATCAACAACTTATAAAGACTGGTTTTTGTGTGTCTGCCAATAAATGGGCGATCCAATTTGCATTATGAAGACTGGCAGTGAGATGTCCAGGGCGGAGCTACGCTCTGGTTGGTACCCTGATTCATATGTAAATCTGGTCTACATACAAGTGCTCAACATTGTATCCTTTCCTCTCGCCCCTACAGAGTTTCAACATTGTATCCTTCCCTCTCACCCTAAATACAAGTCTTCAACATTGTATCCTTCCCTCTCGCCCTACAAGTCTTCAACATGTATCCTTACCTCTTGCCCTAAATACAAGTTCTTCACATTGTATCCTTCCTCCCACCCTACAAGTCTTCAACAGTGTATCCTTACCTCTCGCCCTGAATACAAGTCTTCAACATTGTATCCTTCCCTCTCGCCCTAAATACAAGTCTTAAACATTGTATCGTTCCCTCTCGCCCTACATGAGTCTTCAACATTATATCCTTCCCTCTATACCTACATACAAATCCTCAACATTGTATCCTTACCCATCTCCTACATACAGTCTTAACAAGTGTATCCTTACTCTCGTCCTTTACGAGTCCTCTACAGTGTATCCTTACCTCTCGCCCTACATACGAGTCCTCTACAGTGTATCCTTACCTCTCGTCCTTCATACGAGTCCTCTACAGTGTATCCTTACCTCTCGCCCTACATACGAGTCCTCTACAGTGTATCCTTACCTCTCGTCCCTACATACGAGTCCCTACAGTGTATCCTTACCTCTCGCCCACCTACATACGAGTCCTCTACAGTGTATCCTTACCTCTCTGACCTCGCCCTAATACGAGTCCTTACAATGTATCATTCACCTCTCGCCCTCTACATACGAGTCCTCTACAGTGTATCCTTACCTCTCGCCCTACATACAGTCCTTACAGTGATCCTTAGAAGACTTGTATTTAGGGCGAGAGGGAAGGATACAATGTTGAAGACTCATGTAGGGCGAGAGGGAAGGATACAATGTTGAAGACTTGTATTTAGGGCGAGAGGGAACCCGCAAACGTAGTAACCATTACTATTCAGTACTGTTCCTTTAATAGGAGATGCTCGTCTGGTCCTGTGATGAGATCAGTCGCCTAATGAATATTGAAAGGCAGTCTGGATTTCTCGTTCTAGAACAATGGTAAAGACAATGGCTGGCCGTCAGTATGTGATCGATTGTTTTAAGGTGCTGCTTTGCTAATGCTTCAGGAATAAAGGGAAGGTTATCATATTCACCCTGTCTAACTTTTAATTTCTTAGGCTTTTACCAATATTTATAAATACATGTTATCTGAACTCAGGTTTTCTTATGGAGATTAATAGATACATGGTATGGTGACTGAGACAAAAACAATCGCTTGTGAGCCAACGGGCACCATTCTGTAGGGGCTGTGCTGGATCAGTCAGTATGGGAGCTCCCACCCATAAAGTTATAACTATCCAGAGAAGGAATGTTCTGTACATACAAAAGCGATACCCTCATACTGTACTGTCTAAGGGAAACAATATGGCAGCTCCCACCCATATGTATAAATTAAATATACAGAGAAGGAATGTTCTGTAAATACAATAAGCTATACCCTCATACGGTACGTATAAGGGAAACATTATGGCAGCTCCCAACCATATGTATTAAATAACTGGGGAAGGAATGTATGTACACACATAAGTATTACCCTCATACTGTACTGTATAAGGGAAAACAATATGGCAGCTCCCAACCATATGTATAAAATATACTGAGAAGGAATGTTCTGTACATACAATAAGCTTACAACTCATACTGTACTGTCTAAGGGAAACACTATGGCAGCTCCCACCCCATATTGTATAAATATACAGAGAAGAATGGTTCTGTACAACAATAAGCTATACCCTCATACTGTACTGTCTAGGGAACCACTATGGCAGCTCCCACCCATATGTATAATATTACAGGAGAGGAAGGTTCTGTACACACAATAAGCTTATACCCTGCATTACTGTACTGTCTAAGGGAAACACTATGGCAGATCCCACCCATATGTATCAATATAAGAGAAGGAATGTTCTTTTAACATACAATAAGCTATACCCTCATACTGTACTGTCTAAGGTAAACAATATGGGCAGCTCCCACCCATTATGGATAATATTCGAGAAGGAATGTTTGTACACAACAATACAGCTATACCCTCATACGTCTACTGTCTTAAGGGAAACAATATAGCAGCTCCCACCCCTATGATAAATTAAAATATACAGAGACGAATGTGCTGGTATACACAATAGCTATACCTCATACTGTTACTGTCTAGGGAAACCACTATGCGCTCCACCCAATGTATCAATATACAGAGAAGGAATGTTCTGTAACATACAATAAGCTATACCCTCATACTGTATGTCTAAGGGAAAACAATATTGCAGCTCACACCCATAGGTATAAATATAAAGAGAGGAATGTTTCTGTACACACAATAAGCTATACCCTCATTACTGTACGTATAGGGAAAAACTATGGAAGCTCACACCCATAGTAACATATAAATATACAGAGAAGGAATGTTCTGTGCACACAATAAGCTATACCCTCAGACTGTACTGTCTAGGGAAACACTATGGCCTCCCACCCATATGTATAAATAATAATTACAGAGAGGATATGTTATGTGCACACAATAAGCTATACCCTCATACTGACTGTCTAAGGGAAAAACAATATGGCAGCTCCCCCCATAGTAGAAATAACAGTGAAGGAAGTTCTGTACACACAATAGACTAACACAACACTGTATGTCTAAGGCGAAACGATTATGGAGGCTCCCAAACCCATATGATAAACACTGGCATGGGATCGTTCAATATACCAGTAGTTGATTTTGTAATTTTAGCCTATGACTGATTTGAAAAACATTGAATTTCAGGAATTATGAAAACGCAAAAACAAGAGGCAGCGTCAGGTAAGATGAGATACGTGAGTAAACAGGTTACTGGAGATGCTAATCGTATTAGAACGTGATGTAATACACAAGGTTACTGGAATTTGCTACTAGTGTCAGCATGGAAGTAAGTTATTCTAAGGATCAAATTCACCACCTGGGAACACCTTAAACGGTATCGATAAAAGCTAAGTCCAGAAAAAAGGATCCCTGCTTCCGACCCCCACCATATGTCGTCATAAGACTAGAAATCCGTTTGTGTCCGGGACAATCGGGCACGCGTTTTCATGTAAAGATCTGGCAGGGTTAGGATCACCCACCCCCTGGACTATCGGAGACGGAATTGTGCAGGGATCCCTGTGTGTGACTATCAGAGGTCCCATATCACACTGCTGAGTTATAGGTACAGTAACAGCTGTAGGAGAAGGTCCTCCCTAGCCTCTTGCAGTACATGATTTACATTAAGATACTGGGACATTGTGTGTAGTTAAATTTCAGCTCTTGCACCCATAAAGGGAAAACTTAAGATGTGCATACAAAACAAATATTCCTAATTAATGACCTGGAGTCTGGACCAAGCAATAACCGTTATCCTGAGGGGGTGACATGAAATCTACCTAGGTTTTATCCCATGTTCTGTGGTTACATATCTATATAATGTGATATCTGTCATAATAATTAATCATTGGGCAGTAAGTAAAATGGCCATTTGTGTTGATTGCAGATCTCGTGGATAATGTGATTCAGAGCGAGCAGCCGCCACGGAAGAGAAGAAGACGTGTGAACTTTCATTCCTCTCTGCGGAATTTCACAAGTTTCTGCCACTCAAAAACATCTGGAAAGTCTTTGTCGATGTGGAAAGAGAAGATAAGGCTGAAGCTACCGAGGAGAGTGGGAGATTCTGAAGTTGTTGCTATGGACCCCCGCGAGATACCAAGCCAAGAAACTGAGCTAGGCCAGAAGACCCACTTCCAAACCGGAAGTATCTGTCAGGAGTTCAGTAGATCATAGATACATTGAAGATCAGAATTCCCTGGAAAAAATTCTATCTGGATGCTATTTTCAAATAGGTCAAACAGAGGACAGGAAGACTCATCTCCTCTCTTATGGTCAAAAAACTTGAGGCCATGATCATGATTTGTGGATATCTTGTGAAAATGAGCCTTGAGTAAAGTTTCACGTGTTTTAGTTTCCTCTACAGCAGGACCTGTGTTGACATTCAGTCCAAAAAATAATCAAACTGGGGAAGAACCTAAATGGTAGTGGAGAGTCAACATGATCCTTATTGGTAGCGGCGGAAATGTTGAAAATCGAAAAGGCTCCTTGGAGGGATGAATCATCCCCCACATCGGACACGTCTACACCTGACACAAAAAGTTATGACTTGGAATTATTCCATAAAAGCGCCAAAGCCCCGCGCTGAGGAAAATTACAAATACACAGAGGTCGACATCGATGAATCCAGGAAACCGTTAGTGGTTTAGCAGAAGGAGGTTCATCTGACATTAAAGACCGTCCAACGGTGGGGGTATAAAAAAACAATCTGTTTTAGCAAACCTAATTCTCAAAGGAAATGAGATGATGCATCAATATTATCCTCGGAGGAGTTATTTCAGATGAAATCAACCCACCTCAGCATTTGAGGGGGAAATCCTATTCAGCACGGATGAAGTGCTGACAGCCTATTGAAGGAACCGTGCGGGAAAAGTGGTCTTCTGTTGAGAAAGCACAAAGGTACCTTCTAAGAAAAAAGATCTCTCTATCATAGAAAAGAGACGAGGGCGAGTAAAAGTCATGCACAGACCACTACAACAACAACAAAAACAACACAGAAAAAACCGAAGAAAAAAACAAAACGTAAAACAACCGGAAAAAGAAAAAAGAAACCAAGGAAAAAGACACACAAAGAAAAAAACAAAAAAACACGAGAAAGAAACAAAACAGAAACCAGAACAAAAAAAAAAACAAACAAAAAAAAAGAAAAACAAAAGAAGAAAACGAAAAAACGGACCCAAAAGACAAAAAAAAAAAAAAAAGAAAAACAAAAAAGAAACACAGACAAGAGAGAAGAACAAAACAAAAAAACCCGAAAGACAAAAAAAAAAGAAACAAAACGAAAAAATAAAAAAAAAGCCAATAATAAGCTAAAAAAAAGAAAAAAAAAAAAACAAAACAAGAAAGAAGAAAAAAGAAGAACAAGAACAGCAAGACAAAAAAAAATAACCAGAGAGAGAAAGACGAAAAAATAAAAAAAACAACAAAAAAAAAAAAAACAAACAAAAAAATACAAAAAGAAAACAAAAAGCCCAAAAAAAAAAGAAACACCAAAAAGGGGGCAAAAAACAAAAAGAGAGACAACAATAAAAAAAAAAAAATAAAGAACCACCACCCACCCCACCCCCCCCCCCCCCCACCCAGCGATGACTTCCCCCACCACCTGAGGGGTCCCTTTTTATCAGAAGGATGAGGAAGGGAAAGTGCATGGACGGACAAGTTGATTGTCAGAATGCGTTTATGTTATGAAGATCCAATGAATGAGAACATTTACTTGACTCAACCAACTCCATTTCTAACCGATCAAAAGTACATGAGGATGACATGAGGCCTTGAATACTTTTTCTGAGATAGGAGGACCGGGTCCTGGTTAACTATTCAAAGACAGGAACTCTCAGATTAAAGGGACCCATTTCCGCCAAGAAGGTCATTGGGCTTGGAGTAGAAAACTTGACAAGGCCAAGACGGAGAACACCGATGGCCCCTTGCGGGTATAACATCGTTGATGTCCTCCCGCTGTGGGCTTTTGCAAGGACCCGACCAACTTCTCCCATCGCTCCCTGGTGATCAATTGGTTATAGAACCACAATCGAGAGGACGATGGAATAGTGATGAGGGATCGTCTACAACTCAGAGTTTCCCAAGGGACCCCAGTACGCCTCCACGCTGGGACCCCCAGAGGACAAAAGTGAAGCGAAACTGCCGTCAAAGCAACTGGGCAACCAAACAAAATTCATGTTTCACAACGCTACCAGGAAACCAGAAGACATGCGTGGTTTCAGATCACACAAACAAGTAACCATACTAACAGTGTCCCTGGAAACCTTAAACTTGATCAAAAAATGGTCATAGAGATGTGTGAGAACTTGTCAGAACATTTTGTCAACAAAAAAACTCTTAGAACTATTCACTAAGACAGCTCAGTGGAATACAAAGGCTTTGGAGGAACTGGGGAAGAATCTCAATGAAACTTCTGAGGATATCCCTATTGGACCGTGACATTGAACAAGCTGAATGCTAAAGAATAGAGGAGGACCAGCGAGGCGTTGGAACAATGGCATAAGGTCAACTAATAGGGGATTCTTCATGAATGTTCTGACGATAAAAAAGAAGAAGGTAAGGGAAAGTAAATACTAGTTTGTCCTGCTACCTCCTTTCCATACACCATTTAAGGTTGTAGTACAAAGAGTTATGTGCAGTTATTTCTTTTTGCATTCTGATTGGCTCTGCTTATTGAAGGACCAAGGGTATGGAGAGTATTTATAGCTTTCCAAATTTTACATTTAGAAATTACTTTATTATTATTAGTGATGGCCCGGTTCGGCGATCCGAACTCGGAATCTGCGTCAGATTTCCCTCATTTGCGAAAATTGGCGGAAATCACGGGCTTTTTCCGGAATTTCAGCCTTCCGAACTTTTCCGAAACTGCGTTTTAGAAAAATTAGAAATTAAACGGGAAGGGGGAAATTTTTTTTTTTTTTTTTTTTTTTTTTTTCCCAATGATTTTCGAAAAAATGCATGAAATACGGATTTTTGAAAATTTTGAAATTACGGGGCCACCGATTTCTTCGTCTTTTCGAAGAATTTTTCTTTTATGAGGTTTTATGGGTCCGCTCGAAGATTTTCGGATGTTCGAAAATTCGCGGATCCTCGAGCGGGACCGGATTTTGCGAAGTTCGAAGGACATCTCTAATTATGAGCCCTTGGCAGACCAATCAAATTCAGTTTAGGGTCCATAAGGACATCTAGTTCTCACTATAGCAGGAGCTATTAAATGTGTTAAAATGGACTGATTAACCAAGGGTTACGTGACTTTATGATGCACTTTGTGCTAGTGGCCCTTTTGCGCCCATATTTATAAAGTAACGCAAGGTTCACGGGGGGATCAGAATGCACTGACGGCCCGTAGTATAGGTTGCAGAATTAGATGTGTTTACAGGGCCTGTCATCACTGTCACACGGAGCCCAAAGATTCTGATGCTGTCACATGTATGGCCCCAAACCGCCAGTGATTAAAGGTTAACAGTTGTCTCCGTTACAGAGAACTAGGGGTTTTTTTTAAAGTGAAGTGTATTCTATGTGTGTATAAGCTAGGTCACCACAGCACAGATTTCTGAAAGAAGAGACCGACAGGAGTCTGCAAAGATTACTGTATGCCATCTTTCAAAAGATCTGCATACACACAGTCCCTATGAATTCATAAGGAGAACGCTCGGGGACGGTGTGTTGCCATCGCCGCGCTAGCACTCCTCCTATAGGGAGTCTAGCGCGCGATGGAAATTTTCGGCCTTTCCAGAACCAGCGTTGGACGACCAGATCGTTCGGGAAACGAGCGTACACACATAACGATAAAGCCCCGATACTGAGGATCAACGGGTTTTATCGGGCTTATCGTAGTGTGTGTACCCAGCATAGACCAAATGTCCAGCAGTTTAAAAGAAAGTCTCTGAACGATCCTGCACGATTGTTTGCTCTTCCTTTACAAAACAGCGTGGTTTGTTGTGATTTCCACCGTGTTTGCACTGGCTGCGCCACAGGGGTTGGAGTGATAACGAAATGCCAAAGGGCTCAATGCAAATGTATTTTACAGTTACCGATGGGCCTGATTAGGATAAACCTGCTAGGAGGCTGAGGGTCGGACTTGTATCACACAATGTCACCTGAGGAGGCTGAGGGCGGACACTCACACACTGTCACCTGCCGGAGGCTGAGGCGGACATTGCTATCACACACTGTCACCTGCAGGAGGCTGAGGGCGGACACACTATCACACACTGTTCACCTGCAGGAGGCTGAGGTGGGCGGACATTGTATCCACACTGTCACCTGCAGGAGGTGAGGGCGACAGTGTATACACACTGTCACCTGCAGGAGGCTGGAGGGTGGACATTGTATAACACTGTCACTGCAGGAGGCTGAGGGTGGACATTATCACACATGTCACCTGCAGGAGCTGAGAGTGGCCATTGTATCACAACACTGTCACCTGAAGGAGGCTGAGGTGGAACTTTGTATCACACACTGTCACCTGCAGAGGAGGCTGAGAGTGGGACCATTGTATCACCACACTGCACCTGCAGGAGGATGAGGGCGGACTTGTATCCCACATTCACCTGCCGGAGGCTGAGGCGGACATGTATCCCCACACTGTCACCTGCAGGAGGCTTGAGGGGGGAAATTGTATCACCACACGTCACCTGCAGGAGGATGAGGCGGAATGTATCACATCAATGTCACCTGCGGAGGCTGAGGCGGACATTGTATCACACCACTGTACCTGCAGGAGGATGAGGGCGGGGACATTGTATCACACCACTGTCACTGCAGGAGGATGGAGGGCGGACATTGATCCACACCACTGTACTGCAGGGGATGAGGGTTGGAAGCGGAAAATCCGCCGGTAGCGAACGGAGGATAAATACGCCGCGGATCCGGGTTCGGACCGGAACCGGCAAATCAAATGAGGGGGAGGGACCTGACTAACGAGAAACAATGCAATTTACAGCAAACTTTTAGGGTGTGACTAATTGGTTTACCTCCTGACCGGGGAGGGGCAGATTACGATAGTTTGCCCCTGCCATAGTAAACTGACTCAAAAAAAAAATTTATTTGCATCTATGTGAATTTAGCGCAGTCCAATGTTGTTGTGGCAGAGAAACAGAAATGGTCTTTCCCTATAGGCCACTTAGGAAATTTCTTAACAAATCGAATTGTTGCATGTATGGCCCCCAAAAGTCAATATTTCATATGGTTCTAAAGAGAATAATCTTGTGCAAGTTCCTACTAAAATGAACCCAATGTGCAGCTTTCCTATGGCTTTGCTTCCTGGCAGATCCTTTTTATTTTCTCCCCATTCTAAAACAGAAACAAATCCCAGTAGGTTTCATTATGTCATGGTCACTGAGAAAAGAAATTCGACGCGCCATTAATTTGTTTTCAACTTCAACAAAACAGGTTGTCAGAGAATAATTAGATTGTGTTTGTTTTAAGTGGATGTTTTACTGAAAAAAAAAATTATTTTAGATTTTATTTTGCAGTTGGAAGATCAATAGGCATTTTGTATGATAAAGCTTTACGGTGATGGGTCAGCCGGTTGCCTTGTGTTGATGGTGAAAACTCACTTACCTATGATGGTTTTGTTTGACTTCAATACAGTACTGGTTTTGCTCAAGCTCAGCCCCTGCCAGACTTTCTAACATCTGTGAGGGCAAAGCACGCTCAGTAATCCTATGAGGGCAGCATTGAAAGAGGGGAATTCCCACCATGCAGTTCATTCCCAACTGTACCATTTCAGCTACCAGTAAAAAACTATACATAACAGAAAAGTTTGATACTAAGGCACTTGAGTGACAGCTGAAATGTGAATGGTCAAAACGGATATCTAAAGAAAATAGGGGACCGATCAACAATAAATGCGTACAGTGATTAATTGGGAATAATGATAGTTTCCAGAAATGGGTACATTGAAAAAAAACTAATTCCCAGTGTAACATACCCTTTAAACAAATGCTAGAATGATGGAAACCTTCAAGAAGATAGGGCAGCAAAGCAAAAAATTATTTAATCATTTCAAGCTTTAATTTATTTCTTTACTGGGAATTCCAATAGAGATGGATAGAACTCGGACCGAGTGGACTCGGCTTCTCGAACTATCCCCGACCCGGATTTCTCGGACTTTCAGAATTATCGAATTAGAAAGATCTTCGAATCGTTTATGGGATAATCAATAGGAAAATCGAACGCGGAGAGCTGAAAGTAGCGTGTGAGAATTAAAACTCAGTTTTTGGAAGTGTTCCCCAGACCATTTCCAGGTCCCACCGCCATTTACATTAAGTTCCATTGATATTTTAATTGTATTTCATTGAAAACTATTTTTGACTCCCATTTGACTTTAATGGGTCCGTTGCCGAACTGAAAGTTTGAAAGTTCGAAACGAGACCGAAACATCTCATTAATTCCAACCCTGAGATTCTGTTGGGAGTGTGGGATGGTGACATCTGACTACCTAATTGGTCTGGTCATAGGTGGTCTGAAGGAAAATATTGCCATTGTGTGTACCCCTCTTACTTAGCTCCTCAGAAGGAAAACTCCATGAAGATCATGTGATGTCAGTCCCCATACCACGCCTAAATTGATATCTCGTAAATAAACTAAGGGAAAAAATAGCACCGAATTCCAGGAGCTAGATAGCTAACCTTATCTTCTACCGACTGTGGTTATCCATACAGTGTGTCCTAGGTGTCCTCTATTTAAAAGGAGTTCTCTAATACCTTTCAAACAATCCTAGGATAGTTGTCTATGGCTTTGTGATCTAAGCTTGTAAAGTTACACTTCTTTGTCTTCCTGATTGTCTGAGTCTGTGACAGTACCTGAGGTGCTGTGTAAGAGGCCCACACCCACAATTCGTATTTTTTGAGCTAGTTAATACCTGCCAACCATTCTCTGTGCTTTTGGGTGCCAGGGGCATTGATCAAGACTAAAGACTTGGGGGCAGACCCCAAGTGCTGGTGATGTCACAGCTCACAGTGCTACCAGGACAATCACATAATAAACTTGGATAGACTGCAGCTGAGCATGATCATTGAGATAGATTGTGTCCTTTTAAATAAAGATTACTTGTACAGAGACCACAATTCCCCTTTACAACTCTCTAGAAAACTCTTTGCTGTGTTATATGAAATATACCCCAAACTGACATTGTTTCGTGAACATGACAATTTAAGATGTTTATAAATGACCTTTATGTATAAAGAGAATTTTAAAAGGTTAGTTTTCTTATGGAATTAATCAAAGGGTTTGAGTTTCTGTACATCAAGTAATTAGTAAATTAAATGGACTAATAAACATTAAAAATGATTATATATGAAAAGATTATCGTTCAACCCATTGGTTTGCATACAGTATAATATAACAACATCAGGCCAAAAATATTCTAACAGCCCTGACTTTGATTTATAATTCATATTTGTGGTTTCCCATTTTAATTTAGACATGTCCACCTGAAAGGAACTGTTTATAAAATATTGGTTGGCCCACCCCTACCCAACCCCAATGAAAGAGACTCCCTGTGCATGTCAAAACCCTTGTTGAGGTTAGGGAAAAAACAGGCACCGGATGACTCATGACAGTTCTCATCTCACTTTCTGGACTTTGACAGCTAGCAGGAGAACCATAAGGAGCAGGATCTTTTAAACTAACGGGTTGGCGGCCAGTAGGGTACATATAGTGTTAGGGGGGTGGAAATGCCCTTTAAATCCAATATCTGGAGATGGAGAAACCATCAACTAGTCTTGAAAATTAGAAGGGGAAAGCTTAACGTGTAGGTTATACTGAAAAAAATGACTTGTGTCATCTTAATCTTAAATTAATACATGTTAAGATAGCACTTACTTGAGGTGTGTGTGTGTTGATGCAGCCTTCAATACAGTAATTGTTTGGTTCAGGATTGACCGCTGACCTGCTATTTTCCCTATACCAACGTCAATACTGCCTTAAAGTATACAGCACACCAACTGGCAATATGCATTAGAGTAACGCACACCAAACTCAATACTGCATACAGTATACAGCACACCAACGGCAATGCTGCATACAGTATACAGCGCACCAACTGTTCAATGCTGCATACAGTATACAGCGCACCAACTGTCAATACTGCAACGTCTACAGCACACCAACTGTAAATACTGCATACAGTATAACAGCACACAACTGTCAATACTGCATACAGGAAACAGCCACACCAACTGTCAATCTGCATACATATACAGCACACCAACTGTTAATACGGCATTACAGTATACAGCACACCAACTGTCAATTACTGCATACAGTATATACAGCGCACCAACTGTCAATGCCTGCATACAAGTATACAGCGCACCCAACGTTCAAACCATTCCAGCTTACAGCAAAACTGCTTACAGAAATGCGTCAAAATAAGATGTTTCAGATTGGATCTAGAAAATAGAAGCAGATCACAAAAAAAAAACCGGTACAATGATAGTTGGGATGAATTAAGTTCCACGAATGGGCAATTATAAAAACTATTTCAGTGTACATTCCCTTTAAGTATAAAACAAGGAATGTGGCTTTGAAAGACCTTTTGGATGGAAAAACATATACAATAGCTCTATTAATGTGATGGTGTTCTGCAAAATATTAAGGGCATGTTCACCGCCAAAACCACTATTTTAATCTTAGAGTAGGCCATAGGTGCGCGCGTTCTCACATGTTTAATAGCTCTTAAGGGTAATTTATTTTAATGCTTTTATTTTGTATTTAGAACTTTATTAGTTTGTTGGTGTGTGATATGTGTAATAGTTGTGCGTTTGTAGTGTTGCAGTGCTTGGCCTCTTCGGACGTGTATATGAGTCTTAAAGTTAGTCACTCTAAAAAAATCATCTTTTAAACATAGGATAGATGCCCCATGCCCACCCCAAGCAGCCATGGTATTTCTTAGAAAAAAATGATTAGAATGGTTACTTCGCTGATGAATTGCCGAACTTGCAAAGCAGGGGCCTCCTGGAAGGCAAACCGATCTGTGATTGGCTGAAAAAAATGTCTGAATAGATTTTAATGCGGTTTGGCTTGTTTTAAAGCTAGAATAATGAGCAGTAACATATTCAATTATGGTTTTGGGGGATGGTTTTGGAGGGGGACATTCCGTTTTAAGTTAGGCATACACGGCATCGTTTAGTCCGATATTCAATCAGTTGATCGGAATTGTCAAAGACACTTTTCCTAGTTTTCGATTAGACCGATAGGCAAAATCGATAAAAACCTGATCGGGGCAAGCTGGAAATTTCCATCAAACTTAGAACCAGACCTTCAGAAGGTTGTTCGGAGCAAAGGTGAGGATAGTCTATCGGTTCTTCCGATTTGGATTTACGATCGTTTGGACAATCGCCAAACCAATGGGAGGAATTATTGGACCGTGTATGTAGAGTGGTGATTGACAGAGGAGAGGACAGTCCAAAAAAAAGTAGGAGGCATAAAGAGTTGAAGAACTTTGACTCTTCAAGCCAAATAAAATTAACTTAGTGACTTTGTTAATGGCAAGTACTAAAGACCTTTGTATAGGAATCGAAGGCAGGAAGAAGGGGTTTGCACACTCAATGCTACGGATAGAAATGGATGCACTGGCCCAATCTAATCCATCAAAGGACAAATAGAAGGATTCGCAGATTCCCCAGGGGATTCAACATCAAGGGCATTACTTTGGAGGTCTAATCTTTTTATTGCTTTGCTTAGTAGGGAATGGCGATCGATAGGCAGTGTGTCCAATCCCGGGGGACACCAATCGCTTTGTACAGAAACATAATTGGATGTTGGTAGAGCTAAACATGTCCGAGTGGAGTATTTTCTTGTCCCACATTGTCGGGATGGAAGTGATGGACTCGGTGGACATTGGGTGTATATTGAGAGGGTCATTGTTAGAGCTTCCAATGGAAACGGTTTGCCACCGCTAGACACTTTTGGTCGTGTGGGAACCCAGCTTTAGGCTTCCTACACATGTACGATTTTGCCAGCAAACATCTTAATACCAACCCGTTCAGGGGCAAATAATCCTACGTGTAGCGACTTCCAATAGAATGTTTGTCATCAGTCCGTGCTGGATCAGTGAAACACACTGACGCAAACTGCACAGTACAGTGACAATGAATTGGTAATTGTATGCGAAAGGTTTTACTATCTTGCATCTGGGCAGTCTTCTAATAAGCATGAGTAGGATTTGCTCCGCAGGAGGAGGAAACTGACCAGTAACACAGATAAATTACATAATGCAGTGGATTGTTCTCATACTGGAGTATCTGATCGGTAAGGACACACATATTCATTCTGTCAAAATTGATAGGAAAATCAAGCCAGTGTGGTGCATTTTGGAAGTGTGGTGTATTATATGGCGGTGCGGTTGTATTTACGGCGGGTACTGTGTATTTTATGGAGGGGGGTAGGTAGTGTAATTTATGGCGGTTGCGGTGTATTTTAGGGAGGGGTGGTTATTGGTATAGTAGCTGTGTAGGGGCGGGTTGTTGTTGTTGTATTATATGAGGGGGTGTAATTATTGGAGTGGGCGGTTGTTATGTATGTATTCTACGCTGGGGCGTGGTGGTGTATTATAGCGGGGCGGTGTTGTATATACGCCGGGGAGGTGTATTTATACGGACAAGGTGCGGTGTAGTATAGGAGGGGGCGGTGTAGTTTGTAGTATGTATTGTAGTGTAGTATAACGGAGGTGCGGGGTATTATATGCGGGGCGGTGTGGGTGTTGTAGTGTATTATATGGCGGGGCGGTTTAGTTTATTATATGGTGGTGTGGTATGAGTATTATATGGAGAGTATATGGAGGGGGCAGTGTACAGTGTATTATATGGGCGGGCGGTTGTGTTGTAGTATATAGGCGGCGGTGTATGGTGGCGGGGGGCGGCGTGTATATTATATGGAGGGCGGTGGGGGTAGTTATGGAGGCGGTATTATTGTATGTGGGCGGGTATTTTGGCGGGGCGGTGTATGGGCGGGGTGCGGGTACGTTGTATGAGGAGGCGGTTGGTGTATATTGGCGGGGGCGGGATATTGGCGGGGTGTAGGTTATGTTATGGGCGGGTCGAGTGTATGGGGTATAATGGGGGGTCGTTTTGTTGTATTGTTGTATTATATGGGTGCGGTTGTGTATGTAGGTTGTATTTATGGGGGTGCGGTGTAGTATATGGAGGGGCGGTGTATTCATATGGGGCATTGCGGTGATTATTATATGGGGTGCGTGTATAGTATATGGGGCGGGTGCGGTGTTATTATATGGGGGTGCGGTGTAGTGTATATTGGTGGGCGGTTGTATTGAGTTGTTGTATTATTATGGCGGGTGCGTGTAGTATATTGCGTGTATTTATGGAGGTCAGGTATATATGGAGGTGTTATTATGTAAGGTTGTTATTAATTATAAGGTGTATATATAACCTATAAAAGAATAAGATTGTAAGCTCTACGGGGCAGGGACCTCATTACCCTTATGTGGCAAATCCCTAGCCACTTCTATTTATATAATTTATATATCTATGTACTGAACTATCTAGTATTTATCCCCCTTATATAACTTTATTGGTTTTATACTGTACAGCGCTTGCGTCCCAGTCGGGGTCTGTTTATAAATAAACAGTAACATAACATATTGTGTTATAAAGTGTATTATATGATAATAAACAGCATTGTGTATTAAAGTGTATGCTATGATGTAAATACGCAATGTGTTATAAGTGTAGTATATGATGGATTTTAAGGGATTATGTTACAACTGAATGGCAGGGACACGTACATGTGTTGTCGAAACTCTCCCGCTGGTGGGTCCCGCCCCCTCAACAGCTGTTCGCGGCGTGACTCCTTCCCGGTTCATAGAGGACAGAAGCACGCGGACTGTGGTGACGTCAGGGGTGAGAGGTCAAGGCGGTGCGCCGTCCCCGTCTGCGATGGCGGCGTGGGTCTCGGTGGTGTGTGCGGTTTGTGTGTTGCTGTCGGTGCCGGGGGAAGGAGGTGCGGGCGGAAAACCTGTACAGTCCCGAGGACTCCTCACCTATCCTGGCCGGAGATCGGTGACCGGGTCCTGTTCAATTCCTCCAGGGCTGGTTAGCGGAGTTTTACTCATCCTGGTGCGGGACACTGCGTCAACACCCCCCATATAGGAAGGACCTGGCCCGTGATGTCCGGGGTGTGAGAGACAATGGGGGGCGGGCTACTGGAACTGATAGGGGGTGGGAACACTTATACCATTAGGAGGGTAGGGGCCTTTAACCCTATTAGGAGGGTGGTGGGGTACTCGGTATACCGTATTGAGGTGTGGGGACATACTACATTAGGGGGTGGGGGCTCTTATACATATTAGGGGTAGTGGCTCTTATACCATTATTAGGGTGTGGTAGGGGGCACTTGTACCATATAGGGTGGGGGCACTTTTATACATTAGGAGGGGGGCACTTTTACTACATTAGGGGGTGGGGGCACTTTTACTACATTGAGGGGTAGGGGCACTTTACTACATTTAGGGGGTAGGGGCACTTTTACTACATTAGGGGGGTTAGGGGCACTGTACTACAGTAGGGGGTAGGGCACTTTGTTTTACTACATTAGGGGGTAGGGGCACTTTACTACAATAGGGGGTAGGGGCAACTTTTACTACCATTAGGGGGTATGGGCACTTATACCATATAGGGGGTAGGGGCACTTATGATTACCATATAGGAGGTGGGGGCATTTATTTATACCATATTGGTTGTAGGGGCACTTATACCATATTAGTGGTAGGGGCACTTATTATACTACATTGGGGTAGGGGCACTTTATTATACCATATTAGGGGGTAGGGGTACTGTCCATATTGGGTGGTAGGGGCGCTTATACCATTAGGGGGGTAGGAGCACTTATACCATATTAGGGGGTGGGGCCACTGGGCACTTATACCATATTAGGGGGGGGGGCAGGCATTATTATACCATATTAGGGGGTAGGGGTACTTGTACCATATTGGGGGTAGGGTCATTTATACCATATTAGGGGGGGTAGGGGCACTATCCCATATTAGGGGGTGGGGGCACTTATACACCAATTCGGGGGTGGGGGGCACTATTATACCATATTAGGAGGGTGGGGGCAATTATACCCTTAAAAGAGAGGCTTACTTATAGTACCCTTAAAGGGGTTTAAGTACTTATGATAGGAGTGCTTAAGATACCCTAAAGGGGATAGGGGTACACTTTGGCACCGAGGGGGGCACTTTGGCACGGTTGAAGGGGGAAAAGGGTACACTTTGGCATGCTTGAAGGGGGCAGGGTTTACAATTGGCACGCTTTGAAGGGGGCAGGGTTACACTTTGGCACGCTTGAATGGGGCAGGGTTACACTTGGACGCTTGAAGGGGGCAGGGTACACTTGGACCGCTTGAAGGGGGGGCAAGGGTTACACTTTGGCACGCTTGAAGGGGGCAGGGGTACTCATTTCCAACTTTGAAGGGACAGGGGTACTCTTTGGTACCTTTGGAGGGGCAGGGGTATGTTTTATATCCTAATAGTGGGTAGGGGTAATTTTTATACCCTAATGAGGGTAGGGGTGCTTTTTATACCTTAAAGGGGAAGAGAGTACTCTATACCCTAAAAGGATATGGCTTAACTTACCTTAAATGTGTGGGGGTACTAAAAGATACCCTTAAAGGGGGCAGGGGGGGTACTTTTATATCCTAATAAGGGGGAAGGGCTACTTTTTATACCCTAATAGGGGAAGGGGTGCTATTTGTCCTTAAAAGGGAGGAAAGGGTATGTAACAATACATAAAAGGCTATGGCTTACTTATAGGGACCCTTAAATGGGGCAAGTCAATACTAAAGGGGCAGGGGTACTTTGGACACCCTTGAAGTGGACGGGGGTAGTAACTCGTGCTATTGGGGAGACAGTACATATTAGTACCTTGATTTAGGGAGGGGGCAATACTATATTACTGTGAATCTCTGAAGATGTGACAATGCACAATATAAAGTGTCTAGTGATGCTGCTGTGATATGGAGAAGGGGTACATGGTAATAAAGTAGTTATTTTGCTGTTGTACTTGCCAGTACTACTGGTCTATCCATGCTAGGTTTGAGTTTACCTTTGATATCCTATATGGATCGCTGCTATAGGGCTGTACCATGGAGTGTTGTTATGGGACTGTGAGTGGAAGGGGGGTAGAGATTGATCATGTGTGTGGACTCGGCACTGAAGAGAGGAAAAGTGATGGACAATGGTGTATGTAATGTTGGTTTTTATGAATGGTAAAGGACACACTAGGGAAGCTGATGGTGGTTTACCCTGGATGGTCCCACGTCTTGGAAAGGTCCGTAGCATAGTAAACTGCTCTGTACCACAGGTTGCCAGGAGGGAAAGGTAAAAATCCCAGAGAACCAACTACGTAGCCACTAGCCATACACAACATTAATCTGATATAAAACAAACAATCGATTACTACCGGTCATAGCCATCACGTCACTTCTGATTTTAATTAAATCTGATAAAGGATGAATCAGTTATACCGGTTAAGCAGGTATCATGGGTAGTGTAAAGAGGCATGTTTGTATTTATTCAACTTTCACTACCATGCTATGTGGATTAGATTCATCCACAGTCTGGGGTGGGGGTTTGTACACACCAATGTGTGACATTCCATTACAATAGGTCTACAGAGTTTGGTAAAGATGGTAGAAGAACGATTCCTTGGGGGGAAAACATTAGATCTCGTTATTGCACACAGAAATCAGACATGTATCTAACCTCAGTTTTACAAAAAATCTTTACCAAACTCCACCCCAAAGGAATCGTTCCCACCAACTTTTCCAAACTCAGTACAAGGAATCGATCCCATTATCTTTACCAAACTCAGTACAGTAAAGATGATGAGGCTGATTCTTCTACTGTTGGTTAAGGTGGGGAAAGATTCCTTTGGGCTGAGTTTGGTAATGGTGGGTGGTGAAAGATTCCTTTGGGCTGAGTTGGTAAAGGTGGGGGGAAAGATTCTTTGGGCGAGTTTGGTATGGTGGATGGAACGTTCCTTTGGCTGAGTTGGTAAAGGTGGGTGGAAAGATTCCTTTGGGCTGAGTTTGGTAATGGTGGGTGGAAAGATTCCTTTGGGCGAGTTTGGTAATGGTGGTGATGGAAACGATTCTTTGGGTGAGTTGGTATGGTGGGTGGAAAGATTCCTTTGGGTGAGTTTGGTAAAGGTGGGGGAACGATTCTTTGGGCTAAAACCAGTGGACTCCATTACCACTGGATATGGCCCATACACACATACTAGGAGAATATCTTTGGATTAATTCCCATGATGTATGGCCGCCATTAGAGTCTGTTTAAATTACCGTGTTGATTAGTGACGTGGTAAATATCCTGCCGTAAATGTTACTAAACAAACATGATCAGCTGGTAGAATCACAAGGCCAGGTTGAGACAGTCACATGCTTTGCTAGTAGGTGCCAAGTGTTGATCGTCTTTCCAGCTGATATCATGAAATCACATACAGGTTTATTCAATAAGAGATGCCCAACCAATCAGATGATATCGTTTTACTGGGTTCCTGGAGTTAGATGTTATGCAATGTTTCTGATTGGCTGGTTAAATGGGTTCACTATAATCCAGCTGTTATTATTCCCATAGAAACAGGTGCTTCCTGTACATGGTAAATTACAAGTTAAAATAATAATGATAACTTGTTTATGTCATGTTATAGGGGGGAAGGTTGGTCCGTGTACCTACAGCCTTTACTTTATAGAATGACAAATCTCATATTATAGCCCAATTTTGTGTTCTCGTCTAGTGAGAAATAGATGTATGTTACGGTATAATATCGACTATATTTGGAATTGAAATACACTGCTACTTACACGTGGTTTGTTGGGGCTTGTGTTGATGCAATAAGAATTTTTGTCTGTTCTATTCATTTGCCTCAGCCAATTGGATGTGAGTTTTAAAAGGTAGGACTACACGGCATCGATATTCCGATCAATTCAAAAGGATTATCAAAGCCACTTTGGGGTTTTCAATAGACCAATTGGTGATATCGATTGGTCTACCGAAAATAACCTGATCGGGCAAGATGGAAAAATTTCTGTCGACCCCCAACTGCCAGAGCCCGACCTTTCCGTAGTTTTCAAGCTGAAATCTATAGAAGATCGCTGGGGCAAGGTAGGGATATTCAGTAGGTTCTTCCGATCGGATTTTCGATCGGAAGAATATTGGTCTGTGTATGCCCACCTTTACCGCGTTACTGCAGTTAGTTAACATCTGATTGGTTGCTGCAGATAAGAAGCTGTTATTTTTTTATTTTTTCTCATCAGAGGGGCAGTTTAACATTCTAATAAAAGTTACTGATCAGTATTAACTTTCTGTTGATTGGTCCCTACGGACACGGTACTGTTGTCACTCCTAGGACTTCTATCTGTTGTCGTCATTCCTAGGACTTCTAATCGTTTACATTTGCAGGTAGTGTGAGGAAAATCAAATAACAAACATTACACAGACCCACAATGCAGGTCGGCCTCTGATTCCAGCCTCGTTAGGATAGTTACGTGCAAACCACTTTTATTTATTTTTCTTCTTTGTCTACGTGACTATGTTACTGGTCTAGTGAGCCACCTATGATCTGGCACATATCTAGGTATGGCATAACTTAAGGGTAGATCAAAAGTGTAGAGGTGGGTTTGGGATTTAGTTCCTCTTTAAAGGAGAACTTAAATGAAAACTCCACCCTCATAAGACATCTTTAGAAAGAATGGCCTCTAATATGTTGATATATCATAGTTTGTCCATATGATTCATTACTGTATGCCTGCTATGCTTTGGATGCCTCGTGGGAAACGAGCCATTTAGAAACCTGTACTGAGCTGTACTGAGTCTGGGCATGCTCAGAAGAGGCAGACAGGGGATAACATTGTCATTGGCTGTGATGTCAACTGTCAAATCCATAACTGACAGTTACTAACTAGAATAACCAGGAAGCAGAAACAGGGGCAACAGGACATTGTGCAGGATTTCAGGTTAGATTACACCTTTCACATGTCAAACTATTACGTTAGGGTTTTGGGGGGTGATTTACTGTATGTAAGTTTTCATTTTATGGTGGACTGCCCTTTAACTTGTTTTTTTTTCCTCTTATCTTTGTGTGAAAGCTTTCTACCTAGGAAACCCGTACATTGTAGTTCGGTACGTGTAAGTAAACTAAGGTTTCCCTGCCAGTCCAACTTGCAGTAACAGCCCATCCTTGCAGCGGAGGACAAACCACCCTGTGGGTATGGATAAGGGTTGAGAAGAGGGGGGTGGATATGGACAACACTGACCCAGTATCATTGATTTTTTCCGGTATCTTGTTTGTTTAGAATCAAATTGTCTAAATTGTCTCTATGTTTATTTTTTCTACCAATCCTATAAAAGTAAAGACGTTTGTCGTTCTGTACGGACGCTGGACCCACCTGCTCGCTGGCCATGTGATTTTTTTTTTAGCCGGTGTGTGTGCGTGGGGGGGGGGGGCATTTCAGTACAGAATCGGGGGTTTACTGGTAATCACGTAACGGACATTAATGATTACAGTCAACCAGTCTTTCCCCAGTAAAAAACATAACCCCGAATGGCTTCTGATAGCGTCACAACTTTACCCATGATAGTCACTAGTAAATCTGTGCCACGCTGCCATTTCCTATTATGGCTCCGTACTATATTGGACTGGGCGAGTATCGCCATGTTTGTCAATAGGTGGCACTTGTAAATGAAACCTGATATTTATAGGTTATGTAATGTGACCCGACCTATAAAAATCTGATCAGGATTCAGAACCAAATATTCCCTACGTGGCTGTTTCCCTTTATATATGTGAACTCCGACGTCAGATCGGTATAATTAGGCCAAACATGTTTGATTAGGTAATACACAGAAAGACAAAATGTATATAATCAGTTTCTGGCAGGGGAAAATGTTTACAAGGAATAGAATAGCAATCTTATTTCTCAGAGGATTCTGGGTTTGGACCTGTTTATCTACTGTGTTGTGTGATGTAATAAGTCTAGATTATACAACAACACTATGTTAACATTGAATACGTGGGGTAATACAGGGTATAGAAATCCCAAATAGCCAATGAAACTAGATTTTGTACCTGGCAACTAAAGCTAGGTACACACCTAGCGATTTTTCCTCCTGACCAACCGTTCATTACTTTCGACCGGTCGGCCAGGAGGAAGGACTGTCGGTCGCGGCAAAAAGCAGCCGTGTCCGACAGTTTCACGACCGATCGTGTGGTCCATAGAGGACAGCACGATCAGACGAGGTTTTCCACCATGTCCGATCGCTCTTACGTCCGATTCGGACGAACGATCGGTCGGACATGGCCGCATTCGGATACGATATTTCGGTCCGATCAACCGATACACTAAATTATCAGTTGATCGGACCGAAATATCTCATCGTGTGTACCGAGCTTAACTTTTTAAAGGGTTGTTCTATAAATGCCCGTGGAACTGTACTAAATAAGGTAGAATGGATTTTTCTGACCAGCTCCTGATATCAAACAATAATTTGTCCAGCCCAAGGGTAATAGTTTTAATGGTACTTTGTACATGGGGGTAATAGTTTTAATGGTACTTGTACATGTGGGTAATAGTTTTAATGGTACTTTGTACACGGGGGTAATAGTTTTAATGGTACTTGTACAAATATCTAATAAATTTATACAGAGATCCCAAATGTTACCCAGATCTAGTCCCGCAATCATTTGAACTCTCAGCCCTTTAAAATCTTTTCGGAACATTCCATGCACATCATAAAGGCAATGATTTATCTTAGTTCACTCTGGTGCCTTTTAAAACCAGATGTTTAAATCCTGCACTTGTGAAGATCATGCTATTGGAGACTATAAATCCTTATCACAGGGAGAGATCTAAGTAATGTTTGTACAACAGCGAGAGGTCTTATGGTGGTGGAATCAGATGTGTATATGATCTGGGTTATAGACTGAATAGAAGGGAACTGCAGACCCTCTTAACTAGAAGAGAGCACAATCCATCTGGCAATCTGTGACCCAGGCTTTTAACTAGAGACAGTCGGCCATTGTCACAAAGCATTAACATTTAAGGCGTCACATGGTTGTATGGATCTCGGCAATAGATGAGAAGGGGCAAGGCAGAAGACTCCATGTGTCCCATCACACAAGAGACTATTTTCCCTTTGTGTTCCATAGAATGTGGCCCATCTGTGCTCAGTTATGTCAGCTGTTGGCTTCTCTGTTATAACGGAAATCGTCACTCAGCCGTCACTTTGTATTGACTCAAATGCCACCAGGCCACTTGCCCAGGGTATTATAGTTATTTATTTTTTAATGGGAGGTGAATAAGATATAGTACTTGCCATTTAAATCCTTTTAACCATCCGAACAACCAACGTTAGGGACTCCTGAATACACATTATGGCCAGTGGGTACGACATGGTCGTGTGTTCATTCATGAAGTCTATGAGGGATGTGTTCACTAATCAGAAACGTTTTGCTTAATGAGCTGCCATTGTGGTTGGTTTTCCTGTTATGGGCAAAAGAGAAAGAAATTCCCCCATAGTCAGGATCATTTATTCAAACAGAAAAATGGTTGATTTGTCCCATTGATTGACATGGAAGTAAATTCCTAAATATCTTTTATGCTCCTCTCTCCCTTAAAGTATAAATGCTAGCGGTATCTTAATGTAGTGTAATCCGCTGTAACCTGCTGGACTAAAGACTTTGGTACACGGCTACACACGTGAGAATATTTTGTACACATTGTGCACACCAGGGTGAGCAGGAGAGCTAGTACACATGCTCCTTGCAGAAGGGCAGTGTGTGTGGCGGTGAGGAAGGCGGGCATGTGTGGCGGTGAGCAGGAGGGCAGTGTGTGGCGGTGGCAGGGGCGGGCAGTGTGTGAGGTGAGCAGGCGGGCAGGTTGTGGCGGTGAGGAGGGGGCAGTGTGTGGCTGGTGAGGAGGGGGCAGGTGTGGCGGTGAGAGAGCGGGCAGTGTGTGGCGGTGAGCAGGCGGGCAGTGTGTGGCGGTGAGGAAGGCGGGGCAGTGTGTGGCGGTGGAGCAGGCGGGCAGTGGTGGCGGTGAGCAGGCGGGCAGGGGCAGTATGTGGCGGTTGAGTACCGTCTTATAACCTGTATTATTCTGACTGTTCGGTAACACACCCGCCCTGTTCCTGTATGTCTATCAATGCCTTGTAATTAGATGGTGTGGCTGTGAACATATGGCAGCTTAAAACAACAGGTCAGATTTCAGTCCATCTTCTCTGGTATTAGTGGCCGTATTCGTAACAATGGAATTGGAGCACTCCTATACCGTAGTAAGGATTTTATATGTTATTAAAGATCCTGTGGGTTTTCTCTGTCTTGGGTATAAAAAAAACAGCTTAGTCCAAAAAATCCATTTGGCATCGCCACATACTCAGTAAAATGCA
The DNA here is from genome assembly GCA_019447015.1 of Hymenochirus boettgeri. Taxonomy (NCBI): domain Eukaryota; kingdom Metazoa; phylum Chordata; class Amphibia; order Anura; family Pipidae; genus Hymenochirus; species Hymenochirus boettgeri. The sequence goes on along the minus strand of CM033476.1, from coordinate 115,925,220 downwards.
TTTTAATGCTCCATTTCTTCTGTAAAAATTTCTTGTGTTTCCCCCGACAGACTGGGAACCTGCCTCCGGATCGGGGTGTTAGACTGTGCGGTGGAGGAGAATTATGGGATTTGCAAAGAATTCGTGTGTCACCTTATATCCTACGTTTCGGGTAAGTGTCTCCCTCATAGCGTCTGTATAAGATGGAGATAGGGGTAAACGAGGAGAGTTGACCAGGCTCTATAGAGTATGCTTAGCGCGTCCCGCACAACTATAGGTAAATTCCAAGTAATCAATGCGGTGGGTCGGGTCCTAGTGGTTATGAATGGGTTACGAGGTTTAACGCCTCTTTAACAAGGTCAAATATAATCACGCAAACATTCCTGGAAATAGATTGTCTTTGAATAAAATGCACGTCTCTCTTCCTATTTTGTATTAACTCCCCTTGATAATCTGGTTAGAATCTTTAACAGTGGGCTTTTTCTTTTTTAAACAATGAATAAAGTTCTTATCTTAAATGGTGCTAATTTAGCCCCAACCAATCAGATGTTAGCTTTAAAGGTAAATAGATCTGTTGGTTGGGGCAAAATTAGCACCATTTAAACGATAAGAACTTTTATGATACCTTTATTTCTGTAAGTCTGCTGTATAGTTGCACAGTACAATCCCCCATAATGCATTGCAGCCATTGAAACCTTATAGCGTAATTCTATTGAACCTCTGAGTATATAGAATTCACAAGGACATGTTAGTGTACTCCAAGGAATCCCTATAGAATTATAATGACTGGCTGTATTAGGACGTGAACCGCATGTTAACAAATGTATTATTATACTAGACATAGATACGTCTCTAGCGCACTATTCACTTACCCATCAGTATAGGATTATTCCTTATTCTGACGGAAGGCTTTGGATATTCTGGGACAAACCATTCAGGAATTTCTGATATGTCGTTTTTTTTAGTTCTTTAAAGCCTTCACAAAGGAGTTTACACAAGGAGAAAATTATAAAGGTAACTTGATGACGTGTATGTTTGGATTAAGGAAATCTGTGACTGTTTAATCTGTGTTTAGTTAGTATTTGTGCGACATGTACAGTTCGGGTAAAATGGGGCATTGGTGATTTAAAACCATGTCTTTTGTTACGACGGTGTTAAAGGGCATGTCATTCTTAAAACAAGAACTGGCCAACCCTTCCTGATTACTAACCAGATATTTAAGGAGTAAGTGGCTCCTCCCTCCATGCTGTCAATCAAGGCTGTAACTGCTGACTTCCCAACCAATGACTGACTGCTGTTTCACCTGTCTGCCTCTTTGCACATGCTCAAGCTTTAAAAAGCTCATTGAGCAGAGGGAGGAGGACAGATTCCTTTGCCAGAAATTAATAAAACTTATCATTAATATCTGGTTCAAATACAGTAATAAACTGGTAAAAACATCAATAGGGGTTGCGGTCAGATAACTGACAAGTCTCCAGTGTTTTGTTTTATTAATGGACAGGCGCTTTAATCTTAAACAAAAGTTTTTTTGAAAATAAAAGGCTGGGTAGTCTAGGTAATTACCATGTTTCCAAGGCAGCACTTTTAGTGAATGTCACCACATTACTGCTTTCGGAGCATTACATGAGTTCTGAAACATATGCAACATACATTCTGAAGCAATCCCATTCTAGCAGCAGCTTTTTCTTGTGTGATAATTCTGCAATGTGAATAGTTAGAGCTCTGTAAATGGGATCACCTGTAAAATGATAATTTCTAGCACCACGTGTGCCTTCCCATTGGTCAGGCCCTGGACAGAGGGAGAGGGTGGGCTCTGACCATGTGAATGAGCATAAAAAGTCACTGGTAATTAGCAAACGCAGTGGTGAGGACTGAGTTTAGGTCCTCGCCTTGGGTACTTTATGTTAATGAAAATATAATTGCCCTTTAACAGTGTGTGTATTGTAGAAATGGGCTGTTTGTTGTATTGGTGCGTACGGTTGGCACTGAATGTTAGACATTATAGAGCTTATGAACCAAAGTGCAAAAGTGTGCTTTTAACTTGCAACAATCAGATGTTAGCAAATGTTTTCTAACTTAAGTAGACCAGTAAAGAAGTAATATCTCATGGTTGCTACAAATAAAGAGCAGTAAAGTTTTGCCCCACTGGGTACATAATCCCTCGTCTTAATACCATTCACACTGCCATACAGCTGGGGGTAGAGCGTGATGTACAGAGAGTACGTCAAGCAATTATCGATTTCCTACAGAAGATACGCCAGAAAAAAAGCCCAGAATGTGCCCCTCGTTAGAACCCATTAGGTGAGAAAAAGATTCCTTTTCTTTCATTGATTAACATTTTTTTAAAAAATCTGTTTTTTTTCTTGCCCTTATCTATCTAACACGGTTGGAAGGGTCAGCAAACATAAGGCTGGAAGTCGGTGTGTTTATAATAAGTAAATTTGCCAGAGATAGAATTAATAAATATTGTGTGAGTGCTTGAATGAAACTTCTTTGAACATGTTTATTGTAGTGGAGGTTCTTTTTAATGCCAGGCTGGAAGTATAGTAATAATATTCTACCCTCATTTAACAATGTGGGTTATGGTTTCACACTTTGATTTGTTTTTTAGTTTTACTTTGTCAGCTCGAGTGAGATTAGATTCAATCTTCTAAACCAAAAGCAATCCCATTACGTGGCCATAGTCTTTGAAAGTGAGGACTGTATGTAGGGGAGAGGTAAGGATACACTGTAGAGGACTCGTATGTGGGCGAGAGGTAAGGAACACTGTAGAGGACTTGTTTTTAGGACAGAGGTAAGGGTACATTTGGAGACAGGGAGGAGGGGAGGACAGAGGAAGGGTAAGGAAAGGGAAGCCAGTGGGAGGAAGAGGGAGAGGGTAGGACAGGAGGGGACCGGGAAGGGTAAGGACTGAAGAGGGAGAGGAAGGAAAGAGAGTGAGCTGAGGAGGAGAATGCGAGAGTATGGAAGAAGGGAGGAGGTAAGAGGCATAACAGGTAGAGAGGAGGTATGAGGGTGGAGGAAGAGAGAGACAGAGGTTAGAGGAGTGGTGCGGGAGATGAGGAAAAAGTAAGGCAAGGAGTGAGAGGAGGATGAGAGGGTGGAAGAGTAGAGAGATGACGGAGGATAACGTAAGGAAGAGGCCAGGAGAGGAGGGAAGAGGAAGAGGGGAAAGGAGAGGAGATAAGAGAGAGGAAGAGAGCGAGAGGAGAGGACCTAGTAGAGAGAGAGGGAAGAGTAGGGTACAAGGCGGAGGAGGGTCGTATGTAGGGCGAGAGGGTAGGGTACACTTTGGAGGAGTCGTATGTGTAGGGCGAGAGGTAAGGATACACTGTAGAGGACTCGTATGTAGGGGGAGAGGTAAGATACACTGTAAAGGACTCGTCTGTAGGGCGAGAGGTAAGGATACACTGTAGAGGACTAGTATGTATGGCGAGAGGTAAGGATACATGTAGAGGACTCGTATGTAGGGGAGAAGGTAAGGATACACTGAAAGGACTGAGATGTAGGGCGAGGAGTTTAAGGATACATTGTAAAGGACTCGTATGTAGGGCGAGAGGTAAGGGAGGTACACTGTAGAGGACTCGTATGTAGGGTGAGAGGTAAGGATCACTGTAGGGACTCGTATGTGGGAGAGAGGTAAGGATACACTGTAGAGGGACTAGTAGTTATGGCGAGAGGTAAGGAACACTGTAGAGGACTCGTATGTAGGGCGAGAGGTAAGGATACAATGTAAGGACTCGTATGTAGGGCGAGAGGTAAGGATACATTGTAAAGGACTCGTTATGTAGGAGAGAAGGTAAGGATACAATTGTAGAGGACTCGTATGTAGGGCGAGGAGGTAAGGATACCACTGTAGGGACTGTATGTAGGGCGAGGGGTAAGGATACACTGTAGAGGGGACTTGTATTTGGACAAGAGGTAAGGGTACACTTTGGAGGATCGTATGTAGGGCGGAGGTAAGGATACCATGTAAAGGACTGTATGTATGGCGAGAGGTAAGGATACATGGTTGAAAATATCATGTAGGGCGAGAGGGAAGGATACATGTGAGCACTGTATGTAGGACAGTCATGAACAGCGGAAGAGGTAGCTCACCGGTCCACTACAGTTCTTAATGAATGGATCTCTTATGTGAAAGAAACAGGTCTTTATGGATGCAGATATGTGAGGAAGGATACACGTGTTAGAGGATTAACGTACTGTCGGGGGAGAATACAGGGAGACGTATTAGGAGGGAAGATCAATAGACTTTATGTAGGGCGGAGAGTTTCGGTAGATGTAGGGGAAGGATACATGTCTGTAGGACTTTTAGTAGGCGAGAGGAAGGATCATGTGAGAGGACTTAGTAGGGCGAGGAGGGGTAAGGATACATGTTTAAGGGAATTCTCTATGTGCTTGAAGAAGGGAGTACAACCTAGAACTGTTGACCAGACAAAAAAAAAAGAGTAAATACCCTGTGAGACTTGTATGTAGGGCGAGAGTGGGGCGAGATACAATGTTGAGACTTATGTTAGGTGCGTAAGGAGGGAAGGCACGAATGTGAAGATTATGTAGGGGCGAGCTGGGGGAAGATACAATGTTGTAAGACTGTATTAGGGCGAGAGGGGAGGATACAATGTTGAAGACTGTATGTAGGGCGAGAGGGAGGTACCATGTTGAAGATTGTAGGGCCTGGGAGGGAAGACCATGTGAAGACTTTATGTGGGCGGTGAAGGATCATTGGCTAGTTAGGGCGAGAGGGAAGGATACAGTTGAAAGACTCCATTGTAGGCGAGAGCAAAATGAAGTAGTAAAAGCAGTTAGAGGAGGTAGATTACAAGATAGCATGGAAGGAGAATAGAATCGACCAACTGATAGGGCTGTGGTAGGTAGATACAAGTAGGGCGGGGATAGTAGAAATACAGAGTAGGGGCGTGGAATAGGTATCATACCAGTCGGGCTTGGTGGGTAGCAAATAGACAAGGTAAAGACGTTTTAAGACTAAGCAGTAGCTGGTAGAATACTAGTAGGGTGAGATAAAGGAGTGAGTAGGAAGGGCAGAATAGCTGGTAATATATACAGTAGCTGGTAGATATACATAAGAGGTAGCTGGATATATAGTATAGATGGTAGATGTATAAAAGTGAGGTAATAACGGGTAGATATATACAGAGATGGTAGATAAATAGTGACGGATATTATAATAAGTAATGATAGATAGGTGATAGATAATACAGTAGCTTGGTAGATAGATGGTGTAGATATATACAGTAGAAGATAGAGACGATACAGTAGATGAATAGATAGAATACGAACAGATAGATAGAGGATAGATAGATATATCACGTAGATGGTAGATAGATAGATCAGTAGCCTGTAGAAGATATACAGTAGATGATAGATAATAGATAGATGATAGATACCAGTAGATAATAGATACAGTAGATGAATAGATAGACCAGACGGATAGATGATATATAGATACATTACTGATAGAATAGATGATAGTATTATTACAGGTAGATGATAGAATAGATAGATAAGTAGATGATAGAAGTATAGATAGATACAGTATATGATAGATCAGATAACAGTATGATAGATAGACTAGATCAGATACTAGATGATTGATAACAGTAGCTACAGTAGCGGATAGATAGATATATACCTTCTGTAGATAGCAGTAATGATATACGTAGTTAGATATATCAGTAGATATGACTAGATATATATACATTAGATGATAGATAGATAGATAGATAGATACAGTAATGATAGATAAATGATAGATAGATAATACAGTAGATGATAGAATAGATGATAGTAGATAATACAGCTAGATGATAGATAGACAGACAGATAGATAGATCCAGTAGCTGATAGATAGATGATAGATATCATACAGTTAGATGATCAGAAATACAGTAGCTGGTTATATAGACAGACAGAGATCTTCTACACCTGTTGTCCTTGGAATTGCAATTGAGTGTAAGCTTAATGTAAGGTGGGAGCTGGTTTCAATAGGAAGCTCAGCGTAAAGCCTACCCGTTAAAATGCTGAATTCCGCAATGGAAGAACATGAGTAACATAGTAACAGAGTAATGAAGGTTGAATAAAGACATTCGTCCTCCAAGTCCAACCTATTCCCTTTTGTTTTTTTTTTTTTTTTGTTTTTTTAGACCCTACTAACAGTTGATCAGAGGAAGCAAACAAACCCCAGCTAAAAAACGAGGGGGGGAAAAATCCTATCCGATCACCAACACGGCAATCGGAAGTTCCCTGAGATCACAGGACTATAGATTAATACCAGTAATTCTCAATATTTTTAGTTTTGAGAACTTATCCAGGCCTTTTTTAAAGTTATTCAATGAACCTTGCCATTACCACCTCTGCTGGAAGACAGTTCCACAGTTTCATCCACAGTTCTCACTGTAAAGAAACCTCTCCAACTTGAAGATGAAACTTCTTTCTCTCCAACCTTAAAAGGATGTCCACGAGTCCTCTGATATGACCTATTAGTGAACAATGCACCAGAGAGTTCACTTATGGGCCATATAATATATTTTGTATAAGGTTAAGGTTATCATGTCCCTACGCAACGCCGCTTCTCCAATGTAACAGCCTAACTGTTCTCTCTGCCGCATATTCAAGCCCCTCCATTCCCCTTCTTAATTTAGTTGCCGCTTCTCTGGACTGCTTCCATTTCCAAGATGTCCCTTTTTATATGGATTCAAAACTGAGCATATTCCAATGAGGCCTTACCAGTGCCTTGTAAAGAGGAGAATAATTTTTTCTCTCTTGAATCTATTCCCCTCTTTATATCAAGACAATATCTTGCTAGCTCTAGCTGTTGCACACCTGGCTAAAAAGAAAAAGGAACAACCCCAAAAAAAAATGAAAGGATGCTGTTTGCTACAGCTAAGTCTGTTATCTACCAGAACCCCCAAATCTTTTTCCATTTCAGATGCACCTAACACAGAGTTATTTATGTGTAGGTGGCACAGGGATTATTAAATCACCTTAATCCCAAGCATCACTTACATTATCAACATTGAATCTCATCTGCCATTCTCTCGCCCATTTTGATAATCTATTACTAGGTCTGCTTGCAGCACTTGCACATCATGGAAGTTTCCAAAGCTCTGGCATAATTTAGTGTCACAGCAAACACAGAGACCTTGCTCTCAATGCCCCATTCTAAGTGTCATTTATAACAGATTAACAGAAGCGGGCCCCAGTACAGAACCCTGAGGAACTCCGCTTAGAACTTTAGCCCACATAGATTGTAGCTCCTTACCACCACTCTCTGTTTGCGGTCCAATAACCAGTTTCTCTATCCATGAACAATGTTTTTCTTCAAGGCCAACAGTCCTCAGTTTTATTAGTCGCCTATGTGGCACAGTATCAAAGGGCTTTTGCAAAATCCAAATATACCACATCCACAGCTGTGCCTGAATCTAACTTCTTACTCACTTCTTCATAAAAACCAATAAATTGTGCGGCAGATATTTCTCCATAAATCCATGCTGACTACTACTAATAAGATGATCTCTGGAGACAAAGTCAAGGATAGATCCCTTAACAAAGTTCCATCACCTTCCCTACCACTGATGTTAGCTACAGGTCTATAGTTACCAGGCTGGAACGACTACCCTTTTTTGAATATTGGTATTTACATTGGCTTTTTCCAATCCAGCGCGGCACATCCCCAGACAAAACGAATCTGAACAGATGAGACCCAGTGGTTTGTAGAACTGAATAAGCCTTTTTAAAATCTAGGATGCAATCCATCTGGTCCTGGCGCTTTATTGATATTACCTTTGTCTAATTGATTCCGTACCATATCCTCTGTTATCCAATGTGAAAAACTTCATTTCCTCCCTGCACATTGTTACAATCCCTACTGTAAGGATTCTCAACAGTAAAACCGATGTAAAAAAACGGTTTAGACAGATTAGCCTTTTCGGCATCCTCTACAACCACCTCAGCCCATTATTTAATGGTCCCACATTCTCAGTCCTCATTTTTTAACCATTTATATACTTAAAAAACATCTTGGGGTTGGCTTGCTTTGTTCGGCAATCCGTATTCATTTTCTATTTTAGCTAGTTTAATTGCTTTCTTGCACTCTTATTACAACTTTTGAAGGTCCCTGTAAGCCTTTCTGTGCCTTCTCTTTCAAAATTTTAAAAGCCCTTTTCTTTTTTTCCATTCACTCCCTTTTACCTGAGCATTAAGCCATGCAGGAGGGACCTAATTTTTTACACTTGTTTCCTAAAGGTACCGATTTGGAAATGTTTAGTTTAATATCCCTTTAAAAGTGGTCCACATCTGCTCAGTATCTTTACCTAGAAACAGTTCCCCCCAGTCTATGAGCAGAGCGATTCCTTTAAAGCATAAAATTAGCTTTCTAAAGTTAAAAGTTTTTGTTAAGCCAGTGCACTTTAGTTTCTGCAACCTATATTAAATGACACTATATCATGGTCACTATTCCCTAAGCTCCCATTACCTTCATCTCCAAAATGAGCTCTTGGTTATTAGATATCACCAGATCCAACAACGCATTCTTTCTAGTAGGAACTCTACCATCTGTGAAAGAAAATGCTCATAAGGAAATTTAAGAACTTTATACCTTTTGAGGTGCTGGCAGTTCCCATTACTCCAATCTATTCAGGGTAGTTTAAAATCCCCATAACCAGAACAGCCCCATACCAGCAGCCTCGCCAACTGCATAGGAGATTCATTCCACCTCTTCCCGGAATTTGGGCGGCTTATAACACACTCCAACAATTAATTTACCTACCTTCTTGCTTCTGTACACAGTTCCACCCATAATGTTTCTGCCGCATCGTTTGCCTTCCCCATCTATTCCATCTTTTAAATTTGGCTTCAATTCCTGTTTGAACATACATACATACTCCTCCTCCTTTCTTATTACCTCGTCATGTCTAACTAATAAGGAGTACCCTTCAATATTTACTGGTCCGTCGTGGTGGGCCT
>CM033476.1:115782940-115916234 GCA_019447015.1 Hymenochirus boettgeri | reverse complement strand
TGTGGCCTTTTGCCGGAAACACATCAGTCTGGCAGCTCCCGTTGGACATGACTGGTCCATGTAATTAGGTAAATGGGGAGTGTTTAATCGGGGTAACATGGACCCACAATTCATTGGGAAAGTAGAAATGAGAATTAGAATGTTCTGTGTTTCTAACTGCACCATCCCTTATTCAGGCAGAAATTACTCACCTACAAAACATCTACAGTGCTGCCCACCTGGAACGGAAGCTGCTACTGCGCCAGCACAGGGAAGTTTTGCGGCTGCGTCAGTCAGTGACTCGGGTCCAGGAGGAACTGCAGAGAAACTCAGAGGTACAAGGGAAACTGCATCTCATTGGAGGAGAGAAAAAACGCAAAAGCAACAAAAAAAATGGGGATGGGGCAGAACTGTAACTCTCACCCCTATGCATCGTATCCCAATTTTATTTTTAGTTTTCAGGTCCAGTTCTAGTTAGTGCAGCAGAACCCACAGTAGCAGGTGATGGGGACACCCAGTCGGCCATATCAGATGTCCCGGAGGATGATGGGGGATTTCTGGAGGACGAACTGCTCTGTAGCAACGCCAGGTACATGTTTGTCTTACACACAGGATGTTGTTGAACTGTACAGAACTCTTGGTGCTGCATGGCAAAAATAGTGCAGTAACAAGTTCTACCACTAGGAGCAGCAGACAGCTATATTACTGACTTTATAACGTTCATTGTTTATAGTTCATGTTATAAACAAAGACAAAGTTAAGATTTAGTCTTTGATTTTTCTATAGTTTGCACGACTGGGAGACCATGGCAGGCCGTGAACACTATCACAATGTTCGTCTGGGAAGTAGAACACAAGGTATTGTGGGTATAAAGCCTAATAATCCACTCTCATTTGATCTGGAAATAATTGGTCCTTAGCAGGATCTCAAACCATGGTCACATATCTGTGTGTTTGTTTCGATTGGCATTGAAGTGGAGCTAGAAACAATTTGCAGCCAATCAGAACATTGCAATGTTAGCAGGGTCAACAAGTCTGCAGCCAATCAGAATATTCCAATATTGGCAGGGTCAATAAGTATGCAGCCAATTAAAACATTCCAATATTGGCAGGGTCAACAAGTCTGCAGCCAATTAAAACATTCCAATATTGGCAGGGTCAACAAGTCTGCAGCCAATCGGAACATTCCAATATTGGCAGGGTCAACAAGTCTGCAGCCAATCGGAACATTCCAATATTGGCAGGTCAACAAGTCTGCAGCCAATCGGAACATTCCAATATTGGCAGGGTCAAACAAGTTGCCAGCCAATCGGAACATTCCAATATTGGCAGGGTCAACAGTCGTGCAGCCAATCGGAACATTCCAATATTGGCAGGGTCAACAAGTGTGCAGCCAATCGGAACATTCCAATATTAGCAGGGTCAACAAGTCTGCAGCCAATCAATCAAAATCTACGAAACTTTTCGTGGACCAATGTTTTTATATAAACGGCACGGCCACACTGCGCCGCAAATGCAATCGCACACACATTTGCACGCCATTTAGGATGTTAGAAGAAAATCGCAATGTGGTCTTTTACGAAGTATTTTGATTATTTTGACTTTGTGAATACGCTTTTTAAACAAACAGCGCTGTAGTAATTGAACTTCTCTCTTTTAATCCGTTCGCCACGAAAAAAACACTGCTATTTCCCCCGTCTATCCACCCCGGCCTGAATGCACGCAGTTATAATGATAGATGTTTTTATCTAAAAGGATTTATTACCGCCCCTAGCGCATAAATAAAAATATTAACCTACATAGCGTGTCAGAAAAAGTTTCACCGAGAAATAATGCATTACAGATGGAGTGGGGAATCGCTATCCCTCACAGACGGTGTTGGAGCCCACGGCGAAGTCCATTCACAATAATCCATCTCATCTCAATCAGACAATCTCCGAGTCTCGGGAAAATCGGCACAATGATTCAAAGGCAAGACTGCTGCAATGTATCCTTATTTAACATTTTCATATGTACGTTGGAAAGGGAACATCTGTGAATGTCAATGAATTTCCCAGTCCGTGCTGCATGAATGTGCCAATCCCGCACACAGCATGCTGGGAAATGTAGTTTTAAAGGGCAAGTTTGACCCCTTTATTTAAATCTGTATATAGCTAAATTATCCACCCCCACCCCCATCCCAGGCGGTTGTACTTACCTTGCTGCCCAATGCAGCGATATTCCTGGTGATCTTCCCTAGCCTTCACCCTTGTGGAACGTGCAAGCTCTTTAAGAGCTTGCACATGTGCAGATCAGGTGCCACAGGGAACAGCTTTCCTGAAATAGAGCAAATCACTGTAATACAAAATTCTATCATTCAACAGGAGAGATGTGCAGCCGTATACCTCTTTATTATTGAATTCTTACTCATTCCAGCATCTCCTTGGAGGTTGCTGGGAAATGTAGTGTAAAAACCGTTTGAGGGCTTGAATTATTTAGGACAATATGTGCAAGATTTCCCCACTTTTTTTTTTAAAGGGGGAATATGGCCTGACCGCACAGTAACCATTAATATTCAGTACTTGTCCTTTAATTAGGAGATGATCGTCTGTCCTGATGAGGATCAGTCGCCTGTAATGAATATTGAAAGGCAGTCTGGATCTCGTCTAGAACAATGGTAAATATAATTGGCTGGCCTGTCAGTCATGTGATCGATTGTTTAAGGTGCTGCTCTTGCTAATGCTTCAGGAATAAAGGGAAAGTTTTCTCATATTCACACTGTCTAACTTTCATTTATTAGGCTTTAACAATATTTATAATATACATGTTATCTGCACATCAGGTTTCTTATGTAGATTAATAGATACATGGTAATGGTGCCTAGAAAAACAATCTCTGTGCAGCCAAAGGGCACCATTCTGTAGGTGCTTGTGCTGATCAGTCAGTATGGCAGCTCCCACCCAAAAGTATAAATATACAGAGAAGGAATGTTCTGTACATACAATAAGCTATACCCTCATACTGTACTGTCTAAGGGAAACAATATGGCAGCTCCCAACCATATGTATAAATATACTGAGAAGGAATGTTCTGTACACACAATAAGCTATACCCTCATACTGTACTGTCTAAGGGAAACAATATGGCAGCTCCCAACCATATGTATAAATATACTGAGAAGGAATGTTCTGTACATACAATAAGCTATACCCTCATACTGTACTGTCTAAGGGAAACACTATGGCAGCTCCCACCCATATGTATAAATATACAGAGAAGGAATGGTCTGTACATACAATAAGCTATACCCTCATACTGTACTGTCTAAGGGAAACAATATGGCAGCTCCCACCCATATGTATAATTATACAGAGAAGGAATGTTCTGTAAATACAATAAGCTATACCCTCATACTGTACTGTCTAAAACAATATAGCAGCTCCCACCCCTATGTATAAAATATAATATACAGAGACGGAATGCTGTATACACAAAAGCTATACCCTCATACTGTACTGTCTAAGGGAAACAATATGGCAGCTCCCACCCATATGTATAAATATACAGAGAAGGAATGTTCTGTACACACAATAAGCTATACCCTCATACTGTACTGTCTAAGGGAAACAATATGGCAGCTCCCACCCATATGTATAAATATAAATATACAGAGAAGGAATGTTCTGTGCACACAATAAGCTATACCCTCATACTGTACTGTCTAGGGGAAACACTATGGCAGCTCCCACCCATATGTATAAATATAAATATACAGAGAAGGTCTGTGCACACAATAAGCTATACCCTCATACTGTACTGTCTAAGGGAAACAATATGGCAGCTCCCACCCATATGTATAAATATACAGTGAAGGAATGTTCTGTACACACAATAAGCTACACCCTCACACTGTACTGTCTAAGGGAAACGATATGGCAGCTCCCACCCATATGTATAAACACTGGCATGGATCGTTCAATATACCAGTAGTTTGCATTGTGGTACATTTTAGCCGATGACTGAATTTGAAACATTTTAATTTCAGGAATCTAGTGAAAACGCAAAACACAGAGCAGCGTCCAGGTAAGATTAGATACGTGATGTAATACAGGGTTACTGGAGATGCTAATAGTATTAGATACGTGATGTAATACAAGGTTACTGGAGATGCTAATAGTGTCAGCATGGAGTCCGTTATGTCCTAATGATCAATTCACACCCTGGACACCTTAACTGTATCGATAAAGCTAAGTCCAGACAAAAGGATCCCTGCTTCCGACCCCCAACATATGTCTGTCATAGACTAGAATCCGTTTGTGTACGGGCAATCGGGCACGCGTCATGTAAGATCTGGCAGGGTAGGATCACCCACGCCCCTGGACTGATCGGCAGACCGGAATTGTGCAGGGATCCCTGTGTGTGAATTATCCAGAGTCCCATATCAAACTGCTGCATTATAGGTACAGTAAAGCTGTAGGATGAAGTTCCTCCCTAGCCTCTTGCAGTACATGATTTACATAAGATACTGGGACATTGTGTGTAGGTAAATTTCAGCTCTTGCACCATTAAAGGGAAACTTAATATGTGCATACAAAACAAATATTCCTAATTAATGACCTATGAGTCTTTACCAGAATCATTAACCGTATCCTGATTGGGTGACATGAAATCTACCTAGGTTTTATCCAATGTTGTGGTTACATATCTATATAATGTATTATCTGTCTATATATAATATAATTCATGGGCAGTAAGAATGGCCATTTTGTGTTGATTTGCAGATCTCTTGGATAATGTGACTTCAGAGCCGAGCAGCCTCCACGGAAGAGAAGAAGACGTTGAACTTCATCCTTCTCTGGCGGAATTTCACAAAGTTTCTGCCATACTCATAAACATCTGTGAAAGTTCTTTGTCGACTGTGGAAAGAGAAGATAAGGCTGAAGATACCGAGAGTGGAGATTCTGAAGTTTTTGATATGGACCCAGTCGAGATACCAAGCCAAGAACCTATAGCTATGGCAGAAGACCCACTTCCAACTCGGGAATTATCTTGTCAGGAGTTCAGTAGATCCATAGCTACATTGGAAGATCAGAATTCCCTGGAAAAAACTTCTCTTCTGGATGCTTATTTTCAAATAGAGTCAACAGAGGACAGAGAAGACTTCTCTCCTCTTCTTAATGGTCAAATTTTGAGGCATGATCATGATTGTGTGATCTCTTGTAAAAATGAGCCTCTGAGTGAAAGTTTTCCACGTGTTTTAGTTTCCTCTACAGCAGGACCTTGTGTTGACATCAGTCCCAAAAATAAAGAACTGGGGAAGAACCCTGAAATGTTAGTGGAGAGTCAAAATGATCCTTTATTGGTAGCGGTGGAAATGTTGAAAAATCGAAAGGCTCCTTTGGCGTCTGAATCCTTCCCCACATCCGAAGACACGTCTACAGCTGACACAAAAAGTTATGACTTGGAATATTCCATAAAAGCGCAAAGCCCCGATGCTGAGAAAATTACAAATACACAGAGGTCGACATCGATGAATCCAGAAACCGTTAGTGGTTTAGCAGAAAGGAGTTCATCTGACATTAAAGACCGTCCAACGGTGATGGAGTCTAATAAAAAACAATCTGTTTTAGCAAACCTAATCTCAAAGGAAATTGAGATGATGCCATTCAATATTCTATCCTCTGAGGAGTTATTTCAGATGAAAATCAACCCACCTCAGCGTGAGGGGGAAATCCTATTCATCACGGATGAAGTTCTACAGCCTATTGAAGACACCTTGTCGGAAATTTGGTCTTCTGTTGATGAAAGCACAAAGGTACCTTCTAAGAAACAAGATCTCTCTCATCATAGCAAAGATGACGAGTCTATTAAAAGTCATGACACAGACAGCGATGACTTTCCCCCACCACCTGAGTGGGTCTTTTTATCAGAAGGAGAGGAATTGGAAAGTAGCATGGAAGACAGTTTGATTGATCAGATGCGTTTATTTTATGAAGATCCAATGAATGAGAACACTTTACTTGCTCAACCAACTCCATTTCTAACCCTATCAAAAGTACATGAGGATGACAATGAGGCCTTGAATACTTTTGAGATAGGAGACCGGGTCCTGGTTAAATATTCAAAGACAGGAACTGTCAGATTTAAAGGGACAATTTCCAGCCAAGAAGGTCATTGGGCTGGAGTAGAACTTGACAAGGCAGAAGGAGAACACGATGGCACATTTGAGGGTATAAAATATTTTGATTGTCCTAAAGACTGTGGGATTTTTGCAAGACCCGACCAAATATCACATCTGCTAAATGGTGATCAATTGGTTATAGACCACAATAGAGAGGACGATGGATATTTTGATGAGGGATCGTCTACAAATCAGAGTTTTAACAAGGACACCAGTACAGATATCCAAGCTGGACAAAAAGAGGACAACAGTGAAGAGAAACTGCCTTCAAAGACAAATGGAAACCAAACAAATTCATGTTTCACAAAGCCTACAGGAACCAGAAGACATGAGCTGGTTTCAGATCACACAAACCAATGTAACCATACTAACATGTCCATGGAACCTTCAAACATTGATCAAAAACTGGTCATAGAGATGTGTGAAGAACTTGTCAGAAACATTTTGTCCAACACTCTAGAACTATTCACTAAGACAGCTCAGTGGAAATACAGAAAGGCTTTGGAGGAACCTTTGGGGAAGAATCTCAATGAAACTTCTGAGGATATCCCTATTGGACACGTGACATTGAACAAGCTGAATGCTAAAGAATAGAGAGGACCAGAGAGGAGGTGGAACTAATGGCATAATGGTCAAACTAATAGGGGATTCTTTCATGAATGTTGTGACGATAAAAAGGAAGAAGGTAAAGGGAAAGTAAATTACTAGTTTGTCCTGCTACCTCCTTCCATACACCATTTAAGGTTGTAGTACAAAGAGTTATGTGCAGTTTATTTTCTTTTTGCATTCTGATTGGCTGCTTATTGAAGACCAAGGTATGGAGTATTTATAGCTTTCAACTTTTACATTTAGAAATTCCTTTATTATTATTAGTGATGGCCCGGTTCGCGGATCCGAACTCGGATCTGCGTCAGATTTCCCTCATTTGCGAATGGCGGAAATCACGGCTTTTCCGGAATTTCCGCCTTCCGAACTTTTCCGAACTGCGTTTTAGAAAAATTTCGAAATTACGAGGATTTCATGTATTTTCGAAAATGCATGAAAATACGTATTTTTGAAAATTTTCGAAATTACGGGGATTTCTCGTATTTTCGAAGAATTTTTCTTTTTAATGAGGTTTTAATGGGTCCGCTCGCAGATTTTCGAATTTTCCCGAAAATTCGCGGATCCTCGAGCGGACCGGATTTTGCGAAGTTCGGACATCTCTAATTATGATGCCCTTGGCAGACCAATCAATTTCATGTTTAGGGTCCATAAAGACATTCTAGTCTCACTATAGCAGGAGCTATTAAATGTGTTAACTGGACTGATTAACCAAGGGTTACCGTGACTTTATGATGCACTTTTGTTCTAGTGGCCCTTTTGCTGCCATTAAAGTAACGCAAGGTTCAAGGGGGGATCAGAATGCACTGACGGCCCCTGTAGTATAGGTTGCAGAATTAGAATTGTGTTTACAGGGCCCTGTCAATCAATGTCACAAGGAGCCTCAAAGATTCTGCTGCTGTCACATGTTATGGGCCCCAACCGCAGTGACTTAAAAGAGTTAACAGTTTGTCTCACAGTTACAGAGAACTAGGGGTTAAAGTGAATTGTCTTCTATGTGTGTCTAAAGCTAGGTACACACAGCACAGATTTCTGAAAGATGACAGACAGGTTCTGCAAGATCCTGTCTGCCATCTTTCAAAGATCTGCATACACACAGTCCCTATGAACTTCATAAGGAGAACGCTCGGGACTGTGTGTTTCCATCGGCCGCGCTAGACTCCTCTATAGGGAGTCTAGCGCGGCCGATGGAAATTTTCGGCCTTTCCCGAACCAGCGTTCGGCCGACCCGATCGTTCGGGAAACGAGCGTACACACATAACGATAAAGCCCCGATACTGTCGGATCCAACGGTATCGGGGCTTTATCGTTAGTGTGTGTACCCAGCATAAGACAAATTCCAGCAGTTAAAGAAATTCTCTGCACGATCCTGCACGATTGTTTGCTCTTCCTTTACAAACAGCACGTGGTGTGATTTCCACCGTGTTTGCACTGGCTGCGCCCCAGGGGTTGGAGTGATAACGAAATGCCAAAGAGGCTTTCAACTGAAAATGTATTTTACAGTTACCGATGGGCTGATTAGGATAAAACCTGCAGGAGGCTGAGGGTGGACATTGTATCACACACTGTCACCTGCAGGAGGCTGAGGGCGGACACTCACACACTGTCACCTGCAGGAGGCTGAGGGCGGACATTGTATCACACACTGTCACCTGCAGGAGGCTGAGGGCGGACATTGTATCACACACTGGTCACCTGCAGTAGGCTAGGGGCGGACATTTGTATCACACACTGTCACCTGCAGGAGGCTGAGGGCGGACACTATCACACACTGTCACCTGCAGGAGGCTGAGGGCGGACATGTATCTCGATCCGCCCCCCCCGCGTCCCCCACCGGCCACGGACCACTAACAAGGACGGCGTCGACACAGCCCCCCCCCAACACTGTCAACCCTGCAGGAGGATGAGGGCGGACATTGTATCCCACACTGTCACCTGCAGGAGGCTGAGGGCGGACATTGTATCCCACACTGTCACCTGCAGGAGGATTAAAGGGGCGGACATTGTATCACCCAGCTGTTCACCTGCAGGGGATGAGGGTTCGGAAGGCGGAAAATCCGCCGTTCGCGAACGAGATAAATCCGCCGCGGATCCGGGTTCGGATCCGCGAACCGGCCATCACATGAGGGGGCAGGGACTGACTAAGAGAAACAATGCAACTTTACAGCAAAACTTTTAGGGGTGTGGACTAATTGGTTTACCTCCTGACCCAGGGGAGGGGCAAGATTAAGTATAGTTGCCCCTGCCATAGTATAACTGACTCAAAAAAAATTCTATTTGCATCTATGTGACATTAGCGCATTCCAATGTTGTGTGGCAGATAAACAGACAATTGGTCTTTCCCTATCGGACACTTTAGAAATTTCTTACAATCGATATTGTTGCATGTATGGCCCCCAAAAGTCAATTATTTCCTATGGTTCTAAAAGAGAATAATCTTGTGCAATGTTCCTACTAAAATGAACCCAATGTTGCAGCTTCCTACTGGCTTTGCTTCCTGCAGATCCTTTTTATTTTCTCCCCATTCTAAAACAGAACAAATCCCATGTATGTTTCATTAGTCATGTGTCACCGAGAAATTCGACTGCGCCATTACTTTGTTTTCAAACTTCAAAAAACAGGTTAGTCAGAGAATAATATAGATCTGTGTTTTGTTTTTAAGTCGGATTGTTTTACTGAAAAAAAAAATTATTTTAGATTTTATTTTTGCAGTGGAAGATCAATATGCATTTTGTACTGATAAAGCTTTACGGTGATGGGTCAGCGGTGCCTTGCTTTGTATTGGTAAACTGCACTTACTCTGATGGGTTTGTTTTGACTTCAATACAGTACTTGTTTTGCTCAAGCTCAGCCCCCTGCCAGACTTTCTAACTCTCTGTGAGGGCAAGCACGCTCAGTAATCCCTATGAGGCAGCATTGAAAGAGGGAATTTCCCACCATGCAGTTCATGTACCAACTGTTACCATTTCAGCTACAGTAAAACTATACATAACAGAAAAGTTTGATACTAAGGCACTTGATTGACAGCTGAAATGTGATATGGTTCAAACTGGATATCTAAAGAAATAGGGGACCGATCAACAATAAAATGGTACAGTGATGATTGGGAATAATTATAGTTTCCAGAAATGGGTAATTTGAAAAAACTAATTTCCCAGTGTACATACCCTTTAAACAAATGCTAGAATGATGGAAACCTTCGAGAAGATAAGGCAGCAAATCAAATATCTAATCATTTCAAGCTTTAATTTACTTTCTTTACTGGAATTCCAATAGAGATGGACTAGAACTCGGACCCGAGTGGACTCGGACTTCTCGAACTATCCCCGACCCGGATTTCTCGGACTTTCAATAATTATCGAATTCGAAAGATCTTCGAATCGTTTATGGGATAATCAATAGAAAATCGAACGCGAGAGCTCGAAAGTAGCGTGTGAGAATAAAATCAAGTTTTGGAACGTGTTCCCCAGACCATTTCCCAGGTCCCACAGCCATTTACATTAAGTTACCATTGATATTTTAATTGTATTTCATTGAAACTATTTGACTCCCATTGACTTTAATGGGTCCGTTTCCGAACTTGAAAGTTTGAAAGTTCGAAAACGGACCGAACCATCTCTTAATTCCAACCCTGAGATTTCTGTTGGGATTGTGGAGGTGACATCTGACTACTAATTGGTCTGTTCATAGGTGGTCTGAAGGCAATATTGCCCTCTGTGTGTACCCACTCTTACTTTAGCTCCCTCAGAGGAAACTCCATGAAGATCATGTGATGTCAGTTCCTCATACCACGCTAAATTGATATCTCGTAAATAAACTAAGGGAAAAAATAGGCACCGATCCAGGGAGCTAGATAGCTACCTTATCTTCTTACCGACTGTGGTCTCCATACAGTTGTGTCCTAGAGTGTCCTCTATTTAAAGGAGTTCTCTCATACCTTTCAAACAATCCTAGGATAGTGTCTCTGGCTTCTGTAGATCTTAAGCTTGTAAAGTTACACTTCTTTGTCTGTCCTGATTGTCTGAGTCTGTGACAGTCACATGATGTGCTGTGTAAGAAGCCCTACACCCACAATTGGTATTTTTTGAAGCTAGTTACATACCTGCAACCATTCTCTGTGCTTTTGGGTGCAGTGGGCATGCTCAAGACTAAGACTTGGGGGCAGACCCCAAGTGCTGGTGATGTCACAGCTCACAGTGCTACCAGGACAATCACCCATTAATAACTTTGGATAGACTGCAGCTAGAAGCATGATCCTTGAGATAGGATTGTGTCCTTTTAAATAAAGATTACTTGTACAGAGACCACAATTCCCCTTTACAACTCTATATATAAACTCTTTGCTGTGTTATATGAAATATACAAACTGACATTGTTTGTGAACATGACAATTTCACGATTGTTTATAAATGACCTTATTTAATAAAAGAGAATTTTAAAAGGTTAGTTTTCTTATGGAATTAATCAAAGGTTTGAGTTTCTGTATCATAAAGTAATTAAATGGACTAATAAACATTAAAAATGATTTATATATGATTATCGTTCAACCCATTGGTTTGCATACAGTATAATATAACAACATCAGGCCAAATATTCTAACAGCCCTGACTTTGATTTATAATTCATCTTTGTGTCTTCATTTTAATTTAGACATGTCCACCCTGAAAGGAAATGTTTAACATATGGTTGGCACCCCCTACCCAACCCCAATGAAAGAGCTCCCCTGTGCATGTCACAACCCTTGTTGAGGTTAGGGAAATAACAGGCACCGGATGACTCACTGACAGTTTCTAATCTTCACTTTCCTGGACTTTGAACAGGCTCTGCAGGAGAACCATAAGGAGCAGGATCTTTTTAAACTACACGGTGGGGCCAGTATGGGGTTACATTATAGTGTTAGGGGTGGACATGCCCTTTAAATCCAATCTCTGGAGATGGAGAAACCATCAACTAGTCTTGAAAATTAGAAAGGGGAAGCTTAAAGTGTAGGTATACTGAAAAAATGACTTTGTGTCATCTTAATCTATAAATAAATACATGTTAAGTAGCACTTACTCTGAGGTGTGTGTGTGTTGCTGCATGCCTTCAATACAGTACTTGTTTTGTTCAGGCTTTGACCTCTGACCTGACTATTTTCCCCTATACCAACTGTCAATACTGCCTACAGTATACAGCACACCAACTGTCAATACTGCATACAGTATACAGCCCCAACTGTCAATACTGCATACAGTAACAGCCACCAACTGCAATGCTGCTACAGTATACAGCGCACCAACTGTCAATACTGCATACAGTATACAGCACACCAACTGTTAATTACTGCATACATTATACAGCACACAACTGTCAATACTGCATACAGTATACACACACCAACTGTCAATACTGCATACAGTATACAGCACACCAACTGTTAATACTGCATACAGTATACACACACCCAACTGTCAATACTGCATACAGATACAGCGCACCAACTGTCAATGCTGCACAGTATATACACGCACCAACTGTCAAACCATTCCAGCTACAGCAAAACTGCTTACAGAAATGCTAAAACATAAGATGTTTCAGATTGGATCTAATGAAATAGGAAGCAAAAAACCGGTACCAATGATAGTGGGATGAATTATAGTTTCCACTAATGGGCAATTAATAAAACTATTTTCCAGTGTACATTCCCTTTAAGTATAAACAATGAATTTGGCTTGAAAAGACCTTTTGGATGGGAACATACTACACATAGCTCTATTAATGTGTGTGTTCTGCAAATATTAAGGGCATGTTCACCTCCAAACCAATATTTAATCTTAGAGCTAGGCCATACGTGCGCGCTTTCTCACATGTTTAATAGCTTAATGTGTTACTTTATTTAATGCTTTATTTTGTTATTTTAGAACTTTTATTAGTTTTGTTGTTGTGTATTGTGTAATAGTTGTTGCGTTTGTAGTGTGGCAAGTGCTTGGGCCTCTTCGGACGTTGTATATGATCTTAAAGGTTATGTCCACTCTAAAAATCATCTTTTAACATATGATAGATGCCCCCTGCCCACCCCCAAGAGCCATGTTATTTCTTAGAAAAAATGATTAGAATGTTACTTCGCTGCTGAACTTGCCGAACTTGCAAGCAGGGGCCTGACCGGCAACCGCATCTGTGATTGGCTGATAGATTTTAATGCGGTTTGGCTTGTTTTAAAGCTAGAATAATGAGCAGTAACATATTAAATTATGGTTTTGGGGGTGGACATTCCGTTTTAAGTTAGGCATACACGGCATCGATATTCCGATATTCAATCAAGTTGATCGGATTTTCGAGACACTTTTCCTAGTTTTCGATAGACCGTCGGCATATCGATAAAAAACCTGATCGGGCAAGATGGAAAATTTTCCATCAACTAGAACCAGACCTTCAGAAGGTTGTCGGAGCAAGGTGAGGATATTCTATCGGTTCTTCCGATTGGATTTACGATCGTTTTGGACAATCGCCAAACCAATGGAAGAATATTGGACCGTGTATGTAGAGTGGTGTTGAAAGAGGAGAGACAGTCCAAAAAAAGTAGGTGAATAAAAGAGTTGAAGAACTTTGACTCTTTCAGCCAAATTAATTAATTAACTTAGTGACTTTGTTAATTGCAATTACTAAGACCTGTTATAGGACTCGAAGGCAGGAAAGGGGTTTGCACACTAAATGCTACGGATAGAAATGAGATGCACTGGCCCATCTAATCCCATCAAAGGACAATAGAAGGATTCGCAGATTCCCCCAGCGGGATTTCAACAACATCAAGATTACTTGGAGGGTCTAATCTTTTACTTGGCTTTGCTTAGGGAATGGCGATCGATAGGCAGGGCCAATCCCGGGGACACAATCGCTTTGTACAGAACATAATTGGGATGTTGGTACGAAGCTAAACATGTCCGTGCTGTATTGTTCTTTGTCCCACCTTGTCCTGGGATTGGAAGTGATGGACTCGGTTACCTTGGTGTATATTGAGAGGTGTCATTGTTAGAGCTTCCAATGGAAACGGTTTGCCACCTGCTAGACATCTTTGGTGTGTGAACCCAGCTTTAGGCTTCCTACACATGTACGATTTTGCCAGCTAAAACATCTAAAACCAACCCGTTCGGGGCAATAATCCTACGTGTGTAGCGACTTCCAATAGAATGTTTGTCATCAGTCCTGCTGGATCAGTGAAACACACTGACGCAAACTGCCCACGTACAGGTGACACCTGAATTGGTCATTGTATGCGAGGTTTTACTATCTTCGCATCTGGCAGTCTTTCTAAATAAGCTGAGGTAGTGATTGCTTCCGCAGGAGGAAACTGACCAGTCACAACAGTAAATTACATCATTGCAGTGATGTCATACTGGAGTATCTGATCTGGTAAGGACACACATATTCATTCGTTCAAATTGATAGGAAATCAAGCAGTGGGTGGTGCATTATATGGAAGTGTGGTGTATTATATGGCGGTGCGGTGTATTATACGGCGGTACTGTGTATTTTATGGAGGGTAGTGTATTATATGGCGGTGCGGTGTATTTTATGGAGGGGTGGTATATTATATGTAGGGGCGGTGTATTATATGGAAGCGGGGTGTATTATATGGAGGGGCGGTGTATTATACGCTGGGGCGGTGTATTATACGCCGGGGCGGTGTATTATACGGAGGTGCGGTGTAGTATACGGAGGTGCGGTGTATTAATAACGGAGGGTGGTGTTTATATGGCGGGGCGGTGTAGTGTATTATATGGCGGGGCGGTGTAGTGTATTATATGGTGGTGTGGTGTATTATATGGAGATTATATGGAGGGGCAGTGTATTATATGGCGGGCGGTGTAGTATATGGCGGAGCGGTGTATTATATGGCGGGGCGTGTATTATATGGGGGGCGGTGTAGTATATGGAGGGGCGGTGTATTATATGGCGGGGCGTGTATTATATGGAGGGGCGGTGTATTATATGGAGGTGCGGTGTATTATATGGCGGGGCGGTGTGGTGTATTATATGGCAGGGCGGTGTGGTGTATGGGGGTGCGTGTGTTATAGGAGGGGCGGTGTATTATATGGGGGGGCGTGTATTATATGAGGGGCGGTGGTAGTATATGCGGGGTCGGTGTGGTGTTTATATGGCGGGGCGGTGTATTATATGCGGTCGGGCGTGTAGTATATGGCGGGGCGGTGTATTATATGGAGGGGGGTGTATTATATGGGGGTGCGGTGTATTATATGGGGGTGCGGTGTAGTATATGGCGGGGCGGTGTATAATATGGCGGGGCGGTGTATTATTGCGGGGCGTGTAGTATATGGCGGGGCGGTGTATATGGAGGTGCGGTGTATTATATGGAGATTATATGGAGGGGCAGTGTATTATATGGCGGGCGGTGTAGTATATGGCGGAGCGGTGTATTATATGGCGGGGCCGTGTATTATATGGAGGGGCGGTGTATTATATGGCGGGGCGGTGTGGTGTATTATATGGCAGGGCGGTGTGGTGTATGGGTGGTGTGTATATGGAGGGGCGGTGTATTTAGGGTGGGGCGGTGTATTATATGGAGGGGCGGTGTAGTATATGGCGGGGCGGTGTGGTGTATTATATGGCGGGGCGGTGTATTATATGGCGGGGCGTGTAGTATATGGCGGGGCGGTGTATTATATGGAGGGGCGGTGTATTATATGGGGGGCGTGTATTATATGGCGGGGCGTGTAGTATAATGGCGGGGCGGTGTGGTGTTTATTGGGGAAGGCGTGTATTATAGGCGGGGCGTGTAGTATATGGCGGGCGGTGTATTATATGGAGGTGGCGGTGTATTAATGGAGGTGCGGTGTATTATATGGGGGTGCGGTTGTAGTATATGGAGGGCGGTGTATTATATGGGGTGTGGCGGTGTGTTATGGGGGTGCGGTGTAGTATATGGAGGGGCGGTGTATTATATGGGGGTCGCGTGTTATTATATGGGGGTGCGGTGTAGTATATGGAGGGGCGGTGTATTATATGGGGGTGCGGTGTATTATATGGAGGGGGGTGTATTATATATGGGGTGCGGTGTATTATATGGAGGGTCGTGTATTATATGGAGGTGTATATTATGTAAGGTTGTTATTCTATTATAAGGTGTATATATAACCTATAAGAAACTAATGTAAGCTCTACGGGGCAGGGACCTCATTACCTCTTGTGGCAAATCCCTAGCACTTCTATTTATAAAATTTATATATCTATGTACTAACTACTACTATGTTTTATCCCCCTTATATACCTTTATTGGATTTTATACTGTACAGCGCTGCGTCCCCCAAGTCGTGGCTGTTTATAAATAAACAGATACTAAATATTGGTTATAAAGTGTTTATGATAAAATAACAGCATTGTGTCATAACGTGTATTCTATGATGTATATACGGCAATGTGTTTATAAGTGTAGTATATGATGGATTATAAGGTATTATGTTACACTGAATGGCAGGACACGTACATTGTTGTCGAAACTCTCCCGCTGGGTGGGTCCCGCCCCCTCACAGCTGTTCGCGGCCTTGACTCCTTCCCGGTGTCATAGAGACAGAAGCCGCGGCCTGTGGTGACGTCAGGGGTGAGAGGTCAGGCGTGCGCGTCCCCGTGTCTGCGATGGCGGCGTGGGTCTCGGTGTGTGTGCGGTTGTGCTGTTGCTGTCGGTGCCCGGGAGGAAGGAGGTGCGGGCGGAGAACCTGTACAGTCCCGAGGACCCTCTCACTATCCTGGACCGGAGATCGGTGACCGGGTCCTTGTTCAATTCCTCCAGCGCCTGGTTAGCGGAGTTTTACTCATCCTGGTGCGGACACTGCGTCAACTACGCCCCCACATGGAAGGACCTGGCCCGTGATGTCCGGGGTAGAACAATGGGGGCGGGGCCTACTGGGAACCTGAGGGGGTAGGACCACTTTACCATATTAGGAGGTAGGGGCACTTATACCATATTGGAGGGTAGGGTACTTGTTATATACCGTATTAGGTCGTGGGGGCACATACTACATTAGGGGGTGGGGCTCTATACCATATTAGGGGGTAGTGGCTCTATACCATATTAGGGGGGGTAGGGGCACTTGTACCATATTAGGGAGTGGGGGCACTTTTACTACATTAGGGAGTGGGGGCACTTTTACTACATTAGGGGGTGGGGGCACTTTTACTACATTAGGGGGTGGGGCACTTTTTACTACATTAGGGGGTAGGGGCCTTTTACTACTTAGGGTAGGGGCACTTTTACTACATTAGGGTGGGGCACTTTACTACTTGGGGTGGGGCATTTTCTTTACTACATTAGGGTAGGGCACTTTTTACACATTAGGGGGTAGGGCACTTTCTACTTGGGGTAGGGCACTTTTACTACATTAGGGGGTATGGCACTTATACCATATTAGGGGGTAGGGGCACTTATTATACCATATTAGGAGGTGGGGGCATTTATTATACCATATTAGGTTGTAGGGGCACTTATACCATATTAGGTTGTAGGGGCACTTATTATACTACATTAGGGGGTAGGGGCACTTATTATACCATATTAGGGGGTAGGGGTACTTGTACCATATTGGGGTAGGGCGCTTATACCATATTAGGGGGTAGGAGCACTTATACCATATTAGGGGTGGGGGCACTTATACCATATTAGGGGGTGGGGCACTTATTATACCATATTAGGGGGTAGGGGTACTTGTACCATATTGGGGGTAGGGGCATTTATACCATATTAGGGGGTAGGGGCACTTATACCATATTAGGGGGTGGGGCACTTATACCATATTAGGGGTGGGGGCACTTATTATACCATATGGGGGGTGGGGGCACTTATACCCTTAAAAGAGTGCTTACTTATAGATACCCTTAAAGGGGTTTTAAGTACTTATTGATAGGAGTGCTTAAGATACCCTTAAAGGGATAGGGTACACTTTGGCACCCCTGAGGGGGGCACTTTGGCACGGTTGAAGGGGAAGGGTACACTTTGGCATGCTTGAAGGGGGCAGGGTTACACTTTGCACGCTTGAAGGGGCAGGGTTACACTTTGGCACGCTTGAATGGGGCAGGGTTACACTTTGGCACTCTTGAAGGGGGCAGGGTTACACTTGGCACGCTTGAAGGGGCAGGGTTACACTTTGGCACGCTTGAAGGGGGCAGGGGTACTCATTTCCACTTTGAAGGACAGGGGTACTCTTTGTACCTTTGGAGGGGCAGGGGGTATGTTTTATATCCTAATAGTGGGTAGGGGTAATTTTTATACCCTAATAGAGGGTAGGGGTGCTTTTTATACCTTAAGGGGAAAGAGTACTTATCTATACCCAAAAGGATATGGCTTAACTTACCTTAAGGTGCTGGGGGTACTAAAGATACCCTTAAAGGGGACAGGGGTACTTTTTTATATCCTATATAGGGGGAAGGGACTTTTTATACCCTAATAGGGGAAGGGGTGTGCTATTTGTTCCTTAAGAGGAAAGGGTATGTAACAATACACTAAAAGGCTATGGCTTACTTATAGGTACCCGTAAATGGGGCAAGTACTTAAAGGGGGCAGGGGTACTCTTGGACACCCTTGAGTGACGGGGTGGTAGTAACTCGTGCTATTAGTGGGAGACAGTACATTTAGACCTTGATTTAGGGAGGGGGCAATACATATTATTACTGGGAATCTCTGAAGATGTGACAATGCACAATATAAAGTGTCTAGTGATTGCTGTGATATGAGAAGGGGGTACTGGTAATAAGTAGTTATTTTGCTGTACTTGCCAGTAATACTCGTCTATCCATGCTAGTTTGAGTTTACCTTTTTGATATCCTATATGGATCGCTGCTATAGGGCTGTACCATGGAGTTTGTTATGGGACTGTGATGGGGAATGGGGGTAGAGATTGATCATGTGTGTGGACTCGGCACTGAAGAGGAAAAGTGATGGACAATGTGTATTGTAATGTTGGTTTTGTATGAATGGTAAAGACACACTAGGGAAGCTGATGTGGGTTTACCCTGGATGTCTCACGTCTTGGAAAGGTCCCGTAGCATAGTAAACTGCTCTGTACCACAGGTTGCCAGGAGGGAAAGGTAAAAATCCCAGAGTAACCAACTACGTACCACTGCCATACACAACATTATATCTGATAAAACCACATCGATTATCCGACGGTCAATAGCCATCACGTCACTTCATGATTTTAATTAAATCTGATAAAGGATGAATCAGTTTATACCGGTTAAGCAGGTATCATGGGTAGTGTAAAGAGCATGTTTTGTATTTATTCAACTTTCACTACCTATCTATGTGGATTAGACATCCACAGTCGTGGTGGGGGTTTGTACACACCAATGTGTGACATTCCTTTACAATAGGTCTACAGAGTTTGGTAAAGATGGTAAGAACGATTCCTTGGGGGGAAAACATTAGATCTCGCTATTGCACACAGAATCAACATGTCCTAACCTCAGTTTTACCAAAAAATCTTACCAAACTCACCCCAAAGGATCGTTCCCACCAACTTTTCCAACCTCAGTACAAGGAATCGATCCCATTATCTTTACCAACTCAGTACAGTAAAGATGATGAGGCTGATTCCTTCTTCTGTGTTTGGTAATGGTGGGTGGAAAGATTCCTTTGGGCTGAGTTTGGTAATGGTGGATGGAACGATTCCTTTGGGCTGAGTTTGGTAAAGGTGGGGGGAACGATTCCTTTGGGCTAAAACCAGTGACTCCATTACCACTGGATATGGCCCATACACACATACTAGGAGAATCTCTTTGGATTAATTCCCATGATGTATGGCCGCCATTAGAGTCTGTTTAAATTACCGTGTTGATTAGCTGACGTGGTAAATATCCTTGCCTGTAAATGTTACTAAACAAACATGATCAGCTGGTAGAATCACAAGGCCACGTTGAACAGTCACATTGCTTTGCTAGTGGTGCCAAAGTGTAGATCGTCTTTCCAGCTGATATCCTGAATACACAACAGGTTTATTCAATAAGAGATGCCCAACCAATCAATATATCGTTTTCCTGGGTTCCTGGAGTTAGATGTTATGCAATTTTTTTCTGATTGGCTGGTTAAATGGGTTCACTATAATTCCAGCTGTTTTTTATTCCCATAGTAACAGGTGCTTCCTGTACATGGTAAATTACAAGTTAAAATAATAATGATAACTTGTTTATGTCATGTCTTAGGCGGGAAGGTTGGTCCGTGTACCTACAGCCTTTACTTTATAGATGACCAATCTCTATTATAAGCCATTTTGTGTTCTCGTCTAGTGAGCAATAGATGTAATGTACGGTATAAATTATCGACTATATTTGGAATTTGAAATACACTGCTACTTACCGTGGTTTGTTGGGTTGTGTCTGATGCATAAGAATTTTGGTCTGTTCTATTCATTTGCCTCAGCCAATTGATGTGAGCTTTTAAAGGTAGGCATACACGGCATCGATATTCCGATCAATTCAAAAGGATATCAAAGCCACTTTTTGGGGTTTTCAATAGACCGATTGGTGAATCGATTGGTCTACGAAAATAACCTGATTCGGGCAAGAGGAAAAATTTCTGTCGACCCCCAACTGCCAGAGCCCGACCTTTCCGTATTTTTCAAGCGAAATCTATAAAGATCGTGGGGCAAGTAGGGATATTCAGTAGGTCTCTCGATCGATTTTCGATCGGAAGAATATTGGTCTGTGTATGCCCACCTTACCGCGTTACTGCAGTTAGTTAACATCTGATTGGTTGCTGCAGATAAGAAGCTGTTATTTTTTTCCATCAGAGGGGCCAGTTTAACATTTCTAATAAAAGTTACTGATCAGTATTAACTTTCTGTTGATTGGTCCCTCCAGGACACGGTACTGTTGTACTCCCTAGGACTTCTTATCTGTTAACATTTGCAGGTAGTGTGAGGAAAATCAAATAACAACACTTACACAGACCCACAATGCAGGTCGGCCTCTGATTCCAGCCTCGTTAGGATGTTACGTGCAAACCACTTTTATTTATTTTTTCTTCTTTGTCTACGTGACTATGATCTGGCACATATCTAGGTATGCATACCTTAAGGGTAGATCAAAAGTGTAGAGGTGGGTTTGGGATTTAGTTCCTCTTTAAAGGAGAACTTAAAGGACAACTCCACCCTCATAGAACATCTTTAGATAGAATGGCCTCTTTATAATATGTTGATATATCATAGTTATCCTATGAATTCATTACTGTAGCCTGCTATGCTTCTGGATGCTCATGGACACTGAGCCATTTAGAAACCTGTACTGAGCCTGTACTGAGCCTGGGCATGCTCGAAGAGGCAACAGGGGATTAACATCAGTCATTGGCTGTGATGTCAACTGTCCAATCCATAACTGACAGTTACTAACTAGAATAACCAGAAGCAAAAACAGGGGCAACAGACATTGAGCGATTTCAGGTTAGACTTACACCTTTCACATTTCAAACTATTACCGTTTAGGGTTTTGGGGGGTGATTACCTGTATGTAAGTTTTCATTTTATGGCTGGACTTGCCCTTTAACTTGTTTTTTTTCCTCTTATCTTTGTGTGAAAGCTTTTCTACCTAGAACCCGTACATTGTAGTTCGGTCCTGTAGTAACTAATGTTTCCATGCCAGTCCAACTTGCAGTCACAGCCATCCTTTGCAGCAGGACAACCACCCTTGTGGTATGGATAAGGTTAGAAGAGGGTGGGTGGATTGGACAACACTGACCCAGTATCATGTTGATTTTTTTTCCTGGTATCTTGTTTGGTTGAGAATCAAATTGTCTAAATTTGTCTCTTGTTTATTTCTTCTACCAATCCTATAAAGTAAAGACGTTTGTCGTTCTGTACGGACGCTGGACCCACCTGCTCCTGCTGACCATGTGATTTTTTTTAGCCGGTGTGTGTGCGTGGGGGGGGCATTTCAGTACAGAATCGGGGGTTTACGGTAACACGTACGGACATAATGATACAGTCGACAGTCTTTCCCCAGTAAATAACATTAACCCCCGAATGGTTTCTGATAGCGTCACCAATTTACCCCGCTGATAGTCACTAGTAATCTGGTGCCACGCTGCCATTTCCTTTATGGCTCCGTACTATATTGGACTGGGGTGAGTATCGCCATGTTTGTCACATAGGTGGCACTTGTAAATGAAACCTGATATTTATAGGTTATGTAATTGACCGACCTAAAAAATCTGATCAGGATTCAGAACCAAATTTCCTACGTGGCTGTTTCCCTTTATATATGTGAACTCCGACGTCAAGATCGTAGATATTAGGCCAAACATGTTTGATTGGTAATACACAGAAGACAAATGTTATAATCAGTTTTCTGGCAGGGGAAAATGTTTACAGGAATAGAATACAATCTATTTCTCAGAGCATTCTGGGTTTGGACCTGTTTTATCTACTGTGTTGTGATGTAATAAGTCTAGATTATACACAACACTATGTTAACATTGAATACGTGGGGTAATACAGGGCTATAGAAATCCCAAATAGCCAATGAAACTAGATTTTGTACCTGGCAACTAAAGCTAGGTACACACCTAGCGATTTTTCCTCCTGACCACCGTTCCTTACTTTCGACCGGTCGGCCAGGAGGAAGGACTGTCGGTCGCGGCAAAAGCAGCCGTGTCCGACAGTTTCCACGACCGATCGTGTGGTCCATAGAGGACAGCACGATAGACGAGGTTTTCCCCATGTCCGATCGCTCTTACTCCGATTCGGACGAACGATCGGTCGGACATGGCCGCTGGATTCGATATTTCGGTCCGATCAACCGATACATAAATTATCAGTTGATCGGACCGAATATCTCATCGTGTGTACCGCTAACTTTTTAAGGGTGTTCTATAAATGCCCGTGGAACTGTACTAAATAAAGGTAGAATGGATTTTTCTGACCAGCTCCTGATATCAACAATAATTTTGTCCAGCCCAGGGGTATAGTTTTAATGGTACTTTGTACATGGGGGTAATAGTTTTAATGGTATTGTACATGTGGGTAATAGTTTTAATGGTACTTGTACATGTGGGTATAGTTTTAATGGTACTTTGTACACGGGGGTAATAGTTTAATGGTACTTTGTACTGGGGTAATAGTTTAATGGTACTTTGTACATGTGGGTAATAGTTTTAATGGTACTTTGTACTGTGGGTAATAGTTTTAATGGACTTTGTACACGGGGGTAATAGTTTTAATGGTACTTGTACAAATATCTAATAAATTTATACAGGACCCAAATGTTACCCGAATCTAGTCCCGCATCGTTTGAACTCTCAGCCCCTTTAAAACCTTTTCGGAACATTCCATGCACATCATAAAGGCATGATTTATCTTAATTCACTCTGGTGCCTTTTAAGCAGATGTTTAAATCCTGCACTTGTGAAATCAGCTATTGGAGACTATAAATCCTATCACAGGGAGAGATCTAAGTAAGTTTGTACAACAGCGAGAGTCTTTATGGTGTGGAATCAGATGTTTTATGATCGGGTTATAAGACTGAATAGAAGGGAACTGCCGACCCTCTTAACTAGAAGAGAGCACAATCCATCTGGCAATCTGTGACCCGGCTTTTAACTAGAGACAGTCGGCCATTGTCACAAAGCATTAACATTTTAAGGCGTCACATGGTTATGGATCTCGGCAATAGATGAGAAGGGGCTACAGGCAGAAGACTCCATGTGTCCCATCACACAAGACTATTTTTCCCTTTTGTGTTCCATAGAATGTGGCCCATCTGTGCTCGTTATTTCCAGCTGTTGGCTTCTCTGTTATAACGGAAATCGTCACTCGACAGCCGTCACTTTGTATTGGGGACCAAATCACACAATAAGCTATACCCTCATACTGTACTGTCTAAGGGAAACAATATGGCAGCTCCCACCCATATGTATAAATATACAGAGAAGGAATGTTCTGTACACACAATAAGCTATACCCTCATACTGTACTGTCTAAGGGAAACAATATGGCAGCTCCCACCCATATGTATAAATATAAATATACAGAGAAGGAATGTTCTGTGCACACAATAAGCTATACCCTCATACTGTACTGTCTAAGGGAAACAATATGTATCTATCTATCTGTATGTCTATCTATCTTAATCTACGTATCTATCTATTCTATCATCTATCTATCATCTACTGTATCTATCTATCTCATCTATCTATCATCACTGTATCGATTATCTATCTTCATATTAATGTATATCTATCTATATCACTGTATATCTATCTACCAGCTACTGTATATCTACTACACTACTGATATATCTATCTATCCGCTACTGTAGCTACTGTATCTATCATCTACTGTATCTATCTATTATCATCTATGATCTATCTATCTATCATCTATGTATCTATCATCATCTATCATCTACTGTATCTATCTATCTACATCTACTGTATATATCTATCATCTATTATTAGCTACTGTATCTATCATCATCTATCTGTTGTCTATCTATCTTGTATTATTACTACTGATCTATCATCTATTATCTTATCATCTATCTATCATCTACGTATATCTATCTACCAGCTACTGTATCTATCTATCTACCAGCTACTGTATATATCTATCTCTAATCTATCTATCTGTCTATCATCTATCATCTACTGTATCTATCTATCTTCTACTGTATATATCTATCACCTATCTATCTACCAGCTAGTATATATCTATCACCTATCTATCATCTACTTTATATATCCGTCACCTTTTATCTACCATCTACTGTATATATCTACCATCTACTGTATATATCTACCATCTACTGTATATATCTACCATCTACTGTATATATCTACCATCTACTGTATCTACCATACTGTATCTACCAGCTACTGTATCTACCAGCTACGTATCTACACAGCTACTGTAGCTAACAGACTGTATTCTACCAGCTACTGTATCTACCAGTACTGTATCTACCAGCTACTGTATCTACCTACCAGCTATGTATCTACCTACCAGCTACTGTCTACCTACCAGCTACTGTATCTACCTACCAGCTACTGTATCACTACACGTATCCTACCAGCACTGTATCTACCTACCAGCTACTGTATCTATCTCTCCAGCTACGTATCTATCTACCAGCTACTGTATATCTACCAGCTACTGTATCTCTACCAGCTACTGTATCTCTACCAGCTACTGTATCTCTACCAGCTACTGTATCTATCTATCTATCAGCTACTGTATATTCTATCTATCTATCTACTGTATCTATCATCTACTGTATAATCCATCACTATCTATCTATCATCTACTGTATATATATCACCATACTATATATCTGCCAGCTACTGTATCTATCTATCATCTACTGTATATATCCATCACCTATCTATCAGCTACTGTATATACTTATCACCTATCATCTACTGTATATTCTCTCCCTATCTACCAGCTCTGTATATATCAATATCTATTTATCTATTATTCAGCTATTACAATCATTCTCTATAGAATCTATCTAAATCATCTATTTATTATTATCAAATCTATCAAATATTTTCTATTAGAATCCATCTATCTGTATCTATCATCTATTTATCTATTATCCAGCTATCATCTACAATCAATCATACTACTGTATAATCCATCATCTATTTCTCTATTAGAATCTATTATCTAATATATCAATCAATCTCTGTAAGAATCTACCAGCTACTGTATATATATATCATCTATCTATTATCCAGCTATCATATATTCTATTAGAATCATCTGTCTATCTGTATCTATCTATCATCTACTGTATATATCATCATCTACTCTATTATATATTACACTATCATCTATCAATCAGTCTATATATTAGAATCTGTCATCAATTATCTAATCTATCAATCATATGTCAATCAATCTGTCTATCTCTATAAGAACGGATGTATTGGAATCTATGTATGAATCTTTTTGTATATATCCGTTGTCATTTATCTTTCCATCACTGCTCCTGTTTAAGTTTCGTGTTGATTCTCTCTTCCTGCTTTAGAATTTCCTCCACTTTCCAAGTTTCTTTCTTCATCTCTAAAAATCTAAATCAGAGGGACAGATATGACATCATAATTCAACAGCTCATCAAATCCTCCTGCCCCTAGTTAGATATCTCCCTGAACCACGGTCTGTATAATTGGCAACTGGTTCCCAAGATTACGGCAGGAGGGCTACGTACTGTTTACACCATGGATGCAACTCATCTGATTCCCTGTCACCCTTTACAATAAGATTTATGGAAATATCCCAATTAAAGGACACGTCACGGTCAATTGTTAGTTACTCCTCCAAAGCAGCCAATCAAGCAACCAATGATTGACTGCTGTTTCACCTGCTCATTGAGCAGAGGAAGGAGGCAGCAACCTATGCCAGAAAGGTAGAGAACGTGGGTAATACGTGGTTGAAAACGTGGGTAATTTAATATCGGTTTAGAAATGCATGTAATGAAATAGCAGTTGGGGCAAAGAAAATGACAAGTGAACCGTTTAGTTGTCTAATAGGTCTCTCCAGTATTTTGTTGACGTGTGTGTTATCAGTAGGAATCCAAACCAATCAGATACTTCACAGAAATCCACTTGGCCAATCCCTTTCTTGCAGAACTATTGGGTTTTATCCAGGCGGAACTTATCCTCTAAGGGGTAATGACCATTGTCTGCAACCTTACTTTTGTGTCAGCAATGCCAGCTCTGCCTTGGTCTTCTCCTTTAAGGCTTCCTCTCGGAGTTTCAGCAATGCCCTATGGTGCCTTGACCTCAGCTCTTCTTCTCTAAGATACTGCTGGGTCATTTCCAGGCGAAGCGGCTGAACATATTCGGAGATCCGTAAAACTTGCTTATTTCGCTCCACTGCAATGGGAGAGGAAGAGCTTCACCACAACATTCTAACCCAGAAATTCTGGTTATTACCCAATTACGTTGATGTTTAATTACCTTGCTGGTGGATTCCGTGTGATCAGGATTTATCTTCCACCGTTCGGGCGAGAATCTGCTTCATGGTAAAGAATAAAAAGTTTCACCAACGCAATAAAACCTGGAATACTATGGTTGCTTAGTAACGTCCCCCGTGTATTGAGTAGAAATCTTCAATCTTCTCTATAAACATAAAATAAGCGGCCTCACGTCAGTCTGTGTGGAGTTGACATTATTCCTATTCTACTACTGGTGGAAAGTCTCAGTGTGTCTTACCATGTTTAAAGTAGGAGATTGTCTCTGACTGTCTTCCACCATACGATGTTCACCAAATGGGGCTACTCTCAGGATTTGCCTTGAAGCTAAAGCAAAGTAAAATAAATAAAGATATTATGGGTTTGAGGCCATTACTGCATCAAACTGATATATTGAGCACATTATTATCTGCATTACTAACCAGATATAGAAGGTAATTATTGTCCCTATTTTGGCGTCAGCTGGCTCCCTCCATGCAGTCAATCAAGGCACAACCGCAAATGATTGCTGCTTTTTTCACCTGCTTTCTCCACTGCACAATGCTTAAAAAAAAGCTTGTTGAGGAAAGTGGTGAGGCAGATGGCTTTGCCAGAAAGTATTGGAACTTATCATTAAAATCAGGATTACAAAGCATGTAATAAACTGGTAAAATATCAGTTGGGGTTGTGGTTTATAGTTTTTAAGGGGACATGCCCTTTAATGTACACAGGGTTCGGGTTAAACCTGGTTAATATTATATTAATGATTTATATAGCGCCAACATTTCCGTGGTGCTTTACAATTACATAGTCATACTCTACATACAGGGTAATACATTTATACAAAGCCAACATATTACATACAACAGGTAATACATAATATAAGTAAACAGAGTGAGGAGTTTCTTACCGCAATATCGTAGTAAAATAGGAAAGAGGACCCTGCCCAAAGAGCTTACACGTCCTGAGGATATGGGGGTGAGACATAAGGCGACTGTATTCGGTAGGTTGTAGAGTAGATTGACAGTGGAGGTGTGAAAGGCAGGTAATACCATTGGTCCTATATAAACTGCATTTTCTGTTCTTTGTGTAGGTCAACAATCCCCTAAAATGAGCCCAAATGTAATACTGTTGCCACACTATTAGGTTTATATCGGATTGTTTATAAAAAGCATTTAGGACAAACATATCTCAGGCAGAACCCAAGTATTCATAGAACGCTAGGCCTTGCTTATCAATGGGCTACCCTCCTGCTTTTACTTAAACCGGGCTCTAAAATTAATGTAGAAATTGGTTAGTCACCGGAGAGACATTACAATGAAATTTCTAAATACCAAAAGCGTCTGAGGTCTTATTGTTACTGACAACTTGTAAACTGTCCTCCAATCAAAAGCCTTCAGTTAAAATGTTTTTTTCTTGAAAGCAGCAAAGGGGGCAAACTTGAAAATGGCGCAGCTATGGGGCACACTACAAACCCCCTATCACTGCACAGTTTGAGACCTTATTATAGAAATGATGAGAAGAATGTGATAAAAAGGATAACCGGGAAAGAAAATCTGAAAACTCTCACGGTAATTGCTCCTGTAAGCGACCGGCTGTTGAACAAGTCCTGCTCGCCAGTTGGTCCCACGCCCGGAAAAAGAAAATGTAATGAAATGGGTTTGATTGTGATTGTACAATAGAGCAATCGGATTGATAATGTCAGGTTCCTGATTTATAAACATTCCTGAAAACCTGCCGTCTGTCTGGCTGGTGTATTGACAAATTCTCCCCCCCCCCCCCCCCCGAGGAACGTGACTCCCTTTTCCTATAAGGGTAATACAAGTAATGCATCGCTGGTAAGAACCAGGATTAAGTCATGTTGTAATGGCAACTGGAGCTGATCTCTCTGAATTTGGATGCGCGCTCAGTTGGGTGGATGCTCTATAGGTAATTACTAGTAAAAGGTTGGGGGCTTTCCGCACTGTTATCCAAATGACATTTCAGTAATCAGTAAAAGCTGCGACAGCTTTGAACTGTTCTTTAAAGTCATATAAGTTGATTATAAGGGGATTGTTCTTCAGGTTTATTCTCTTAAATCTGATTCCTCACACCACCACACACCCTACGCTGGGCTGGCAGAAAGGGATTTTTAGCCATTATTTTACTCATTTATGAATGGATTCTAGAAAAGGAT
This sequence comes from Hymenochirus boettgeri, assembly GCA_019447015.1. Lineage (NCBI taxonomy): Eukaryota > Metazoa > Chordata > Amphibia > Anura > Pipidae > Hymenochirus > Hymenochirus boettgeri. Next base: position 115,887,385 of record CM033476.1, on the reverse strand, counting down.
CTGAAAACCCTAGAACCTCACTTAAAGGGAATGTCCACCCCTTTTAATTAATACATGATGCAGGACCCCCCAAAACCTGGTTTTCATTTTTTAAATGTAATTCTGCTCCCAACCAGAGAAATCATACGTACAAGATCGCGATCTGACGCGCTTCCTGTCTCTCGCTCCTCCTCCAGTGCAGCTCTGTTCTTTTTGTGATCCGAGCAGCTGCAGTGGAGGCTCATCCGAGAAAGGTAGTCAGTGATTGGCTGTGAATCTGCCTAGGTAAGAGAAATCATACTTACAAGTCCTCGATACAGCAACGTCACAGCCAATCACTGACTGCCATTCCCGGACGAGCCTCCCCTGCACTGTCGGGATCACAAAAAGAACAGAAGAGCTGCAGTGGAGGCTCATCCGGGAATGGACGTCAGTGATTGGCTGTGACATTGCTGTATCGAGGAGCTGTAAGTATGATTTCTCTTTCTTGGAGCAGAATTATTATAGGATTTGGGGTCATTCCCTTTAACGTATTTCATTTTAAGGGCTCCGGTTTCGTGATCTGTTAGCACGTGAGAATTGCAGAGCAGTGCGTGTCAATATGGGTGGCCACACGCATTGCATCGTTTTCGGATCGTACGCGATTCACATTTTTTGCACTTTGATTGGCAACATAACGCGGATCTCAACGTAAGCAGACTGTAATATTCTTTTCACGCGCCTTGCCCTTCCAGCACAATCAATGTGTCCTCGGCTTAAGGCCCACCCATACATGGCAAATGCCGCTGAATCCTTGTTTTGACAGACTAAAAAAAAAACGAAGATCGGGCAAGGTGGAAAAATTTCCGTCGCCCCCATCTTCCTTAGTCTTCAAGCTGGAACTTTTGGAAGATTGGCAGCGCAAGGTAGGGGATTACAGGTCCTCCGATAAGATTTACGATAGTTTTAGCCAATCAAAAAACCATCTGCCCGTGTATGGTAGCTTAAGGCTGATTGGAAATAAAAATAGGTTTACGTCAATGTTAGTATGGGAAGTTTGTCCGTGCTAATTATTTACAGTAACCTATCATATTTAGCTTATTACTGGGTTTATTGCAGTTAAGGACATCTGATTGGTTGAAGCCCAAAATAGCACCTTTTTATATAACCCCTATAGTCCTTAAAGGAGAATGGAAGTCTACTTAGAAATGAAACTGAGTGTTTCTTCATGTAATCAGATCCAAACTGCTATTTCTAACCTTCAAAATGTTATAAAAATTGGTGTATTGTTGCTGTTCCTCCTCTTCCCATGCTCCTTGTTTCTGGTGGCTCCTCCCCGTGAGCCAAATCCTTATTTGGCACAATCCCCATAGACTTGAATAGGGTTTACATCACCACCAGTAAAGGACAGTGGGAAACAGAAATAAAGGAAGAATAAATAATCTGATGGTTTTATGCAAGCAGATGGGGAATGACCTGAACTTATTATAAATATTTAGAGCGATTCGACGAATTCGCTCAAAATCTCGATAGTTGTTTTCTGATCGACCGTCGACAATATTGAACGATTTATGGAAAAAAGATCGGGACAGGCAGAAAAGTTTTGCCACTGTCCCTACTGAGCTACACCAACCCAAAGCTCCCTGCTAAACAGGCTACACCAGTGTGTGTGACACCAACCTTTACACGTAACAAATGTCCATTTCCATTAGAACAAACAGCGTTTATCTGCATTCTTTTGATCTTTCCTTCTTGGCAACCTAATGGTCTAACTCAAAGCAATGCCGCTATTGTAACATTGCTGTACTTAGCCTGATCACTGCAAATGCAACCGAATAATTCACAGGACATTCTGCAGTAAAAATCACCGACCAGCCCATTAATCCAGGGTACAGAGCGCAGTTCGCAGGGTATGCTAATGATTTCTCAGTCCCCTCTACCCGTAGATCTGATTGGACAGCTGTTTCTACCTGCGTAGGCACAATAAAGGCCCCTACACACATTAGAGAATGTGAGCTATTGTGTGTACAGGCTCCAACATCCTTTAGTCATCATTAACTTTGCTTTAAAACAGGACGAGCGCTCGGCCTCTGTCAAGCAGCTGTCTGTATGATCTCATTATAAAATTGTCTTTGGAAGGATCGTTCCATTCCTTTAAAGGGAACTAAAGTCACCAACATTGTCCCATACACATTCACAAAGATACAAGCTGTCCTGCCAGATAGTGTAAGCAGTAGGAAGAAGCTAAAAAGCCAATCGTGTTACAGTCAGAAATCATCGCTCTCCCTCTGCCACAGAACAGGGATTCAGTGTAGTTTTGTTGTAAACATATAAAGCTCCTGTCCCTATAAATGATTTCTTTAACTTTTCATACAAATAAAGTAATCTTTGCAGTTATTTTTTAGTTAGCATAGATTACAAAAACAATATTATTATTTCAGAGTCTGGAAATTGTATGTGAAATTGAGCCTGCAACCTCATGTTCTCTGTCTTGCTAAGCAGAGCACTAACCACTGTCCCACCAGAACCAACGTACAAAAGTTGGGTACATTTAGAGACTTTATCTTTTCCTAGGAACTAATAGAAACAAAGAAAAAGACTATAAATCAGCGGACTATGTAGCTTGTATGTGATGTAGGATGTACTTTACCACTCATGTGGCTGGAAAATAAACAGGGTTCCATATGGGGCGGAGACATCTGTTAGAAAATTATGCATAGAGAAAGTGAATACTGGGGTCAGGGGGGCGTGGCAATAGTTGCACATGCTCACAAGGCTCTTATGACGACGTACTGGCAACATGGAAACATTTTAGTTACAGAACTACTTATTACATGAGCAAATGAACTTTTTTTTTTTTAAAGTTTAGTTCTCCTTTAAGGAGAAGTTACTAGGTCTAACTCTTCACATATTATGTGTGGTTAGGATTAAATAGAATCACACTGAGCTTGATAGACCGCCAGCCCAGTGATATTTTGGTTCGTCAGGTTGAAATATTAGAATACTCACAGTGACCAATGTCATGGTGACAGTAGAGGAAAGATGGGCAAGACCACCAGATTACAGGACATGACGGGAAGTAGGAGTAAGGTACCCTAACCTCCATGCAAAATATACTTACACGCAGTGGGCACAATGTCGGTTTACCAATTACTTACCAGGTTCTGTTACTATATTTGGACCTCTCCTTAGGGTCCAGATTTCCCTGTGATTTATCTTGGCTGAATTCCCATCAGTTTCGAAAACTATTAAAAGACAAAAAAAAAAAACATCATCCTCCCGCAATGTGAGGGAATTGTGACAAACATGGAACTTGTTCAGAAAAGGAAGTGATGTCACGGCAACAACCTAGAATTGTGGGTAAACACTAAAAATGTTACCAACGTGTTTGCGTTTTTTTGCCTTCAAACCATATTCAACGCACAATAACGCATTGGCAATGCGAATGAAAGCACAATAATGTACAATATCGCACAATAAACATAGTAACAATAATTTACAATATCGCACTTTAAGCACAATAACCCATAGATGCAGCGTAATTGCTTTTTGCAGAACTGGTGTTTAGCGGACGTAGGAAAGTGACAGACAAATTGGCAATGGGACATCCGTAAAAACATTAAGAATCCTTTAGGGGTAAAGGGCCAATGAATTGGGCGGATGGAGGTACCATGACGCTCTTACTTTAAGAAGTCCTCCATACAGAGCTCAGATATCTTGGCCTCGTCCTGAGCTTGTTGTCTGAGGACCGCAAGCTTCTCTTCTGCTCTGCATTCTGCATCTGCAAACCAAAGCGCAAGGGAAGTCACCCTGAAAGTTACCTACATCGATATTCCCAGCCGGCCAGATAGGGAATAAACCCACCTTTAGTCTCTGTAGAAAGTCCATCCCGGCTCTGGGCACTGAAGACACCGGTTCTTCCCATAAGCTGCACAAGAGATTAGTTTTTTGCGAGTGAAATGGACACATTGCGGGTTATCGACACTGGGAGCCAGCGTGGAAGGGTTAACAGTGGAATTCCAGACTGGGGGTTAGGGCACACTGCTGCGTTTGTTTTTTTTTTGCGTTTGCGCTTTTTTCATATCTAGAAAATGCGGCAATGCACCGAAAAGCGCATTTTCGTCGATGCGTGTGATGCAATTTACGTTCCACATTTTAATCGCAATCACATGCGTTCTTCAATACTTAATGAAAAAAACGCACGCAAACGCAACGAAATCGCACATGAAATTGCATGCGATTCCGTGATGTGATGCGTTGCAGTGGGCCATGCCCACAACGGAATTGTGTAATGGTATTGTATTAACATGAAATCCCGACTCTGCCTTGCTCCCTGCCCCCCCCCCCCAGCCATGCCGTTTATTAACGGAGATATTGTGATATATGAAATAAAGACAGGATTACGGCTTCATTTCATTAGTCAGAATACAGGCTAAGGAACAATAATCAGCTTATGCCAGTACCTCCTGCTAACCGCAGCCACACCGTCGCTCCGCGGTGTCCCCAAAGTCGGAGGGGGGGGAAGCCAGGAATTTACTGCCCTATAATACAGCTCCCAAATGGGTTTATAATTAGTCAAGGTGATAAGTAGGAGAGAAATTAGCAAGATTTGGATTTCAGTGATAAGATCTCCCTTTACGCTTGCGGTGCGATTGGGCACATTGTGGCGTGTTTGGCTAGCGTTCCAAGAACGGAAACTATGCGAACATGCGCATTGGAAATCGCAATTTCCATTCTAACCGAAATCGCATGCGCAAGAGCGCACTAGGTGGCCTAGACCTTAGGGCTTTGCGTTTGCACGTTTTCGGGGGCGTTGCGATGCGATTGCGAACTGCATGCGCAAACGCAATGAAATCACAAGCGTTTGCGAGACACGTTCATTGTACGTTAACTGTACTATGGAGCCTTTATAGGGACAAAAAAATGGGATTTATGAAGTTAAATAAAAATAATAAAAACTCCCTTCTCTGTTCTTGGCTTAAAGATGGATGTGCACTGCTATGACTGACAGCTCTGCTTCCTCCTCCCGACACAGTGACCCCCCCAACTCTGACATTCACCCTATGTCAGAAAATGAGAAATGAGGGAACAAGGAGGAGCAAAGAGCGTCAGTCACAGCAGTACACGGCTATCTTTTAAAACATATATTATACTTTTATAATTTTTTATGTAATTAGTGTTCCTTTAAAGTGTGGTGTACAAGGGAAATGGGTTTTGAGAAGTTGGTAGAGAAATAAAATGATAACAAGAATATTATAAGGCTGGGCTGTGTTTTAATGATTTGGTGGGACCTATATTCTTCTACCTGCGAAATGTAACTCACCGAATTTCTCAAATCTCCAGAAGGGGGCAGAGTTTTTTTGGATCTGGTTTGTGTTGGACCTGTGCAGTGTTCAAATGATACTTCTCTGATTGTTCAAACTCAACAAAATAGAAAACAAAGATTCAACATTAATGGCAATATAACAGCTGGTACTTACAGTCAACTGGAATACCCATGATATAAGGTGATACATAATCAACCTTAACCACCGCGTATTAAATATTCTGGGGAAACAATATGGCAGCTCCCACCCATATGCATAAATATACAGAGAAGGAATGTTCTGCACAACAATAAGCTATACCTCCATACTGTACTGTCTAAGGGAAACAATATGGCAGCTCCCACCCATATGTATAAATACACAGAGAAGAGGTTCTGTACATACAATAAACTATCCCCAATACTGTACTGTCTATGTTGCTATGTAGGTCCCATACTCCCATAGTAGCGTTACAAGCGGAGTATCTTATAAATAAACGTAGGACAGATCCACTCCAATCATATTTCTATGATAAATTGCCAGGGAAAAACAATTACTTTAAAAAGAATCTTAAGCCACAGGTTAAACCGCTATAATCCTCACGAGCTCAGGAGATTTAACTAATATATTCAAATAATCGATTCCCACTGCACCTTTCAAAACCATAGCAGCAAAGCCAATCTCCTCGCCCACACTACAAATATCTAAACATCAACAAATCAAAATCTAAACATCTACATACAAATACTAAATAAATATCATAAACATTTACATATAACATTACATACGTACAAATACCTAGAAATATCTAAAACAAATAGGTTCTAGAAATGTCTACATACAATATCTACAAATCTAGAACTATCTACACACAAATATCTAGAATATCACACACAAATATATAGATATCTACAACAACTACATCTACACACAAATATCTAGGACTATCTACAAAATACTAGACTATCTACACACAAATATCTAGGACTATCTACACACAAATATCTAGGACATCTACACAATATAACTACACACAATATCTAGAATATCTACCACAAATATCTAGAATATACAAATACGAAATATCTACACACAAATATCTAGAACTATCTACACACAAATATCTAGAACTATCTACACACAAATATCTAGAACTATCTACACACAAATATCTAGAACTATCTACACACAAATATCTAGAACTATCTACACACAAATATCTAGGAATATCTACACACAAATATCTAGGAATATCTACACACAAATATCTAGGAATATCTACACACAAATATCTAGGAATATCTACACACAAATATCTAGAAATATCTACACACAAATATCTAGAAATATCTACACACAAATATCTGAATAAAATATCTAACACAATATCTAGAAATATCCACATAAAACTATCTAGAAATATCTAGAAATATCTAGAAATATTTACATACAAATATCTAGAAATATCTCATACAAATATCTAATAAAAATATCTATGAACATCTACAACAAATATCTAGAAATATACAATATCTAGAAAAATTACATTAATTTATTTTCGATTTAATAACAATACACAGTGGTCTGTCTATCTATCGGTTGATCTCACCCACTTCCATCGTACACCCCTAAAAATGTAGAGCTTTCTCAATGGGGCACGCCATTCAGTGCATTATTCAGGAAACCGCCGTGATGAATGTAGGGGGTAACGAGTGGCAAGTGGGTGCTCAAATTATAATTATATATATATAATATATATATATATATATATATATATATATATATAATAAACACTATACACAATATACACACATTATATATATATACACATATCCTGTGTATTGTTATTTATATATATAAAATAAAAAAAAATTTGCACTTTGGACACAATTTGGCCATTTTTCACTTTATTGTGCCAGTGGTTTAGACATTAATGGTTGTGGTTTGTGTTATTTTGGGGGGACAATAAATATCCAATGTTATACAAGCTGTAAACGGACTTTACATTGTATAAAAGTGTCACATCAGTATTGTTCCATGGAAAGATATAAAAAATATTTCACAAATGCGAGGTGTGTACTCACATTATCACAGATATATTACATATTACATATATAAGGGATAATTGCTTACAGTGTAAATAAGGCTATTATGCCACCGAGGAGTTCCGACCATATAAGAACGAGGCCGTAGGCAGAGTGCTTTTATACAGGTCAGGGAACTCCAAGGTGGCATAATAGCCGTATATTACACTGTAAGGGGCGAATTATCTTATAATAACACAGTTTATTTAATAAGTACAGTGATAATAGCTGGTGAAAGAAATTTATTTAACTTTATTTTTCCAAAGTTTGTTTAGTTTTCAATTGCATGTTGATGTAATGTTTTTTTGTGAAATGTTCGATTCGGGGCGGCTGGATAAGAGGTAGGACAATGATTTTTATGTTATATTAGGAATGGAGAGCTGCAGTGGCATAAAATTGAAACTAGTCACTCAGTGACATCACGTAGTGATTCAAATAAGGTTCTCGCCACTGCAGCTCCCATTGAAAATACAGAGACTTGTGTATTATATATATATTAATCACTATATAATTACAGTGTGTGTTTTTTAGGACCGACCTTTATCTCAATATTTCAATGGGAAGTAGCAAAGTAGAAAATGGGTAAAAAAAAGAATTTAAATGGCTCTGTGCAGCATTCCAGTTTACAGAATGAAAACACCATATACCCAGGACAGGCCAACCAAGAATAAAATTGTTAGGCCACAGTGCCCCTAGGGGAAGACGAGTGAAGATTTTCTTTAAAAGGATGAAAGCTGGTCATTTGATAGAATGTCTTTTTTTTTTTTTTAAAGGGTATCTTACTGGGAACTTTGGGGGGGCATTTAGTTTTATTGAAGAAAGGGAGGTAAAGGAGCGAGTCTTACCTCCCGTCTTCAATAAAACCTGAGGAGCCGGAGAGAAGGTAAGCTATTTACTGGTCGCTCATTCCTCCGCCGCTTAGTCTGACAGGTCTGATAGACGGTCTTCCATGCGCATCGCACTTTAGAAGAAAATACTCTGTCTAAATATTTAAGGGTAACTGTGGTCCAAAATTGACTTAAAGTAAATAGACAGGAATTCCTTTCCTGAGTGTTTTGCAATTTACTTTCATTATTTATTTTAAAGAATTATCTATCATCTACTGTATATATCTATCATCTATCTATCAGCTACTGTATCTATCTATCTGTCTGTCTATCTATCATCTACTGTATCTATCTATCTATCATCTATCTATCATCAGTAGAGTAGATATAATGATAGATAGATAGATACAGTAGATGATAGATAGATGATAGAAGAGATAGATACAGTAGATGATATATGACACAGATAGATAGATACAGTAGCTGATAGATAGATGATAGATATATACAGTAGATGATAGATATAACAGTAGCTGGTATATACGACAGACAGATATATCTACACATTGTTTCCTTGGACATTGCAATATGGTGTATAGCTTAATGTATATAGGTGGGAGCTGGTTTCAATAGGAACTCAGGTAAAGCCTCCGTTAAAATGCTGAATTCTGCAATGGAGAATGTGGCCTTTTGCCGGAAACACATCAGTCTGGGCAGCTCCCGTTGGACATGACTGGTCCATGTAATTAGGTAAATGGGGAGTGTTTAATCGGGGTAACATGGACCCCACATTCATTGGGAAAGTAGAAATGAGAATTAGAATGTTCTGTGTTTCTAACTGCACCATCCCTTTATTCAGGCAGAAATTACTCACCTACAAAACATCTACAGTGCTGCCCACCTGGAACGGAAGCTGCTACTGCGCCAGCACAGGGAAGTTTTGCGGCTGCGTCATCATGACTCGGGTCCAGGAGGAACGCAGAGACTCAGGGTAGCAAGGGAACTGCATCTCATTGGAGGAGAGAAAAAAACGCAGCAAAAAAAATGGGGATGGGGCAGAACTTAACTCCTCACACTAGCATCGTACCCAATTTTATTTTTGTTTTCAGGTCCAGTTCTAGTTAGTGCAGCAGAACCCACAGTAGCAGGTGATGGGGACACCCAGTCGGCCATATCAGATGTCCCGAGGATGATGGGGGATTTCTGGAGGACGAACTGCTCTGTAGCAACGCCAGGTACATGTTTGTCTTACACACAGGATGTTGTTGAACTGTACAGAACTCTTGGTGCTGCATGGCAAAAATAGTGCAGTAACAAGTTCTACCACTAGGAGCAGCAGACAGCTATATTACTGACTTTATAACGTTCATTGTTATAGTTCATGTTATAAACAAAGACAAAGAAGATTTAGTCTTTGATTTTTCATAGTTTGCACGACTGGGAGACCATGGCAGGCCGTGAACACTATCACAATGTTCGTCTGGGAAGTAGAACACAAGGTATTGTGGGTATAAAGCCTAATAATCCACTCTCATTTGATCTGGAAATAATTGCCTTAGCAGATCTCAAACCATGGTCACATATCTGTGTGTTTGTTTCGATTGGCATTGATGGAGCTAGAAACAATTTGCAGCCAATCAGAACATTGCAATGTTAGCAGGGTCAACAAGTCTGCAGCCAATCAGAATATTCCATATTGGCAGGGTCAATAAGTATGCAGCCAATTAAACATTCCAATATTGGCAGGGTCAACAGTCTGCAGCCAATTAAAACATTCCAATATTGGCAGGGTCAACAAGTCTGCAGCCAATCGGAACATTCCAATATTGGCAGGGTCAACAAGTCTGCAGCCAATCGGAACATTCCAATATTGGCAGGGTCAACAATTCTGCAGCCACGGAACATTCCAATATTGGGGCGTCAACAAGTCTGCAGCCAATCGGAACATTCCAATATTGGCAGGTCAACAGTCTGCAGCCAATCGGAACATTCCAATATTGGCAGGGTCAACAAGTCTGCAGCCAATCGGAACATTCCATATTGGCAGGGTCAACAAGTGTGCAGCCAATCGGAACATTCCAATATTAGCAGGGTCAACAAGTCTGCAGCCAATCAATCAAAATCTACGAAACTTTTCGTGGACCAATGTTTTTTATATAACGGCACGGCCACACTGCGCCGCAAATGCAATCGCACACACATTTGCACCCCATTTAGGATGTTAGAAGAAAATCGCAATGTGGTCTTTTACGAAGTATTTTGATTATTTTGACTTTGTGAATACGCTTTTTAAACAAACAGCGCTGTAGTAATTGAACTTCTCTCTTTTAATCCGTTCGCCACGAAAAAAAACACTGCTATTTCCCCCGTCTATCCACCCCGGCCTGAATGCACGCAGTTATAATGATAGATGTTTTTATCTAAAAGGATTTATTACCGCCCCTAGCGCATAAATAAAAATATTAACCTACATACGTGTCAGAAAAAGTTTCACCGAGAAATAATGCATTACGATGGAGTGGGGAATCGCTATCCCTCACAGACGGTGTTGGAGCCACGGCGAAGTCCATTCACAATAATCCATCTCATCTCAATCAGACAATCTCCGAGTCTCGGGAAAATCGGCACAATGATTCAAAGCAAGACTGCTGCAATGTATCCTTATTTAACATTTCATATGTACGTTGAAAGGGAACATCTGTGAATGTCAATGAATTTCCCAGTCCGTGCTGCATGAATGTGCCAATCCCGCACACAGCATGCTGGGAAATGTAGTTTTAAAGGGCAAGTTTGACCCCTTTATTTAAATCTGTATATAGCTAAATTATCCACCACCCCCTCCCAGGCGGTTGTACTTACCTTGCTGCCCAATGCAGCGATATTCCTGGTGATCTTCCCTAGCCTTCACCCTTGTGGAACGTGCAAGCTCTTTAAGCTGCACATGTGCAGATCAGTGCCACAGGGAACAGCTTTCCTGAAATAGAGCAATCACTGTAATACAAAATTCTATCATTCAACAGGAGAGATGTGCAGCCGTATACCTCTTTATTATTGAATTCTTACTCATTCCCATCTCCTTGGAGGTTGCTGGGAAATGTAGTGTAAAAACCGTTTGAGGGCTTGAATTATTTAGGACAATATGTGCAAGATTTCCCCACTTTTTTTTTTAAGGGGGAATATGGCCTGACCGCACAGTAACCATTAATATTCAGTACTTGTCCTTTAATTAGGAGATGATCGTCTGTCCTGATGAGGATCATCGCCTGTAATGATATTGAAAGGCAGTCTGGATCTCGTCTAGAACAATGGTAAATATAATTGGCTGGCCTGTCAGTCATGTGATCGATTGTTTAAGGTGCTGCTCTTGCTAATGCTTCAGGAATAAAGGGAAATTTTTCTCATTTCACACTGTCTACTTTCATTTATTAGGCTTTAACAATATTTATAATTACATGTTTCTGCACATCAGGTTCTTTATGTAGATTATAGATACATGGTAATGTGCCTAGAAAAACAATCTCTGTGCAGCCAAAGGGCACCATTCTGTAGGTGCTTGTTGATCAGTCAGTATGCAGCTCCCACCCAAAGTATAAATATACTGAGAAGGATGTTCTGTACATACAATAAGCTATACCCTCATACTGTACTGTCTAAGGGAAACACTATGGCAGCTCCCACCCATATGTATAATATACAGAGAAGGAATGGTCTGTACATACAATAAGTTATACCCTCATACTGTACTGTCTAAGGGAAACACTATGGCAGCTCCCACCCATATGTATAAATATACAGTGAAGGAATGTTCTTTACACACAATAAGCTATACCTCATACTGTACTGTCTAAGGAAACACTATGGCAGCTCCCCCCTATGTATCAATATACAGAGAAGGAATGTTCTGTACATACAATAAGCTATACCCTCATACTGTACTGTCTAAGGGAAACAATATGGCAGCTCCCACCCATATGTATATTATACAGAGAAGGAATGTTCTGTACACACAATAAGCTATACCCTCATCTGTACTGTCTAAGGGAAACAATATACAGTCTCCACCCCTATGTATAAATATACAGAGACGGAATGTTCTGTATACACAATAAGCTATACCCTCATACTGTACTGTCTAAGGGAAACACTATGGCAGCTCCCACCCATATGTATCAATATACAGAGAAGGAATGTTCTGTACATACAATAAGCTATACCCTCATACTGTACTGTCTAAGGGAAACAATATGGCAGTCCCACCCATATGTATAAATATACAGAGAAGGAATGTTCTGTACACAATAAGCTATACCCTCATACTGTACTGTCTAAGGGAAACAATATGGCAGCTCCCACCCATATGTATAAATATAAATATACAGAAAGGAATGTTCTGTGCACACAATAAGCTATACCCTCATACTGTACTGTCTAGGGGAACACTATGGCAGCTCCCACCCATATGTATAAATAAAATATACAGAGAAGGAATGTTCTGTGCACACAAAAGCTATACCCTCATACTGTACTGTCTAAGGAAAAATATGGCAGCTCCCACCCATTATTATAATATACAGTGAAGGAATGTTCTGTACACACAATAAGCTATACACCTCACACTGTACTGTCTAAGGGAAACGATATGGCAGCTCCCACCCATATGTTATAAACACTGGCATGGATCGTTCAATATACCAGTAGTTTGCATTGTGGTACATTTTAGCCGATGACTGAATTTGAAACATTTTAATTTCAGGAATCTAGTGAAAACGCAAAACACAGAGCAGCGTCCAGGTAAGATTAGATACGTGATGTAATACAGGGTTACTGGAGATGCTAATAGTATTAGATACGTGATGTAATACAGGTTTACTGGAGATGCTAATAGTGTCAGCATGGAGTCCGTTATGCCTAATGATCAATTCCCACCCTGGACACCTTAACTGTATCGTAAAGCTAAGTCCAGACAAAAGGATCCCTGCTTCCGACCCCAACTATGTCTGTCATAGACTAGAATCCGTTTGTGTACGGGCAATCGGGCACGCGTCATGTAAGATCTGGCAGGGTAGGATCACCCACGCCCCTGGACTGATCGGCGAACCGGAATTGTGCAGGGATCCCTGTGTGTGAATTATCCAAGTCCCATATCAAACTGCTGCATTATAGGTACAGTAAAGCTGTAGGATGAAGTTCCTCCTAGCCTCTTGCAGTACATGATTTACATAAGATACTGGGACATTGTGTGTAGGTAAATTTCAGCTCTTGCACCATTAAGGGAAACTTAATATGTGCATCAAAACAAATATTCCTAATTAATGACCTATGAGTCTTACCAGAATCATTAACCGTATCCTGATTGGGTGACATGAAATCTACCTAGGTTTTATCCAATGTTGTGGTTACATATCTATATGTATTATCTGTCTATATATAATATAATTCATGGGCAGTAAGAATGGCCATTTTGTGTTATTTGCAGATCTCTTGGATAATGTGACTTCAGAGCCGAGCAGCCTCCACGGAAGAGAAGAAGACGTTGAACTCTCTCCTTCTCTGGAGGAATTTCACAAAGTTTCGCCAAACTCATAACATCTGTGAAGTTCTTTGTCGACTGTGGAAAGAGAAGATAAGGCTGAAGATACCGAGAGTGGAGATTCTGAAGTTTTTGATATGGACCCAGTCGAGATACCAAGCCAAGAACCTATAGCTATGGCAGAAGACCCCCTTCCAACTCGGAATTATCTTGTCAGGAGTTCAGTAGATCCATAGCTACATTGGAAGATCAGAATTCCCTGGAAAAAACTTCTCTTCTGGATGCTTATTTTCAAATAGAGTCAACAGAGGACAGAGAAGCTTCTCTCCTCTTCTTAATGGTCAAATTTTGAGGCATGATCATGATTGTGTGATCTCTTGTAAAATGAGCCTCTGAGTGAAAGTTTTCCACGTGTTTTAGTTTCCTCTACAGCAGGACCTTGTGTTGACATCAGTCCCAAAAAATAAGAACTGGGAAGAACCCTGAAATGTTAGTGGGAGATCAAATTGATCCTTTATTGGTAGCGGTGGAATGTTGAAAAAATCGAAAGGCTCCTTTGGCGTCTGAATCCTCCCACATCCGAAGACACGTCTACAGCTGACAACAAAAGTTATGACTTGGAATATTCCATAAAAGCACAAAGCCCCGATGCTGAGAAAATTACAAATACACAGAGGTCGACATCGATGAATCCAGAAACCGTTAGTGGTTTAGCAGAAAGGAGTTCATCTGACATTAAAGACCGTCCAACGGTGATGGAGTCTAATAAAAACAATCTGTTTTAGCAAACCTAATCTCAAAGGAAATTGAGATGATGCCATTCAATATTCTATCCTCTGAGGAGTTATTTCAGATAGAAAATCAACCCACCTCAGCGTGAGGGGGAAATCCTATTCATCACGGATGAAGTTCTACAGCCTATTGAAGACACCTTGTCGGAAATTTGGTCTTCTGTTGATGAAACAATTTCATGTGAAAGCACAAAGGTACCTTCTAAGAAACAAGATCTCTCTCATCATAGCAAAGATGACGAGTCTATTAAAATTCATGACACAGACAGCGATGACTTTCCCCCACCACCTGAGTGGGTCTTTTTATCAGAAGGAGAGGAATTGGAAAGTAGCATGGAAGACAGTTTGATTGATCGATGCGTTTATTTTATGAAGATCCATAATGAGTAACACTTTACTTGCTCAACCAACTCCATTTCTACAACCCTATCAAAAGTACATGAGGATGACAGGAGGCCTTGAATACTTTTGAGATAGGAGACCGGGTCCTGGTTAAATATTCAAAGACAGGAACTGTCAGATTTAAAGGGACAATTTCCAGCCAAGAAGGTCATTGGGCTGGAGTAGAACTTGACAAGGCAGAAGGAGAACACGATGGCACTTTGAGGGTATAAAATATTTTGATTGTCCTAAAGAGTGTGGGATTTTTGCAAGACCCGACCAAATATCACATCTGCTAAATGGTGATCAATTGGTTATAGACCACAATAGAGGAGACTGGATATTTTGATGAGGGATCGTCTACAAATCAGAGTTTTAACAAGGACACCAGTACAGATATCCAAGCTGGACAAAAGAGGACAACAGTGAAGAGAAACTGCCTTCAAAGACAAATGGAAACCAAACAAATTCATTTTTCACAAAGCCTAACGGAACCAGAAGACATGAGCTGGTTTCAGATCACAAACCAAGTAACCATACTAACATGTCCATGGAACCTTCAAACTGATCAAAACTGGTCATAATGGGTGAAGAACTTCAGAAACATTTTGTCCAACACTCTAGAACTATTCACTAAGACAGCTCAGTGGAAATACAGAAAGGCTTTGGAGGAACCTTTGGGGAAGAATCTCAATGAAACTTCTGAGATATCCCTATTGGACACGTGACATTGAACAAGCTGAATGCTAAGAATAGAGAGGACCAGAGAGGAGGTGGAACTAATGGCATAATGGTCAAACTAATAGGGGATTCTTTCATGAATGTTTGTGACAATAAAAAGGAAGAAGGTAAGGGAAAGTAATTACTAGTTTGTCCTCTACCTCCTTCCATACACCATTTAAGGTTGTATACAAGAGTTATGTGCAGTTTATTTTCTTTTTGCATTCTGATGGCTGCTTATTGAAGACCAAGGTATGGAGTATTTATAGCTTTAACTTTTACATTTAGAAATTCCTTTATTATTATTAGTGATGGCCCGGTTCGCGGATCCGAACTCGATCTGCGTCAGATTTCCCTCATTTGCGAATGGCGGAATCACGGCTTTTCCGGAATTTCCGCCTTCCGAACTTTTCGAACTGCGTTTTAGAAAAATTTCGAAATTAACGAGGATTCACGTATTTTCGAAAATGCATGAAAATCCGATTTTTTGAAAATTTTCAAAATTACGGGGATTTCTCGTATTTTCGAAGATTTTTCTTTTAATGAGGTTTTAATGGGTCCGCTCGCAGATTTTCGAATTTTCCCGAAAATTCGGCGATCCTCGAGCGGACCGGATTTTGCGAAGTTCGGACATCTCTATTATGATGCCCTTGGCAGACCAACAATTTCATGTTTAGGGTCCATAAAGACATTCTAGTCTCACTATAGCAGGAGCTATTAAATGTGTTAACTGGACTGATTAACCAAGGGTTACCGTGACTTTGATATGCACTTTTGTTCTAGTGGCCCTTTTGTGCTGCCATTAAAGTAACGCAAGGTTCAAGGGGATCAAATGCACTGACGGCCCCTGTAGTATAGGTTGCAGAATTAGAATTGTGTTTACAGGGCCCTGTCAATCAATGTCACAAGGAGCCTCAAAGATTCTGCTCTGTCACATGTTATGGGCCCCAACCGCAGTGACTTAAAAGAGTTAACAGTTTGTCTCACAGTACAGAGAACTAGGGGTTAAAGTGAATTGTCTTCTATGTGTGTCTAAAGCTAGGTACACACAGCACAGATTTCTGAAAGATGACAGACAGGTCTGCAAGATCCTGTCTGCCATCTTTCAAATCTGCATACACACAGTCCCTATGAACTTCATAAGGAGAACGCTCGGACTGTGTGTTTCCATCGGCCGCGCTAGACTCCTCTATAGGGAGTCTAGCGCGGCCGATGGAAATTTTCGGCCTTCCCAACCAGCGTTCGCCGACCCATCGTTCGGGAAACGAGCGTACACACATAACGATAACCGCCGATACTGTCGGATCCAACGTATCGGGGCTTTATCGTTAGTGTGTGTACCCAGCATAAGACAAATTCCAGCAGTTAAAGAAATTCTCTGCACGATCCTGCACGATTGTTTTGCTCTTCCTTTACAAACAGCACGTGGTGTGATTTCCACCGTGTTTGCACTGGCTGCGCCCCAGGGGTTGAGTGATAACGAAATGCCAAAGAGGCTTTCAACTGAAAATGTATTTTACAGTTACCGATGGGCTGATTAGGATAAAACCTGCAGGAGGCTGAGGGTGGACATTGTATCACCACCTGTCACCTGCAGGAGGCTGAGGGCGGACACCACACACTGTCACCTGCAGGGGCTGAGGGCGGACATTGTACACACACTGTCACCTGCAGAGGCTGAGGCGGACACTATCACACACTGTCACCTGCAGGAGCTGAGGGCGGACATTGTATCACACACTGTCACCTGCAGGAGGCTGAGGGCGGACATTTGTATCACACACTGTCACCTGCAGGGATGAGGCGGACATTGTATCCCACACTGTCACCTGCAGGAGGCTGAGGGCGGACATTGTATCCCCACACTGTCACCTGCAGGAGGCTGAGGGCGACATTGTATCCCACACTGTCACCTGCAGGAGGCTGAGGGGCGGACATTGTATCCCACACTGTCACCTGCAGGAGGCTGAGGGCGGACATTGTACCCACACTGTCCACCTGCAGGAGGATGAGGGCGGACATTGTATCCCACACTGTCACCTGCAGGAGGATGAGGCGGACATGTATCACACACTGTCACCTGCAGGGGATGAGGGTTCGGAAGGCGGAAAATCCGCCGTTCGCGAACGAGATAATCCGCCGCGGATCCGGGTTCGGATCCGCGAACCGGCCATCACAGAGGGGCAGGGACTGACTAAGAGAACAATGCAACTTACAGCAAAACTTTTAGGGTGTGGACTAATTGGTTTACCTCCTGACCCAGGGAGGGGCAAGATTAAGTATAGTTGCCCCTGCCATAGTATAACTGACTCAAAAAAATTCTATTTGCATCTATGTGACATTAGCGCATTCCAATGTTGTGTGGCAGATAAACAGACAATTGGTCTTTCCCTATCGGACACTTTAGAAATTTCTTACAATCGATATTGTTGCATGTATGGCCCCCAAAAGTCAATTATTTCCTATGGTTCTAAAAGAGAATAATCTTGTGCAATGTTCCTACTAAATGAACCAATGTTGCAGCTTCCTACTGGCTTTGCTTCCTGCAGATCCTTTTTATTTTCTCCCCATTCTAAAACAGAACAAATCCATGTATGTTTCATTAGTCATGTGTCCCGAGAAATTCGACTGGCGCCATTACTTTGTTTTCAAACTTCAAAAAACAGTTAGTCAGAGAAATATATAGATCGTGTTTTGTTTTTTAAGTCGGTTGTTTTACTGAAAAAAAAATTATTTTAGATTTTATTTTTGCAGTGGAAGATCAATATGCATTTTGTACTGATAAAGCTTCTCGGTGATGGGTCAGCGGTGCCTTGCTTTGTATTGGTAAACTGCACTTACTCTGATGGGTTTGTTTTGACTTCAATACAGTACTTGTTTTGCTCAAGCTCAGCCCCCTGCCAGACTTTCTAACTCTCTGTGAGGGCAAGCACGCTCAGAATCCCTATGGAAGACTTGTATTTAGGGCGAGAGGGAAGGATACAATGTTGAAGACTTGTATTTAGGGCGAGAGGAAAGGATACAATGTTGAGCACTTGTATGTAGACCAGATTACATATGAATCAGGGTACCAACCAGGCGACTAGCTCCTCCCTGGCCATCTCACTGCCAGTCTTTATAATGCAAATTGGATGCTCCCATTTATTGTGCAGACACAGCAAAAAACAGTCTTTATAAGTTGTTGATTGCACTCATGTAGAGTGAGGGGGAAGGATACAGTGTTGAAGAATTTTAAGTAGAGTTAGGGGGAAGGATACAGTGTTGAAGACTTTTATGTTGGGAGAGAGGGAAGGATACAATGTTGAAGACTCATGTAGGGCGAGAGGGAAGGATACAATGTTTAAGACTTGTATTTAGGGCGAGAGGGAAGGATACACTGTTGAAGACTTGTAGGGTGGGAGGTAAGGATACACTGTTGAAGACTTGTAGGGCGAGAGGGAAGGATACAATGTTGAAGACTTGTATTTAGGGTGAGAGGGAAGGATACAATGTTGAAAACTCATGTAGGGCGAGAGGAAAGGATACAATGTTGAGCACTTGTATGTAGACCAGATTTACATATGAATCAGGGTACCAACCAGGCGTCTAGCTCCGCCCTGGACATCTCACTGCCAGTCTTCATAATGCAAATTGGATGCTCCCATTTATTGTGCAGACACAGCAAAAAACACAGTCTTTATAAGTTGTTGATTGCACTGATATGTAGAGTGAGGGGGAAGGATACAGTGTTGAAGAATTTTAAGTAGAGTTAGGGGGAAGAATACAGTGTTGAAGACTTTTATGTAGGGCGAGGGGGAAGGATCCAATAAGAGAAAACCAACTACGTAGCCACTAGCCATACACAACATTAATCTGATAAAAACAAACAATCGATTACTACCGGTCAATAGCCATCACGTCACTTCATGATTTTTAATTAAATCTGATAAAGGATGAATCAGTTTATACCGGTTAAGCAGGTATCATGGTAGTGTAAAGAGGCATGTTTGTATTATTCAACTTTCACTACCATGCTATGTGGATTAGATTCATCCACAGTCTGGGGTGGGGGTTTGTACACACCAATGTGGACATTCCATTTACAATAGGTCTACAGAGTTTGGTAAAGATGTTAAGAACGATTCCTTGGGGGGAAAACATTAGATCTCGCTTATTGCACACAGAAATCAGACATGTATCTAACCTCAGTTTTACAAAAAATCTTTACCAAACTCACCCCAAAGGATCGTTCCCACCAAACTTTTCCAAACTCAGTACAAGGAATCGACCCATTATCTTTACCAAACTCAGTACAGTAAAGAGGTGATGAGTGAGTGGGATTGGATTCGCTTCCTTGCTGTTGGTTGTGGTGATGACTATTTGGTGGTGGGTGGAAAGATTCCTTTGGGCTAGTTTGGTAATGGTGGATGGATGGAACGATTCCTTGGGCTGGCTGAGTTTGGTAAAGGTGGGGGGAACGATTCCTTTGGGCTAAAACCTGGACTCCATTACCATGGATATGGCCCATACACACATACTAGGAGAGAATTCTTTGGATTAACCCATGATGTATGGCCGCCATTAGAGTCTGTTTAAATTACGTGTTGATTAGCTGACGTGGTAAATATCCTTGCTGTAAATGTTACTAAACAAACATGATCAGCTGGTAGAATCACAAGGCCAGGTTGAGACAGTCACATTGCTTTGCTAGTAGGTGCCAAAGTGTTGATCGTCTTTCCAGCTGATATCATGAAATACACATACAGGTTTATTCAATAAGAGATGCCCAACCAATCAGATGATATCGTTTTACTGGGTTCCTGGAGTTAGATGTTATGCAATGTTTCTGATTGGCTGTTAAATGGGTTCACTATAATCCCGCTGTTATTATCCCATAGTAAAAGGTGCTTCCGTACATGGTAAATTACAAGTTAAAATAATAATGATAACTTGTTTATGTCATGCTTTAAGGCGGGGAAGGTTGGTCCGTGTACCTACAGCCTTTACTTTATAGAATGACAAATCTCATATTATAGCCCAATTTTGTGTTCTCGTCTAGTGAGAATTAGATGTAATCGTTAAGGTATAATTATCGACTATATTTGGAATTGAAATACACTGCTACTTACAAGTGGTTTGTTGGGGCTTGTGTTGATGCAATAGAATTTTGTCTGTTCTATTCATTTGCCTCAGCCAATTGGAGTGAGCTTTAAAGGTAGGCATACACGGCATCGATATTCACGATCAATTCAAAAGGATTATCAAAGCACTTTTGTGGGTTTTCAATAGACCAATTGGTGATATCGATTGGTCTACCGAAAATAACCTGATCGGGCAAGATGGAAAAATTTCTGTCGAACCCCAACTGCCAGGAGCCCGACCTTTCCGGTTTTCAAGCTGAAATCTATAGAAGATCGCTGGGCAAGGTAGGGTATTCAGTAGGTTCTTCCGATCGGATTTTCGATCGGAAGAATATTTGTCTGTGTATGCCCCCCTTTACCGCTTACTGCAGTTAGTTAACATCTGATTGGTTGCTGCAGATAAGAAGCTGTTATTTTTCTCATCAGAGGGGCAGTTTAACATTTCTAATAAAGTTACTGATCAGTATTAACTTCTGTTGATTGGTCCCTCCAGGACACGGTACTGTTGTCACTCCTAGGACTTCTAATGCTGTTAATTAATTTGCAGGTAGTGTGAGAGGAAAATCAAATAACAAACATTACACAGACCCACAATGCAGGTCGGCCTCTGATTCCAGCCTCGTTTGGAGTTACGTGGCAAACACTTTTATTTATTTTTCTTCTGTTAGTGACTATGTTCTAGTCGAGCCACCTATGATCTGGAACATATCTAGGTATGCATAACTTAAGGGTAGATCAAAAGTGTAGAGGTGGGTTTGGGATTTAGTTCCTCTAAAGGAGAACTTAAATGAGACAACTCCACCCTCATAAGAACATCTTTTAGGAAGAATGGCCCTTATAATATGTATATATCATAAGTTTTCCTATGAATTCATTACTGTATGCCTGCTATGCTTTGGATGCCTCTGGAACATGAGCCATTTAGAAACTGTACTAGCTGTACTGAGCTGGGCATGCTCAGAAGAGGCAGACAGGGGATTAACATTCAGCATGGCTGTGATGTCAACTGTCAAATCCATAACTGACAGTTACTAACTAGAATAACCAGGAAGGCAGAAACAGGGGCAACAGGACATTGAGCAGGATTTAGGTTAGACTTAACACTTTACATTCAAACTATTACCGTTTAGGGTTTTGGGGGGTGATTACCTGTATGTAAGTTTTCATTTTATGGTGGACTGCCTTTAACTTGTTTTTTTCCTTTATCTTTGTGTGAAAGCTTTTCTACCTAGGAAACCCGTACATGTAGTTCGGTACGTGTAAGTAAATAAGTGTTCCATGCCAGTCACAACTTGCAGTAACAGCCCATCCTTGCAGCAGGACAAACCACCTTGTGGGTATGGATAAGGTTGAGAAGGGGTGGTGGATATGGACAACACTGACCCAGTATCATGTGATTTTTTTTCTGGTATCTTGTTTGTAGAGAATCAATTGTCTAAATTTGCTCTATGTTTATTTTTTCTACAATCCTATAAAAGTAAAGACGTTTGTCGTTCTGTACGGACGCTGGACCCACCTGCTCCTGCTGGCCAGTGATTTTTTTTTTAGCCGGTGTGTGTGCGTGGGGGGGGGCATTTCAGTACAGAATCGGGGGTTTACTGGTAATCACGTAACGGACATTAATGATACAGTCAACCAGTCTTTCCCCAGTAAAATAACATTACCCCCGAATGGCTTCTGATAGCGTCACCAACTTTACCCCTATAGTCCTAGTAAATCTGTGCCACGCTGCCATTTCCTATTATGGCTCCGTACTATATTGGACTGGGGGAGTATCGCCATGTTTGTCAATAGGTGGCACTTGAAATGAAACCTGATATTTATAGGTTATGTAATTGACCGACCTATAAAAAATCTGATCAGGATTCAGAACCAAATATTCCCTACGTGGCTGTTTCCCTTATATATGTGAACTCCGACGTCAGATCGGTTTATAATTAGGCCAAACTGTTTGATTGGTAATACACAGAAAGACAAAATGTATATATCAGTTTTGGCAGGGGAAAATGTTTACAAGGATAGAATAGCAATCTTATTCTCAAGAGATTTGGGTTTGGACCTGTTTATCTACTGTGTTGTGTGATGTTAATAAGTCTAGATTATACAACAAACACTATGTTACACATTGAATACGTGGTTGGGTAATACAGGGCATAGAAATCCCAAATAGCCAATGAAACTAGATTTTTGTACCTGGCAACTAAAGCTAGGAGACACCTAGCGATTTTTCTCCCTGACCAACCGTTCATTACTTTCGACCGGTCGGCCAGGAGGAAGGACTGTCGGTCGCGGCAAAAGCAGCCGTGTCCGACAGTTTCCACGACCGATCGTGTGGTCCATAGAGGACAGCACGATCAGACGAGGGTTTTCCACCATGTCCGATCGCTCTTACGTCCGATTCGGACCGAACGATTCGGTCGGACATGGCCGCATTCGGATACGATAATTTCGGTCCGATCAACCGATACACTAATATCAGTTGATCGACCGAAATATCTCATCGGGTGTACCGAGCTTAACTTTTAAAGGGTGTTTATAAATGCCCGTGGAACTGTACTAATAAAGGTAGAATGGATTTTTCTGACCAGCTCCTGATATCAACAATAATTTGTCAGCCCAGGAAGTAATCTCTTTAATGGACTTTGTACTGGGATAGTTGGACTTGTACATTGGGTAATAGTTTAATGATGTAACATGTTTTAATGTACGTTACGAGTTAATGGTTACGGGGTAATAGTTTTAATGGTACTTTGTACATGGGGTAATGTTTAATGGTACTTTGTACCGGGGTAATAGTTTTAAGGTACTTGTACAAATATCTAATAAATTTATACAGGATCCCAAATGTTACCCAGATCTAGTCCCGAATGTTTGAACTCTCAGCCCTTTAAAACTTTTCGGAACATTCCATGCACATCATAAAGGCAATGATTTATCTTAATTCACTCTGGTGCCTTTTAAAGCCAGATGTTTAAATCCCTGCACTTGTGAAGATCATGCTATTGGAGACTATAAATCCTTATCACAGGGAGAGATCTAAGTAATGTTTGTACAACAGCGAGAGTCTTTATGGTGGTGGAATCAGATGTGTATATGATCTGGGTTATAAGACTGAATAGAAGGGAACTGCAGACCCTTTAACTAGAAGAGAGCACAATCCATCTGGCAATCTGTGACCCAGGCTTTTAACTAGAGACAGTCGGCCATTGTCACAAAGCATTAACATTTTAAGGCGTACATGGTTGTAGGATCTCGGCAATAGATGAGAAGGGGTACAGGCAGAAGACTCCATGTGTCCCATCACACAAGAGGACATTTTCCCTTTTTGTGTTCCATAGAATGTGGCCCATCTGTGCTCAGTTATGTAGTGTTGGCTTCTCTGTTATAACGGAAATCGTCACTCAGCCGTCACTTTGTATTGACTCAAATGCCACCAGGCCACTTGCCCAAGGTTATTATAGTTATTTATTTTTTATGGGAGGTGAATAAGATATGTACTTGCCAATTTAAATCCTTTTAACCATCCAGAACAACCCGTTAGGACTCCTGAATACCATTATGGCCAGTGGGTAAGACATGGTCTGTGTGTTCATTATTGAAGTCTATGGAGGGATGTGTGTCACTAATCAGAAACGTTTTGCTTAATGAGCTGCCATTGTGGTTGGTTTTCCTGTATGGGCAAATGAAAGAAATTCCCCCATAGTTCAGGATCATTTATTCAAACAGAAAACTGGTTGATTGTCCCATTGATTTGACATGGAGTAAATTCTAAATATCTTTTATGCTCCTCTCTCCCTTAAAGTATAAATGCTAGCGGTATCTTAATGTAGTGTAATCCTGTAACCTGTGGACCTCTAAGACTTTGGTACACGGCTACACAGTGAGATATTTTTACATTGTGCACACCGTGACGAGAGCTGTAACCCTCAGAGCATGTGCCGTGAGGAGGATGGGGAGCAGTGTGTGCGGTGAGAAGCGGGCAGTGTGTGGCGGTGAGCAGCGGCAGTGTGGCGGTGAGAGGCGGGCAGTGTGGCGGTGAGCAGCGGCAGTGTGTGGCGTAGAGCAGTGCAGATGTGTGCGGTGAGCAGGCGGCAGTGTGTGGCGGTGAGAAGGCAGTGTGTGGCGTGGTGAGGAAGGCGGGCAGTGTGTGGCGTGGAGCAGGCGGGCAGTGTGTGGCGGTGAGCAGGCAGTGGTGGAGAGCAGAGGGCAGTGTGTGGGGTGAGAGCGGGCAGTGTGGGGTGAGCAGGGCGGGCAGTGTGTGGCGGTGAGGAAGGCGGGCAGTGTGTGGCGGTGAGCAGGCGGGCAGTGGTGGCGGTGAGGAGGCGGGCAGTGTGGCGGTGAGGAAGGCGGGCAGTGTGTGGCGGTGAGCAGGCGGGGCAGTGTGTGGCGGTGAGGAAGGCGGGCAGTGTGTGGCGGTGAGCAGGCGGGGCAGTTGTGGCGGTGAGCAGGCGGCGCAGTATGTGGCGGTGTATGTCTTATAACCTGTATATTTCTGACTGTTCGGTAACACACCCGCCCTGTTCCTGTATGTCTATCACTGCCTTGTTAATTAGATGGTTGGCTGTGAACATATGGCAGCTTAAAACAACAGGTCAGATTTCAGTCCATCTTTCTCTGGTATTAGTGGCCGTATTCGGTAACATGGAATTGGAGCACTCCTATATCCGTAGTAAGGATTTTAATGTTATTAAAGATCCTGTGGGTTTTCTCTGTCTTGGGTCATAAAAAAAAAACAGCTTAGTCCAAAAAATCCATTGGCATCTCACATACTCAGTAAAATGCATTTTAATGCTCCATTTCTTCTGTAAAACATTCTTGTGGTTCCCCCCGACAGACTGGGAACCTGCCGTCCGGATCGGGGTGTTAGACTGTGCGGTGGAGGAGAATTATGGGATTTGCAAAGACTCGGTGTCACTTATATCCTACTTCGGGTAAGTGTCTCCCTCATAGCGTCTGTATAAGATGGAGATAGGGGTTAACGAGGAGAGTTTAGACCGGCCTCATAGAGTATGGCTTAGCGCGTCCCGCAAAACTATAGGTAAATATTCCAAGTTATAAATCCAGGGGTGGGGTCCTAGTGGTTTATGATGATGGGTTACGAGGTTTAACGCCTCTTTAACAAGGTCAAATATAATCACGCAACATTCTGGAAAAATAGATTGTCTTTGAATAAAAGGCACGTCTCTCTTCCATTTTGATTAACTCCCCTGATAATCTGGTTAAGAACTTTTACAGTGTTTCTGTAAGTCTGCTGTATAGTTGCACAGTACAATCCCCCATAATGCATCTGCAGCCATTGAAACCTTATAGCGTAATTCTATTGAACCTCTGAGTATATAGAATTCACCAAGGACATGTGTAGTGTTACTCCAAGGAATCCCTATAGAATTATAATGACTGGCTGTATTAGGACGTGAACCGCATGTGTAACAAATGTATTTATTATACTAGACATAGATACGTCTCTAGCGCACTATTCACTTACCCATCAGTATAGGATTATTCCATTATTCGACAGGAAGGCTTTGGATATTCTGGGACAACCATTCAGGAATTTCTGATATGTCGTTTTTTTTAGTTCTTTAAAGCCTTCACAAAGGAGTTTACACAAGGGAGAAAATTATAAAGGTAACTGATGACGTGTATGTTTGGATTAAGGAAATCTGTGACTGTTTAATCTGTGTTTAGTTAGTATTTGTGCGACATGTACAGTTCGGGTAAAATGGGGCATGGTGATTTAAAACCATGTCTTTTTGTACGACGTGTTAAAGGGCATGTCATTCTTTAAAACAAAGAACTGGCCAACCCCATGATATACTTTATTTCCTGATTACTAACTCCTCCCTCATGCTGTAATCAAGGCTGTAACTGCTGACTTCCCAACCAATGACTGACTGCTGTTTCACCTGTCTGCCTCTTTTGCACATGCTCAAGCTTCTAAAAAGCTCATGAGCAGAGGGAGGAGGAGATCCTTTGCCAGAAATTAATAAAACTTATCATAAATATCTGGTTACAAATACGTAATAACTGGTAAAAACATCAATAGGGGTTGCGGTCAGATAACTGACAAGTCTCCAGTTTTTTGTTTATTAATGGACAGGCGCTTTAATCTTAAACAAAAGTTTTTTGAAAATAAAAGGCTGGTAGTCTAGGTAATTACCATGTTTCCAAGGCAGCACTTTTAGTGAATGTCACACCATTTGCTTTCGGAGCATTACATGAGTTCTGAACATATGCAACATACATTCCTGAAGCAATCCTCTAGCAGCAGCTTTTTCTGTGTGTGATATTCTGCAATGTGAATAGTTAGAGCTCTGTAAATGGGATCACCTGTAAAATGATAATTTCTAGCACCAGTGTGCCTTCCCATTGGTCAGGCCCTGGACAGAGGGAGAGGGTGGGCTCTGACCATGTGAATGAGCATAAAAAGTCACGGTAATTAGCAAACGCAGTGGGGGAGGACTGAGTTTAGGTCCTCGCCTTGGGTACTTTATGTTAATGAAAATATAATTGCCCTTTAACAGTGTGTGTATTGTAGAAATGGGGTGTTGTTGTATTGGTGCGTACGGTGTCTCAAGAATGTTAGACATTATAGAGTTATGAACCAAAGTGCAAAAGTGTGTCTTTAACTTGCAACCAATCAGATGTTAGCAAATGTTTTCTAACTTAAGTAGACCAGTAAAGAAGTAATATCTCATTGGTTGCTACAAAATAAAGAGCAGTAAAGTTTTGCCCCACTGGGTACATAATCCCTCGTCTTAATACCATTCACACTGCCATTACAGCTGGGGTAGAGCGTGATGTACAGAGAGTACGTCAAGCAATTATCGATTTCCTACAGAAGATACCGCCAGAAAACAAGCCCAGAATGTGCCCCTCGTTAGAACCCATTAGGTGAGACAAAAGATTCCTTTTTCTTTCATTGATTAACATTTTTTTAAAAAATCTGTTTTTTTTTTTCTTGCCCTTATCTATCTAACAGGTGGAAGGGTCAGCAAACATAAGGCTGGAAGTCGGTTGTTTATAAATAAGTAAATTTGCCAGAGATAGAATTAATAAATATTTGTGATTGCTCTTGAATGAAACTTCTTTTTGAACATTGTTATTCTGTAGTGGAGGTTCTTTTTAATGCCAGGCTGGAAGTAATAATAATATTCTACCCCTCACTTCAACAATGTGGGTTATGGGTTCACACTTGATTTTGTTTTTTTGTTTTAATTGTCAGCTCGAGTGAGATTTCAACATCTTTAAACCAAAAGCAATCCCATTACGTGGCCATAGTCTTTGAAAGTGAGGACTCGTATGTAGGGCGAGAGGTAAGGATACACTGTAGAGGACTCGTATGTAGGGCGAGAGGTAAGGATACACTGTAGAGGACTTGTTTTTAGGACAAGGGTAAGGGTACACTTTGGAGTCGTTAGTAGGGGCGAGAGTAAGGCATGTAAGGGATCGTATTAGGGTGAGAGGTAAGGATACATGTAGAGGACTCATATGTAGGGTGAGAGGTAAGGATACACTGTAGAGGACTCGTATGTAGGGCGAGAGGTAAGGTGATACACTGTAGAGGACTAGTATGTATGGCGAGAGGTAAGGAGACAAGTAGAGGAAGACTATGTAGGGCGAGAGGTAAGGATACTGTAAAGGACTCTATGTTGGGAGAGAGGTAAGGATACATTGTAAAGGACTCGTATGTAGGGCGAGAGGTAAGGATACACATGTAGAGGACTCGATGTGGGCGGAGAGGTGGATACTGTAGGACTGTATGAGGGCGGAGGTAAGGATACATGTAGAGGACTTGTTTTTAGGAAGAGGTAAGGGTACACTTTGGAGGAGAGTCGTATGTAGGGGAGGGAGGAGGATACACTGTAGAGGACTCGTATTGTTGCGGTGAGATGGATAAGGATACACATGTAGAGGACTTATGTAGGGTGAGAGGTAAGGTACACCATGTAGAGGACTCGTATGTAGGGACGAGAGGGTAAGGATACACTGTAGAGAGGACTGTTTTTAGGACAAGAGGAAGGGGTACACTTTGGAGGGAGTCGTATGTAGGCGAGAGGTAAGGATACACTGTAAAGGACTAGTATGTATGGGGCGAGAGGTGGTGACGAGGATAAGGGGCTAAGGATACACTGTAAAGGACTAGTAGTAGTGGCGGAAGAGGAGAGGTAAGGATACACTGTAAAGGACTATATGTAGGCAGAGAGGGGTAAGGATACACTGTAGAAGGACTAGTATGTAGGGCGAGAGGTAGGATACACTGTAGAGGATCGTATGTAGGGGAGAGGAAGGATACACTGTAGAGGACTGTATGTAGGGCGAGAGGTAAGGATACACTGTAGAGGACTCGTATGTAGGGGCGAGAGGTAAGATGGATACATTGTAAAGGACTCGTAGTAGGGCGAGCTGAAGAATGGTTAAGGATACACTGTAGAGGACTCGTATGTAGGGCGAGAGGTAAGGATCAGTAAGAGCTCGTTGTAGGGCGAGAGGAAGGATACACTGTAGAGGACTGTATGTAGGGCGAGAGGTAAGGATACAGTTGTAGAGGACTCGTATGAAGGACGAGAGGTAAGGATACACTGTAGAGGACTCGTATGTAGGGCGAGAGGTAAGGATACACTGTAGAGGACTCGTATTGAAGGACGAGAGGTAAGGATACACTGTTGAAGACTTGTATGTAGGGAGAGGTAAGGATACACGTTGAGGATTGTATGTAGGTATTATAGAGGGAGGATATAATGTTAAAGACTCA
This sequence comes from Hymenochirus boettgeri, assembly GCA_019447015.1. Lineage (NCBI taxonomy): Eukaryota > Metazoa > Chordata > Amphibia > Anura > Pipidae > Hymenochirus > Hymenochirus boettgeri. The sequence continues at coordinate 115,857,913 of CM033476.1, read as the reverse complement.
TGTAGGGCGAGAGGGGAACGATACAAGTTTAAGACTTGTATTTAGGGCGAGAGAGGGAAGGATACAATGTTGAAGACTTGTATTCAGGGCGAGAGGTAAGGATACACTGTTGAAGACTTGTAGGGTGGGAGGGAAGGATACAATGTTGAAGACTTGTATTTAGGGCAGAGGTAAGGATACACTGTTGAAGACTTGTAGGGCGAGAGGGAAGGATACAATGTTGAAGACTTGTATTTAGGGTGAGAGGGAAGGATACAATGTTGAAAACTCATGTAGGGCGAGAGGAAAGGATACAATGTTGAGCACTTGTATGTAGACCAGATTTACATATGAATCAGGGTACCAACCAAGCGTCTAGCTCCGCCTGGACATCTCACTGCCAGTCTTCATAATGCAAATTGGATGCTCCCATTTATTGTGCAGACACAGCAAAAAACACAGTCTTTATAAGTTGTTGATTGCACTGATATGTAGAGGGGGGGAAGGATACCAGTGTTGAGAATTTTAAGTAGAGTTAGGGGGAAGAATACAGGTTGAAGACTTTATGTAGGGCGAGGGGGAAGGATCCAATGTGTGAGACTTTTATGTAGGGCGAGAGGGGAAGGATACGTGTGAAGAATTTTATGTAGGGCGAGAGGGGAAGGATACAGTGTTGTTGAAGACTTTTAGTAGGGCGAGGGGAAGGATCCAATGTTGAAGACTTTTATGTAGGGCGAGAGGGGAAGGATACAATGTTTGAACAAAAATTTTTTTCTCTCTTCTCTTAATGAAAAAAACAAAAACCCAAAAACATTTGACCCAACAAAAAAAAAAAAAAAAAAAAAAAACCCCCCAGACTTATGTAGGGCGAGAGTGGAGGCGGATACAATGTTGAAGACTTTTATGTAGGGCGAGGGGGAAGGATCCAATGTTGAAGACTTTTATGTAGGGCGAGAGGGGAAGGATACAGTGTTGAAGACTTTTATGTAGGGCGAGAGGGGAGGATACAATGTTGAAGACTTATGTAGGGCGAGAGGGGAAGGATCCAATGTTGAAGACTTTTATGTAGGGCGAGGGGGAAGGATCCAATGTTGAAGACTTTTATGTAGGGCGAGAGGGGAAGGATACAATGTTGAAGACTTATGTAGGGCGAGAGGGGAGGATACAATGTTGAAGACTTATGTAGGGCGAGAGGGGAAGGATACAGTGTTGAAGACTTTTATGTAGGGCGAGAGGGGAAAGATCCAATGTCTTTTAAAAATAAGGTTCATGTGACAATAAAACATAAAGGATCTGATAGGAATTATATATCAAATATCAGAAAGTTTTGTAATAAAGCGAAAATACTGTTTGAATAGAACGCACTCTTGTTTATTTGTTGTATTGCAGAATTCATTCTTAATATAGAAGTTCATGGACACGTTTGTTCATGGACAACCATGTAACTAACTTCCAGTTCAAGTAATTTTCCCCTGAATCTATAATTTTATAAGAGGTAGGAGCCAAGTAATCATGCTTTCATTTAAAAGTAATCCGCTTTAAAAGTTTTGCCGTGCTTGCAGATTTCAGTCTCCCTGGCTGAGTTTACAGAAAACTTTGGAAAATGGCTCAAAGGGGAACTGTGGTCTCCAAACAGTTGATTTTAAATGAAAGGGTTCCTACCTTTAAAATGAGCCATCAACCACCTCTCTACGTGCTGCACAGCCCAAGGTATGTAGAAATCTGCAGTCACAATACTAGTTCCTTCTAATCTGCGGTTGGCACATGCTCAGTGCAGGAGAAAGCAGAAAAAAACAGGAAGAGATCGAGTTACGGTGACTGAAAGAGGAGTGGGAGGGACCACAGGGGGTTTTGAGGGGACTGCAAGGGCAGGGGCCATGGGGGCCCACGAGGAGGAGGAGACACAGAGACATGGTTTCAGAGCAGGAAGTGCAGGTGATGCTGCTACCATATCACACATAAAAATATAAATATCTTCAAAACGATGTAAAATAAATAATGAAAGAAAATATCAAAAATACTCAGGAGAGCAATTCCTGTCAGTTTACTTTAAGTAATTTTTAGACCACAGTTACCCTTTAATATAAAGCAGAATGAGAGGTAGGGATACTTGCTCATGCCTCCTATAGAATTCTAGATTTAGTTGTTTTTAGGGTCTAGTGACCCTTTAAATCATTCATTTTGTTTTTTCCTGGCCATTCCCAGTCACTAATAGGATATCCTTTCTTTTTACAGGTGATATTAGACTTGGTTCAGTATAATAATATTGTCCTAAAACGGGCATTAAATTCCGATAAGCCTATTCTGGAGAAACTGGGTATCGTGTCCGTTCCTTCGTGTTATCTAATCTCTCCGAATGGTTCGCATGGATTAATTAACAAGTAAGAACCTAAATGCCTGTAAGAGATACACAGAGCTTTTTTTTGTCTCTTAATTAAATGAAGTTCAATTAACTCTTCATGAGGTGTACTGGTGACAGCATGTTGGAAGTCTCCGATTTACACCCAACATTTGTCCTGTGATTGGCGCGTTCAGATTTAATGTAACGGGAAAGTCGTTTTATCGAAAATAAATTATCTTCATTTTACGGTGGCTCAGTGGTTAGCACTGATACCTTGCAACGCTGAAGTCCTGAGTTCGATTCCACCCTTGGACACATCTGCAAGGAGTTTGTATGATCTCCCCGTGCTTGTGTGGGTTTCCTCCGCGCACTCCGGTTTCCCCCACAATCATAAAGACATACTGATAGGTTGTATGTGTCATATATGTGCTTAGATTGTAAGCTCTTCGGGACAGGGCCTGATGTGAATTTATAAATCTAATTGTAAAGCGCTACGGAAGATGTTGGCGCTATATAAATCCACAATAATAATAATAATTAAAGGGGAAGAAATAGTAAGATTAGAATTCTGTTATGTCCCCTCTGTATTAAGCTGTTTCTCAGAAAAGGATTTTGGTATAAAGGAAATGCTAATGCAGAACTTTTTAGACACAGAGGTCCAAGGGTTAATTGTATGGATCCCCACTGATTGTAACAACTCAGCCTAAATGTGGATAGATCCAGTGACCATTTGGACTTGGCACAACCTCAGCCATTAATCAAACTGACGTCTGTCTGATCGCTTTCCTCTCTGTCCTTTTACTAGAATCCGTTTCTATAATAATATTGATGTATGAAAAATAATCCGTGCTGTGCGGATGGCGGTGGCATTTTAGAAATTAATTAGAATAATTATCATTGGAAATAGCTGTGATTTACGCAAATCCATTAACAAGACAGTTTGCCAAAAATCCTTTCCCCGGATGGGCGCCAGACAGAGATCTCCGATACATTAGGCAGCACTCCAGGGATTAAGTCATTAGTTTAACATATAGACAATTAAAAGGGGTTTGTTTGTTTTTTCTTTTTTGCTGAGACTATAAGGTTTGGTAAATCAGAGGACTTTACAAATGGTTAAAAGGGAAAAAAGATCAGCATGTTTCATACATCTTAATTATAGTTTGTTCGATGTGCCATGGAAATGATAAAATTATATGAAACCCATGAAAAATAAAGTTCTAAAAATATAGTTTGTTAGAGAATGACCAAAATAGAATCAAATAACAATGAAGTCTGAGAATGAAGCCTGTTTAGCAGACTTTTTGATTGGTTCTTCCAATAGAAACTCAATCGAGAAATATTGATTGGATGGGCAGTGTGGCATAGGGAAATATGTTGCAAATGTTTACAATGTGATACTTTTGTGACACTGGTGTTTGAGTACGTAGATTATAATTCCTATTGATTTCACCGACAGTATTAAACCTCAGCGCCAAGAACTGTCTTCGTACTTGAAGTCCCTGCCCAATGTTAGAAAAAGACTTTCATCCGAAATGATCCTAGCGGAACTGGCTAAAGAGAAGGAAGAGGTTGATGGAGAAATGAAAGCGTTTGATAGGTAGGTTGGGCTGCAGTACTTATCACAAGGTTTTACCTCTGCTTTGGACAGTACTGTGGTGTCATTTGTACTTTCTGATCTTTTTAGGTCCAAGCTGTATATGGTGGACTTGGAGTCAGGATTGCATTACATTCTACGGGCAGAACTTGCCAGTCACCATATGTTGGAGGGAGAAAAGCTGAAGACGTTTAAGGATTTTGTTACTGTCCTTTACAAGGTACATGTTCTTAACAATTTATGGTTTATTTAATAAGCAAGTCTGTATTTAGAAAAGAAGATGCTGTTCCTTAAGGGCTATTGGCATGCTGGTGCATTTCTCGCACGGTAATGAGTTTTAAGATTCGCTAGCAAGTGAGAATTGCCGCTGCATTCCAATAGCTGGCCACATTGTATGTTCTGCGATACGATCCGATGCGATGACTGATTATTGACGGAATAGCATTGCAAATAGATGGTAACAGGCATGAAACTCGTTGCATTGTGGTTTCCTTACTCCGCCCCCATTTGCAGGCTATTGAATGCAACCTGGGGGCTTATTTAATTGTCTACAATGTGGGAGTGTCACCTGGCCACAGCCACAGGCATCTAGAACTCTGCTACATGTTGGTGTAGAATTTCAATATTATGATTGGTTGCTGATTGGCCTAATGCTCTGAATAGTCTATTCTAATTGGCTACATGTCTGTCTAGAACAGGGGTTCAACGGAGTAAACAATTTTCAATGCTCGAGGAACCTCTTCATAATTAAAATGATCTAATTTAATGTGTCACTTATAGTCATCAAAATACAGACTTCAAACAAATATAACCGATCACAAATATGTCCATAAATAGATTTATACAGATTCAGCAGTGATCGGCACAGTTTCAACCTCCCTGAGACCCCCTGGTTGAGAAACACTGAACTTTGAATTTTTAAAATCTAATTCTCTATTAGCAATATTGTCGTGCTCTGGGGGTGATTTATGGATAATGATTGACTATAATCTGCAGCCTTGCTATAGTTTAAGAAGAGATTTTATATCGTTCTCCACCTAGGTCAGATTCCCTTATCTTCCCATACACGGAGTTAGGAAAAAAACTCTGCGCCTGCGCTGATCTTTGTTTCTCTGATAAACTGCTAGCAATGGCGCAGAGTCAAAGGGGGCCCGACCTGCTGTGGGCAGCTGTAGCTCATTGTCTATTTAGCTGGTTCTAAGATGAGAGATATTCCCATCCTGGGGTCAGCAGGGAGTAATAATGTTACCGGGTAATATCAGTGTGCACTATATATTGTGTGTTGTTATCAGCAAACTGACCTCCAGGGGGCGTTTAATCCTTACCTAGTGTAGCTTTATTTACAGTGTATTTAATGGGAATATTCTCATATATGGATCACACCTCATCAATTCATATTGGGTTTTATCAGAGAGCTTTACCATTTCTCCATTTTAATAATTATCCTTCATAACGTTTCCTCCCTTTATTACTGTCCATGTGATTAGATCAGCTCTACGCTCCAAAAATCTAAAGGTCAACCAATAATCCATTACATTATTATCTTAAAGGGCATTATTAGCTTGTTACAGAATAGAATGGGGCATCTAGAGCAAATCCCAGGGGTGAAGACTTTGGGGGTTATTCAATAAAAGTTCTTATCGTTTAAAATGGTGCTAATTTAGCCCCAACCAATCAGATTAGCTTTCAAATGTTACATAAGTTCTGATTGGTTGGGGCAAAATTAGCACCATTTTAAACAATAAGAACTTTTATTGAATCTCCCTGTTAGTTGTTCCTCACTCTGGGTACTATGAGAGGAGGAGGGACTATGGTTGGGTTGAACTCTTTTTTGTTTTTTTGAATTAATTTGTTTAGAATAAATTCTATTGGTTCCCACTGGGAATTATTATTGATTGACACATGTTTAAATGAACTTGATTGTTTAGATATTTATCTTTACACACAAGATCCTGATACGGTGAAGTCTATAACCATGATCCCCATATTATAAAGGGAAAGAAAACCCAGACACCGATATTTATGAATAATAATGTTTTTATTTATTAATAATACGGCTTCCTAACACCCCATCTCCCAAATTCTACCCTATCCCCAAGTTGATCCAGAGGAAGGCGAAAACCCAATAAGGGGGAAAAATTCCTTATGTTTCCCCTGGAAGTGGGATTCCCCTAGAAGCCAGCACCCTTAGAGTTCAAGTGGGCATAAGGACCACCATAATTCCTTCCCGACTCTCTGTGGCAATGGGATAAATCCCTGGATCAACTTGGAACATTATTTATATTAAAAGAGAAAAGCTAAACCTCCCTCCCTATCTTTGGCTGTACCCAGGGTAAGGACCGAAACCACTAGATCCTCACCCCTTGCAGTGCAGTTTAGATACTTACCTCCTAGCTGCTGTCGCATCTCTCTGGTCTAGTGATTACCAACATAGAGAATAGTGTGCACTCTACCTTCAGATGCTTTGTAGGCCTGGGTGCTGCTGTGATTCTTAATTATCCAACCATAATGTAAATTGCAGAGCACTCGCTTTCATGTGCAACAAAACAGATAGCAACGTTTCCGCCTGTGACTTAGACCTTTCTCATGCTATATTGTCCCGTGAGTGCTCAGCAATTTACATTATGGTTGGTCTAGTGATTAAGTAGGTGGTCTGGACACTTACCTCCTAGCTGCTGTCACATCTCTCTTGCCCTACCCCCTCCCTATGGCTGGGCCAGTAGCCTTGTGTTAAAGGTGGGGCCAGAGTGGAGAGCGACACCTGCAGCTAGGAGGTAAGTATTGGAACTACCTGCTGTACCCCCAGGGGTGAGGATCTAGTAATTAAAGGCCCGTAAGCACATGCAATCACGGGGCCATACCTGGGCGCATGGTGTACGAACGCCCGTTTTGGCCAACTATCTGTCAGTGTATGGGTGGTTGGTCAGGCATCATTGATGAAAACCCATGTGAAGCCAAAGTCAATTAACACAGCAATGGTCTGATTGGCTACAGGCTTGTGAATGTGAATGTTCGAAGTTTTAGTGTCATGTGATCAAAACCCCCAATCCCCACACAGACACAGATACACACACCTACTGCCCTACCCCTATATTTCTGTGGCAGACATGCTTAAAGGGTAACTATATTCAAAAAACTGATTTTCATCAATCATCAAAAAAAAATTGTATGGGGGGGCTTTAGAGACCCCGTACGTGGCAATAATAGAATACGTACAGGTCAGTCAGGACCCGATATTCCAGTCCATTAACTGGTGCTATCAACTGATATATCGTCCTAACAAAAACCATGTGATTGCCGAAATTTACGGAATTTCCCTCAGCCGTGGGCTGACTTCCTATACTTTAGGGAGACGACCTCCATTTTTGTGCATGAATGATGTGTGCTCAGACTAGCGTTACACACGCATTATCATTCAAGGGTCAGATTGGTATTAATCTTTGTGTTTTAACTTCCTTGTGCTGAGAGCTCTACAAGCCTGTAGCCAATCAGACCATTGCTGTCATGGAGACACCAGAAACTGCTTACCAATCAATTCATTAGAATGTTTCAAACATACCAGGCAAGGCAATACACATGCAGTTTACATCTTTCAGTCATAATATAAAATAGCAAGTTCTCTGGATCACTGGGCTCTGGGTGATTCCTTATCACATTGTTGCTGTGGGTACATTTGGGTAACTATGTTACTAATCAGACTATTGGAATGGTGTCGAGTAAAGAGGGTTTTGTCACCTTTCCTGTTCCGGCAATGCAGTAGGTTCACTACAGGAAATGAAATATTCTCCTTTCTTTAGTTGTTCCCAGGACGGACACATGTGATGAAGCTTTTGGAAACCCTGCATGAGTGGCTAGTGACCATGCCCCTTGACAAGATTCCATACGATGCCATATTGGATCTGGTCAACAACAAAATGAGGGTAGGACATGGGTAGAATTTGGGGTTACCAAATCGGTCCTGACTAAAGAGACTTCATTTCCTAGAATAAATATATTTTTTTCTCCATTCCTATGTTCAGATCTCCGGGATATTTCTAACCAATCGCACACAATGGGTCGGCTGTCAGGGCAGTAAATCTCACCTAAGAGGTTACCCGTGTTCCCTCTGGAAGTTGTTCCACTGTTTGACCGTTCAGGCCGCTGAAAAACCAGATGCCTTGGCAAATACCGGTAAGACTGTCTCTTTAAATGTCCAGTTAAATTCCTTCTTTCGTGGTAGAAATTCTCATCCTGGTTTCTGGTTACTACCGTTTAGAAAACGTTTTGCCATAATTACTACAAGTAATCCTACCTGAATAGTTTTAATGTTGAGGGGGTAGGAATGAATCTGTGCATCCAGATAGAACATTCATAATAAATATCCCTTGTTCATGGTAATGATCTTTTATAAAGGGTAAGTCTGGCACATTGACCACAATTCTCTGCAGAGGAATGGAAATGCATCATAGTCAGCCATTTACATATCCTCATTGACAAATATTGTCATTTTCAACACGGCTGACCCCATTAAAGGAGAACTATAGTGCATATAAAGTTTTATTTTCAAAAACAGTTAAACTGAAAAGAGGTAGGATTGTGACTTTCTACCTCCCAATATCCTTTCTATGAAGAGTGTCAGCACAAAGAAAGCTGCTTCTGCCAGTCTTCCTGGAGGCTTCAGCACTATCTTTAATACAGGAAGGCCCTGGGCACTAACCTGGCACTTGAAAACTGTATGTGCTGTAGCTCCTGAACTAAACAATATTGGGAGGTAGGAATAATCAACCTTACCACCCTGATTAAGGTACTTTTTATTTTTTAAAAACAATGTTTACAGTATAGTTGTCCTTTAAGATGCAGTAGGGGAGTATGGGACATCTCCCTGGTGATAAGCTTGTCACCCCCAGATATCAACTTCTATTTAAAGCATTAGAAATATCTCTTTCCCAGGTTAAAAAACCAAGTCGTGGCATGTTAGAGAGGATCTAGTTCTTTATATCGGTCCCAGTTAAAAATGGCGGCTCCCGTACATATTATTAAATGTAAAAACAAAGCTTCCATCTGAAACCGAGTATGTCTAAATGACGGAGTTAAGAAAATAATTACAATGTGTAGGGCACAGGTCAATCTGTAAGTTCATTAACTTCAATCTGTTACCGCCATAAATTGCCCTGGCGCTGAAAGCCTCCCTGAAACGGTCACAAATTCACTTTCCCCGGCTTGACGTCTAAACGTCGATGAATCAGCTGTGGAAAGAGCCCTAAAGGTTTCAGATTTGCACATTTAAAGCCCGTGATATACTGCTGGGTAATGGACTTTGACCCTCTCTGTTTTAACCCTGCCTCGTTATCTCATCTTAGAAATACTGTTATTCATTGATTACACGGAAAGCCATTTAAACCTAAAGTTACAAATCGTCGTAAATTTATACCTGGAAGTCATTTATATAATATAGAGAAGAATGTGTTAATATTTAGATTGTATTATTTTGTATTAGAGTGGAATTTTGTATTAATGATTATGCCTTGCATTGATTGCTCTCATCTACATAAATAATCAAAACAAACCTATCGTTCACTATATAAAAACATTGACACTTTGTATGGCCTGGACACATTTAAGGTTCGCACACGTGTTGTGATCGCAGGTGCCCACCGATAATTGACCCATGTTCGGGCACTTTATTGGCTGTTCGATCAAAGATCGTTGCCGGATCCGGGCGGGTCTCTGAACGAGCGGGCGATAAAGTGCCCATACACGGGCCGATTATCGCTTGAAACAGCCGTCCGTACGCGTCACATCGGCACCCGCGATCACACGTTAGTACGAACCTTTCAGAGTAAAGGTGCCCATACATTAGAAATGACTTTCCAACGTTCCTGTGACGTTTGATGTGATTGTGAAGGAAGCGCCTGACATTCGCCATAGACAAGCATCCAGTACATCCAATATCTCAGTAGTGTTTGGGCGCCATACACGAGAGGGACATTTCGAGCAATCTGATCAGATTTATTGGATTGCTGGAAAAGTCAAAAACCATTTTCAGGTTTTCTGATTGGCAAAAACAAAGATCGGACCAGTCGGTAAATTTTCTGCCAACCCCATCTTCAGTCCCCATCTTACCTACTTTTATCAGTTGAAATCTGAGAAAATATCAGAGCCTCAAGCTTGTCTTCCGGGTCAGAAGAACATCTGCCCATGTATGGCCATCTTTAGTCCTTAATGATTTTCTGTACAATGCACCTGGCACCTTCCTGTGCCTTTTATATAGTAGAAATCGCTTCCTTACCTGTTATGACAATTTGATTTAACCTCTCACTGCCCATTTGCGATCGGAGGGGGGATGTGGCTTCCTTGTATTTGGAGGGGGAAAAATCAGTTGTTATTCCGGTCTCTCTGTTTAAAGGATACCTATTGTAAATCAAAGTTCAGTCCATTGCAAAGCTGTACCTTTAAATCACACACTATGTTAGGCTGAGGCCACACTGCAACGTACAGGAATCGCGCACAAAATCGAGAGCGTTATCGCACGCGATTGTGTGCGCTTTTCTTGTGCGTTCGTGTTTTGCGCATGACTTTTCGCGTTATGGAAATGCTGCATTAACGCACCAAAAATGGTGAAAGCATGCGTTACCAAAACTCGAACGGACGCGCAATCGCATGCGCATCGGAAATCGCGGGAATTTTTGCGTTCCTGCAATTTCCATTTTAACGAAGATCGCGAAAAATGCGGCCTAGCCCTTACTCTTATTTTTCTAAGCCATTGACAAAGTTTACCTTTCCCACTTTACTTGCTGGCTCTTCCTGCTCACCTGTAATCTCGTTCAATCCAATACTCCCGTGAGATGTGCTGGAGGGGAATCTCATTCGGTCACATAGTCAGGATTGCCCAGACTTTCTGGGAGTTGTAGTTTCATACTAAGAAGCTTTCCAATTTTGCTGCTCTTTGTTTTGTCTGCCATTTAGTTGTTACTATTGTAAAGTTCTGATTGGTTTACCCTGTAAATATTCTATTTATTTAATTGGCTTCTGGTTTGTTTAAGCCCTTCCGACTTTATTGTATAGCCTTACGGGATTGGCTTGCCTCACTTGATAAAGTGTGTCTCTGTCAACGTGCAATGTAGTTTAGCAGCGGGAGTTTTTTATTGGTTGAGTAGAAGTTGTCTCTGTGCAATGTGTTTAATCTGCTGCTTTCCAGCCTGTCTTATTGCTGGGGGAACGTGATGGGCTCTTCTTATGTTTTAAGAACTGGGTCACTTTGTGTCTGCTGGATTATGTCTTGGGGATGTTTTCCATCTCCTTATATCTTGTTTTTAAATCCCATCTAGTAAAAAGCATGCTGGTTTTTAATCCTCGCCCCCCTCCGCTACAGGTAGGGGTTTAATGATTATTGTCCACTTTAAAGATTAGGGTAACCCAGAATTGCAGGAGTTGGGAAGGAAGGAGGAAAGGAGGATTATACGATGATATGTGGCAGATGTTAGAAGATCCGTCCAGGACTTAGACAAGAAAAACACAAAATAAACAATATGCCATTTCGCATCCTTAGCTCCGTTGCTCTAACAGATGTGCAGTCTTATTTCCGTGTGTAGCCACCAGTAGGCAAGGTCAGAGCGTTTAACAACACAATCTAAGTTCTTACCTGAAGTCCCACCAGTCCAATGCACTCGGTAACAAACTCTTCTTAATTAAAGCAAACAGGAAGTAGGAGCATTTTGATTCCAGAGAGGGAATATAATAACGTACCAATAATAATTGTCTGATACACACACAGATTTGTTACAATAAAAATAACCACATGGTAACTTAAAACTGCGTTAGACATAATGTGATCTAATGATTCAATCCCACAGAAAATTCTCAGTGTATCCTACTTCCTGATATGTGACATCTCTGCCCAAATTCGTCTGCTAATCTCGGAGATCAACCCATTTTGTTTGCGGTGTAACCAATGCCTCTGCGCTCGAATGCTGATCCCACTTCTTCCGTCTCCTCTTTCCCTCCTGTTTCTGATAAGCAAAACATTAGTGCTGCGAGGGCGTTAAATATTGATTGTAGTAAAGTGGAGAGTAGCAGATTGCCAGGTCATTAAGTGGGGGGGGGGGGTTAGGGAATGTCCTAGCCTGTAGCTTTTAGATCGGGAAATATCGTCTGATTCCTCTACCGAATCCAATAATCGCCTTATTTTAGAATGATAGTGTAGCGAGTGCCATCCTAGTCTCCACCCTTTTACCCATCATTCTAAATGTGCCACATGGTATTTTAATCAGTAAAGGCAAACGCAATTACGGTAGATTAAACAGTAGTTTACACATCTCACCCACCTACCTATTCAATTTGAGTGTGCCACGCGGTATACAGGCTCAAGAACCAAAACCACCTAAATCATTGGATCAACACAAAACTCGTTTTTGAATATTTATCATGGCATCAAATCGGGCGCATGGCTACAGTAACGTCATGGTCTTTACAAAAGGGAAAGTTATTCTGCATGGTTTCATTTTTTTTCTTGCAATTATAGTTTGTTTTCAAAACAATGCTTGTGAAGGTTCTCATTTATCCAGGTCATGGTATATCTGTTGTATTCAATTAGATCAACTGGACTTGAAGTTTAGTTCTTTCAAGAACTAAACTTCAAGTCCAGTTGATCTAATTGAATACAACAGATATTTTCAAAACAATGTTATTCATATTTATGTGAAATATTAGGCCTAATAGGGGTTTTAGCATGCATCATGAAACTGTGGGATTTTTTTTTTTTGCTCCGCCCCCCTTTTGGCCCAGGGCCTAACCAGTAATAAGAAATGCTCCGTAAGAATCAATTTTTTTTTTACATTGGATAGATTCCAGACTGAGGTGGGGGTGTAGCCTGGACTCTACAGTTGTCCTTAACATGATAAATTCTCTAGTAAATTGCTCGTAAGTGTTCTTCGCATAAAATAAATGATTCCTGGCATAACCAGAGATCGCTGATTTTAAATGATGTATCACTTGACTTTCTAAGCTTTTTCTTTACAGGAATATGGCATTATAAAATGTATCTTTTATACCAGTAAACGAGCCCCTGGTGTCCTCCCCCTCTTTTGTTTAACGGTCTGGGCATGCTTAGTGCGCTTTATTCAGGAGAGATGATCTCCTATCAGCTACTCTGTATCCCTTTGTGCTTAGAGGAGGGTGGAGATGATTGGACTGGTATCTTTAGTGAAAGATTTTACGGTCTTTACAATGATTACAATCTTGTAGACAAATGATACATCACTTTAGGTTGGGTACACACCATAAGATATTACCGGTCGGCCAACCAATAGTGTAGCGGAACGGTCAGATGGAAATATGTTATGGTTTGGGGCTGTTAGTCCATATCGGACAAACGGGCCTGTTGGTAAATCACAGCTGATTGTGCGGTTACCTTTGGGCGCTAGGCCGGGACAAAAACTCTACTGGTGTGTACCCAGCCTTAACCTGGAGTTTCTGGGCTATAAGGCTGGGTACACACAGCAGAGAGTGTAAACAGCTTAAAAGGCTGTTTGCACACCAGGCCATATTTAGATAAATGCTTCAGTGTATTGGTCGATCGGGCCGGAAAAATGCCTAGTTTTTCGGTTGTCCACAGGCATTCACCCAGATGAATACGCTATCGGATGCGGTGGAAAACCACGGGTGATCGTGTGATCCTGTATTGACTTCACTGTCGCCTGTGGCAAATTGTCAGCCGTGGCCTCAACCGACAGTTGGCCAACCGGTCGCTAGTGGTGAATGTTTGGTCGGAAAGATGGATCCCATGGTGTGTACCCAATTTAAGCCCATTAACTAAATATTAACTGAAAGATTTCCTTTAATGCTTTTGTCTTGCTCCTCTTCTGGCTAGATCTGGTAATTACAAGAACTAGATAAAGGTGTTATAATCCCGTTCAAACTGCTCTATCTCCCTACCACAGCATTTGGACAAAACCCCCAGGCCGTGCTACAGACCATGAGGCGATATATAAGGGAGTTTTTTGGATGTCGAGAATGCGCCACCCATTTCGAAACGATGGCCAAAGACACAATAGACGATGTTCGATCTCTAGACGAAGCCGCTCTGTGGCTGTGGAGCAAACACAACGTGGTTAATAACAGACTTTCCGGTACGTTAAACATATATGTTTGTCCGTGACCAATGCCATAGTTATCAGCATAAAACAAGTGCTGCAAATAAAGTACGTGAGTCCTAAGCTCCCAGAATTCATTGGAAATGCGAAATGGGTCTCTCGTATTCACTTACACGAGGTCTCGGTGATGAAGTTTGAATAATGCTGCAATAATGGATCCCTCTGCCCCCGTTCATCCTACCCGTGGCAGTGATTAATACGTTTACTGTCAGGCGCAAGGCTGGAAAGCAGCTAAATCTGGTTCCAGTGATAGGCAGTGATCTATGGCTTTAATGTGCGCTTAAAACCGTACTTTGTGTTTGCAAGAGATTTACAAGAAGAGGCCATTTTTTTTTTATAATGTTCTGTCCTGGTAAATGTATAAATAATCGCAGCTGAGCTTTGTGCTGGCAACGTTCGCACGGAAAGGGGCGAGGGTTTGTCTTTTATTTTTTTTGTCTATTTTGTATTGAATTTACCAGATCATTTTGTAGTCACTAGGGAACATGCTGCTTAATGCTGCTTGAGCACAGCCTTAAAGAAGAATCAATGCAGAGATATAATCATCTATTAATGACCCCTCTCTCCCCTCATCATTAGTGTTTTAATACAGACCTAACTTGGGGAGTGGGGTGGGGCTAGAACATTCGAATGGAGGTTTAGATGGTGGGGGTGGGCAATTTTAGAAGTGGACTAGATACATTGCTTGTATGATGTCATACACCTACAGTATGTCATTTTATATGTCGTATTGAAAACTATATTTCTTCTCAACTATCAAATGTACCATTTTTTTTTTGATCTGTCCCCTATTTCTTTAGATATCCAGTCTGAAACATCTCACATTTCAGCTGTCGGTTAACTGCCTTTGTTTCATAAACTCTTTTTTTTTTATGTATAATTTTTCTGTAGCTGGAATGGTGACAGTTGGTACGTGAACTGCATGGTGGGAAATTCCCTCTCCCAATGCTGCCTCATAGGCATTACTGAGCATGCTTGCCCTTACAGAGAGTCAGATATTCTGAAAAGGGGCTGGGGGACTGAACTTGAGCAAAACAAGTACTGGATTGAAGTCATGGAGCAACACAAACACTTCAGAATAAGTGCTACTTACATGGATTCATTTATAGATTGAAGTGAGGCAAAGTCATTTTTTAAGTGTACAATTCCTTTCAGTTCAATCAACTGGACTTAGTTCTGGAAGATACTTTTGCTAGTCATCCCAACTGGCTTTCTCAATTCAGAATGACGTTGCCTCATCTTAATCTATAAATCAATACTCCGTATCCCTCCTCCTGACTAATCCTGAGCATGCTCAGTAATCACTATGAAGCAGAACTGAAATTTTCCCACCATGCAACTTTGTGTTTAGGATAATAAGGATCTTGATTGGCAGCTAAAATGTAAATTTCTTTAGAATAGATAGAAACAGGGGCCAGATTAACAAAACAAAATGGTACAGTGATAGTTGGGAAGAATTATAGTTTGCAGTAATGGTCAATTTTTAAAAAATCTAATATTCCATTTTAGATACCCTGTAAGTAGCTGTTATTTTATGTTACTGTAGGTGCTCCTAGCGAAGATCCCAAGATTCCAAAGGTCCAATGGCCGACCCCTGACCTTTGCCCGGCATGCCACACCCAGTCGGGAAAATGGAATGAAAAGGAAGTTCTCTCTTTCGTGAAGAAGTACTACGGCAGCCTGGAGATATCCCTTAAATATTCCGATCCCAGGAAAGAACTGAGCGAAGTAGCTGAGAACCAGGGAAATAAAGAGCTGCATTTACCAATCAAAACTCAGGGAACCGCAGAAAAGGGAAAACAAAATCTCAAAGGGGAAGTTAACCTCAAACCACAACTTTTGGATAAAATCGTCCCCGATAACCCAGACAAAAGCAGAAATTCCGATACCGTAGACAAGGGACATTCGGTCAGTTTTCTGGGAATCGGATTCTCCAACATAGACATGAGCTTGTGTGTCATCCTATACCTGACCTCCTCATTGTTCTTGATGGTTATGTACTTCTTCTTCCGATGTCGGTCTAAACGGTGGAAACTCCGGTACAGCAAACCTTTCGTGTAGACCGTTCGATTGTATTCAGACGTGAAAGGTATTTGGACTACAATGTGGCTTTAATGTGTGATGATCAGGGATTTTCAAGAACGTTCTAGATTCTAAGCTATTTTAAACACACAGACATTGGATATTCACCGTACACGCTGTACAGTCTTTGTTTCGCCATTTCTAAAAAAAAACAACTGTCTTGGTTGCACTGGAGCGTTCGCCTAGATTTTACACAGTTGGAACACTGCCCGTTGTCATTTTTTTACCAGGCGTTTCTTATGCATTGGGTGGTTTGTCCAACTTGGTTAAATATTCCTGCGCTGGGCATTGTAAATAGGTAAACTGTACACTTGTGCTATCAAACATTTTCACCCTTGTATGCCGTCATGTTTATATTTTATTTGTGATTGGAAAGGGTGAAATGCTGCATCTGCTTGTATCTGTTATGGCCAAGTCCACACTGTGCCGGATGGTAATGCTTGTGAAAGGCCTAATAGTGCGAATTCGGAACACGGATTTCAGCGCATGCAATATGGCCGCGCACATTGACATGTACTGTTCTGTTCACAGGACGCCAAGCACGATCGTTAGCGTGTGAGAAATCTCGCTGGTGTGGCCTAGGTTATAGATCACATCAGTGTAACAGTGGAATTTGTAAGACTAACAGGGTTATTCAATAAAAGTTCTTATCGTTAAAAATGGTGCTAATTTTGCCCCAACCAATCAGATGTTAGATTTCAAATGTTAAATAAGTTCTGATTGGTTGGGGCAAAATTAGCACCATTTTTAACGATAAGAACTTTTATTGAATCTCCCTGATATATTCTAATTACCTGTCTTCTAGGTTTCCTAGTGGACACTGGAAGTCATTTCAATACCACATGTTATAGCATTTTATTAAAATGTTACTGTATATACCCGAGTATAAACAGAGGTACCTATTTTTACCTGAAAAATAATGACCACTACTGCCTTCTGATTCTGTATTCTGAGGCTTTAGATGCCCTTTAAATGGACAGACTTCCCATACAGTAATCCCATACAGTAATATCCATACTGGATTTGTCTATTGCTGCATGGGAATTCTTCTGTCCATTTAAAGGGCAACTAAAGCCTCAAAACAATACAGAATCAGAAGGCAACCTTTTAAACAATAGATACCATCCTTCTAATTCTGTATTGTTTTGAGGCATAAATTGCCCTTTAAATGGACAGTAATCCCACACAGTAACCCCCATTCCTTGGCACTCTAGATGTTTGGAAACTACAACTCCCAGCATGCTTTAGTTGCTAGGAGTTGTAGTTTCAAAACAACTGCAGTGTCAAGGAGTTGCCACAGTGATCGAATGTGCTCTGAAAATGGATTTCAGCGCATAAGTGTGGCCACCCCCGTAGAAATGCACTAGCGTGATCACATGGCAAAATATCGCACAACGCAATCCGAATCGTGCCGATGTGGCCTAGAGGCAGATT
Source organism: Hymenochirus boettgeri (assembly GCA_019447015.1). Classification (NCBI taxonomy): domain Eukaryota; kingdom Metazoa; phylum Chordata; class Amphibia; order Anura; family Pipidae; genus Hymenochirus; species Hymenochirus boettgeri. The sequence goes on along the minus strand of CM033476.1, from coordinate 115,840,353 downwards.
TTGCATAAGAATGCATTTTTGCATTCTTTTGCATTCCATTTTTGGTGCAGTACATCGCATATTTATTACCTGCTATTATGTATCTGTATTATGATACAGCTTCTATCGTGGAACTGGCCATACGCACGGTAAATATTAAGTAAATCCTGTCGGATTTTTTGGAATATGGTGAATTTATATGGAGAGATCACAAAGCGGACAAACTATCAACAGTAGAGAAAGCCAATAGCATTGTACACAGTATGTCATTCCCGTGGATTAACGATCACATTCGAAACGTGCAACCAAAGTCGTGTGTGTATGGCCAGCTGAAAGTCTGCCGTGTGTACACAGTCTAAGTACACACAAACTCATGGCAAATGTGAAACTATAACTTTTAATCTATGGAATGAATCTATGGAATACTACGTTACACAATTCCCTAGACTGTAACCAGGACTGAAACTGGAAACCAATAAGATAAATTGTTACCGATGGTTTATTACTGTGGTTCTGGTTTTTACATGTATATAAATCCGTAATGTTTCGCCTTTTTCAAACCAATGACCAGTTTCCTTTATAGAGTCTCTCTCAACGTTTCTTTTTCCCAGTATAGATTTGTTTAAAGGGCTGTTAAATTGTCACACTTAAATCCCAAGGAGGAAAGTGTAAAATCCCTTAGGACAAGTGTTTAGAGGATTAGTGTAATCCAAGGGAGAAAGACAAGTTTCCATTGTAATCTTAATTTGACACCATGCGAGAATTCTCCTTTACATTTAGAGGAAGCCCCACACGTTGTACGGAATGGAATTGCCAGTGTGTCTAGGTTACATTCCTTTTATTAATACATCGGGCGCCACCTGGAGCTTGTAAAGACATATAAGGCAAAGTGTGGGTAACTACATTGAAAAGATTTGGTCAAGTAAATAATATATATTTTTATTTTTCTCCCGTTAAGTTTTTTTTTTTTGTATGTTTCAGTGGGAGCTGCCATATTGTTTACCTTCGATTGTAAAATTTGAGAAAATATATTGTCTACACAGAATATTACTCCTTTGTATATTTGTATTTATACATATGGGTGGGAGCTGCCATATTGTTTACCATAGACAGTACAGTATGAGGGTATAGCTTATTGTGTGTACAGAACATTCCTTCTCTGTATATTTATATTTATACATATGGGTGGGATACAGTGTTGAAGACTTTTATGTAGGGCGAGGGGGAAGGATCCAATGTTGAAGACTTTTATGTAGGGCGAGAGGGGAAGGATACAGTGTTGAAGACTTTTATGTAGGGCGAGAGGGGAAGGATACAGTGTTGAAGACTTTTATGTAGGGAGGAGGAAGGGATACAATGTTGAAGACTTATGTAGGGCGAGAGGGGAAGGATCCAATGTTGAAGACTTTTATGTAGGGCGAGGGGGAAGGATCCAATGTTGAAGACTTTTATGTAGGGCGAGAGGGGAAGGATACAATGTTGAAGACTTATGTAGGGCGAGAGGGGAGGATACAATGTTGAAGACTTATGTAGGGCGAGAGGGGAAGGATACAGTGTTGAAGACTTTTATGTAGGGCGAGAGGGGAAAGATCCAATGTCTTTTAAAAATAAGGTTCATGTGACAATAAAACATAAAGGATCTGATAGGAATTATATATCAAATATCAGAAAGTTTTGTAATAAAGCGAAAATACTGTTTGAATAGAACGCACTCTTGTTTATTTGTTGTATTGCAGAATTCATTCTTAATATAGAAGTTCATGGACACGTTTGTTCATGGACAACCATGTAACTAACTTCCAGTTCAAGTAATTTTCCCCTGAATCTATAATTTTATAAGAGGTAGGAGCCAAGTAATCATGCTTTCATTTAAAAGTAATCCGCTTTAAAAGTTTTGCCGTGCTTGCAGATTTCAGTCTCCCTGGCTGAGTTTACAGAAAACTTTGGAAAATGGCTCAAAGGGGAACTGTGGTCTCCAAACAGTTGATTTTAAATGAAAGGGTTCCTACCTTTAAAATGAGCCATCAACCACCTCTCTACGTGCTGCACAGCCCAAGGTATGTAGAAATCTGCAGTCACAATACTAGTTCCTTCTAATCTGCGGTTGGCACATGCTCAGTGCAGGAGAAAGCAGAAAAAAACAGGAAGAGATCGAGTTACGGTGACTGAAAGAGGAGTGGGAGGGACCACAGGGGGTTTTGAGGGGACTGCAAGGGCAGGGGCCATGGGGGCCCACGAGGAGGAGGAGACACAGAGACATGGTTTCAGAGCAGGAAGTGCAGGTGATGCTGCTACCATATCACACATAAAAATATAAATATCTTCAAAACGATGTAAAATAAATAATGAAAGAAAATATCAAAAATACTCAGGAGAGCAATTCCTGTCAGTTTACTTTAAGTAATTTTTAGACCACAGTTACCCTTTAATATAAAGCAGAATGAGAGGTAGGGATACTTGCTCATGCCTCCTATAGAATTCTAGATTTAGTTGTTTTTAGGGTCTAGTGACCCTTTAAATCATTCATTTTGTTTTTTCCTGGCCATTCCCAGTCACTAATAGGATATCCTTTCTTTTTACAGGTGATATTAGACTTGGTTCAGTATAATAATATTGTCCTAAAACGGGCATTAAATTCCGATAAGCCTATTCTGGAGAAACTGGGTATCGTGTCCGTTCCTTCGTGTTATCTAATCTCTCCGAATGGTTCGCATGGATTAATTAACAAGTAAGAACCTAAATGCCTGTAAGAGATACACAGAGCTTTTTTTTGTCTCTTAATTAAATGAAGTTCAATTAACTCTTCATGAGGTGTACTGGTGACAGCATGTTGGAAGTCTCCGATTTACACCCAACATTTGTCCTGTGATTGGCGCGTTCAGATTTAATGTAACGGGAAAGTCGTTTTATCGAAAATAAATTATCTTCATTTTACGGTGGCTCAGTGGTTAGCACTGATACCTTGCAACGCTGAAGTCCTGAGTTCGATTCCACCCTTGGACACATCTGCAAGGAGTTTGTATGATCTCCCCGTGCTTGTGTGGGTTTCCTCCGCGCACTCCGGTTTCCCCCACAATCATAAAGACATACTGATAGGTTGTATGTGTCATATATGTGCTTAGATTGTAAGCTCTTCGGGACAGGGCCTGATGTGAATTTATAAATCTAATTGTAAAGCGCTACGGAAGATGTTGGCGCTATATAAATCCACAATAATAATAATAATTAAAGGGGAAGAAATAGTAAGATTAGAATTCTGTTATGTCCCCTCTGTATTAAGCTGTTTCTCAGAAAAGGATTTTGGTATAAAGGAAATGCTAATGCAGAACTTTTTAGACACAGAGGTCCAAGGGTTAATTGTATGGATCCCCACTGATTGTAACAACTCAGCCTAAATGTGGATAGATCCAGTGACCATTTGGACTTGGCACAACCTCAGCCATTAATCAAACTGACGTCTGTCTGATCGCTTTCCTCTCTGTCCTTTTACTAGAATCCGTTTCTATAATAATATTGATGTATGAAAAATAATCCGTGCTGTGCGGATGGCGGTGGCATTTTAGAAATTAATTAGAATAATTATCATTGGAAATAGCTGTGATTTACGCAAATCCATTAACAAGACAGTTTGCCAAAAATCCTTTCCCCGGATGGGCGCCAGACAGAGATCTCCGATACATTAGGCAGCACTCCAGGGATTAAGTCATTAGTTTAACATATAGACAATTAAAAGGGGTTTGTTTGTTTTTTCTTTTTTGCTGAGACTATAAGGTTTGGTAAATCAGAGGACTTTACAAATGGTTAAAAGGGAAAAAAGATCAGCATGTTTCATACATCTTAATTATAGTTTGTTCGATGTGCCATGGAAATGATAAAATTATATGAAACCCATGAAAAATAAAGTTCTAAAAATATAGTTTGTTAGAGAATGACCAAAATAGAATCAAATAACAATGAAGTCTGAGAATGAAGCCTGTTTAGCAGACTTTTTGATTGGTTCTTCCAATAGAAACTCAATCGAGAAATATTGATTGGATGGGCAGTGTGGCATAGGGAAATATGTTGCAAATGTTTACAATGTGATACTTTTGTGACACTGGTGTTTGAGTACGTAGATTATAATTCCTATTGATTTCACCGACAGTATTAAACCTCAGCGCCAAGAACTGTCTTCGTACTTGAAGTCCCTGCCCAATGTTAGAAAAAGACTTTCATCCGAAATGATCCTAGCGGAACTGGCTAAAGAGAAGGAAGAGGTTGATGGAGAAATGAAAGCGTTTGATAGGTAGGTTGGGCTGCAGTACTTATCACAAGGTTTTACCTCTGCTTTGGACAGTACTGTGGTGTCATTTGTACTTTCTGATCTTTTTAGGTCCAAGCTGTATATGGTGGACTTGGAGTCAGGATTGCATTACATTCTACGGGCAGAACTTGCCAGTCACCATATGTTGGAGGGAGAAAAGCTGAAGACGTTTAAGGATTTTGTTACTGTCCTTTACAAGGTACATGTTCTTAACAATTTATGGTTTATTTAATAAGCAAGTCTGTATTTAGAAAAGAAGATGCTGTTCCTTAAGGGCTATTGGCATGCTGGTGCATTTCTCGCACGGTAATGAGTTTTAAGATTCGCTAGCAAGTGAGAATTGCCGCTGCATTCCAATAGCTGGCCACATTGTATGTTCTGCGATACGATCCGATGCGATGACTGATTATTGACGGAATAGCATTGCAAATAGATGGTAACAGGCATGAAACTCGTTGCATTGTGGTTTCCTTACTCCGCCCCCATTTGCAGGCTATTGAATGCAACCTGGGGGCTTATTTAATTGTCTACAATGTGGGAGTGTCACCTGGCCACAGCCACAGGCATCTAGAACTCTGCTACATGTTGGTGTAGAATTTCAATATTATGATTGGTTGCTGATTGGCCTAATGCTCTGAATAGTCTATTCTAATTGGCTACATGTCTGTCTAGAACAGGGGTTCAACGGAGTAAACAATTTTCAATGCTCGAGGAACCTCTTCATAATTAAAATGATCTAATTTAATGTGTCACTTATAGTCATCAAAATACAGACTTCAAACAAATATAACCGATCACAAATATGTCCATAAATAGATTTATACAGATTCAGCAGTGATCGGCACAGTTTCAACCTCCCTGAGACCCCCTGGTTGAGAAACACTGAACTTTGAATTTTTAAAATCTAATTCTCTATTAGCAATATTGTCGTGCTCTGGGGGTGATTTATGGATAATGATTGACTATAATCTGCAGCCTTGCTATAGTTTAAGAAGAGATTTTATATCGTTCTCCACCTAGGTCAGATTCCCTTATCTTCCCATACACGGAGTTAGGAAAAAAACTCTGCGCCTGCGCTGATCTTTGTTTCTCTGATAAACTGCTAGCAATGGCGCAGAGTCAAAGGGGGCCCGACCTGCTGTGGGCAGCTGTAGCTCATTGTCTATTTAGCTGGTTCTAAGATGAGAGATATTCCCATCCTGGGGTCAGCAGGGAGTAATAATGTTACCGGGTAATATCAGTGTGCACTATATATTGTGTGTTGTTATCAGCAAACTGACCTCCAGGGGGCGTTTAATCCTTACCTAGTGTAGCTTTATTTACAGTGTATTTAATGGGAATATTCTCATATATGGATCACACCTCATCAATTCATATTGGGTTTTATCAGAGAGCTTTACCATTTCTCCATTTTAATAATTATCCTTCATAACGTTTCCTCCCTTTATTACTGTCCATGTGATTAGATCAGCTCTACGCTCCAAAAATCTAAAGGTCAACCAATAATCCATTACATTATTATCTTAAAGGGCATTATTAGCTTGTTACAGAATAGAATGGGGCATCTAGAGCAAATCCCAGGGGTGAAGACTTTGGGGGTTATTCAATAAAAGTTCTTATCGTTTAAAATGGTGCTAATTTAGCCCCAACCAATCAGATTAGCTTTCAAATGTTACATAAGTTCTGATTGGTTGGGGCAAAATTAGCACCATTTTAAACAATAAGAACTTTTATTGAATCTCCCTGTTAGTTGTTCCTCACTCTGGGTACTATGAGAGGAGGAGGGACTATGGTTGGGTTGAACTCTTTTTTGTTTTTTTGAATTAATTTGTTTAGAATAAATTCTATTGGTTCCCACTGGGAATTATTATTGATTGACACATGTTTAAATGAACTTGATTGTTTAGATATTTATCTTTACACACAAGATCCTGATACGGTGAAGTCTATAACCATGATCCCCATATTATAAAGGGAAAGAAAACCCAGACACCGATATTTATGAATAATAATGTTTTTATTTATTAATAATACGGCTTCCTAACACCCCATCTCCCAAATTCTACCCTATCCCCAAGTTGATCCAGAGGAAGGCGAAAACCCAATAAGGGGGAAAAATTCCTTATGTTTCCCCTGGAAGTGGGATTCCCCTAGAAGCCAGCACCCTTAGAGTTCAAGTGGGCATAAGGACCACCATAATTCCTTCCCGACTCTCTGTGGCAATGGGATAAATCCCTGGATCAACTTGGAACATTATTTATATTAAAAGAGAAAAGCTAAACCTCCCTCCCTATCTTTGGCTGTACCCAGGGTAAGGACCGAAACCACTAGATCCTCACCCCTTGCAGTGCAGTTTAGATACTTACCTCCTAGCTGCTGTCGCATCTCTCTGGTCTAGTGATTACCAACATAGAGAATAGTGTGCACTCTACCTTCAGATGCTTTGTAGGCCTGGGTGCTGCTGTGATTCTTAATTATCCAACCATAATGTAAATTGCAGAGCACTCGCTTTCATGTGCAACAAAACAGATAGCAACGTTTCCGCCTGTGACTTAGACCTTTCTCATGCTATATTGTCCCGTGAGTGCTCAGCAATTTACATTATGGTTGGTCTAGTGATTAAGTAGGTGGTCTGGACACTTACCTCCTAGCTGCTGTCACATCTCTCTTGCCCTACCCCCTCCCTATGGCTGGGCCAGTAGCCTTGTGTTAAAGGTGGGGCCAGAGTGGAGAGCGACACCTGCAGCTAGGAGGTAAGTATTGGAACTACCTGCTGTACCCCCAGGGGTGAGGATCTAGTAATTAAAGGCCCGTAAGCACATGCAATCACGGGGCCATACCTGGGCGCATGGTGTACGAACGCCCGTTTTGGCCAACTATCTGTCAGTGTATGGGTGGTTGGTCAGGCATCATTGATGAAAACCCATGTGAAGCCAAAGTCAATTAACACAGCAATGGTCTGATTGGCTACAGGCTTGTGAATGTGAATGTTCGAAGTTTTAGTGTCATGTGATCAAAACCCCCAATCCCCACACAGACACAGATACACACACCTACTGCCCTACCCCTATATTTCTGTGGCAGACATGCTTAAAGGGTAACTATATTCAAAAAACTGATTTTCATCAATCATCAAAAAAAAATTGTATGGGGGGGCTTTAGAGACCCCGTACGTGGCAATAATAGAATACGTACAGGTCAGTCAGGACCCGATATTCCAGTCCATTAACTGGTGCTATCAACTGATATATCGTCCTAACAAAAACCATGTGATTGCCGAAATTTACGGAATTTCCCTCAGCCGTGGGCTGACTTCCTATACTTTAGGGAGACGACCTCCATTTTTGTGCATGAATGATGTGTGCTCAGACTAGCGTTACACACGCATTATCATTCAAGGGTCAGATTGGTATTAATCTTTGTGTTTTAACTTCCTTGTGCTGAGAGCTCTACAAGCCTGTAGCCAATCAGACCATTGCTGTCATGGAGACACCAGAAACTGCTTACCAATCAATTCATTAGAATGTTTCAAACATACCAGGCAAGGCAATACACATGCAGTTTACATCTTTCAGTCATAATATAAAATAGCAAGTTCTCTGGATCACTGGGCTCTGGGTGATTCCTTATCACATTGTTGCTGTGGGTACATTTGGGTAACTATGTTACTAATCAGACTATTGGAATGGTGTCGAGTAAAGAGGGTTTTGTCACCTTTCCTGTTCCGGCAATGCAGTAGGTTCACTACAGGAAATGAAATATTCTCCTTTCTTTAGTTGTTCCCAGGACGGACACATGTGATGAAGCTTTTGGAAACCCTGCATGAGTGGCTAGTGACCATGCCCCTTGACAAGATTCCATACGATGCCATATTGGATCTGGTCAACAACAAAATGAGGGTAGGACATGGGTAGAATTTGGGGTTACCAAATCGGTCCTGACTAAAGAGACTTCATTTCCTAGAATAAATATATTTTTTTCTCCATTCCTATGTTCAGATCTCCGGGATATTTCTAACCAATCGCACACAATGGGTCGGCTGTCAGGGCAGTAAATCTCACCTAAGAGGTTACCCGTGTTCCCTCTGGAAGTTGTTCCACTGTTTGACCGTTCAGGCCGCTGAAAAACCAGATGCCTTGGCAAATACCGGTAAGACTGTCTCTTTAAATGTCCAGTTAAATTCCTTCTTTCGTGGTAGAAATTCTCATCCTGGTTTCTGGTTACTACCGTTTAGAAAACGTTTTGCCATAATTACTACAAGTAATCCTACCTGAATAGTTTTAATGTTGAGGGGGTAGGAATGAATCTGTGCATCCAGATAGAACATTCATAATAAATATCCCTTGTTCATGGTAATGATCTTTTATAAAGGGTAAGTCTGGCACATTGACCACAATTCTCTGCAGAGGAATGGAAATGCATCATAGTCAGCCATTTACATATCCTCATTGACAAATATTGTCATTTTCAACACGGCTGACCCCATTAAAGGAGAACTATAGTGCATATAAAGTTTTATTTTCAAAAACAGTTAAACTGAAAAGAGGTAGGATTGTGACTTTCTACCTCCCAATATCCTTTCTATGAAGAGTGTCAGCACAAAGAAAGCTGCTTCTGCCAGTCTTCCTGGAGGCTTCAGCACTATCTTTAATACAGGAAGGCCCTGGGCACTAACCTGGCACTTGAAAACTGTATGTGCTGTAGCTCCTGAACTAAACAATATTGGGAGGTAGGAATAATCAACCTTACCACCCTGATTAAGGTACTTTTTATTTTTTAAAAACAATGTTTACAGTATAGTTGTCCTTTAAGATGCAGTAGGGGAGTATGGGACATCTCCCTGGTGATAAGCTTGTCACCCCCAGATATCAACTTCTATTTAAAGCATTAGAAATATCTCTTTCCCAGGTTAAAAAACCAAGTCGTGGCATGTTAGAGAGGATCTAGTTCTTTATATCGGTCCCAGTTAAAAATGGCGGCTCCCGTACATATTATTAAATGTAAAAACAAAGCTTCCATCTGAAACCGAGTATGTCTAAATGACGGAGTTAAGAAAATAATTACAATGTGTAGGGCACAGGTCAATCTGTAAGTTCATTAACTTCAATCTGTTACCGCCATAAATTGCCCTGGCGCTGAAAGCCTCCCTGAAACGGTCACAAATTCACTTTCCCCGGCTTGACGTCTAAACGTCGATGAATCAGCTGTGGAAAGAGCCCTAAAGGTTTCAGATTTGCACATTTAAAGCCCGTGATATACTGCTGGGTAATGGACTTTGACCCTCTCTGTTTTAACCCTGCCTCGTTATCTCATCTTAGAAATACTGTTATTCATTGATTACACGGAAAGCCATTTAAACCTAAAGTTACAAATCGTCGTAAATTTATACCTGGAAGTCATTTATATAATATAGAGAAGAATGTGTTAATATTTAGATTGTATTATTTTGTATTAGAGTGGAATTTTGTATTAATGATTATGCCTTGCATTGATTGCTCTCATCTACATAAATAATCAAAACAAACCTATCGTTCACTATATAAAAACATTGACACTTTGTATGGCCTGGACACATTTAAGGTTCGCACACGTGTTGTGATCGCAGGTGCCCACCGATAATTGACCCATGTTCGGGCACTTTATTGGCTGTTCGATCAAAGATCGTTGCCGGATCCGGGCGGGTCTCTGAACGAGCGGGCGATAAAGTGCCCATACACGGGCCGATTATCGCTTGAAACAGCCGTCCGTACGCGTCACATCGGCACCCGCGATCACACGTTAGTACGAACCTTTCAGAGTAAAGGTGCCCATACATTAGAAATGACTTTCCAACGTTCCTGTGACGTTTGATGTGATTGTGAAGGAAGCGCCTGACATTCGCCATAGACAAGCATCCAGTACATCCAATATCTCAGTAGTGTTTGGGCGCCATACACGAGAGGGACATTTCGAGCAATCTGATCAGATTTATTGGATTGCTGGAAAAGTCAAAAACCATTTTCAGGTTTTCTGATTGGCAAAAACAAAGATCGGACCAGTCGGTAAATTTTCTGCCAACCCCATCTTCAGTCCCCATCTTACCTACTTTTATCAGTTGAAATCTGAGAAAATATCAGAGCCTCAAGCTTGTCTTCCGGGTCAGAAGAACATCTGCCCATGTATGGCCATCTTTAGTCCTTAATGATTTTCTGTACAATGCACCTGGCACCTTCCTGTGCCTTTTATATAGTAGAAATCGCTTCCTTACCTGTTATGACAATTTGATTTAACCTCTCACTGCCCATTTGCGATCGGAGGGGGGATGTGGCTTCCTTGTATTTGGAGGGGGAAAAATCAGTTGTTATTCCGGTCTCTCTGTTTAAAGGATACCTATTGTAAATCAAAGTTCAGTCCATTGCAAAGCTGTACCTTTAAATCACACACTATGTTAGGCTGAGGCCACACTGCAACGTACAGGAATCGCGCACAAAATCGAGAGCGTTATCGCACGCGATTGTGTGCGCTTTTCTTGTGCGTTCGTGTTTTGCGCATGACTTTTCGCGTTATGGAAATGCTGCATTAACGCACCAAAAATGGTGAAAGCATGCGTTACCAAAACTCGAACGGACGCGCAATCGCATGCGCATCGGAAATCGCGGGAATTTTTGCGTTCCTGCAATTTCCATTTTAACGAAGATCGCGAAAAATGCGGCCTAGCCCTTACTCTTATTTTTCTAAGCCATTGACAAAGTTTACCTTTCCCACTTTACTTGCTGGCTCTTCCTGCTCACCTGTAATCTCGTTCAATCCAATACTCCCGTGAGATGTGCTGGAGGGGAATCTCATTCGGTCACATAGTCAGGATTGCCCAGACTTTCTGGGAGTTGTAGTTTCATACTAAGAAGCTTTCCAATTTTGCTGCTCTTTGTTTTGTCTGCCATTTAGTTGTTACTATTGTAAAGTTCTGATTGGTTTACCCTGTAAATATTCTATTTATTTAATTGGCTTCTGGTTTGTTTAAGCCCTTCCGACTTTATTGTATAGCCTTACGGGATTGGCTTGCCTCACTTGATAAAGTGTGTCTCTGTCAACGTGCAATGTAGTTTAGCAGCGGGAGTTTTTTATTGGTTGAGTAGAAGTTGTCTCTGTGCAATGTGTTTAATCTGCTGCTTTCCAGCCTGTCTTATTGCTGGGGGAACGTGATGGGCTCTTCTTATGTTTTAAGAACTGGGTCACTTTGTGTCTGCTGGATTATGTCTTGGGGATGTTTTCCATCTCCTTATATCTTGTTTTTAAATCCCATCTAGTAAAAAGCATGCTGGTTTTTAATCCTCGCCCCCCTCCGCTACAGGTAGGGGTTTAATGATTATTGTCCACTTTAAAGATTAGGGTAACCCAGAATTGCAGGAGTTGGGAAGGAAGGAGGAAAGGAGGATTATACGATGATATGTGGCAGATGTTAGAAGATCCGTCCAGGACTTAGACAAGAAAAACACAAAATAAACAATATGCCATTTCGCATCCTTAGCTCCGTTGCTCTAACAGATGTGCAGTCTTATTTCCGTGTGTAGCCACCAGTAGGCAAGGTCAGAGCGTTTAACAACACAATCTAAGTTCTTACCTGAAGTCCCACCAGTCCAATGCACTCGGTAACAAACTCTTCTTAATTAAAGCAAACAGGAAGTAGGAGCATTTTGATTCCAGAGAGGGAATATAATAACGTACCAATAATAATTGTCTGATACACACACAGATTTGTTACAATAAAAATAACCACATGGTAACTTAAAACTGCGTTAGACATAATGTGATCTAATGATTCAATCCCACAGAAAATTCTCAGTGTATCCTACTTCCTGATATGTGACATCTCTGCCCAAATTCGTCTGCTAATCTCGGAGATCAACCCATTTTGTTTGCGGTGTAACCAATGCCTCTGCGCTCGAATGCTGATCCCACTTCTTCCGTCTCCTCTTTCCCTCCTGTTTCTGATAAGCAAAACATTAGTGCTGCGAGGGCGTTAAATATTGATTGTAGTAAAGTGGAGAGTAGCAGATTGCCAGGTCATTAAGTGGGGGGGGGGGGTTAGGGAATGTCCTAGCCTGTAGCTTTTAGATCGGGAAATATCGTCTGATTCCTCTACCGAATCCAATAATCGCCTTATTTTAGAATGATAGTGTAGCGAGTGCCATCCTAGTCTCCACCCTTTTACCCATCATTCTAAATGTGCCACATGGTATTTTAATCAGTAAAGGCAAACGCAATTACGGTAGATTAAACAGTAGTTTACACATCTCACCCACCTACCTATTCAATTTGAGTGTGCCACGCGGTATACAGGCTCAAGAACCAAAACCACCTAAATCATTGGATCAACACAAAACTCGTTTTTGAATATTTATCATGGCATCAAATCGGGCGCATGGCTACAGTAACGTCATGGTCTTTACAAAAGGGAAAGTTATTCTGCATGGTTTCATTTTTTTTCTTGCAATTATAGTTTGTTTTCAAAACAATGCTTGTGAAGGTTCTCATTTATCCAGGTCATGGTATATCTGTTGTATTCAATTAGATCAACTGGACTTGAAGTTTAGTTCTTTCAAGAACTAAACTTCAAGTCCAGTTGATCTAATTGAATACAACAGATATTTTCAAAACAATGTTATTCATATTTATGTGAAATATTAGGCCTAATAGGGGTTTTAGCATGCATCATGAAACTGTGGGATTTTTTTTTTTTGCTCCGCCCCCCTTTTGGCCCAGGGCCTAACCAGTAATAAGAAATGCTCCGTAAGAATCAATTTTTTTTTTACATTGGATAGATTCCAGACTGAGGTGGGGGTGTAGCCTGGACTCTACAGTTGTCCTTAACATGATAAATTCTCTAGTAAATTGCTCGTAAGTGTTCTTCGCATAAAATAAATGATTCCTGGCATAACCAGAGATCGCTGATTTTAAATGATGTATCACTTGACTTTCTAAGCTTTTTCTTTACAGGAATATGGCATTATAAAATGTATCTTTTATACCAGTAAACGAGCCCCTGGTGTCCTCCCCCTCTTTTGTTTAACGGTCTGGGCATGCTTAGTGCGCTTTATTCAGGAGAGATGATCTCCTATCAGCTACTCTGTATCCCTTTGTGCTTAGAGGAGGGTGGAGATGATTGGACTGGTATCTTTAGTGAAAGATTTTACGGTCTTTACAATGATTACAATCTTGTAGACAAATGATACATCACTTTAGGTTGGGTACACACCATAAGATATTACCGGTCGGCCAACCAATAGTGTAGCGGAACGGTCAGATGGAAATATGTTATGGTTTGGGGCTGTTAGTCCATATCGGACAAACGGGCCTGTTGGTAAATCACAGCTGATTGTGCGGTTACCTTTGGGCGCTAGGCCGGGACAAAAACTCTACTGGTGTGTACCCAGCCTTAACCTGGAGTTTCTGGGCTATAAGGCTGGGTACACACAGCAGAGAGTGTAAACAGCTTAAAAGGCTGTTTGCACACCAGGCCATATTTAGATAAATGCTTCAGTGTATTGGTCGATCGGGCCGGAAAAATGCCTAGTTTTTCGGTTGTCCACAGGCATTCACCCAGATGAATACGCTATCGGATGCGGTGGAAAACCACGGGTGATCGTGTGATCCTGTATTGACTTCACTGTCGCCTGTGGCAAATTGTCAGCCGTGGCCTCAACCGACAGTTGGCCAACCGGTCGCTAGTGGTGAATGTTTGGTCGGAAAGATGGATCCCATGGTGTGTACCCAATTTAAGCCCATTAACTAAATATTAACTGAAAGATTTCCTTTAATGCTTTTGTCTTGCTCCTCTTCTGGCTAGATCTGGTAATTACAAGAACTAGATAAAGGTGTTATAATCCCGTTCAAACTGCTCTATCTCCCTACCACAGCATTTGGACAAAACCCCCAGGCCGTGCTACAGACCATGAGGCGATATATAAGGGAGTTTTTTGGATGTCGAGAATGCGCCACCCATTTCGAAACGATGGCCAAAGACACAATAGACGATGTTCGATCTCTAGACGAAGCCGCTCTGTGGCTGTGGAGCAAACACAACGTGGTTAATAACAGACTTTCCGGTACGTTAAACATATATGTTTGTCCGTGACCAATGCCATAGTTATCAGCATAAAACAAGTGCTGCAAATAAAGTACGTGAGTCCTAAGCTCCCAGAATTCATTGGAAATGCGAAATGGGTCTCTCGTATTCACTTACACGAGGTCTCGGTGATGAAGTTTGAATAATGCTGCAATAATGGATCCCTCTGCCCCCGTTCATCCTACCCGTGGCAGTGATTAATACGTTTACTGTCAGGCGCAAGGCTGGAAAGCAGCTAAATCTGGTTCCAGTGATAGGCAGTGATCTATGGCTTTAATGTGCGCTTAAAACCGTACTTTGTGTTTGCAAGAGATTTACAAGAAGAGGCCATTTTTTTTTTATAATGTTCTGTCCTGGTAAATGTATAAATAATCGCAGCTGAGCTTTGTGCTGGCAACGTTCGCACGGAAAGGGGCGAGGGTTTGTCTTTTATTTTTTTTGTCTATTTTGTATTGAATTTACCAGATCATTTTGTAGTCACTAGGGAACATGCTGCTTAATGCTGCTTGAGCACAGCCTTAAAGAAGAATCAATGCAGAGATATAATCATCTATTAATGACCCCTCTCTCCCCTCATCATTAGTGTTTTAATACAGACCTAACTTGGGGAGTGGGGTGGGGCTAGAACATTCGAATGGAGGTTTAGATGGTGGGGGTGGGCAATTTTAGAAGTGGACTAGATACATTGCTTGTATGATGTCATACACCTACAGTATGTCATTTTATATGTCGTATTGAAAACTATATTTCTTCTCAACTATCAAATGTACCATTTTTTTTTTGATCTGTCCCCTATTTCTTTAGATATCCAGTCTGAAACATCTCACATTTCAGCTGTCGGTTAACTGCCTTTGTTTCATAAACTCTTTTTTTTTTATGTATAATTTTTCTGTAGCTGGAATGGTGACAGTTGGTACGTGAACTGCATGGTGGGAAATTCCCTCTCCCAATGCTGCCTCATAGGCATTACTGAGCATGCTTGCCCTTACAGAGAGTCAGATATTCTGAAAAGGGGCTGGGGGACTGAACTTGAGCAAAACAAGTACTGGATTGAAGTCATGGAGCAACACAAACACTTCAGAATAAGTGCTACTTACATGGATTCATTTATAGATTGAAGTGAGGCAAAGTCATTTTTTAAGTGTACAATTCCTTTCAGTTCAATCAACTGGACTTAGTTCTGGAAGATACTTTTGCTAGTCATCCCAACTGGCTTTCTCAATTCAGAATGACGTTGCCTCATCTTAATCTATAAATCAATACTCCGTATCCCTCCTCCTGACTAATCCTGAGCATGCTCAGTAATCACTATGAAGCAGAACTGAAATTTTCCCACCATGCAACTTTGTGTTTAGGATAATAAGGATCTTGATTGGCAGCTAAAATGTAAATTTCTTTAGAATAGATAGAAACAGGGGCCAGATTAACAAAACAAAATGGTACAGTGATAGTTGGGAAGAATTATAGTTTGCAGTAATGGTCAATTTTTAAAAAATCTAATATTCCATTTTAGATACCCTGTAAGTAGCTGTTATTTTATGTTACTGTAGGTGCTCCTAGCGAAGATCCCAAGATTCCAAAGGTCCAATGGCCGACCCCTGACCTTTGCCCGGCATGCCACACCCAGTCGGGAAAATGGAATGAAAAGGAAGTTCTCTCTTTCGTGAAGAAGTACTACGGCAGCCTGGAGATATCCCTTAAATATTCCGATCCCAGGAAAGAACTGAGCGAAGTAGCTGAGAACCAGGGAAATAAAGAGCTGCATTTACCAATCAAAACTCAGGGAACCGCAGAAAAGGGAAAACAAAATCTCAAAGGGGAAGTTAACCTCAAACCACAACTTTTGGATAAAATCGTCCCCGATAACCCAGACAAAAGCAGAAATTCCGATACCGTAGACAAGGGACATTCGGTCAGTTTTCTGGGAATCGGATTCTCCAACATAGACATGAGCTTGTGTGTCATCCTATACCTGACCTCCTCATTGTTCTTGATGGTTATGTACTTCTTCTTCCGATGTCGGTCTAAACGGTGGAAACTCCGGTACAGCAAACCTTTCGTGTAGACCGTTCGATTGTATTCAGACGTGAAAGGTATTTGGACTACAATGTGGCTTTAATGTGTGATGATCAGGGATTTTCAAGAACGTTCTAGATTCTAAGCTATTTTAAACACACAGACATTGGATATTCACCGTACACGCTGTACAGTCTTTGTTTCGCCATTTCTAAAAAAAAACAACTGTCTTGGTTGCACTGGAGCGTTCGCCTAGATTTTACACAGTTGGAACACTGCCCGTTGTCATTTTTTTACCAGGCGTTTCTTATGCATTGGGTGGTTTGTCCAACTTGGTTAAATATTCCTGCGCTGGGCATTGTAAATAGGTAAACTGTACACTTGTGCTATCAAACATTTTCACCCTTGTATGCCGTCATGTTTATATTTTATTTGTGATTGGAAAGGGTGAAATGCTGCATCTGCTTGTATCTGTTATGGCCAAGTCCACACTGTGCCGGATGGTAATGCTTGTGAAAGGCCTAATAGTGCGAATTCGGAACACGGATTTCAGCGCATGCAATATGGCCGCGCACATTGACATGTACTGTTCTGTTCACAGGACGCCAAGCACGATCGTTAGCGTGTGAGAAATCTCGCTGGTGTGGCCTAGGTTATAGATCACATCAGTGTAACAGTGGAATTTGTAAGACTAACAGGGTTATTCAATAAAAGTTCTTATCGTTAAAAATGGTGCTAATTTTGCCCCAACCAATCAGATGTTAGATTTCAAATGTTAAATAAGTTCTGATTGGTTGGGGCAAAATTAGCACCATTTTTAACGATAAGAACTTTTATTGAATCTCCCTGATATATTCTAATTACCTGTCTTCTAGGTTTCCTAGTGGACACTGGAAGTCATTTCAATACCACATGTTATAGCATTTTATTAAAATGTTACTGTATATACCCGAGTATAAACAGAGGTACCTATTTTTACCTGAAAAATAATGACCACTACTGCCTTCTGATTCTGTATTCTGAGGCTTTAGATGCCCTTTAAATGGACAGACTTCCCATACAGTAATCCCATACAGTAATATCCATACTGGATTTGTCTATTGCTGCATGGGAATTCTTCTGTCCATTTAAAGGGCAACTAAAGCCTCAAAACAATACAGAATCAGAAGGCAACCTTTTAAACAATAGATACCATCCTTCTAATTCTGTATTGTTTTGAGGCATAAATTGCCCTTTAAATGGACAGTAATCCCACACAGTAACCCCCATTCCTTGGCACTCTAGATGTTTGGAAACTACAACTCCCAGCATGCTTTAGTTGCTAGGAGTTGTAGTTTCAAAACAACTGCAGTGTCAAGGAGTTGCCACAGTGATCGAATGTGCTCTGAAAATGGATTTCAGCGCATAAGTGTGGCCACCCCCGTAGAAATGCACTAGCGTGATCACATGGCAAAATATCGCACAACGCAATCCGAATCGTGCCGATGTGGCCTAGAGGCAGATTTTGCATAAGAATGCATTTTTGCATTCTTTTGCATTCCATTTTTGGTGCAGTACATCGCATATTTATTACCTGCTATTATGTATCTGTATTATGATACAGCTTCTATCGTGGAACTGGCCATACGCACGGTAAATATTAAGTAAATCCTGTCGGATTTTTTGGAATATGGTGAATTTATATGGAGAGATCACAAAGCGGACAAACTATCAACAGTAGAGAAAGCCAATAGCATTGTACACAGTATGTCATTCCCGTGGATTAACGATCACATTCGAAACGTGCAACCAAAGTCGTGTGTGTATGGCCAGCTGAAAGTCTGCCGTGTGTACACAGTCTAAGTACACACAAACTCATGGCAAATGTGAAACTATAACTTTTAATCTATGGAATGAATCTATGGAATACTACGTTACACAATTCCCTAGACTGTAACCAGGACTGAAACTGGAAACCAATAAGATAAATTGTTACCGATGGTTTATTACTGTGGTTCTGGTTTTTACATGTATATAAATCCGTAATGTTTCGCCTTTTTCAAACCAATGACCAGTTTCCTTTATAGAGTCTCTCTCAACGTTTCTTTTTCCCAGTATAGATTTGTTTAAAGGGCTGTTAAATTGTCACACTTAAATCCCAAGGAGGAAAGTGTAAAATCCCTTAGGACAAGTGTTTAGAGGATTAGTGTAATCCAAGGGAGAAAGACAAGTTTCCATTGTAATCTTAATTTGACACCATGCGAGAATTCTCCTTTACATTTAGAGGAAGCCCCACACGTTGTACGGAATGGAATTGCCAGTGTGTCTAGGTTACATTCCTTTTATTAATACATCGGGCGCCACCTGGAGCTTGTAAAGACATATAAGGCAAAGTGTGGGTAACTACATTGAAAAGATTTGGTCAAGTAAATAATATATATTTTTATTTTTCTCCCGTTAAGTTTTTTTTTTTTGTATGTTTCAGTGGGAGCTGCCATATTGTTTACCTTCGATTGTAAAATTTGAGAAAATATATTGTCTACACAGAATATTACTCCTTTGTATATTTGTATTTATACATATGGGTGGGAGCTGCCATATTGTTTACCATAGACAGTACAGTATGAGGGTATAGCTTATTGTGTGTACAGAACATTCCTTCTCTGTATATTTATATTTATACATATGGGTGGGGAGAGGGGAGGATACAATGTTGAAGACTTATGTAGGGCGAGAGGGGAAGGATCCAATGTTGAAGACTTTTATGTAGGGCGAGGGGGAAGGATCCAATGTTGAAGACTTTTATGTAGGGCGAGAGGGGAAGGATACAATGTTGAAGACTTATGTAGGGCGAGAGGGGAGGATACAATGTTGAAGACTTATGTAGGGCGAGAGGGGAAGGATACAGTGTTGAAGACTTTTATGTAGGGCGAGAGGGGAAAGATCCAATGTCTTTTAAAAATAAGGTTCATGTGACAATAAAACATAAAGGATCTGATAGGAATTATATATCAAATATCAGAAAGTTTTGTAATAAAGCGAAAATACTGTTTGAATAGAACGCACTCTTATTTATTTGTTGTATTGCAGAATTCATTCTTAATATAGAAGTTCATGGACACGTTTGTTCATGGACAACCATGTAACTAACTTCCAGTTCAAACAAGTAATTTTCCCCTGAATCTATAATTTTATAAGAGGTAGGAGCCAAGTAATCATGCTTTCATTTAAAAGTAATCCGCTTTAAAAGTTTTGCCGTGCTTGCAGATTTCAGTCTCCCTGGCTGAGTTTACAGAAAACTTTGGAAAATGGCTCAAAGGGGAACTGTGGTCTCCAAACAGTTGATTTTAAATGAAAGGGTTCCTACCTTTAAAATGAGCCATCAACCACCTCTCTACGTGCTGCACAGCCCAAGGTATGTAGAAATCTGCAGTCACAATACTAGTTCCTTCTAATCTGCGGTTGGCACATGCTCAGTGCAGGAGAAAGCAGAAAAAAACAGGAAGAGATCGAGTTACGGTGACTGAAAGAGGAGTGGGAGGGACCACAGGGGGTTTTGAGGGGACTGCAAGGGCAGGCGCCATGGGGGCCCACGAGGAGGAGGAGACACAGAGACATGGTTTCAGAGCAGGAAGTGCAGGTGATGCTGCTACCATATCACACATAAAAATATAAATATCTTCAAAACGATGTAAAATAAATAATGAAAGAAAATATCAAAAATACTCAGGAGAGCAATTCCTGTCAGTTTACTTTAAGTAATTTTTAGACCACAGTTACCCTTTAATATAAAGCAGAATGAGAGGTAGGGATACTTGCTCATGCCTCCTATAGAATTCTAGATTTAGTTGTTTTTAGGGTCTAGTGACCCTTTAAATCATTCATTTTGTTTTTTCCTGGCCATTCCCAGTCACTAATAGGATATCCTTTCTTTTTACAGGTGATATTAGACTTGGTTCAGTATAATAATATTGTCCTAAAACGGGCATTAAATTCCGATAAGCCTATTCTGGAGAAACTGGGTATCGTGTCCGTTCCTTCGTGTTATCTAATCTCTCCGAATGGTTCGCATGGATTAATTAACAAGTAAGAACCTAAATGCCTGTAAGAGATACACAGAGCTTTTTTTTGTCTCTTAATTAAATGAAGTTCAATTAACTCTTCATGAGGTGTACTGGTGACAGCATGTTGGAAGTCTCCGATTTACACCCAACATTTGTCCTGTGATTGGCGCGTTCAGATTTAATGTAACGGGAAAGTCGTTTTATCGAAAATAAATTATCTTCATTTTATGGTGGCTCAGTGGTTAGCACTGATTCCTTGCAGCGCTGAAGTCCTGAGTTCGATTCCACCCTTGGACACATCTGCAAGGAGTTTGTATGATCTCCCCGTGCTTGTGTGGGTTTCCTCCGCGCACTCCGGTTTCCCCCACAATCATAAAGACATACTGATAGGTTGTATGTGTCATATATGTGCTTAGATTGTAAGCTCTTCGGGACAGGGCCTGATGTGAATTTATAAATCTAATTGTAAAGCGCTACGGAAGATGTTGGCGCTATATAAATCCACAATAATAATAATAATTAAAGGGGAAGAAATAGTAAGATTAGAATTCTGTTATGTCCCCTCTGTATTAAGCTGTTTCTCAGAAAAGGATTTTGGTATAAAGGAAATGCTAATGCAGAACTTTTTAGACACAGAGGTCCAAGGGTTAATTGTATGGATCCCCACTGATTGTAACAACTCAGCCTAAATGTGGATAGATCCAGTGACCATTTGGACTTGGCACAACCTCAGCCATTAATCAAACTGACGTCTGTCTGATCGCTTTCCTCTCTGTCCTTTTACTAGAATCCGTTTCTATAATAATATTGATGTATGAAAAATAATCCGTGCTGTGCGGATGGCGGTGGCATTTTAGAAATTAATTAGAATAATTATCATTGGAAATAGCTGTGATTTACGCAAATCCATTAACAAGACAGTTTGCCAAAAATCCTTTCCCCGGATGGGCGCCAGACAGAGATCTCCGATACATTAGGCAGCACTCCAGGGATTAAGTCATTAGTTTAACATATAGACAATTAAAAGGGGTTTGTTTGTTTTTTCTTTTTTGCTGAGACTATAAGGTTTGGTAAATCAGAGGACTTTACAAATGGTTAAAAGGGAAAAAAGATCAGCATGTTTCATACATCTTAATTATAGTTTGTTCGATGTGCCATGGAAATGATAAAATTATATGAAACCCATGAAAAATAAAGTTCTAAAAATATAGTTTGTTAGAGAATGACCAAAATAGAATCAAATAACAATGAAGTCTGAGAATGAAGTCTGTTTAGCAGACTTTTTGATTGGTTCTTCCAATAGAAACTCAATCGAGAAATATTGATTGGATGGGCAGTGTGGCATAGGGAAATATGTTGCAAATGTTTACAATGTGATACTTTTGTGACACTGGTGTTTGGGTACGTAGATTATAATTCCTATTGATTTCACCGACAGTATTAAACCTCAGCGCCAAGAACTGTCTTCGTACTTGAAGTCCCTGCCCAATGTTAGAAAAAGACTTTCATCCGAAATGATCCTAGCGGAACTGGCTAAAGAGAAGGAAGAGGTTGATGGAGAAATGAAAGCGTTTGATAGGTAGGTTGGGCTGCAGTACTTATCACAAGGTTTTACCTCTGCTTTGGACAGTACTGTGGTGTCATTTGTACTTTCTGATCTTTTTAGGTCCAAGCTGTATATGGTGGACTTGGAGTCAGGATTGCATTACATTCTACGGGCAGAACTTGCCAGTCACCATATGTTGGAGGGAGAAAAGCTGAAGACGTTTAAGGATTTTGTTACTGTCCTTTACAAGGTACATGTTCTTAACAATTTATGGTTTATTTAATAAGCAAGTCTGTATTTAGAAAAGAAGATGCTGTTCCTTAAGGGCTATTGGCATGCTGGTGCATTTCTCGCACGGTAATGAGTTTTAAGATTCGCTAGCAAGTGAGAATTGCCGCTGCATTCCAATAGCTGGCCACATTGTATGTTCTGCGATACGATCCGATGCGATGACTGATTATTGACGGAATAGCATTGCAAATAGATGGTAACAGGCATGAAACTCGTTGCATTGTGGTTTCCTTACTCCGCCCCCATTTGCAGGCTATTGAATGCAACCTGGGGGCTTATTTAATTGTCTACAAAGTGGAAGTGTCACCTGGCCACAGCCACAGGCATCTAGAACTCTGCTACATGTTGGTGTAGAATTCCAATATTATGATTGGTTGCTGATTGGCCTAATGCTCTGAATAGTCTATTCTAATTGGCTACATGTCTGTCTAGAACAGGGGTTCAACAGAGTAAACAATTTTCAATGCTCGAGGAACCTCTTCATAATTAAAATGATCTAATTTAATTTGTCACTTATAGTCATCAAAACACAGACTTCAAACAAATCTAACCGATCACAAATATGTCCATAAATAGATTTATACAGATTCAGCAGTGATCGGCACAGTTTCAACCTCCCTGAGACCCCCTGGTTGAGAAACACTGAACTTTGAATTTTTAAAATCTAATTCTCTATTAGCAATATTGTCGTGCTCTGGGGGTGATTTATGGATAATGATTGACTATAATCTGCAGCCTTGCTATAGTTTAAGAAGAGATTTTATATCGTTCTCCACCTAGGTCAGATTCCCTTATCTTCCTATACACGGAGTTAGGAAACAAACTCTGCGCCTGCGCTGATCTTTGTTTCTCTGATAAACTGCTAGCAATGGCGCAGAGTCAAAGGGGGCCCGACCTGCTGTGGGCAGCTGTAGCTCATTGTCTATTTAGCTGGTTCTAAGATGAGAGATATTCCCTTCCTGGGGTCAGCAGGGAGTAATAATGTTACCGGGTAATATCAGTGTGCACTATATATTGTGTGTTGTTATCAGCAAACTGACCTCCAGGGGGCGTTTAATCCTTACCTAGTGTAGCTTTATTTACAGTGTATTTAATGGGAATATTCTCATATATGGATCACACCTCATCAATTCATATTGGGTTTTATCAGAGAGCTTTACCATTTCTCCATTTTAATAATTATCCTTCATAACGTTTCCTCCCTTTATTACTGTCCATGTGATTAGATCAGCTCTACGCTCCAAAAATCTAAAGGTCAACCAATAATCCATTACATTATTATCTTAAAGGGCATTATTAGCTTGTTACAGAATAGAATGGGGCATCTAGAGCAAATCCCAGGGGTGAAGACTTTGGGGGTTATTCAATAAAAGTTCTTATCGTTTAAAATGGTGCTAATTTAGCCCCAACCAATCAGATTAGCTTTCAAATGTTACATAAGTTCTGATTGGTTGGGGCAAAATTAGCACCATTTTAAACAATAAGAACTTTTATTGAATCTCCCTGTTAGTTGTTCCTCACTCTGGGTACTATGAGAGGAGGAGGGACTGTGGTTGGGTTGAACTCTTGTTTGTTTTTTTGAATTAATTTGTTTAGAATAAATTCTATTGGTCCCGGTCCCATTAATTTATTCCCACTGGGAATTATTATTGATTGACACATGTTTAAATGAACTTGATTGTTTAGATATTTATCTTTACACACAAGATCCTGATACGGTGAAGTCTATAACCATGATCCCCATATTATAAAGGGAAAGAAAACCCAGACACGATATTTATGAATAATAATGTTTTTATTTATTAATAATATGGCTTCCTAACACCCCATCTCCCAAATTCTACCCTATCCCCAAGTTAATCCAGAGGAAGGCAAAAACCTCATAATGGGGAAAAATTCCTTATGTTTCCCCTGGAAGTGGGATTCCCCTAGAAGCCAGCACCCTTAGAGTTCAAGTGGGCATAAGGACCACCATAATTCCTTCCCGACTCTCTGTGGCAATGGGATAAATCCCTGGATCAACTTGGAACATTATTTATATTAAAAGAGAAAAGCTAAACCTCCCTCCCTATCTTTGGCTGTACCCAGGGTAAGGACCGAAACCACTAGATCCTCACCCCTTGCAGTGCAGTTTAGATACTTACCTCCTAGCTGCTGTCGCATCTCTCTGGTCTAGTGATTACCAACATAGAGAATAGTGTGCACTCTACCTTCAGATGCTTTGTAGGCCTGGGTGCTGCTGTGATTCTTAATTATCCAACCATAATGTAAATTGCAGAGCACTCACTTTCATGTGCAACAAAACAGATAGCAACGTTTCCGCCTGTGACTTAGACCTTTCTCATGCTATATTGTCCCGTGAGTGCTCAGCAATTTACATTATGGTTGGTCTAGTGATTAAGTAGGTGGTCTGGACACTTACCTCCTAGCTGCTGTCACATCTCTCTTGCCCTACCCCCTCCCTATGGCTGGGCCAGTAGCCTTGTGTTAAAGGTGGGGCCAGAGTGGAGAGCGACACCTGCAGCTAGGAGGTAAGTATTGGAACTACCTGCTGTACCCCCAGGGGTGAGGATCTAGTAATTAAAGGCCCGTAAGCACATGCAATCACTGGGCCATACCTGGGCGCATGGTGTACGAACACCCGTTTTGGCCAACTATCTGTCAGTGTATGGGTGGTTGGTCAGGCATCATTGATGAAAACCCATGTGAAGCCAAAGTCAATTAACACAGCAATGGTCTGATTGGCTACAGGCTTGTGAATGTGAATGTTCGAAGTTTTAGAGTCATGTGATCAAAACCCCCAATCCCCACACAGACACAGATACACACACCTACTGCCCTACCCCTATATTTCTGTGGCAGACATGCTTAAAGGGTAACTATATTCAAAAAACTGATTTTCATCAATCATCAAAAAAAAATTGTATGGGGGGGCTTTAGAGACCCCGTACGTGGTAATAATAGAATACGTACAGGTCAGTCAGGACCCGATATTCCAGTCCATTAACTGGTGCTATCAACTGATATATCGTCCTAACAAAAACCATGTGATTGCCGAAATTTACGGAATTTCCCTCAGCCGTGGGCTGACTTCCTATACTTTAGGGAGACGACCTCCATTTTTGTGCATGAATGATGTGTGCTCAGACTAGCGTTACACACGCATTATCATTCAAGGGTCAGATTGGTATTAATCTTTGTGTTTTAACTTCCTTGTGCTGAGAGCTCTACAAGCCTGTAGCCAATCAGACCATTGCTGTCATGGAGACACCAGAAACTGCTTACCAATCAATTCATTAGAATGTTTCAAACATACCAGGCAAGGCAATACACATGCAGTTTACATCTTTCAGTCATAATATAAAATAGCAAGTTCTCTGGATCACTGGGCTCTGGGTGATTCCTTATCACATTGTTGCTGTGGGTACATTTGGGTAACTATGTTACTAATCAGACTATTGGAATGGTGTCCAGTAAAGAGGGTTTTGTCACCTTTCCTGTTCCGGCAATGCAGTAGGTTCACTACAGGAAATGAAATATTCTCCTTTCTTTAGTTGTTCCCAGGACGGACACATGTGATGAAGCTTTTGGAAACCCTGCATGAGTGGCTAGTGACCATGCCCCTTGACAAGATTCCATACGATGCCATATTGGATCTGGTCAACAACAAAATGAGGGTAGGACATGGGTAGAATTTGGGGTTACCAAATCGGTCCTGACTAAAGAGACTTCATTTCCTAGAATAAATATATTTTTTTCTCCATTCCTATGTTCAGATCTCCGGGATATTTCTAACCAATCGCACACAATGGGTCGGCTGTCAGGGCAGTAAATCTCACCTAAGAGGTTACCCGTGTTCCCTCTGGAAGTTGTTCCACTGTTTGACCGTTCAGGCCGCTGAAAAACCAGATGCCTTGGCAAATACCGGTAAGACTGTCTCTTTAAATGTCCAGTTAAATTCCTTCTTTCGTGGTAGAAATTCTCATCCTGGTTTCTGGTTACTACCGTTTAGAAAACGTTTTGCCATAATTACTACAAGTAATCCTACCTGAATAGTTTTAATGTTGAGGGGGTAGGAATGAATCTGTGCATCCAGATAGAACATTCATAATAAATATCCCTTGTTCATGGTAATGATCTTTTATAAAGGGTAAGTCTGGCACATTGACCACAATTCTCTGCAGAGGAATGGAAATGCATCATAGTCAGCCATTTACATATCCTCATTGACAAATATTGTCATTTTCAACACGGCTGACCCCATTAAAGGAGAACTATAGTGCATATAAAGTTTTATTTTCAAAAACAGTTAAACTGAAAAGAGGTAGGATTGTGACTTTCTACCTCCCAATATCCTTTCTATGAAGAGTGTCAGCACAAAGAAAGCTGCTTCTGCCAGTCTTCCTGGAGGCTTCAGCACTATCTTTAATACAGGAAGGCCCTGGGCACTAACCTGGCACTTGAAAACTGTATGTGCTGTAGCTCCTGAACTAAACAATATTGGGAGGTAGGAATAATCAACCTTACCACCCTGATTAAGGTACTTTTTATTTTTTAAAAACAAAATGTTTACAGTATAGTTGTCCTTTAAGATGCAGTAGGGGAGTATGGGACATCTCCCTGGTGATAAGCTTGTCACCCCCAGATATCAACTTCTATTTAAAGCATTAGAAATATCTCTTTCCCAGGTTAAAAAACCAAGTCGTGGCATGTTAGAGAGGATCTAGTTCTTTATATCGGCCCCAGTTAAAAATGGCGGCTCCCGTACATATTATTAAATGTAAAAACAAAGCTTCCATCTGAAACCGAGTATGTCTAAATGACGGAGTTAAGAAAATAATTACAATGTGTAGGGCACAGGTCAATCTGTAAGTTCATTAACTTCAATCTGTTACCGCCATAAATTGCCCTGGCGCTGAAAGCCTCCCTGAAACGGTCACAAATTCACTTTCCCCGGCTTGACGTCTAAACGTCGATGAATCAGCTGTGGAAAGAGCCCTAAAGGTTTCAGATTTGCACATTTAAAGCCCGTGATATACTGCTGGGTAATGGACTTTGACCCTCTCTGTTTTAACCCTGCCTCGTTATCTCATCTTAGAAATACTGTTATTCATTGATTACACGGAAAGCCATTTAAACCTAAAGTTACAAATCGTCGTAAATTTATACCTGGAAGTCATTTATATAATATAGAGAAGAATGTGTTAATATTTAGATTGTATTATTTTGTATTAGAGTGGAATTTTGTATTAATGATTATGCCTTGCATTGATTGCTCTCATCTACATAAATAATCAAAACAAACCTATCGTTCACTATATAAAAACATTGACACTTTGTATGGCCTGGACACATTTAAGGTTCGCACACGTGTTGTGATCGCAGGTGCCCACCGATAATTGACCCATGTTCGGGCACTTTATTGGCTGTTCGATCAAAGATCGTTGCCGGATCCGGGCGGGTCTCTGAACGAGCGGGCGATAAAGTGCCCATACACGGGCCGATTATCGCTTGAAACAGCCGTCCGTACGCGTCACATCGGCACCCGCGATCACACGTTAGTACGAACCTTTCAGAGTAAAGGTGCCCATACATTAGAAATGACTTTCCAACGTTCCTGTGACGTTTGATGTGATTGTGAAGGAAGCGCCTGACATTCGCCATAGACAAGCATCCAGTACATCCAATATCTCAGTAGTGTTTGGGCGCCATACACGAGAGGGACATTTCGAGCAATCTGATCAGATTTATTGGATTGCTGGAAAAGTCAAAAACCATTTTCAGGTTTTCTGATTGGCAAAAACAAAGATCGGACCAGTCGGTAAATTTTCTGCCAACCCCATCTTCAGTCCCCATCTTACCTACTTTTATCAGTTGAAATCTGAGAAAATATCAGAGCCTCAAGCTTGTCTTCCGGGTCAGAAGAACATCTGCCCATGTATGGCCATCTTTAGTCCTTAATGATTTTCTGTACAATGCACCTGGCACCTTCCTGTGCCTTTTATATAGTAGAAATCGCTTCCTTACCTGTTATGACAATTTGATTTAACCTCTCACTGCCCATTTGCGATCGGAGGGGGGATGTGGCTTCCTTGTATTTGGAGGGGAAAAAATCAGTTGTTATTCCGGTCTCTCTGTTTAAAGGATACCTATTGTAAATCAAAGTTCAGTCCATTGCAAAGCTGTACCTTTAAATCACACACTATGTTAGGCTGAGGCCACACTGCAACGTACAGGAATCGCGCACAAAATCGAGAGCGTTATCGCACGCGATTGTGTGCGCTTTTCTTGTGCGTTCGTGTTTTGCGCATGACTTTTCGCGTTATGGAAATGCTGCATTAACGCACCAAAAATGGTGAAAGCATGCGTTACCAAAACTCGAACGGACGCGCAATCGCATGCGCATCGGAAATCGCGGGAATTTTTGCGTTCCTGCAATTTCCATTTTAACGAAGATCGCGAAAAATGCGGCCTAGCCCTTACTCTTATTTTTCTAAGCCATTGACAAAGTTTACCTTTCCCACTTTACTTGCTGGCTCTTCCTGCTCACCTGTAATCTCGTTCAATCCAATACTCCCGTGAGATGTGCTGGAGGGGAATCTCATTCGGTCACATAGTCAGGATTGCCCAGACTTTCTGGGAGTTGTAGTTTCATACTAAGAAGCTTTCCAATTTTGCTGCTCTTTGTTTTGTCTGCCATTTAGTTGTTACTATTGTAAAGTTCTGATTGGTTTACCCTGTAAATATTCTATTTATTTAATTGGCTTCTGGTTTGTTTAAGCCCTTCCGACTTTATTGTATAGCCTTACGGGATTGGCTTGCCTCACTTGATAAAGTGTGTCTCTGTCAACGTGCAATGTAGTTTAGCAGCGGGAGTTTTTTATTGGTTGAGTAGAAGTTGTCTCTGTGCAATGTGTTTAATCTGCTGCTTTCCAGCCTGTCTTATTGCTGGGGGAACGTGATGGGCTCTTCTTATGTTTTAAGAACTGGGTCACTTTGTGTCTGCTGGATTATGTCTTGGGGATGTTTTCCATCTCCTTATATCTTGTTTTTAAATCCCATCTAGTAAAAAGCATGCTGGTTTTTAATCCTCGCCCCCCTCCGCTACAGGTAGGGGTTTAATGATTATTGTCCACTTTAAAGATTAGGGTAACCCAGAATTGCAGGAGTTGGGAAGGAAGGAGGAAAGGAGGATTATACGATGATATGTGGCAGATGTTAGAAGATCCGTCCAGGACTTAGACAAGAAAAACACAAAATAAACAATATGCCATTTCGCATCCTTAGCTCCGTTGCTCTAACAGATGTGCAGTCTTATTTCCGTGTGTAGCCACCAGTAGGCAAGGTCAGAGCGTTTAACAACACAATCTAAGTTCTTACCTGAAGTCCCACCAGTCCAATGCACTCGGTAACAAACTCTTCTTAATTAAAGCAAACAGGAAGTAGGAGCATTTTGATTCCAGAGAGGGAATATAATAACGTACCAATAATAATTGTCTGATACACACACAGATTTGTTACAATAAAAATAACCACATGGTAACTTAAAACTGCGTTAGACATAATGTGATCTAATGATTCAATCCCACAGAAAATTCTCAGTGTATCCTACTTCCTGATATGTGACATCTCTGCCCAAATTCGTCTGCTAATCTCGGAGATCAACCCATTTTGTTTGCGGTGTAACCAATGCCTCTGCGCTCGAATGCTGATCCCACTTCTTCCGTCTCCTCTTTCCCTCCTGTTTCTGATAAGCAAAACATTAGTGCTGCGAGGGCGTTAAATATTGATTGTAGTAAAGTGGAGAGTAGCAGATTGCCAGGTCATTAAGTGGGGGGGGGGGGTTAGGGAATGTCCTAGCCTGTAGCTTTTAGATCGGGAAATATCGTCTGATTCCTCTACCGAATCCAATAATCGCCTTATTTTAGAATGATAGTGTAGCGAGTGCCATCCTAGTCTCCACCCTTTTACCCATCATTCTAAATGTGCCACATGGTATTTTAATCAGTAAAGGCAAACGCAATTACGGTAGATTAAACAGTAGTTTACACATCTCACCCACCTACCTATTCAATTTGAGTGTGCCACGCGGTATACAGGCTCAAGAACCAAAACCACCTAAATCATTGGATCAACACAAAACTCGTTTTTGAATATTTATCATGGCATCAAATCGGGCGCATGGCTACAGTAACGTCATGGTCTTTACAAAAGGGAAAGTTATTCTGCATGGTTTCATTTTTTTTCTTGCAATTATAGTTTGTTTTCAAAACAATGCTTGTGAAGGTTCTCATTTATCCAGGTCATGGTATATCTGTTGTATTCAATTAGATCAACTGGACTTGAAGTTTAGTTCTTTCAAGAACTAAACTTCAAGTCCAGTTGATCTAATTGAATACAACAGATATTTTCAAAACAATGTTATTCATATTTATGTGAAATATTAGGCCTAATAGGGGTTTTAGCATGCATCATGAAACTGTGGGATTTTTTTTTTTTGCTCCGCCCCCCTTTTGGCCCAGGGCCTAACCAGTAATAAGAAATGCTCCGTAAGAATCAATTTTTTTTTTACATTGGATAGATTCCAGACTGAGGTGGGGGTGTAGCCTGGACTCTACAGTTGTCCTTAACATGATAAATTCTCTAGTAAATTGCTCGTAAGTGTTCTTCGCATAAAATAAATGATTCCTGGCATAACCAGAGATCGCTGATTTTAAATGATGTATCACTTGACTTTCTAAGCTTTTTCTTTACAGGAATATGGCATTATAAAATGTATCTTTTATACCAGTAAACGAGCCCCTGGTGTCCTCCCCCTCTTTTGTTTAACGGTCTGGGCATGCTTAGTGCGCTTTATTCAGGAGAGATGATCTCCTATCAGCTACTCTGTATCCCTTTGTGCTTAGAGGAGGGTGGAGATGATTGGACTGGTATCTTTAGTGAAAGATTTTACGGTCTTTACAATGATTACAATCTTGTAGACAAATGATACATCACTTTAGGTTGGGTACACACCATAAGATATTACCGGTCGGCCAACCAATAGTGTAGCGGAACGGTCAGATGGAAATATGTTATGGTTTGGGGCTGTTAGTCCATATCGGACAAACGGGCCTGTTGGTAAATCACAGCTGATTGTGCGGTTACCTTTGGGCGCTAGGCCGGGACAAAAACTCTACTGGTGTGTACCCAGCCTTAACCTGGAGTTTCTGGGCTATAAGGCTGGGTACACACAGCAGAGAGTGTAAACAGCTTAAAAGGCTGTTTGCACACCAGGCCATATTTAGATAAATGCTTCAGTGTATTGGTCGATCGGGCCGGAAAAATGCCTAGTTTTTCGGTTGTCCACAGGCATTCACCCAGATGAATACGCTATCGGATGCGGTGGAAAACCACGGGTGATCGTGTGATCCTGTATTGACTTCACTGTCGCCTGTGGCAAATTGTCAGCCGTGGCCTCAACCGACAGTTGGCCAACCGGTCGCTAGTGGTGAATGTTTGGTCGGAAAGATGGATCCCATGGTGTGTACCCAATTTAAGCCCATTAACTAAATATTAACTGAAAGATTTCCTTTAATGCTTTTGTCTTGCTCCTCTTCTGGCTAGATCTGGTAATTACAAGAACTAGATAAAGGTGTTATAATCCCGTTCAAACTGCTCTATCTCCCTACCACAGCATTTGGACAAAACCCCCAGGCCGTGCTACAGACCATGAGGCGATATATAAGGGAGTTTTTTGGATGTCGAGAATGCGCCACCCATTTCGAAACGATGGCCAAAGACACAATAGACGATGTTCGATCTCTAGACGAAGCCGCTCTGTGGCTGTGGAGCAAACACAACGTGGTTAATAACAGACTTTCCGGTACGTTAAACATATATGTTTGTCCGTGACCAATGCCATAGTTATCAGCATAAAACAAGTGCTGCAAATAAAGTACGTGAGTCCTAAGCTCCCAGAATTCATTGGAAATGCGAAATGGGTCTCTCGTATTCACTTACACGAGGTCTCGGTGATGAAGTTTGAATAATGCTGCAATAATGGATCCCTCTGCCCCCGTTCATCCTACCCGTGGCAGTGATTAATACGTTTACTGTCAGGCGCAAGGCTGGAAAGCAGCTAAATCTGGTTCCAGTGATAGGCAGTGATCTATGGCTTTAATGTGCGCTTAAAACCGTACTTTGTGTTTGCAAGAGATTTACAAGAAGAGGCCATTTTTTTTTTATAATGTTCTGTCCTGGTAAATGTATAAATAATCGCAGCTGAGCTTTGTGCTGGCAACGTTCGCACGGAAAGGGGCGAGGGTTTGTCTTTTATTTTTTTTGTCTATTTTGTATTGAATTTACCAGATCATTTTGTAGTCACTAGGGAACATGCTGCTTAATGCTGCTTGAGCACAGCCTTAAAGAAGAATCAATGCAGAGATATAATCATCTATTAATGACCCCTCTCTCCCCTCATCATTAGTGTTTTAATACAGACCTAACTTGGGGAGTGGGGTGGGGCTAGAACATTCGAATGGAGGTTTAGATGGTGGGGGTGGGCAATTTTAGAAGTGGACTAGATACATTGCTTGTATGATGTCATACACCTACAGTATGTCATTTTATATGTCGTATTGAAAACTATATTTCTTCTCAACTATCAAATGTACCATTTTTTTTTTGATCTGTCCCCTATTTCTTTAGATATCCAGTCTGAAACATCTCACATTTCAGCTGTCGGTTAACTGCCTTTGTTTCATAAACTCTTTTTTTTTTATGTATAATTTTTCTGTAGCTGGAATGGTGACAGTTGGTACGTGAACTGCATGGTGGGAAATTCCCTCTCCCAATGCTGCCTCATAGGCATTACTGAGCATGCTTGCCCTTACAGAGAGTCAGATATTCTGAAAAGGGGCTGGGGGACTGAACTTGAGCAAAACAAGTACTGGATTGAAGTCATGGAGCAACACAAACACTTCAGAATAAGTGCTACTTACATGGATTCATTTATAGATTGAAGTGAGGCAAAGTCATTTTTTAAGTGTACAATTCCTTTCAGTTCAATCAACTGGACTTAGTTCTGGAAGATACTTTTGCTAGTCATCCCAACTGGCTTTCTCAATTCAGAATGACGTTGCCTCATCTTAATCTATAAATCAATACTCCGTATCCCTCCTCCTGACTAATCCTGAGCATGCTCAGTAATCACTATGAAGCAGAACTGAAATTTTCCCACCATGCAACTTTGTGTTTAGGATAATAAGGATCTTGATTGGCAGCTAAAATGTAAATTTCTTTAGAATAGATAGAAACAGGGGCCAGATTAACAAAACAAAATGGTACAGTGATAGTTGGGAAGAATTATAGTTTGCAGTAATGGTCAATTTTTAAAAAATCTAATATTCCATTTTAGATACCCTGTAAGTAGCTGTTATTTTATGTTACTGTAGGTGCTCCTAGCGAAGATCCCAAGATTCCAAAGGTCCAATGGCCGACCCCTGACCTTTGCCCGGCATGCCACACCCAGTCGGGAAAATGGAATGAAAAGGAAGTTCTCTCTTTCGTGAAGAAGTACTACGGCAGCCTGGAGATATCCCTTAAATATTCCGATCCCAGGAAAGAACTGAGCGAAGTAGCTGAGAACCAGGGAAATAAAGAGCTGCATTTACCAATCAAAACTCAGGGAACCGCAGAAAAGGGAAAACAAAATCTCAAAGGGGAAGTTAACCTCAAACCACAACTTTTGGATAAAATCGTCCCCGATAACCCAGACAAAAGCAGAAATTCCGATACCGTAGACAAGGGACATTCGGTCAGTTTTCTGGGAATCGGATTCTCCAACATAGACATGAGCTTGTGTGTCATCCTATACCTGACCTCCTCATTGTTCTTGATGGTTATGTACTTCTTCTTCCGATGTCGGTCTAAACGGTGGAAACTCCGGTACAGCAAACCTTTCGTGTAGACCGTTCGATTGTATTCAGACGTGAAAGGTATTTGGACTACAATGTGGCTTTAATGTGTGATGATCAGGGATTTTCAAGAACGTTCTAGATTCTAAGCTATTTTAAACACACAGACATTGGATATTCACCGTACACGCTGTACAGTCTTTGTTTCGCCATTTCTAAAAAAAACGAACTGTCTTGGTTGCACTGGAGCGTTCGCCTAGATTTTACACAGTTGGAACACTGCCCGTTGTCATTTTTTTACCAGGCGTTTTTTATGCATTGGGTGGTTTGTCCAACTTGGTTAAATATTCCTGCGCTGGGCATTGTAAATAGGTAAACTGTACACTTGTGCTATCAAACATTTTCACCCTTGTATGCCGTCATGTTTATATTTTATTTGTGATTGGAAAGGGTGAAATGCTGCATCTGCTTGTATCTGTTATGGCCAAGTCCACACTGTGCCGGATGGTAATGCTTGTGAAAGGCCTAATAGTGCGAATTCGGAACACGGATTTCAGCGCATGCAATATGGCCGCGCACATTGACATGTACTGTTCTGTTCACAGGACGCCAAGCACGATCGTTAGCGTGTGAGAAATCTCGCTGGTGTGGCCTAGGTTATAGATCACATCAGTGTAACAGTGGAATTTGTAAGACTAACAGGGTTATTCAATAAAAGTTCTTATCGTTAAAAATGGTGCTAATTTTGCCCCAACCAATCAGATGTTAGATTTCAAATGTTAAATAAGTTCTGATTGGTTGGGGCAAAATTAGCACCATTTTTAACGATAAGAACTTTTATTGAATCTCCCTGATATATTCTAATTACCTGTCTTCTAGGTTTCCTAGTGGACACTGGAAGTCATTTCAATACCACATGTTATAGCATTTTATTAAAATGTTACTGTATATACCCGAGTATAAACAGAGGTACCTATTTTTACCTGAAAAATAATGACCACTACTGCCTTCTGATTCTGTATTCTGAGGCTTTAGATGCCCTTTAAATGGACAGACTTCCCATACAGTAATCCCATACAGTAATATCCATACTGGATTTGTCTATTGCTGCATGGGAATTCTTCTGTCCATTTAAAGGGCAACTAAAGCCTCAAAACAATACAGAATCAGAAGGCAACCTTTTAAACAATAGATACCATCCTTCTAATTCTGTATTGTTTTGAGGCATAAATTGCCCTTTAAATGGACAGTAATCCCACACAGTAACCCCCATTCCTTGGCACTCTAGATGTTTGGAAACTACAACTCCCAGCATGCTTTAGTTGCTAGGAGTTGTAGTTTCAAAACAACTGCAGTGTCAAGGAGTTGCCACAGTGATCGAATGTGCTCTGAAAATGGATTTCAGCGCATAAGTGTGGCCACCCCCGTAGAAATGCACTAGCGTGATCACATGGCAAAATATCGCACAACGCAATCCGAATCGTGCCGATGTGGCCTAGAGGCAGATTTTGCATAAGAATGCATTTTTGCATTCTTTTGCATTCCATTTTTGGTGCAGTACATCGCATATTTATTACCTGCTATTATGTATCTGTATTATGATACAGCTTCTATCGTGGAACTGGCCATACGCACGGTAAATATTAAGTAAATCCTGTCGGATTTTTTGGAATATGGTGAATTTATATGGAGAGATCACAAAGCGGACAAACTATCAACAGTAGAGAAAGCCAATAGCATTGTACACAGTATGTCATTCCCGTGGATTAACGATCACATTCGAAACGTGCAACCAAAGTCGCGTGTGTATGGCCAGCTGAAAGTCTGCCGTGTGTACACAGTCTAAGTACACACAAACTCATGGCAAATGTGAAACTATAACTTTTAATCTATGGAATGAATCTATGGAATACTACGTTACACAATTCCCTAGACTGTAACCAGGACTGAAACTGGAAACCAATAAGATAAATTGTTACCGATGGTTTATTACTGTGGTTCTGGTTTTTACATGTATATAAATCCGTAATGTTTCGCCTTTTTCAAACCAATGACCAGTTTCCTTTATAGAGTCTCTCTCAACGTTTCTTTTTCCCAGTATAGATTTGTTTAAAGGGCTGTTAAATTGTCACACTTAAATCCCAAGGAGGAAAGTGTAAAATCCCTTAGGACAAGTGTTTAGAGGATTAGTGTAATCCAAGGGAGAAAGACAAGTTTCCATTGTAATCTTAATTTGACACCATGCGAGAATTCTCCTTTACATTTAGAGGAAGCCCCACACGTTGTACGGAATGGAATTGCCAGTGTGTCTAGGTTACATTCCTTTTATTAATACATCGGGCGCCACCTGGAGCTTGTAAAGACATATAAGGCAAAGTGTGGGTAACTACATTGAAAAGATTTGGTCAAGTAAATAATATATATTTTTATTTTTCTCCCGTTAAGTTTTTTTTTTTTGTATGTTTCAGTGGGAGCTGCCATATTGTTTACCTTCGATTGTAAAATTTGAGAAAATATATTGTCTACACAGAATATTACTCCTTTGTATATTTGTATTTATACATATGGGTGGGAGCTGCCATATTGTTTACCATAGACAGTACAGTATGAGGGTATAGCTTATTGTGTGTACAGAACATTCCTTCTCTGTATATTTATATTTATACATATGGGTGGGAGCTGCCATATTGTTTCCCTTAGACAGTACAGTATGAGGGTATAGCTTATTGTGTGTACAGAACATTCCTTCTCTGTATATTTATACATATGGGTGGGAGCTGCCATAGTGTTTCCCTTAGACAGTACAGTATGAGGGTATAGCTTATTGTATGTACAGAACATTCCTTCCCTGTATATTTATACATATGGGTGGGAGCTGCCATATTGTTTCCCTTAGACAGTACATTATGAGGGTATAGCTTATTGTATGTACAGAACATTCCTTCTCTGTATATGTATATTTATACATATGGGTGGGAGCTGCCATATTGTTTCCCATAGACAGTACAGTATGAGGGTATAGCTTATTGTGTGTACAGACCTTCTCTGTATATTTATATTTATACATATGGGTGGGAGCTGCCATATTGTTCCCATAGACTGTATAATTTATTGTGTGTACAGAACATTCCTTCTCTGTTTATTTACATTCATAAATATGGATGGAAGCTGCCATTTTGTTTCCCAGAGGTGGCCAACTTATTGAAGCCACACTTTTAGTAGCCGGGCCACTTAATGTAACTCTGCCCCCAACTCCCACGTTCACGCAGGTTATACAATTTTTGATCAGGCCCCTTAAAAAAAACAAAAAACTACAGCTCCCATAATCCTCTTCTTTGTGGACATAGATCATATTGCTGGATTTCTTTGTATTTTTAATTTTGACTTCTTTTTTTTTTTTTTTAGCCAATCTACAAACAGACAATGTGGGTGGGGACCCTTCTCCATGACAACGGGCGATATCATGTGATCAATCTACAGACAGACAATTTGGCAGGGACCCTTATCCTTGATATTGGGAGATTACCCCCTTTATCTTATTTTCCACTAAGCAAAATAATGTGACAGTATTATTCTTAATTTAAATTTAGCCGTTAACTGTGCCAATAATGTACAGAGGCAAGTTCCCCTTTAAGGCTCGAGCACATGTCCGATCTTGGCACCGCCCCCCGAGTCATGCTGCACACCCGTGGCGATAATAGCACGTGTACGCGGTTAGGGGTCGTTCGTTGATCCGCCATGGCACGTGTGTGAACGCGATTGGGGGTAGTGGTTTGGTGCCAAGAACAGACGTGTACGAGGCTTTAAAATAAAGACCTTGCTCATTACCGATCCATATGGATGGGTTCTGCGGATTCTTCCCCTTACCGGGAAGTGCCAGGATTACACAATGTTGTGTCGATTCTGGGTTCGGGTTATTTATTCTACAACGGGACCTGTAATAGGCGTCTGCTGCCATGTTCTGGATCTCCCTACGTGGGAATGTGACTTTTTTTTATTTAATGTGTTTTTGCCAAGTTTTAAATAAACGCTAAATTCATCAAGGAGGGGGAATGGATGTCATTTTTGTCTTGTTATAACATGGTGTACCTCTCTGTAAGAACTTTCCCTGCTGGAGAACCACCGTACACGTTCCAGCATTCCTTAGAAGTTGGGCCTTCTAATTCTACTTTAAGGGACACTATATGTCCCTTTACTGACACCTATGGCTCCTCCCCACCCTGCCCTCTCCTTTAAATTAAATCTGCCCTATGAGTGGAGTAAAGTATATGCCACAAAGTGAGCTGAGTGCACACTCAGTAAGCTTCCTAGAGATAAATGGTTCAAAGTTCAACTGATTCTGATCCACTGACCCTACTCAACTTGGCAGGGGTAATTAAAGAGTTTATAATGGCAGTAGCCATAGGCCCTAAACCAGAATTGCGATGAAGCTAGAGGGAGACCCAATGCTTATAAAGATAACGGCTTTTTCCCTTGTGGAATGTCCCAGCATGCACTGCACCTTACAAACGGCTGTTTATAGATTTAAAAATAGGTTGCAAACCTCTTATTGTTCCCACGGCGTCTAAAAAAATAAAAACCAACCATCTGTATTAATCACACACCGTGATCAGCCTGGGAAACTGTATGTGAAAGTCAGAAGATCCACCACTGCACCCGATTGATTCAGGGTGGATATTGGATTGAATGTGGAATGGACGTCGGGTCAGTGTATCAATCCAGGGACTTCCAGTGATGATGTTTACAAAAGCTCAATGGCCAATGAGAAGCCTTCTACTCATGTTAATGTTTATAGATGAGCATTGGCCCATGTTTCGTCTCACTAAAGGGAGAGATGAGGCTGTAACGAGCAGACAATGTGAGCCAACATCTAGCAGGTGCCTACAGGGATCAGACGTCACGTGTCTGCAGGGACAATGAGGAATGATTAGAGGGGTGAACATAGTAAGCCGACCATCTGTTGCATGTTAGCTAAATTCAGCTTCCATCTTGGAATAAATAGGAAAAGATGAATCTGAAGAATCCTCTGGTCCCATGTGATCTGTCTCAGCCACTAGGAATGACCATGAGAGTTGATGTACTGGGACAGACTGGTTTTGTTGGGGATACAATTAATTGTTAGTCCCGGTAGTAAAATAAGGCCCAGCTGTGCCATTACCTTGCTGGCATTAACATGTTTGTAAACTCACGATGTTGAAATGAAACCTCCAAATTACCAAGAATAAACTAAAGAGGGTTTCTAAATTCTGTCATTCATTTTTCAATATGCGACCTATCAAATGAATGAAAAATGAAAATCCCCTCATCATTGGATGATGCATAGACCAATCAATGGCAGAGATGGGAACTTATGGGGGATATTAGGAAATGAACTATCTGAGGCATTGTTCACCAATAGAACATGTCAGAGGACACGTGGACATCCCTTAAGACTTGAAGAATAAAGGTTTAGGCTGCAAGTTGCGAAAGGGTTTGTCACTGTGAGAACGGTAAAGCTATGGAACTGTCTTCCAGTGGACGTTGTTATGGCAGGTTCATTGGTCAGTGTAATAAAAAGCTGGATGAGTTTCTACAAACAAGGAATGTTACAAGTTATTGGTATTGATACATAAAGTAGAGTTGGGAAAGGGTTTGTCACTGTGAGAACGGTAAAGCTATGGAACTGTCTTCCAGTGGACGTTGTTATGGCAGGTTCATTGGTCAGTTTAATAAAAAGCTGGATGAGTTTCTACAAACAAGGAATGTTACAAGTTACTGGGATTGATACATAAAGTAGAGTTGGGAAAGGGTTTGTCACTGTGAGAACGGTAAAGCTATCAAACTGTCTTCCAGTGGACGTTGTTATGGCAGGTTCATTGGTCAGTTTAATAAAGCTGGATGAGTTTCTACAAACAAGATGTTACAAGTTACTGGTATTGATACATAAAGTAGAGTTGGGAAAGGGTTTGTCACTGTGAGAACGGTAAAGCTATGGAACTTTCTTCCAGTGGACGTTGTTATGGCAGGTTCATTGGTCATTTTAAAAAAGCTGGATGAGTTTTCTACAAACAAGGAATGTTACAAGTTACTGGATTGATACTAAAGTAGAGTTGGGAGGGTTTGTCACTGTGAGAACGGTAAAGCTATGGAACTGTCTTCCGTGGACGTTGTTATGGCAGGTTCATTGGTCAGTTTAATAAAAAGCTGGATGAGTTTCTACAACAAGGAATGTTACAAGTTTCGGGTATTGATACATAAAGTAGAGTTGGGAAAGGGTTTGTCACTGTGAGAACGGTAAAGCTATGGAACTGTCTTCCAGTGGACGTTGTTATGGCAGTTCATTGGTCAGTTTAATAAAAAGCTGGATGAGTTTCTACAAACAAGGAATGTTACAAGTTACTGGTATTGATACATAAAGTAGTTGGGAAGGTTTTTGTCACTGTGAGAACGGTAAGCTATGGAACTGTCTTCCGTGGTTGTTATGGCAGGTTCATTGGTCAGTTTAATAAAAAGCTGATGAGTTTTCTACAAACAGGAATGTTACAAGTTACTGGTATTGATACATAAATAGAGTTGGGAAAGGGTTTGTCACTGTGAGAACGGTAAAGCTATGGAACTGTCTTCCAGTGGACGTTATGGCAGGTTCATAGGGCCACATTTTAACAATATTACCATTAATTTATGCAATCAGTTTATTGATGCTCATCAATAGACTGATTGGTATTTATAGAAGATTCATATAGTAATTATCCAATATCATTCCTTTGTGGCCATTGAAAAATATCTATACTGATCCTTACAGACAGGAAGTCAAAGGTGCATAGGAAATTCTTCCCATCAAATCACAGGGGATGTGTACTAAATACCATTGATTCAGTTTACACAAATCATCAGACCAACACAGTGAACTGCGTCCTTAATTGACCCAAGCAACATTAAAAATGTATTTTGGCGCCCTATAATGTATATTGGTCCCTTACTGGCAATGTGGGGATTCGAGGAACACTTTTAATAAGATGCTAGAGGCAAGCTGAGCAACATTTACCTGAGAACCCACCACTGTAAACAAGATTATTTCTGAAATTAAACACCCTGGAAATTATTTTAATTTACATGGTGTTAATGGACAAATCCTCTTTCATTCTATAACATAGTAACATGTAGTACATAGTATTGGGGCTGTATAAAGACATACTGTCCATCTAGTTAAACCTTTATACCCTACCCATAATGTCTGTATACCGTAACATAGTACACTAGTATTGGAGGTTGTATAAAGACATACTTCCATCTAGTCCAACCTTTTCCCTACCCATAAGTCTGTATAACAGTTACATAAGTAACATAGTATTGGAGGATGTATAAAGACATACGTCCATCTAGTCCCAACCTTTAACCCTACCCATAATGTCTGTATAACAGTTTACATAGTAAAATAGTATTGTAGGGTGGAAAACACATACGTCCATCTATCCACCTTAATACCCTACCCATAATATCGTAAACTTTACATAGTAACATTTATTGGAGGTTGTTAAAGACATACGTCCATCTAGTCCAACTTTATATCCTACCTATATGTCTGTTATACAGTTACATAGTAACATAGTATTGGAGGTTGTATAAAGACATACGTCCATCTAGTCCAACCTTTATACCCTACCCATAATGTCTGTCTAACTTCACAGTAACATAGTATTGGAGGTTGTATAAAGACATACATCCATCTAGCCCAACCTTATAACCGTACCCATAATGTCTGTATACAGTTACATAGTAACATAGTATTGGAGGTTTGTATAAGACATAGTCCATCTTCCAACCTTTATACCCTACCCATTGTCTGTGTAACAGTTACATAGTACATAGTATTGGAGGTTGTATAAAGACATACGTCCATCTAGTCCAACCTTTATACCCTACCCATAAGATCTATAAACAGTTACATAGTAACATAGTATAGGAGGTTGTATAAAGCGTACGTCCATCTATTCCAACCGTTATACCCAACCCATAATTCTGTATAACAGTTACATAGTAACATAGTATTGGAGGTTGTATAAAGAACTACGTCCATCTAGTCCAACCTTATACCCTACCCATAATGTCTGTATACAGTTACATGTAACATAGTACTGGGGTTGTATAAGACTACGTCCATCTAGTCCAACCGTTATACCCTACCCCATATGTCTGTATAACAGTTACATAGTACATAGTATTGGAGTTTGATAAAGACTATGTCCATCTAGTCCAACCTTTATACCCTACCTAATGTCTGTATACAGTTACTAGTAACATAGTATGGAGTTTGTATAAAGACATACGCCCATCTAGTCCAACCGTTATCCCTACCCATATGTCTGTATAACAGTTACATAGTAACATAGTATTGGAGGTTATAAAGACTATGTCCATCTAGTCCACCTTTATACCCTACCCATAATGACTGTATAACGTTACATAGTAACATAGTATTGGAGGTTGTATAAAGACACGTCCATCTAGTCCACCTTTATATCCTACCCATAATGTCTGTATAACAGTTACATAGTAACATAGTAATTGGAGGTTGTATAAGACTACGTCCATCTAGTCCAACCTTTATACCCTCCCCATAATGTCTGTATAACAGTTACATAGAACATAGTATTGGAGGTTTGTGTAAAGACATACGTCCATCTAATCCAACCTTTATACCCTACCCATAATGTCTTGTATACGTTACATAGTAACATAGTATTGGAGGTTGTATAAAGACATACGCCATCTAGTCCAAACTATCTATTATCATATCCATTCTTCTGTAGTCTGTCTGTCCAGTACAAGTGTCTATCTGTATCTCTTTTATAGTATATTGGGAACCCGTTTGTCGTTATTAACTTTTTTTTTGATCTTTCTATATACTTAGTTCACATGTGTGTCTGTCTATTATATAGATTTTCTAGAATCAAACAACCTATCTACCATCCATCCAGATAATCTGCAGAAAATTACATCATTTCTGTAACTGCACCATTAAAATTTTAATAAACAAGAAGAAACATATTTATCTCAATTGTTTGCATACACTTATAAACAATTGTAGCACTACGTAGGAATGTGAATAGCATGGAAACTGATACCAAACCAGATACTATTAATTCGATCATCCATCTAAAGATAATTGGGAATTCTGGCAGAATTAACTCCCATTTCAGCAACTGTAGAGTTAAAATTGAGAGAAAATGACAATACAAAAGTGTTTAGAAAACAAAAAATTAATATTTTTTTTTTAATTTCTCTTTCACCAAATAAGTTTCTTTTTTAAGCAATAAAGATATACCATGTATTGTAATGCTTTGGGAGGTTTGTGTAAGCTATCCAAGTAGAACAACACCAGCCAAGGGCGGTTATTTAATGTTATCCAAAGACTTCTCTAAGATACGTTTACTCGGGAGAGGCTATGGACAACCGAGTAAAATGTTAGTAAATCAGTCCCCGTGATTAAAATTTTATGACACTGTCTTAGGAGCCAAAAAGGGTCGGGAAATCAAGTTAGGCAGGAGATTGTATGGCAGAGGGAGATGAATTTAAAATCAATGCCCATTTCCTACATTCAGTAGATATGAAAACCATTTGCTGATGAAAGGTGGGAGATGTTTCACCGTTATATCCAAACTTTAGCCCTTAATAATTATTTTAGCGCTATTGATCTGGCAGTTTGAGGAGTTCAAGCGACACTAATGGTTATAAAATGAGAATGCTGTGACTAATGAAGGAAAAAAGACTGCAAGAGTGTTGGGGCTGGTTGTCAAAAATCCTTCAACCACCTACTGTGGAGTCCAAATGATATTATAAAGAGTAAGGATGGTGTGGGACCAGTAGGGATCTAAAAAGTTAAGATGTTAATCTGGATATATTTAGGGAGAGCCCCTAAAAGCCAATGATTTCATCATGGAGTATCATGAATGTCAGATGTGCACAAGGTAATGAAGTCAGGATGTCAGTCAGTACTCATCAATATAAACCCAATACCCATTGAGGAAAAAAGCAATAATAAAAAGGATAAATAAAACAGGTGGATGGGACTTATTTTCTCAGGTATCCTAACAAAATATGTTAAAAATATCAAACACTTGATGACATTGGAGTTGTGTTTTTTGTGCATAACAACATATAGGGATTTAAATTTTTCCCCCCATTATCGAGCAAATGATGGGAGAAAGGGGTCATAGAAAGGAAATTTGTACAGGGGGTACATTGTGAAAGACATGGAAGATTCTTAG
Organism: Hymenochirus boettgeri; assembly: GCA_019447015.1. Lineage (NCBI taxonomy): Eukaryota > Metazoa > Chordata > Amphibia > Anura > Pipidae > Hymenochirus > Hymenochirus boettgeri. The sequence goes on along the minus strand of CM033476.1, from coordinate 115,795,926 downwards.
CAAATTTTTTAAGGAAATAGTTTTAAAGGAAAGTTAAAGGAAAAATAGTTAAAGCGAAAATAGTTAGACAGTGTGAGATAAGAGACTAGGGGTATGAGGTTGGGAGGGAGGGTGGCAAACAGGAGCCTGATGAAAATGAGAACAAGGGTAAATATCTAGTGGCAACATTAAATAGAAAGTGATGAATAAATGGTGGGAGGACATAAACAGGTTGGTTAATGAAATTTTAGGGAAGACAGCAGGTAAGTACAGTCTCTAAAACATCGGTGACAAGGGGGCATTCAAATGTCCTGACTCAAAGAGATGTTAGGAGTAGTTTAGAGAAAAATGATCATAGACAAAGGGGGCAGAGAAGATATTTAAAGATGCATGAAGGGTGGATAGGGGGGATACATATAAGGACATGAGGAGGACTCTGCCAGAAGTAGGTGTGAGGCCAGTGGCAAACGCTAGAAAATCATTGGGGCCCCCAGGCAAAACTATTTGGGGCCCCCCCTTGATACTTCATCTCAAAGTTAGTTTTCGGGGCGGGAAGTCTGTATCTGTGAAAGGAAAGTAATAAGGTTGGGCCTCGTAATTGCTCTTACTGGTAAGTAAGGCCCTTGAATGGGGCAGATATAGAAATATATTTATGTTATTAGGAACCATCTTGTCCTGAACCTGGTTTAGGTTGTTGGAAAATTGTCATTTCGACAAAGATTTGACTGTTGATTGGAAGTGCTGCGACCTAATGACCAGTGGTTAGGACAGGGGGCAGAAGAAGGAGGAAAGTTTAGAATGTGGTAGCGTAGCAGTACAAATTGGAAAACACTTAGGAGAGTGTATTTATGGGAAAAACAAGAATAACAAGGGGAACAGATGAAAAACATTTCCAAGGACTAAAAAGGAAGTTTTAGGGAAAGAAAAGGTCATTGTGTATGGAAAAGGATAAGAATGTATTGTGCAGGTATGGAGAGTACAATGTATAGGGGGGAGCAAAAAAAAAAGAAGGGTTGGTTTGAGATGGGTTGGGGAAGACACCGCAGAAGGGCCCAGGTGCCAAGGGGGCCACATCTCTTATTTTTTCTATGACAGATAAGCCTCCTCCCAGAAAGAAGCGGATGAAAGCGCGGTAGGATGGGCTTCATCATTGTTTGCAGGGGGCCCCAGTGTCCTTGTTACGCACTAGAGTAATATGCAGAACCATTTCATCAAACGTTTAAGGTTGTTACACAATATTTCATCTTAAGAATCACCCATTGGTCAATTACAGATTGAAACATCCATGCAAGTCTGATCATTTTTGTCAAACCTTAGTCAAATTGCCAAAAGCACAAAATGGACATGTTTTTTTTTTATCCATGGTCTTCAGATTGGCGGTCAAAAAACAGGTGGCCTTTCAGTATGAACTTTAATTTCACCCGAACAGTGAATAGTACAAAAATGACCGCTGTGTCTGTACCAACCCCAAAGTAGAGAATTTGTAGTCATGAGAAAACAGTTACCCAACTATGCCTTCTCGGAATAATTAAATATTTTCTTCCAGAAAGGTTATTAGAGAGAAAACAAAATGCTGTCCATCTGAATTTTATTTTCAACACCTGTATTCTGTGATATGTAATTGCCGATATTGGGGTATCGATCGAACAAATGTGTAGCTCAGTTCTCTATTGACCATACGTATTTATATTATCTTCCTTAAATACAGGGTTTTTTTGGTGATTGTTGCAGGTACTGATATCACAAGTCTCCCAATCCCTTGTAGAATTGTTTCAAGTCTGTCTGTGATATCCCCTTTTTTCTGATTCTTTTTATTGATTGTCAAGAATCTCAGCTCTGCCTGTCAACCAGGATTTCAATAAAAAATGTAACCTCACAGCAGCCAAGACTGAGGATATTGGGTTAAAGCAACGAGATGGTAACTTGGGGTGTCTGACAAAAGAAATCGCTGGGTCAAGCCTATCAGTTACTGGGGAGAAATAATACCACTAAGTTTCATTGGTTGTTCATTACATGTGTAAAGTAAATAAAGACAGATACAAGTTTTCTGATTACGTTTCTTATAAAACAAACCATAACATCTGATTCATATTTAAATGTATTCATGTCCAGGATAACCCAAAACTGTGCAAGCTCTTAACCCCTTTTAGTTGTTTGTTAAAACATTGTCTACAGTTATGTAGGCCCCCAAAGATTTCAGGTGTTCACATTGACTGTTATAGGTTTTTTTTTTCTTCCCCCACGGGGCGAACAGGTATTTTACACTTTCAGACAAAACAATAAATATATGGTGTGGGGGGGGGAACAGAGAATCGTCACTGCATAAGATTGGGCGGTTGTGAGAGTCAGAGCAGGGTGCAGGATGCCGCATCTGTTGCCGGTCTTGCCTGACAATAATCTGATTAGTTATTCCAATAGCTACAAACTCTCTTCTGGGAGAGAAGACACACTCCTAGCTGTCAAGGAGCCTGTTTAAACCCACGTTATGTGTAACATGGGGGGAAACCTGAGATCCGTTTGTTTATCTTGCTAGTGGGCAACTGACATGATCATAGTAGAACCAACATGAAACACAGCACTAACCCATTGTAAACTCCTCTTTACATTGTATTACATCTCTTGTGTGTCACCATCACATTCCCAAATAAACATTTCACACAATGCAGCCCCTTTGGGGATTCAAAACACGTCCACAATACATCTAACTTTTTACGTTTTAAAACTCTTTACAAACAAGAGCTAAACATATCTCTTGTTGATCAAATCGGCTTTATTTTCTTAGTCAATGAAGTTGTTTGAAAGAAATGATAAAGGATCAACCACCCGTCGGTTAAACACAGATGCCAATTACACGCCTCTGTCATTCACCGATGTTACAAGACCGCCAAAGTGGAGCAAATTGGTCAAATTTGATCTGTCTTGTCATCGCCAGGCTTGACAAAATCCCTTTAACACAACACAGTTAGACCTTACCGGGACTGCTGTCTGTATCCGCACATGCTGATGACTTTGGGTCCTCACTCTTTTCAAGGAGCTGGGTACTAGCTTTCTTTTCAAGTGTATGGACACATTCTTCCCCACACAAACACCCCCCACCAACCAGTGAGTGAAAGGCGTCGTCGCTCCCCGACAAAGTACTGTATGCAGTTCTGTTAGACCAAACATCTCTGTCTCTTTAAGAGCTATGGAAGGACTGTTCTAGTTTGTGATGAAACTAAATAGTGCCCTAGGATGCAGGTGTGCAAACACAAGATCCTTTCAGAAGGGCTGGTGGAGCACAAATTTGGCTTAAGTAATATAAAACAACAGCAAACAACGGAAAAAAAAAAAAAAAGTCCCCAGGAAAAAAGTATGAATGATGTTGACACGTTGGCAGAGAGAGAGCTACCACCTGCCCATGGATGCATGGTCCCTGCTTGAACTGACACAGAGAATTTTATTGTGTTGTTGAGGATGAGACACGATGAGAGGATGGACTTGGAGGCAGGCCCGGTCAGGGACCTTGAGTTCCATCATGTGCCTCTTAAGCATAATATAACCCTAATAGACCTTATACAAATGGAGAGCTGTCGTGGTGGCTGATTGAAGGAGGACGCTCATCCGACAGGCATACAGTCTTGGGTTAGGCTTCCACACAAGCTCCCAAAAGATACCCATACACGTGTCATGCCTTCACTTCACCACAATGGGCTCAGGGGAGACAGGCAGGTCCACCAATGTCCACATGCAAATGCCACACTTTCGTTTTATTAATAATTCCATTCTCTTTGTCCTCTTGACAAAGACTACAAAGCTGTTCATTGTGCTGCTTCATATTCACTTGTCTTCTAGATTCTATCTGGGGAGGGGAATCATCCAGTCAAACACTTCAGGGGGGGAATCTTCCTCTTTTTTTTCTCCCATCTCTAGATGATAAGTTAAGTGCCGGATACTATTACTTATTTAGTTTCCATGATTGGTTTGCATTATTTAATACCCAAGCTCCTATCCAAATTCTCTCCCTCTTCTAAATCATTATCAATCCAAATTTGCTCACAACTTAACACTTCTAAAGACAAAAAGGAGCAAAACCGCAAAAGATACATTCATATCTGTAAAATATGAAAAACGACAGACACAAGGTACATCCTTCGTGAAATAATAAAGAATAATGAAATGTATCTGTTGATATTCAATAGATAAACTGTGACTTGATAGTTTAGTTCTTGAAGACGTTTGCTTAGTCATCCGACTGGAATCTATAATGTCTCATATCGATTGAAATGTTATCTGTAAATTGTGTTATAATATTTGTAGCGAAATGAGGAAGTTGATATTTAGTACAATCAAAACTCTTCTCTAATCTTCTATATTTCTAGATCATTTGTATATCTGTATTGACAACGGATAGGGACAGTAAGGATTTCAGAAATCATTTATTTCAATAACTATTGATTTGATATTATATTTTTTTTTTATAAAATCACCGTTTTTGTTTAAACAAATATTCATTCAACGAATCACTTTAAAGGTGGGGTAATAATATTTAGAGAAATCGATTATTAACTATATATTTTTAATGGAATTTCTTTTTTTCATTACGGCAACTTTTTTTTTTTCAGAATTTAAATAGCGTAATACTTGAAAAACAACATTTAGTGTTTGAATAGAGATTTTCGGGATTATTGTAATTATAATCTGCTTTGAAAGGAGAGTTTTGCACAGTTCAGCTAAGAAGAGTCTGTGGCGAGTTAAACAGGTGTTAATAAATAAGTAGATTACAGCTATATTGTAAAACTATTTTCCATTTTTCTCATACTTATACCATGGACAGTATTAATCATTTTTAATTGCAAAAAATTGTAAGACAAAATGAATTTTTTCATTTATCGATTCAATAACTGTTCAGATTGAAATTATAAATAAAACAATCCATTGTGTAGAACTTGTACCATTGTTATTTTAAGAACCCCTATTTTTTTTTTTGTAGAAAAATACAAAAAACATAATAAAACTCACCTGAATGATCTTTTAGTTTAAACCGGATTACTTTTCAATTCAGCCTTAACAAGGGTCCTTTCATTCTGTAATTCCTTTTTGTGTTTGGAAAGGGCTTGCAAATCTATTTACAACTGAGCAGACCACAATTATGTGAGTGTCCCAATGTTCTGTAGACAGTTCTTTTTTTAACCTTTATTAATAACATACACCTAGTATAATGACAATATCCTAGTATGGAACATTCAAATTGTAAATTCTACTAAAGGAAATATCTGTAACTGAGCGCCAGAAGCTAGGGTTAAAACACTCATTATTATTTGTGGCTTGCCATCCGAAATACAATGGTGCTCGCTTATACAGTAACAATGGGCCCTTACAGGCATTGGCTCTAGACAATACACATTTATGGTATAAAACAATTTAAAGAGACAGGAACGTTAAATGATTCATAATGTTTATTACTTGAGCACTTTAAGGGAAATTTACATTTTAGTGTAATGCAAGATAAAACAGGGAAATTCAATAAAAAGTTTTATCGTTTCAAAACGGTGCTAATTTTTTCATTTTATAAATGTGTGCAACCCAATTTAGGACGTGGGGCTGCATATAACATGCCACAGTAGGGTTCCCATAAGACAATAATAGTACAGTACAGAAAGCTAATCGAGATACCAATCGGTAGTCTTTGTTTGGCAATTAAGCCTGACCAATTTTAAGTGTTCTGACCCAATCATGTTTACCACCAAGCAACCAAAAAAAAAGCAACCCAAAATAATCAACCTGAGACCAAAAAAAAAAGTTGACCATGTGTACCAGCCACTAGAGTTGCCAGCCATCAATCAAGAGCACCGCTCTGCGCAAAGCTTTTTTGCCCCATTCCCCTGGTTGCCAGTGGCTCTGCTATGGGGGCAAGACCTGTTGCACCAGAATAGGGCAGAGCAGAGATGGGAGATCATAGCTTTCTCCTGCCTTGAAAAAGTAAGACAGAAATAAGGTCTTTTCCTCACTTTAGTTCCCCTTTAAACAAAAGAAATCTATATGTTATAGCGTATTTGTGCCAATAACACACTAGGCAGTTGCAGGACTATAGACAGGTGCAGAATACATAGAAAAAAGACATAGACGGTGGCTATTAGACAAAGATAGATAGACAGACAGACAGTGGATAGATAGATAGATAGATAGATATCCCATGACTGAAACCCAATATACCCCTTTAGTTCTGTCCATATATTACTTATCCATTGATACCCCATTACCCCCTACTGTGAACCCCTTTATACCAATGTGTTATTATTTTGTTTGCTTTGCAATGTCAAAATGTAAATTGATTTTGATTTGGATAGTAGATAAAAGATGACAGATAGACAGACAGTGGATAGATAGGCAGACAGGCAGACAGTGGATAGATAGATGACAGATAGAAGACATTGGTTAGATAGATAGATGACAAATAGATAATAGATGATAGATATAAGATAGATAGATAGATAGAAGATAGATAGATAGATAGATAGATAGAGAAGATAGATAGATAGATAGATAGATAGATAGATAGATAGATAGATAGCAGTGATAGATAGATAGATGATAGATAGATAGATAGATAGATAGATAGATAGATAGATAAATAGATAGATAGATAGATAGATAGAAGATAGATAGCAGTGATAGCTAGATAGCTAGCTAGCTAGCTAGCTAGCTAGATAGATAGATAGATAGATAGATAGATAGATAGATAGATAGATAGATAGATATACAGATAGATAGATAGATGGAAAGCGATAAGATAGAATGATATATAGATAGATAGATGATAGGTAGATAAATAGATAGATGATAGGTAGATAAATAGATAGATGATAGGTAGATAGATAGATACTAGATTACAGAAAGACAGATAGATACAAGATTACAGATAAACAGAAAGTAGATAGATAGATAGATAGATAGATAGATAGATAGATAGATAGATAGGCAGATAGATAGATACTAGATTACAAATAGACAGAAAGTATATAGCTAGCTAGATAGATAGACAAACAGATAGATAATAGATTACATATAGACAGAAAATAGATAGATAGATAGAATAGGATAGAAGATAGATGAAGATAGATAGATAGATAGATAGATAGATAGATAGATAGATAGAAGACAGATAATAGATAACAGATTACAAGAGACGGAGAAAGACAGAAGGACAGACAGAAAGACAGAAGGACGGATTAGATAGATAGAGATAGATAGATAATAGATGACAAATAGACAGACAGTAGATAGATGAAATTATAGATAGAGATAGATACATGCATAATAGGATGACAGGCATACAGTGGATAGATAGCAGTGGTCTAACTAGATATCACAGAGGCCCCATAGCAAGATTTTAGATGGGGCCCCCCAACATAAAAAATCAGTTCAGTGCATTTCAACCCAAACCTGGCCAAACTGCAGCAAGGTTTATTTAGATTTAAGGTTATTTTAAGGTATTTACAGATAGTGGTTAGATAGATAGTACTAGATTACAGATAACCAGACAGTAGATAATAGATGACAAATAGATAAATATATTATAGATAGATAGAAATAGATGACAGATAGATAAATATATATAGAAGATAGCGATAATAGATGACACAGGTGAAAGAAGAAAGAAAGAAAGAAAAGATAATAGATGACACAGGCCAGTGGATTAGATAGATGAGAAAGACAAGACAGACAAAGAACAGAACAGGGACAGACAGACAGGTAGAAGATAGATAGATAGATAGATAGATAGATAGAAGATAGATAGATAGATAGATAGACTAGATAGATAGATAGATAACAGAGATAGTAGAATGAGATAGATAGATAGATAGATAGATGTAGATAGATAGATAGATAGATAGATAGATAGATAGATAGATAGCAGTGATAAGTAGTAGATAGATAGATAGATAGATAGATAGATAGATAGCTAGATAGATAGATGATAGATAGATAGATAGATAGATAGATAGATAGATAGATAGATAGATAGATAGATAGATAGATAGATAGATAGATAGATAGATAGATAGCAGTGATAGATAGATAGATAGATAGATAGATAGATGATAGATAGATAGATAGATAGATAGATATAGATAGATAGATAGATAGATGCAGTGATAGATAGATAGATGATAGATAGATAGATAGATAGATAGATAGATGATAGATAGATGACCAGTGGCTCTGTTTATGGAGGCAGGCCCTGCACCATAATGGGCAGAGATGGGAGCTCATAGGTTTCTTTATGCTCTGAAAAAGATAAAGACTAAAATAGGGTCTTTCCCTCACCTTGTTCCCTTTAAACAAAGAAATTTATATGCCATAGTATATTTTGTGCAACAATACAGACTAGGCAGTTTCAGTACTATAGGACAGGTGCCAGAATTACATATATAAAAAGAAGGTGAATATCAGATATATATAGACAGGTGGAAATAGATGGCAGACCAACAGATAGACAGTAGATAGGTAGATAAATATTACATAGACAGATTTGTAGATGAAAGATGAGAGACAGAAATACAGACAGTGGATAGATAAAAAGATAAATAGACAGACAACCTACAATGGATAGATAAATTGACGGACAATGGATAGCTAGGTATGACAGGACAGACAGACAGATAGATAGATAGATAGACAGAATGACCAATAGTGAATAGAGAGATAGTAGGCCAACAGGGATATATAAATGATAGATTGTAGATAAATAGGTTATAATATAGATAGTAGATAGATAGATAGATAGATAGATAGATAGATAGATAGAATGACTGACAGTGGATAGATAAATAGATAGATGATAGAAGACTAACAGTGGATAGATAGATAGATAGATAGATAGATAGATAGAATGACTGACAGTGGATAGATAGATAAATAGATAGATAGATAGATATAATGACTAACAGGGGATAGATAGATAGATAGATAGATAGATAGATAGATAGATAGATAGAGATAGAGATAGAGATAGAGATAGATAGATAGATAGATAGATAGATAGATAGATAGATAGATAGAATGACTGACAGTGGATGATAGTAAATAATAGATAGATAGAGATAATGACTAACAGGGATAGTAGATAGATAGATAGATGTAGATAGATAATAGATAGATAGATAGATAGAAGATAGATAGAATGACTGAGTGGAATAGAAAATAGATCAGATAGATAGATATAAGGACTAACAGGGATAGATAGATAGATAGATAGATAGATAGATAGATAGATAGATAGATAGATAGATAGATAGAATGACTGACAGTGGATAGATAGATAGATAGATAGATAGATATAATGACTAACAGTGAGATAGATAGATAGATAGATAGAGAGATAGAGATAGATAGATAGATAGATAGATAGATAGATAGATAGATAGATAGATAGAATGACTGACAGTGGATAGATAGATAAATAGATAGATAGATAGAATGACTAACAGTGGATAGATAGATAAATAGATAGATAGATAGATAGATAGATAGATAGATAGATAGATAGATAGATAGAATGACTAACAGTGGATAGATAGATAGATAGATAGATAGATAGATAGATAGAAAGATAGATATAATGACTAACAGTGGATAGATAGATAGATAGATGATAGATAGATAGATAGATAGATAGATAGATAGATGATAGATAGATAGATAGATAGATAGATAGATAGATAGATAGATAGTAGTAGATAATAGATAGATAGATAGAATGACTGACAGTGGATAGATAGATAAATAGATAGATAGATAGATAGATAGATAGATAGAATGACTAACAGTGGATAGATAGATAGATAGATAGATAGATAGAATGACTACAGTGGATAGATAGATAAATAGATAGATAGATAGATATAATGACTAACAGTGGATAGATAATAGATAGATAGATAGAGAGATAGAGATAGATAGATAGATAGATAGATAGATAGATAGATAGATAGATAGATAGAATGACTAACAGTGGATAGATAGATAGATAGATAGATAGATAGAATGACTGACAGTGGATAGATAGATAGATAGATAGATAGATAGATAGATAGATAGATAGATAGATAGATAGATAGATATAATGACTAACAGTGGATAGATAGATAGATAGAGAGATAGAGATAGATAGATAGATAGATAGATAGATAGATAGATAGATAGATAGATAGATAGATAGATAGAATGACTGACAGTGGATAGATAGATAAATAGATAGATAGATAGAATGACTAACAGTGGATAGATAGATAAATAGATAGATAGATAGATAGATAGATAGATAGAATGACTAACAGTGGATAGATAGATAGATAGATAGATAGATGATAGATAGATAGATAGATAGATAGATGATAGATAGATAGATAGATAGATAGTAGATAGATAGATAGATAGATAGATAGATAGAGAGTTAGAAAAATCAGCTGCGGCGAGAAGCTTCCTAGCGAGTGTAATTTTACGTAACAAACAATCTTGTAATCCGGAACAATATGGTTAGTCCATAGGCTTGAGAAGATTACAAATTAATAAAAGAGGATTAAGGACCCAGTAGATACACATGGAAAAGGGGCCCCCATTCATTGGCATTGTTGGTTACAATCCATGTGACTTTAAGTAATGTGATAATGACAGATGATTGATTTTATATGGATTGTATTCCCTTTAATATGGCATCATATGTTTCATTACATCTCACCTAGTGGGGAAATACAGTAAAATGATAAGTTACTGGTATTAAACATAATTCTAGTTTACAGGAATCAGGAAGGAATCCCCCTCCAGCTGTTTATTTTTGATTTTATCACGAATAGGATAAAAAAAAGTTGGACTAGAGGACGATTACTATGTTAGGGCTACGGCACCACTAGAGCGTTTTTTCGCGCGTTTCGCTTAAATTGGAAATTGCGGGATCGCGAAAATTCCTGCGATTTCCGTATGAACATGCGATTGCGCGTCCTCGCGTTTTGGTAATGCATGCGTTCACCATTTTTGGTGCGTTAACGCATGGGTTTCCATACGCGAAAGGCGAAAACACATGCGCAAACAAAACGCACACAAAGAAAGACGCAGACCAACAAATCGCGTGTTTCTGTGCGGGTTGACAAGTGTCCGCCTCTGCCTCTACTGTAACAGACATTATGGGTTATAGGGTAGGGTATAAAGTTGGATAGATGGACGTATGTTTTACAACCCCCAATACTATGTTACTATGTAACTGGTTACAAGACATTATGGGTAGGGATATAAAGGTTGGACTAGATGGACGTATGTCTTATACAACCTCCAATACTGTGTTACTATGTAACTGTTATACATACATTATGGGTAGGGTATAAAGGTTGGACTAGATGGACGTATGTCTTTTACACACTCCAATACTAGTTACTATGTAACTGTTATACAGACATTATGGGTAGGGTATAAAGGTTGACTAGATGGACGTATGTCTTTATACAACCTCCAATACTATGTTACTATGTTGTACAGTTATACGACATTATGGGTAGGATATAAAGGTTGGACTAGAGGACGTATGTCGTTATACAACCTCAATACTGTGTACATATGTAAACTGTTATACAGACAATTATGGGGGGTATGGGTATAAAGGTTTGGACTAGATGGACGTATGTCATTATACAAACCTCCAAACTATGTTACTATGAAACTGTTATACAGACATTAGGGTAGGGTATAAAGGTTGGACTAGATGGACGAATGTCTTTATACAACCTCCAATACTATGTTACTATGTAACTGTTATACAGGACATTATGGGTAGGGTATAAAGGTTGGACTCGACGGACGTATGTCTTTATACAACCTCCAATACTATGTTACTATGTAACTGTTATACAGACATTTATGGGTAGGGTATAAAGGTTGGACTAGATGGACGTATGTCTTTATACAACCTCCAATACTATGTTACTATGGAACTGTTATACAGACATTATGGGTTAGGGTATAAAGGTTGGAATAGATGGACGAATGTCTTTATACAACCTCCAATACTATGTTACTATGTAACTGGTTATACAGACATTATGGGTAGGGTATAAGGTTGGACTAGATGGGAAGTGTGTTTTATACAACCTCCAATACTATGTACTATGTAACTGTTATACAGACATTATGGGTAGGGTATAAAGGTTGGATAGATGGACGTATGTCTTTATACAACCTCCATACTATGTATTAGTAACTGTTATAAGACAGTTGGGTAGGGATATAAAGGTTGGATAATGGACGAATGTCTTATACAACTCCAATCACTATGTTATATGTAACTGTTATACAGACATTATGGGTAGGGTTATAAAGGTGGACTAGATGGACGAATGTCTTTATACAACCTCCAATACTATGTTACTATGTAAATGTTATACAGACATTATGGGTAGGGTATAAAGGTTTGACTAGATGGAAGTGTGTCTTTATACAACCTCCAATACTATGTTTACTAGTAACTGTTATACAGACATTATGGGTAGGGTATAAAGGATGGACTAGAGGACGTATGTCTTTATACAACCTCCAATACTATGTTACTATGTAACTGTTATACGACATTATGGGTAGTGGGTATAAGGTTGGATTAGATGGACGTATGTCTTTATACAACTCCAATACTATGTTACTATGTAACTGTTTACAGACATTATGGGTAGGGTATAAGGTTGGAACTATGGACGTATGTCTTTATACAACCTCCAATACTATGTTACTATGTAACTGTTTAGACAGACATTATGGGTAGGGTATAAAGGTTGGAATTAGTGGACGTAGTCTTATACAACCTCCAATACTATGTTAATATGTAACTGTTATACAGACATTATGGGTAGGGTATAAAGGTTGGACTAGATGGACGTGTTGCTTTATACAACCTCCAATAACTATGTTACTATGTAACTGTTAGACAGACATTATGGGTAAAGGGGGGTTTTTTTATTTTTTTTGTTTATTTTTTATAAAGGGTG
>CM033476.1:115772630-115782781 GCA_019447015.1 Hymenochirus boettgeri | reverse complement strand
TACACAGTGTGATAGATAGCTAGCTAGCATATAGATCGATAGCCATCTATGAATGACTGACAGTGGATCGATAGATAAATGATCATAGACAAAAATTGTTAGATATCATGACTACAGTGATAGATAGATAATAGATAGATAGAGAGATGAGATAGATAGTAGATAGATAGATAGATAGAAGATAGATGAAGACTAACATGGATAGATTGATAGCTAGATGATAATAGATAGATAGATAGATGACTGACAGTGGATAGATCTATAGATCGCTAGCTCTATAGATAGAATCCTGACTCACCTTGGCCTCGATCGCTAGCTCGCATCGCTAGCTGATCGCTCGCTCTCTACTCGATAGCATTCGCTAGATCGCGAGCTCGCGCCTCGCTATCGCTCGACCGCTCGCTCGCTACGATCGCATAGATAGATGATAGATAGAATGACTGACCAGTGTCATAGATCGATACATAGATAGCTAGCTAGAATACTAACAGTGGATAGATTAGATAAATAATCATAAGCTCGCTAGATCGCTCGACTGCCTACACAGTGGCTCGCATCGCTCGATCTTAGCTAGATACGCTCGCTCCTAGATAATCGACGAGAGATACTACCTCACAGTGATAGATCGCTAGATCTATATCTAGACTCGCTAAGATAGAAAGATCAGCTATACTGACCTAACATGGTAGACTAGTCGCTGATAGCTGATCCTGATAGACGCTAGACTGACTGTGATGCTTGATACGATCACGAGTACGCTCTAGATCGTGCTACGATGACTGACTACGATGCCGAGTTACGACCCTTCACGCTGCGCGAGCCGCTCCTCAGCGGTTGTACTTATACCTGTACCAACACCCCTACTTGTTACTCCGGAACACTTGGTTTCGTCCTAGGCTTGGGTTCCTTTAGGACTTAGGCCACCGTCGCTACACTGGGGGGCCCCACTTCTTGGCTCCTTGTTGGTTACACTTCCTGTGTTTACGTTGTTTTGACAGATTGTTTATTGGTTGTATTCCTTTTACTGGCATCTATGTTTCATTCACATCTCACCTTATGGGAAATACAGAAATGATAAGTTACTGGTATTAATACATATATTCTGTTTATACCGGATCAGGAAGGAATCCCCCTCCAGCTGTTTATTTTTTGATTTATCACGAATAGGATAAAAAAAGGTTGGACTAGAGGACGTATTACTAATGTTAGGGCTAGGCCACCTAGAGCGTTTTTCGCGCGTTTCGCTAAATTGGAAATCGCGGATCGCGAAAATTCCTGCGATTTCCGATGACATGCGATGCGCGTCCGTTCCGTTTTGGTAATGCATGCGTTCACCATTTTTGGTGCGTTAACGCATGGGTTTCCATACGCAAATGGCGAAAACACATGCGCAAAACGCACAGAAAAGCGCACAAAATCGCGTTTTCTGTGCGTTCAGTGTGGCCTCAGCCTCACTGTTATACAGACATTATGGTAGGGTATAAGGTTACTAGATGGCTATGTCTTTAACAACCTCCATACTATGTTACTATGTAACTGTATACAGACATTATGGGTAGGGTAAAGTTGACTAGATGGCATGTCTTTATCAACCTCCATACTATTTTACTATGTAACGTTATATACATTATGGGTAGGTATAAGGTTGGACTAGATGGACGTATGTCTTTATACAACCTCCAATACTATGTTACTATGTAACTGTATACAGACATTATGGGTAGGGTATAAAGGTTGGACTAGATGGACGTATGTCTTTATACAACCTCCAATACTATGTCTATGTAACTGTATAGACATTATGGGTAGGTATAAAGGTTGGACTAGATGGACGTATGTCTTTAACAACCTCCAATACTATGTTACTATGTAACTGTTATCAACATTATTGGTAGGGTATAAGGTTGGACTAGATGGACTATGTCTTTATACAACCTCCAATACTATGTTACTATGTAACTGTTATACAGACATTATGGGTAGGGTTAAAGTGTGGACTAGATGGATGTCTGTCTTATACAACCTCCATACTATGTTACTATGTAACTGTTAGACAGACATTAGGGTAGGGTATAAAGGTTGGACTGATGGACGTATGTCTTTATACAACCTCCAATACTATGTTACTATGTAACTGTTATACAGACATTATGGGTAGGGTATAAAGGTTGGACTAGATGAGTATGTCATTATACAACCTCCAATACTAATGTTACTATGTAACTGTTATACAGACATTATGGTTAGGTATAAAGGTTGGACTAGATGGATCGATGTCTTTATACAACCTCAATACTATGTTCTCATGTAACTGTTATACAGACATTATGGGTGGGGTATAAAGGTTGTAACCTAGATGGACGTTGTCTTATACAACCTCCAATACTATGTTACTATGTAACGGTTATCAGACATTAATGGGTAGGGTATAAAGGTTGGACTAGATGGACGTATGTCTTTACAACCTCCAATACTATGTTACTATGTAACTGATACAGACATTATGGGTAGGGTATAAAGGTGGACTAGATGGACGTATGTCTTTATACAACCTCCAATACTATGTTTACTATGTAACTGTTAGATAGACTATGGTAGGGTATAAAGGTTGGACTAGATGGACGTATGTCTTTATACAACCTCCAATACTATGTAATAGGTAACTGTTATACAGACTTATGGGTAGGGTATAAAGTTTGGATTAGAATGGACGTATGTCTTTATACAACCTCCAATACTATGTTACTATGTAACTGTTATACAGACATTATGGGTAGGGTATAAAGGTTGACTAGATGGACAGTATGTCTTTATACAACCTCCAATACTATGTTACTATGTACTGTATACGACATATGGGTAGGGTATAAGGTTGGAACTAGATGGACGTATGTCTTTATACAACCTCCAATACTATGTTACTATGTAACTGTTAGCAACATTGGGTAAGGGTATAAAGGTTGGACTATATGACGAATGTCTTTATACAACCTCCAATACTATGTTTATGTACTGTTATACAGACATTATGGGTAGGGTATAAAGGTTGGACTAGATGGACGTGTGTCTTTATAACAACCTCCAATACTATGTTACTATGTAACTGTTATACAGACATTATGGGTAGGGTAATAAAGGTTGGACTAGATGGACGTATGTCTTTATACAACCTCCATTAATATGTTACTAATGAACTGTTATACAGACATTATGGGTAGGGTATAAAGGTTGGACTAGAGGACTATGTCTTTATACAACCTCCAATACTATGTTCTATGTAACTGTTATACAGACATTATGGGTAGGGTATAAAGGTTGGACTAGATGGACGTATGTCTTTATACAACCTCCAATCCTATGTTACATATAACTGTTATACAGACATTATGGTAGGGTATAAAGGTTGGACTAGATGGACGTATGTCTTTATACAACCTCCAATACTAGTTACTATGTAACTGTTATACACATTATGGTAGGGTATAAGGTTGCTAGATGGACTATGTCTTTATACAACCCCATACTTGTTACTATGTAACTGTTATACAGCCATTATGGGTAGGGTATAAAGGTTGGACTAGATGGACGTAGTCTTTATACAACCTCCAATACTATGTTCTATGTAACTGTTATACAGACTTATGGTGGGATATAAAGGTTGGACTAGATGGACGTATGTCTTTATACAACCTCCAATACTATTGTTACTATGTAACTGTTATACAGACTTATGGGTAGGGTATAAAGGTTGGACTAGATGGACGTATGTCTTTATACAACCTCCAATACTATGTTACTATGAACTGTTATACAGACATTATGGGTAGGGTATAAAGGTTGGACTAGATGACGTATTCCTTTATACAACCTCCAATACTATGTTACTGTAACGGTTATACAGACATTATGGGTAGGGTTATAAAGGTTGGACTAGATGGACGTATGTTTTATACAACCTCCAATACTATTTACTATGTAACTGTTATACAGACAATTATGGGTAGGGTATAAAGGTTGGACTAGATGGACGATGTCTTTAGACAACCTCCAATACTTGTTACTATGTACGTTATACAGACTTATGGGTAGGATAAAGGTTGGACTAGATGGACGTAGTCTTTATAAACCTCCAATACTATGTTACTATGTAACTGTTATACACATTATGGGTAGGGTATAAGGTTGGACTAGATGGACTATGTCTTTATACAACCCCAATACTATGTTACTATGTAACTGTTATACAACATTATGGGTAGGGTAATAGTTTGGACTAGATGGACGTACGTCTTTTATACAACCTCCTACTATGTTACTATGTACCTGTTATACAGACATTATGGGTAGGATAAAGTTGGACTAGATGACGTATGTCTTTATACAACCTCCCAATACTATGTTACTATGTACTGTTATACACATTATGGTAGGGTATAAAGGTTGGACTAGATGGCGTATGTCTTTATACACATCCAATACTATGTTTACTATGTAACTGTTATACAGACATTATGGGTAGGTATAAAGGTTGGACTAGATGGACGTATGTCTTTATACAACCTCCAATACTAATGTTACTATGGGTGGGTATAACGGTTGGATAGAGGAGTTGTTTTACACTCATACTTGTTCATGGTACTGTTATTAGATATGGTAGGGTATAAAGGTTGGACTAGATGGACGTATGTCTTTATACAACCTCCAATACTATGTTACTATGTAAACTGTTATACAGACATTATGGTAGGGTATAAAGGTTGGACTAGATGGACGTATGTCTTTATACAACCTCCAATACTATGTTACTATGTAACTGTATTACAGACATTATGGGTAGGGTATAAAGGTGGACTAGATGGCGTTATCTTTATACAACCTCCAATACTATGTTACTATAACTGTTATACAGACATTATGGGTAGGGATATAAAGGTTGGACTAGATGGACGTATGCTTTATACAACCTCCAATACTATGTTATATGTAACTGTTATACAGACATTATGGGTAGGGTATAAAGGTTGGACTAGATGGACGTATGTCTTTATACAACCTCCAATACTATGTTACTATGTAACTTATACAGACATTATGGGTAGGGTATAAAGGTTGGACTGATGGACGTATGACTTTATACAACCTCCAATACTATGTTACTATGTAACTGTTATACGAGACATTATGTAGGGTATAAAGGTTGGACTAGATGGACGTAGTCTTTATACAACTCCAATACTATTTACTATGTAACTGTTAACAGACATTATGGGTAGGGTATAAAGGTTGGACTAGATGGACGTATGTCTTTATACAACCTCCAATACTATGTTACTATGTAAGTGTTATACAGACATTATGGGTAGGGTATAAAGTTGACTAGATGGACGTACAGTCTTTATACAACCTCCAATACTATGTACTATGTAACTGTTATACAGACATTATGGGTAGGGTATAAGGTTGGACTAGATGGACGTAGTCTTTATACAACCTCCAATATGTTATATGTAACTGTTATACAGACATTATGGGTAGGGTATAAAGGTTGACTAGATGGACGTATGTCTTTATCACCTCCAATACTATGTTACTATGTAATTATACAGACATATGGGTAGGTGTAAAAGGTTTGGACTAGATGGACGTATGTCTTTATACCACATCAATACTATGTTACTATGTAACTGTTATACAGACATTATGGGTAGGGTATAAAGGTTGGACTAGATGGACGTATGTCTTTATACAACCTCCAATACTATGTTACTATGTAACTGTTATACAGACATTATGGTAGTATAAAGGTTGGACTGATGGACGTAGTCTTATACAACCTCCAATACTATGTTACTATGTAACTGTTATACAGATATGGGTAGGGTATAAAGGTTGGACTAGATGGACGTAGTCTTTATACACCTCCATACTATTTACTATGTAACTGTTATACAGACATTATGGGTAGGTATAAAGGTTGGACTAGGATGGACGTATGCTTATATACAACCTCCAATACTATGTTACTATGTAAATGTTTATACAGACATTATGGGTAGGGTATAAAGGTTGGACTGGATGGACGTTTGTCTTTATACAACCTCCAATACTATGTTACTATGTAACTGTTATAACAGACATTATGGGTAGGGTATAAAGGTTGGACTAGGATGGACGTTGTCTTTATACAACCTCCAATACTATGTTACTATGTAACTGTTATACAGACATTATGGGTAGGGTATAAGGTTGGACTAGATGGACGTATGTCTTTATACACAACCTCCAATACTATGTTACTATGTAACTGTTATACAGACTTATGGGTAGGGTATAAAGGTTGGACTAGATGGACGATATGTCTTTATAACCTCCAATACTATGTACTATGTAACTTTATACAGACATTATGGGTAGGGTATAAATTGGACTAGATGGACGTATGTCTTTATACAACCTCCAATACTATGTTACTATGTAACTGTTATACAGACATTATGGGTAAGGTATAAGGTTGGACTAGATGGCATAGTCTTTATACAACCTCCAATACTATGTTACTATGTACGTTATACAGACATTATGGGAGGGTATAAAGTTGGACTAGATGGACGTATTCTTTATACAACCTCCAATACTATGTTATATGTAACTGTTATACAGACATTATGGGTGGGTATAAGGTTGGACTAGATGGAAGTATGTCTTTATACAACCTCCAATACTATTTACTAATGTTACTATGTATAGAATGAAGAGGATTTGTCCATTAACACATGTATTAAATAATTTCAGGGTGTTATTTCAGAAATACTGTTTACGTGGTGGGTTCTCATGTAAATGTTCTCAGCTTGCCTCTACATCTTATAAAAGTGTTCTCGAATCCCAGCATTGCCAGTAGACAATATACATTATAGGGTGAAATACTTTATGTTGCTTGGTAATTAAACGCAGTTCACTGTGTCTATGATTTTGTGTAACTGTAAATCAAGGTATTATACACATCTGTGATTTATGAAATTCCTATGCACTTTGACTTCCGTCTTAATCATATAGATATTCATGCAAAGAATATTGAATATATATGATCTTTATAATACCAATCATCTAGATGAGCACATAACTGATTGCATAATTAATGAATATTGTTAAAAGTGCCCTATGAACCTGCCATAACGTCCACTGGAAGACATTTTCATGCTTTTAGCGTTCTCACGTGACAACCTTGTCCCAACTCTACTTTATGTACAATACCAGTAAACTTGTAACATTCTTGTTGTAGAACTCACCACTTTTATTAAACTACCATGAATGCCATAACGTCATGGAAGGAGTTCCATAGCCTTATCGTTCTCACAGTGACAAACCCTTCCAACTACTTTATGTATCAATCCAGTAACTTGTAACATCCTTGTTTGGAGAAATTCCAGTTTTTATTAAACTGACAATGAACCTGCCTACAATGTCTCACTGAAACAGTTCCATAGCTTTACCGTTCTCACAGTGACAACCCTTTCCAAACTCTACTTATGTATCAATACCAGTAACTTTGTAACATTTTTTAGAAACTCACAGCTTTTTATTAAACTACCATGAACCTGTCATAACAACGTCCACTGGAAGACAGTTCCATAGCTTTACCGTCTCACAGGACAACCCTTTCCAACTCTACTTTATGTATCAATCCAGTAACTTGTACATTCTTTTTGTGAAACTCATCCAGCTTTTATTAAACTGACCAACAAAGAACCTGCCATAACAACGTCCACTGGAAGACAGTTCCAATAGCCTTACGTTCTCACAGGTGACAAACCCTTTCCCAACTCTACTTTATGTACAATACAGTAACTTGTAACATCCCTTGTTTGTAAGAAACCATCAGCTTTTTATTAAACTGACCATGAACCTGCCATAACAATGTCCACGGAAGACAGTTCCATACCTTTACCGTTCTCAAGTGACAAACCCTTTCCCAACTCTACTTTATGTATCAATACCGTAACTTGAACATTCCTTTTTTGTAGAAACTCATCCAGCTTTTTATTAAACTGACCAATGAACCTGCCATAACAACGTCCACTGAAGACAGTTCCATGCTTTCCGTTCTCACAGTGACAAACCCTTTCCCAACTCTACTTATGTATCAATACCAGTAACTGTAATATACTTGTTTGTAGAAACCTCCAGCTTTTTATTAAACTGACCATGAACCTGCCATAACAACGTCCACTGGAAGACGTTCCATAGCTTTACCGTTCTCACAGTGACCAACCCTTTCCCAACTCTACTTTATGTATCAATACGCAGTAACTTGTAACATTCCTTGTTTGTAGAAACTCATCCAGCTTTTTATTAAACTGACCAATGAACCGCATCACAACGTCCACTGGAAGAAAGTTCCATAGCTTTACCGTTCTCACAGTGACAAACCCTTCCCAACTCTACTTTATGTATCAATACCAGTAACTTGTAACATCCCTTGTTTGTAGAAACTCATCCAGCTTTTATTAAACTGACCAATGAACCTGCCATAACAACGTCCACTGGAAGACAGTTCCATAGCTTTACCGTTCTCACAGTGACAAACCCTTTCAACTCTACTTTATGTATCAATACCAGTACTTGTAACATTCCTTGTTTGTAGAAACTCATCCAGCTTTTTATTAAACTGACCAATGAACCTGCCATAACAACGTCCACTGGAAGACAGTTCCATAGCTTTACCGTTCTCACAGTGACAACCCTTTCCCAACTCTACTTTATGTATCAATCCAGTACTTGTAACATTCCTTGTTTGTAGAAACTCATCCAGCTTTTATAAACGGACCAATGAACCTGCCATAACAACGTCCACTGGAAGACAGTTTAGACTTTACCGTTCTCACAGTGACAAACCCTTCCAACTCTACTTTATGTATCAATACCAGTAAACTTGTAACATTCCTTGTTTGTAGAAACTCATCCAGCTTTTATTAAACTGACCAATAACCTGCCATAACAACGTCCACTGGAAGACAGTTTGATAGCTTTACCGTTCTCACAGTGACAAACCCTTTCCCAACTCTACTTTATGTATCAATCCCAGTAACTTGTAACATTCTTGTTTTGTAAAAACTCATCCAGCTTTTATTAAACTGACCAATGAACCTGCATAACAACGTCCACTGAAGTCAGTTCCATAGCTTTACCGTTCTCACAGTGACAAACCCTTTCCCAACTCTACTTTATGTATCAATACCATAACTTGTAAATCCTGTTTGTAGAACCTCATCCATCTTTTTATTGTTGTTATGGCAGGTTCATTGGTCAGTTTAATAAAAAGCTGGATGAGTTTCTACAAACAAGGAATGTTACAAGTTACTGGTATTGATACATAAAGTAGAGTTGGGAAAGGGTTTGTCACTGTGAGAACGGTAAAGCTATGGAACTGTCTTCCAGTGGACGTTATGGCAGGTTCATAGGGCCACATTTTAACAATATTACCATTAATTTATGCAATCAGTCTATTGATGAGCATCAATAAACTGATTATTGAAAAATATCTATACTGATCCTTACAGACAGGAAGTCAAAGGTGCATAGGAAATTCTTCCCATCAAATCACAGGGGATGTGTACTAAATACCATTGATTTACAGTTTACACAAATCATCAGCCCACACAGTGAACTGCGTCCTTAATTGACCCAAGCAACATTAAAAATGTATTTTGGCAGCCCTATAATGTAATATTGTCCCTTACTGGCAATGTGGGGATTCGAGGAACACTTTTAATAAGATGCTAGAGGGCAAGCTGAGCAACATTTACCTGAGAACCCACCACTGTAAACAAGATTATTTCTGAAATTAAACACCCTGGAAATTATTTTAAGTAAACAAGATTATTTCTGAAATTAAACACCCTGGAAATTATTTTAACTTACATGGTGTTAATGGACAAATCCTCTTTCATTCTATAACATAGTAACATGTAGTAAAATAGTATTGGAGGTTGTATAAAGACATACGTCCATCTAGTCCAACCTTTATACCCTACCCATAATGTCTGTATAACAGTTACATATTAACATAGTATTGGAGGTTGTATAAAGATATACGTCCATCTAGTCCAACCTTTATACCCTACCCATAATGTCTGTATAACGGTTACATAGTG
>CM033476.1:115755864-115771270 GCA_019447015.1 Hymenochirus boettgeri | reverse complement strand
ACACTGCAACGCACAGAAAACGCGATTGTGTGCGCTTTTCTTGTGCGTTTTGCGCATGTGTTTTCGCCATTTCGCGTTATGGAAACCCATGCGTTAACGCACCAAAAATGGTGAACGCATGCATTACCAAAACGCGAACGGACGCGCAATCGCATGTTCATCGGAAATCGCAGGAATTTTCGCGATCCCGCGATTTCCAATTTAGCGAAACGCGCGAAAAACGCTCTAGTGTGGCCTAGCCCTAACATAGTAATACGTCCTCTAGTCCAACCTTTTTTTTATCCTATTCGTGATAAAATCAAAAAATAAACAGCTGGAGGGGGATTCCTTCCTGATTCCTGTATAAACTAGAATATATGTATTAATACCAGTAACTTATCATTTTACTGTATTTACCCACTAGGTGAGATGTAATGAAACATATGATGCCATATTAAAGGAATACAATCCATATAAATCAATCTGTCATTATAACATTACGTAAAGTCACATGGAATTGTAACCAACAAGTAGCCAATGAATTGGGGCCCCTTTTCCATGTGTATCTACTGGTCCTTTAATCCTCTTTTATTAATTTGTAATCTTCTCAAGCCTATGGACTAACCAGATTGTTCCGGATTAACAAGATTGTTTGTTACAGTAATAATTATCAACTCGCTGAGGAAGCTTCTCGCCGCAGCTGAATTTTTCTAACTCGTCTATCTATCTATCTATCTATCTATCTATCTATCTATCTATCTATCTATCTATCATCTCTCTATCTTCTATCTATCTATCATCCATGTTAGTCATTCTATCTATATCTATCTATCTATCTCTTTCGATTTCTATTATCTATCCACTGTTAGTCATTCTATCTATCTATCTATTCGTACTTCTATCGCCCTGTCATCCATTCTATCTATCTATCTATTCTGCTATCTATGCTATCTATCTATCTATCTATCTAATCTATCTATCTCTATCTCGCTATCTATCTATCTATCCACTGTTAGTCATTATATGCTATCTCGATCTATCTATCTATCTCTGCTATATTTCTATCTAATCTATCTATCTATCTATCTATCTATCACTCTGTCATCATTCTATCTATCTATCTATCTATCTATCTATGCTATCCACTTTATCCATTCTACTCTATCTATCTCATCTATCTATCTATCTATCTATCTATCTATCTATCTCTATCTCTCTATCTATCTATCTATTCTATCTATCCTATACTTTAGTCATTATTATCTATCTATCTATCATATTTATCGATTCATCACTGTCAGTCATTCTATCTATCTATCTATCTATGCTATCTATGTCTCTACTGTTGGTAGTCTTTCATCTCTATCTATCATATCTATCTATTCTATCTATCTATTTTATCTTCTATCTATCACTGTCAGTCATTCTATCTATCTATCATCTATCTATCTATCTATCTATCTATCGATCTATCTCGTATATCTCTATCTATCTTCATCTATCTATCTATCTTCTAATCCTATCTATCTATCATCTATCTTATCTTATCTATCCATCTGTCTATCTTATATCTATCTTTCTATCTATCTATCTATCTATCTATCTATCTATCTATCCACTGTTAGTCATTCTATCTATCTATCTATCTATCTATCTATCTATCTATCTATCTATCTATCTATTTATCTATCTATCCACGTCAGTCATTTATCTATCTATCTATCTATCTATCTATCTATCCACTGTCATCATTCTACTATCTATCTATCTATATCTATCTATCTATCTATCTATCTATCTTCTATCCTCTATCTACTATCTATCTATCCACTGTTAGTCATTATATCTATCTATCTATCTACTCTATCATCCACTGTCATTCATTCTTATCTATCTATCTATCTATCATCTATCTATCTATCTATCTATCTATCTTCTATCTATCCCATGTTAGTCATTAATATCTATCTATCTATCTATTTATCTATCTATCCACTGTCAGTCATTCTATCTATCTATCTATCTATCTACTTCTTACTATTCTATCTATCTATCTATCTATCTAATCTATCTATCCCCTGTTAGTCATTATCTCTATCTTCTATCTATTTACTATCTATCCCTGTCAGGCATTCTATCGATCTATCTATCTAGCTATCTATCTATCTTCTCTATCTATCTCTATCTCTATCTCTATCTCTATCTATCTATCTCTATCTATCTATCTATCTATCTATCATCTATCCCTGTTAGTCATTAACTCTATCTATCTATTTATCTATCTACCACTTCATCATTCTATCTATCTCTATATCTATCTATCTATCTCTCCACTGTAGTCTTCTATCTATCTATCTATTTATCTAGCCACTGTCAGTCATTCTATCTATCTATCTATCTATCTATCTATCTATCTATCTACTCTATATTATACCTATTTATCTACAATCTACATTTATATATCCACTGTTGGCCTATCTATCTCTCTATTCACTATTGGTCATTCTGTCTATCTACATCTATCTGTGTCTGTCTGTCTATCACTAGCTATCCATTGTCCGTCAATTATCTATCCATTGTAGGTTAGTCTGTCTATTTATCTTTTTATCTATCCACTGTCTGTATTTTCTGTCTCATCTTTCATCTACAAATCTGTCTATGTAATATTTATCTACCTATCTACTGTCTATCTGTTGGTCGCCATCTATATCCACCTGTCTATATATATCTGATATTCACCTTCTTTTTATATATGTAATTCTGCACCTGTCTATAGTACTGAAACTGCCTAGTCTGTTATTGCACAAAAATATCTATGGCAATATAAATTTCTTTGTTTAAAGGGAACTAAGGTGAGGGAAAGACCCTATTTTAGTCTTTATCTTTTTCAGAGCAATAAGAAACCTATGAGCTCCCATCTCTGCCCTTATGGTGCAAGGGACCTGCCTCCATAACAGAGCCACTGGTCATTCTCTATCTATCTATCTATCTATCTATTATCTTATCGATCATCTATCTATCTATCACCTATCTATCTATCTATCTATCTATCTATCTATCATCATCTATCTATCTATCTATCTATCTATCTATCTATCTATCTATCGACTATCTATCTATCTATCTATCATATCTATCTAATCTCATCTATCTATCATCTATCTATCTATTATCTATCATCTATCTATCATCTATCTATCTATCTCATCTATCTAGCTATCTATCTACTATCTAATCTAGTCTATCATCGTATCTAGCTATCTATCTATCTATCTTACATCTATCTATCTATCTATCTATCTATCTATCTATACTCATCTATCTATCTATCCTTTATCTATCTATCTATCTATCTATCTATCTATCTATCTATCTATCTATCTCATCTATCTACTCTATCTATCTATCTATCTACCTGTCTGTCCTGTCCTGTCTGTCTTTGTCTGTCCTGTCTTCCATCTATCTAATCCGCCTGTGTCATCATTATCTTCTTTCTTTCTTTCTTTCTTTCACCTGTGTCATCTATTACTATCTATCTATATATATTTAATCTATCTGTCTCTATTTCATCTATCTATATAATATTTCTATTTGTCATCTATTTCTACTGTCTGGTTATCTGTAATCTAGTATCTATCTATCTAACCCACTATCTGTAAATAACTCTAAATATAACCTTAAATCTATAAATAACCTTGCTGCAGTTTGGCAAGTTTGGTTGAAATGCACTGAACTGATTTTTTATGTGGGGGCCCCATCTAAAATCTTGCTATGGGGCTCTCGTGATATCTAGTTAGACCACTGCTATCTATCCACGTATGCCTGTCATCCTATTATGCATGTATCTATCTCTATCTCTATATTATCTATCTACTGTCTGTCAATTTGTCAATCTATTATCTATCTATCTTCTATCTATCCGTCCGTCTGTCTTTCTGTCTGTCTTTCGTCTTTCCGTCTATCTGTAATCTGTATCTATTATCTGTCTATCTATCTATCTATCTACTATCATCTATCTATCTATCTATCTATCTATCTTCTATCTAGCTTATACTATCTATCTATTTTCTGTCTATTGTAATCTTATTATCTATTGTTGTCTATCTATCTAGCTAGCTATATACTTTCTGTCTATTTTGTAATCTAGTATCTATCTATCTCTATCTATCTATCTATCTATCTATCTATCATCTTCTATCTTCTACTTTCGGTTATCTGTAATCTTGGATCTATCTGTCTTTCTGTAATCTAGTATCTATCTACTACCTATCATCTATCATTTATCTACTTCATTACTATTATCACCTATCATCTATCTATCTATATATCATGCTATCTATCGCTTTCCCTCATCTATCTATCGTAATATCCTATCTATCTATCTTCTATCTATCTATCTATCGCTATCTATCTATCTATCTATCTAGCTACTAGCTAGCTAGCTGCTATCTATCTATCACTCTATCTATCTATCTATCTATCTATCTATCTATCTATTTATACTACTATCTATCTATCTATCTATCTCTATCATCATCTATCTATCTATCCTCTACTCTATCTATCTATCTATCTATTATCTAATCTATCGTCTATCTATCTATACTATCTCTATCTATCTATCTATCTATCTATCTGTATTCTATCATCTATTATTCTATTTGTCATCTATCTATCTAACCAATTTATCTATCTGTCATCTATCTATCCACTGTCTGCCTGTTCTGCCTATCTATCCACTGTCTGTCTATCTGTCATCTATTCTATCTATCCAATCAATGAACAATTTACATTTTGACATGCCAAAGCAAACAAAATAATAACACATTGGTATAAAGGGTTCAACATGGGGGTAATGCGGTATCAATGGATAGTAACTATGGCACAGAACTATAAGGGGTATATTGGTTTCAGTCATGGGATATCTATCTTCTATCTATCTATCACTGTCTGTCTGTCTATCTATCTTTGTCTAATAGCCACCGTCTATGTCTTTTTCTTATGTAATTCTGCACCTGTCTATAGTCCTGCAACTGCCTAGTGTGTTATTGGCACAAATACGCTATAACAATATAGATTTCTTTGTTTAAAGGGGAATAAAGTGAGGAACAACCCTTATTTCTGTCTTATCTTTTTCAGAGCAGGAGAAAGCTATGACTCCCATCTCTGCCCATTCCTGGGCAACGGTCTGTGCCCCATAGCAGAGCCACTGGCCCAACCAGGGAATGGCAAAAAAGCTTTGCGCAGAGCGTGCTCTTTATGGATGGCTGGCAACTCTAGGTGGCTGGTACACATGGTAACTTTTTTTTTGTCTCAGGTTGTATTTTGGTTGCTTTTTTTTGGTTCTTGGTGGTAAACATGATTGGTCAAACACTAAATTGGTCAGGCTTAATTGCCAAACAAAAGACTACCGATGGTATCTCGATTACTTCTGTACTGTCTATTATTGTCTATGGGGAAACCCTACTGTGGCATGTTAATGCAGCCCCACGTCCAATTTGGTGCACACTTTATAAAATGAAAAAATTAGCACGTTTTTAACCATAAGAAATTTTTTGAATTTCCCTGTTTATCTTTAGCATTACACTAAAATGTAAATTTCCCTTAAAGTGCTCAAGTAAAAACAATTATGAATCATTTAACGTTCCTGTCTCTTTAAATTGTTTTAATCCCATAAATGGTATTGTCTAGAGCCATAGCTGTAAGGGCCCATTGTTACTGTAGCGAGCACCATTGTATTGTCGGATGGCAAGCCACAAATAATAAGAGTGTTTTTAACCCTAGCTCTGCGCTCAGTTACAGATATTTCCTTTAGTAGAATATTACAATTGAATTTCCATACTAGGAATTGTCATTATAACTGGTGTATGTTATTAATAAAGGTTAAAAAAAGAACTGTCTACAGAACATTGGGACACTCACATAATTGTGTCTGCTCAGTTGTAAATAGATTGCAACGCCTTTCCAAAACACAAAAAGGAATTACAGAATGAAAGGACCCTTGTTAAGGCTGAATTGAAAAGTAATCCGGTTTAAAACTAAAAGATCATTCAGGTGAGTTTTAATGTTTTTGTATTTTCTACAAAAAAAAAAATAGGGGTTCTTAAAATAAAATGGTACAAGTTCTACACAAGGGATTGTTTTATTTATAATTTCAATCTGAACATTATTGATCGATACTCTGTTATCTATCTATCTATCTATCTATCTATCTATCTATCTATCTACCTGTCTGTCTGTCTGTCTGTCTTTGTCTGTCTGTCTTTCTATCTATCTATCCACTGCCTGTGTCATCTATTATCTTTCTTTCTTTCTTTCTTTCTTTCTTTCACCTGTGTCATCTATTATCTTTCTTTCTTTCTTTCTTTCTTTCACCTGTGTCATCTATTATCTATCTATCTATATAATATTTATCTATCTGTCATCTATTATCTATCTATCTATATAATATTTATCTATTTGTCATCTATTATCTACTGTCTGGTTATCTGTAATCTAGTATCTATCTATCTAACCACTATCTGTAAATAACCTTAAATAATAACCTTAAATCTATAAATAACCTTGCTGCAGTTTGGCCAGGTTTGGTTGAAATGCACTGAACTGATTTTTATGTTGGGGGCCCCATCTAAAATCTTGCTATGGGGCTCTGTGATATCTAGTTAGACCACTGCTATCTATCCACTGTATGCCTGTCATCTATTATGCATGTATCTATCTCTATATATAATATTTATCTATCTACTGTCTGTCTATTTGTCATCTATTATCTATCTATCTATCTATCTATCCGTCCGTCTGTCTTTCTGTCTGTCTTTCTGTCTTTCCGTCTATCTGTAATCTATTATCTATATATCTGTCTATCTATCTATCTATCTATCTATCTATCTATCTATCTATCTATCTGTGATTATATTAAAGTCATACGTCCATCACAGTCCACCTTTATACCCTACCACATAATGTCTGTATTAAACACGTTACATAGAAACATTAGTATTGGAGGTTGTATAAGATGTTAAGACTGTCTCCATCCTAGTCCACTTTATACCCTACCCATAATGTCCTGATATAACAGTTTACATGTAGTAACCATTAGTATTGGGAGGTTGTATAAAGACAGACGCCAATCAGTCCAACCTTACTAGACTCCTACCCATAATGTCTGTTATCAACAGTACTATTAGTATACATTAGTATTGGAGGTTGTATAAAGACATACGTCCATCTAGTTTCCAAACCCTTTATACCCGCTACCATAATGTCTGTGATAACAGTTACATAGTAACATAGTAGTGGAGGTGTTGTATCAAAGCATACGTCCATCTAGTCCAACCTTTATACCCTCTACCTAGAATGTCTGTATAACAGTACATAGGAACATAGTATTGGAGGTTGTATAAAGACATACGCCATCTAGTCCAACCTTTATGACCCTACCATAATGTCTATATAACAGTTACATAGTACACATAGTATTGGAGGTTGTATAAAGACATACGTCCATCTAGTCCAACCTTATATACCACCATCCTGTTAACATAGTAGTACTGGGGTACTGTATATAAAGACATACGTCCATCTAGTCAACCTTTATACCCTACCCATAATGTCTGTATAACAGTTACATAGTAACATAGTATTGGAGGTTGTATAAAGACATACGTCCATCTAGTCCAACCTTTATACTCCTACCCATAATGTCTGTATAACAGTTACATAGTAACATAGTATTGGAGGTTGTATAAAGACATACGTCCATATAGTCCAACTTTATACCTACCCATAATGTCTGTATAACAGTTACATAGTAACATAGTATGGAGGTTGTTAATCACGACTACTCCATCTAGTGCCAAACCTTATACCCTACCCATAATGTAGTATAACAGTTACATAGTAAAATAGTATTGGAGGTGTGTATAAAGACGTACGTCCATCTAGTCACAACCTTTATACCCTACCCATAATGCTGTAAACAGTTTACATAGTAACATAGTATTGGAGGTTGTATAAAGACTACGTCCATTAGTCCAACCTTAATCCTACCCATAATTGTCTGGTATAACAGTTAATAGTAACATAGTATTGGAGGTTGTATAAAGACATACGTCCATCTGTCCAAACCTTTATACCCTACCCATAATGTCTGTATAACAGTTACATAGTAAACATAAGTATTGGGGTTTGTATAAACACATACGTCCATCTAGTCCAACCTTTATACCCTAACCATAATTCTGTATTAACGTTACATAGTAACATAGTATTGGAGGTTGTATAAAGACATACGTCCATCTAGTCCAACCTTTATACCCACCCATAAGTTCTGTATAACAGTTACATAGTTAACATAGTATTGGAGGTTGTATAAAACATACGTCCATCTAGTCCAACCTTTATACCCTACCCATAAGTCTGTATAACAGTTAAAGTAACATAGTATTGGAGGTTGTATAAAGACATTACGTCCATACGTCCAACCTTTATACCCCACCCCATAATGTCTGTATACAGCTATAGTAACATAGTATTGGAGGTTGTATAAAGACTAAGTCCATAGTCCAAACTTATACCCCTACCCATAAGCTGTATAAAAGTTAATAGTAACAAGTATTGGAGGTGTATAAAGACATACGTCCATCTAGTCCAACCCTTTATACCTACCAATAATGTCTGTATAACAGTTACATAGTAACAGTATTGGAGGTTGTATAAAGACATACGTCCATCTAGTCCCACCTTTATACCCTACCCATAATGTCTGTATAACAGTTAAATAGTAACAAGTATTGGAGGTTGTATAAAGACATAGTCCATCTAGTCAACCTTTAACCGCTACCTAATGTCTGTATAACAGTTACATAGTAACATAGTATTGGAGGTTGTAGTAAAGACATACGTCCTTAGTCCAACCTTTATACCCCTACCCATATGTCTTCGTATAACAGTTTATATAGTAACATAGTAATGGAGGTTGTATAAAGACATACGTCCATCTTAGTCCAAACCTTTATACCCTACCCAAATTCTGTATAACAGTACATAGTAACATAGTATGGAGGTGTATAAAGAAAACGTCATCTAGTTCCAACCTTTTTAACCCTTACCAATAATGTCGTTAACAGTACATAGGAAATAGTTGGAGGTTGTATAAAGACATACGTCCATCTAGTCCACCTTTATACCCTACCCAATGTCTGTATAACAACCAGTACCGTACACATAGTATGGAGGTTGTATAAAGACATACGTCCATCTAGTCCAAACCTTTATTACTACCCTACCCATAATGTCTGTATAACAGTTACATAGTAACATAGTATTGGAGGTTGTTATATAAAGACATACGTCCATCTAGTCCAACCTTTATACCCTAACCATAATGTCTGATAAACAGTTACTAGTAACATAAGTATTGGAGGTTGATAAAGCAATACGTCCCTCTAGTCCAACCTTATTAACACCCATAAATGTATAACAGTTACATAGTACATAGTATGGAGGTTGTATAAAGACAATACGTCCACTAGTCCAACCTTTATACCCTAACATAATGTCTATCTAACGTTACATAGTAACATAGTATTGGAGGTTGTATAAAGACATAAGTCCATCTAGTCCAACCTTTATACCCTACCCATAATGTCTGTATAACAGTTACATAAAGTAGTATTGGAGGTTGTATATGACATACTCCATCTAGTCCAACCTTTATACCCTACCCATAATGTCTTTATAACAGTACATAGTAACATAGTATTGGAGGTTGTTATAAAGACATACGTCCATCTAGTCCAACCTTTATACCCTACCCATAATGTCTGTATAACAGTTACATAGTAACATAGTATTGGAGGTTGTATAAAAGACATCACCATCTAGTCCAACCTTTATACCCTACCCATAATGTCTGTATAACAGTTAATAGTAACATAGTATTGGAGGTTGTTGTATAAGACATACATCCATCTAGTCCAACCTTTATACCCTACACCAAATGTCTGTATAACGAGTACATAGTAACATAGTATTGGAGGTATATAGACATACGTCCATCTAGTCCAACCTTATACCCTCCTACCCATAATGTTGTATAACAGTTACATAGTAACATAGTATTGGAGGTTGTATAAAGACATACTCCATCTAGTCCAACCTTTTATACCCTACCCATAATGTCTGTATAACAGTTACATAGTAAACATAGTATTGGAGGTTGTATAAAGACATACGTCCCATCTAGTCCCAACCTTTTTATACCCTACCATAAGTCTGTAAACAGTTACATAGTAACATAGTGTTGAGGTTGTATAAGACATACGTCCATCAGTCCAACCTTTTATACCTACCCCATAATGTCTGTATAACAGTTACAATAGTAACATAGTATTGAGGTTGTATAAAGACATACGTCCATCTAGTCCAACTTTATCCCTACCCATATGTGTCTCTGTATAACAGTTACAATAGTGAACATAGTATTGGAGGTGTATAAAGACATACGTCCATCTAGTCCAACCTTATACCCTACCCATAATGTATCTAACAGTTTACATAGTACACATAGTAGTGGTGGTGTATAAAGACATACGTCCACCTAGTCAACCTTATACCCTACCCATAATGTCTGTATAAACAGTTACATAGTGAACATAGTATTGGAGGTTGTGTGTATAAAGACAATACGTCCATCTAGCTCCAACCTTTATACCCTACCATAATGTCTTGATCTATAAAGTGGAGGGTGAGGCTGAGGGACACTGCAAACGCACAAGAAAGCGATTTGTGTCCGCTTTTCTTGTGCGTTTTGGCATATGTGTGTGTTTCGGCCATTCGCGTATGGAAAACCATGCGTTAAGCACCAAAATGGTGAACGCATGCATTACCAAAACGCGATACGGACGCGCAATCGCTGTTCATCGGAATGACCAGGATTTTCGCGATCCCGCGAATTTCCATGTTAGCGAACGCGCGAAAAAGACAAAAAAGCTTAGTGTGGGCCTAGCCTTCTTCTCTAACCCCCCAATTAGTAATACGTCACTCTAGTCCAACCTTTTTTATCCTTCGTGGACAAATCAAAAATAAACAGCTGGAGGGGGTCCTTCTGATCCTGTAATAAACTAGAATATGATTGTATTAATACAGTAAACTTATCATTGTACGTATTACCCACTAGGTGAGATGTAATGAAACATATATGATGCATATTAAAGGA
Source organism: Hymenochirus boettgeri (assembly GCA_019447015.1). Taxonomy (NCBI): domain Eukaryota; kingdom Metazoa; phylum Chordata; class Amphibia; order Anura; family Pipidae; genus Hymenochirus; species Hymenochirus boettgeri. The sequence goes on along the minus strand of CM033476.1, from coordinate 115,760,073 downwards.
TAACATCCATATAAATCAATATGTCATTATAACATTACAGTAAGTCCATTGGAATTGTAACAACAAAGTATAGCCAATGAATTGGGGCCCCCTTTTCCAGGTTTGAAAAAAGTATTTTTCTACTGGTGTCCTTAATGCCTCTTTTATAATTTGTAATCTATCTACCATATGGACTACCAGATTGTTCCGGACTGAACAAGATTGCTTTGTGTTGCCAGTAATTAATGATCAACTCGCTGAGGAAAGTTCTCGCCGCCGCAGCGAATGCACCACAAGGGCGGTCGGATTGAAGGAGGGCAAAGGGAACGCGGTGGATCGGCCTGCGATGCGGAAGCTAGCGAGGCGAGCTACAGAAGCGGCACCTACATGGCTACAGCGAGGAGATGACGACTAGCTGAACAGACGACACTGACGACCACTCCAGGGGATGGCAGATCGAGCCGAGCATCTAGCGTACAACTCTAAACCGATCAAATTGTCCAAGAGCGACGAGCAGCGACTTGGTATGAGATCAGCGAGCAATGATCGGATCACGTGCTATCGAGCTAATCTATTCATTTGCTATCTCTCAAGCTGAGCGACTAACCACGAAGGCTCACGGAGTCAGGCTACGATGCGTTACAGATATCTACTATCCTACCCGGGCAGGGATTTACTAGCGAGCCTAGCTAGCAGCTGACTATCTAGCTTACAATCGAGCTATCTCGAGGCTCATCTATCTGATTATCTATCTATCTATCTATCTATCTATCTATCGATCTTATATATTATCGAATCCACTGTTAGTCATTATATATATCATACTATAATCTTTATCTATCTATCATTCATCATTTGATCTATCTAACTATATCTCTAGCCTACTGATAGTATCCACATGGTGATCATCATTCTATCTATCTATCTATCTATCCTATCTATCTATCGATCTATCATATCGCTGGCATTACTGAGCTATCTATCTATCTATCCTATGTTAGTCATTCATATCTATCTATATATTATCTATTTTATCATACTATCCACTGTCAGTCTTTCTAGTCTTATCTATCTTATCTATCTATATCTATCTATCTATCTATCTATCTTCTATCTTCTATCTCATGTTAGTCATTATATCATCTATCTATCTATCTATTTATCTATTCTATCCACTGTCAGTCTATCTCTATCTATCTATCTATCTATCTATCCAGTTATCATCTATCTATCTACCATCTATCATCTATCTATCTATCTATCTATATTGATCTATCTATCTAGCCACGGTCAGTCATATCTATCTATCTATCTATTATCTATTCTCGATCTATTATCTATCTATCTCTAGCTATCTCTATCTATTCTATCTATCATAGATCTATCACTGTGTTAGTCAATCATATATATCTATCTATCTATTTATCTAGCTTCCACTGTTCAGTCATTCTATCTATCTTATCTATCTATCTAGCTATCTTCTATATATATATCTATCACTGGTAGTTCATCTTAGCTACTATGTCGAGTATCTATCCACTAGTCAGCATCGACTCAGATCTAGATATCTAGTCGTATCTATCGATTCTGAGCTATCTATCTCTTATGGCGTATCTATCTATTGATTATACCTATTTATCTACCAATCTTCATTTAATATCCACTGTTGGCCTTTCTATCTCTCTATCCACTATGGTCATTCTGTCTATATATCTTATCTGTAATGTCTGTTTCTGTCTATACACTAGCTATCATGTCGTCAATTTATCTTATCCATGTGTAGGTGTAGTCTGTCTTTTATCGTTTATCTATCCACTGTCTGTATTTCTGTCTCTCATCTTTCATCTACAAATTGTCTATGTAATATTTATCTACCTATCTACTGTCTATCTGTTGGTCTGCCATCTATATCCACCTGTCTATATATATCTGATATTCACCTTCTTTTTATAATGTAAATTCTGTCACCTGTCTATAGTACTGAAACTGCCTAGTCTGTTATGGCACCAAAAATATACTATGGCAATATAAATTCTTTGTTTAAAGGGGAACTAAGGTGAGGAAAGACCCTCCTTTTAGTTTATCTTGTTCAGAGCATAAAGAAACCTATGAGCTCCCACTCTTGCCCCATTATGGTGCAAGGGGACCTGCCTCAACCTCCATGAACCGAGCCACTGGTCATTCATCTATCTATCTATCTATCTATCTATTATCTATCAACAGACGATCCACGACATCACTACACTATCTATCATATCATTCTAGCTATCTAAGTAAGATGGGAGCTATATCTATCATGCTATCTATCTATCATCACTATCTATCTATCTATACTATCTATCTATCTATTATCTATCTATCTATCTATCTATCTATCTATCTATCTATATATCTATCTATCTATCTAATCTATCTATCTATCGCTATCTATCTATTCTCCATATCAGCTACCTTCTATCTATCTATCATCTATTATCTATCTCTCTATCTATCTATATCGATCGTATCTATCTACATCTACCTGTCTGTCTGTCTGTCTTGTATTTGTCTGTCTGTCTTTCTATCTATCTATCACTGCCTGTGTCATCTATTACTCTTTCTTTTTCTTTCTTTCTTTCACCTGTGTCATCTATTATCTATCAATCTATATATATTATTATCGTCATTATGTATCTACTATCTATATAATATTATCTATTTGCTCATATTATCTACTGTCTGGTTATCTGTAATCTAGTATCTATCTATCTAACCACTATCTGTAAATAACCTTAAAAATAACCTTAAATCTATAAATAACCTTGCTTGCAGTTTGGCCAGGGTTTGGTTGAAATGCACTTGAACTGATTTTATGTTGGGGGCCCCATCTAAAATCTTGCGTATGGGGCTCTGTGATATATAGTTAGACCATGCTATCTATCACTGTATGCCTGTCATCTTTAGCATGTATCTACTCCTATAATATAATATTTATCTATCTATGTCTCGTCTATTGTCATCTATTATCTATCTATCTATCTATTATCCGCTCCGTCTGTCTTTCTGTTGTCGTTCGTCGTTCCGTCTATCTCGTCTTTATATATCTGTTATCTAACATCTTTCTATATCTATTCATCTATCTATCTATCATATCTATCTATCTATCTATCTATCTATCTATCTATCTATTTTCTGTCTATATGTAATCTATTATCTATCGTGTTGTCACTATCTATCTAGCTGCTATAACCTGTCATTTGTTATATATGTATCTATATCGATCTGCCTATCTATCTGATCTATCTATCTAATTATCTGTTTATCTGTTAATCTGGTAGCTATCTGTCTTTCGGAACTCTAGTATATATCTATCTACCTATCATCATTATACCTATATCTACTCATCATATCTACTTATTGCATCTATTATCTGCTATTATCAATCTCTCTTATCGCTTTCCATCTATTTATCATATCTGTATATCTTATACTCTATTATTCGATCTATCTATCTATCTATCCATTCAGTAATTCTATCTATCTATATATCTATATACTATCTATCTATTAGTCCACTGTAGTCATTCTATCTATCTATCTATCTATTATCTATCATCTATCATCTTATCTATCTATCTACTCTCTCTCTCTATCTATCTATCCTAATTATCTATCTATCTATCACGTTAGTCATTATATCTATCCTATCATATCTATTTATCTATCTATCACTGTCAGTCATTCTATCTATCTCTATTATCTATATATCTATCTATCTATATCCACATGGTTTAGTCATTTAATCTATCTATCTATTATTTATCTATTATCCACTGTGCAGTCATTCTATCTAATGACTATCTATCTATCTATTCTATCTATTCTATTATCCTATTCTATCTATCTATCTATCTATCTATCTATATATTTATATCATGATCCACTGCAGTCATTCTATCTATCTATCTTCTATCTTACTCTACTAGTCTACTTCTATCTAATCTATCTATATCTATCGTCTTATCTATCTATCTATCTATCTATCTATTAGTCTACTATCTATCTATCTATCTATCTATCTATCTATCTATCTAGCTAGCTATCTATCTATCCACTGTAGTCATTATATCGATCTATTATTATTTATCTATCTATCCACTGCAGTCCTTCGATCTATATATCTATTCTATCTATCCACTGGTAGTCATTCTATCTATTCTAAAAAATCTATTTATCATCCACTGTCAGTCT
>CM033476.1:115501290-115755747 GCA_019447015.1 Hymenochirus boettgeri | reverse complement strand
TATCTATCTATCTATCTATCTATCTATCTATCTATCTATCTATCTATATTATACCTATTTATCTACAATCTATCATTTATATATCCACTGTTGGCCTATCTATCTCTCTATTCACTATTGGTCATTCTGTCTATCTATCTATCTATCTGTCTGTCTGTCTGTCTATACACTAGCTATCCATTGTCCGTCAATTTATCTATCCATTGTAGGTTAGTCTGTCTATTTATCTTTTTATCTATCCACTGTCTGTATTTCTGTCTCTCATCTTTCATCTACAAATCTGTCTATGTAATATTTATCTACCTATCTACTGTCTATCTGTTGGTCTGCCATCTATTATCCACCTGTCTATATATATCTGATATTCACCTTCTTTTTATATATGTAATTCTGCACCTGTCTATAGTACTGAAACTGCCTAGTCTGTTATTGGCACAAAATATACTATGGCAATATAAATTTCTTTGTTTAAAGGGGAACTAAGGTGAGGGAAAGACCCTATTTTAGTCTTTATCTTTTTCAGAGCATAAAGAAACCTATGAGCTCCCATCTCTGCCCATTATGGTGCAAGGGACCTGCCTCCATAACAGAGCCACTGGTCATTCTATCTATCTATCTATCTATCTATCTATCTATCTATCTATCGTGATTATATTAAAGTCATACGTCCATCATCAGTCCACCTTTATACCCTACCCATAATGTCTGTATTAAACAGTTACATAGAAACATTATATTGGAGGATTGTATTAATGATGTATACACGTTCTCCATCTAGTCCACTTTATACCCTACCCATAATGTCTGGTATTATATACAGTTACATTAGTAAACCATTAGTATTGGGAGGTTGTATAAAGATTCAGACGCAATCAGTCCAACCTTATAGATCCTACCCATAATGTCTGATCAACAGTAATTAGTAACATAGTATGGAGGTTGTATAAAGCTATTACGCCATCTAGTTTCCAAAACCTTTATACCCCTACACATAATGTCTGTGATAACAGTTACATAGTAACATAGTTGGATTGTTGTATAAAGCATAGTCATCTAGTCCAAACCTTTATACCCTCTCCTAGAATGTCTGTATAACAGTTACTATAGACATAGTATGGAGGTTGTATGAAAGACAACGTCCATCTAGTCAACCGTATACCCTACCCATAATGTGTATATAACAGTTACATAGTCACATAGTATTGGAGGTTGTATAAGACTACGTCCATCTAGTCCAACCTTATATACCACCATCCCTAGTTAACATAGTATATGGAGGTTGTATATAAAGACATACGTCCATCTAGTCCAACCTTTAGTACCCTACCCATAATGTCTGTATAACAGTTACATAGTAACATAGTATTGGAGTTGTATAAAGGATACGCCATCTAGTCCAACCTTTATACCCTCTACCATAATGTCTGTATAACAGTTACATAGTAACATAGTTATTGGAGGTTGTTATAAAGACATACGTCCATATAGTCCAACTTTATACCTACCATAATGTCTGTATAACAGTTACATAGTAACATAGTATGGAGTTTGTATATCACGACGTACGTCCATCTAGTCCAACCTTTATACCCTACCCATAATGTAGTATAACAGGTACATAGAAATAGTATTGGAGGTGGTATAAAGACGTACGTCCATCTAGTCACAACCTTTAGACCCTACCCATAATGCTGTATAACAGTTACATAGTAACATAGTATTGGAGGTTGTATAAAGACTACGTCCATTAGTCCAACCTTATATCCTACCATAATGTCTGTGTATAACAGTTAATAGTAAATAGTATTGGAGGTTGTATAAAGTAACATACGTCCATCTGTCCAAACCTTTATTACCCTACCCATAATGTCTGTATAACAGTTACATAGGAAACATAGTATTGGGGTTGTATAAACACATACGTCCATCTAGTCCAACCTTTATAACCCTAACCATAATGTCTGTATTAACGTTACATAGTAACATAGTATGGAGGTTGTATAAAGATTACGTCCATCTAGTCCAACCTTTATACCCACCCATAAGTTCTGTATAACAGTTACATAGTTAACATAGTATTGGAGGTTGTATAAAACATACGTCCATCTAGTCCAACCTTTTATACCCTACCCATAACGTCTGTATAACAGTTAAAGTAACATAGTATTGGAGGTTGTATAAAGACATTAGTCCATCGTCCAACCTTTATACCCTACCCCATAATGTCTGTATACAGTTACATAGTAACATAGTATTGGAGGTTGTATAAAGACTAAGTCCATAGTCCAAACTTTATACCTCTACCCATAAGTCTGTATAACAGTAAATAGTAACATAGTATTGGAGGTGTATAAAGAATACGTCGCTCTAGTCCAACCTTTATACCCTACCCATAATGTCTGTATAACAGTTACATGTAAAGTATTGGAGGTTGTATAAAGACATACGTCCATCTAGTCCAACCTTATACCCTACCCATAATGTCTGTTAACAGTTATTAATAGTAACAAGTATTGGATGGTTGTATAAAGACATAGGTCCATATAGTCAACTTTATACCCTACCATAATTCTGTATAACAGTTACATAGAACATAGTATTGGAGGTTGTATAAAGACATACGTCCTTAGTCCAACCTTTATACACTACCCATACTGTCTGTATAACAGTTTATATAGTAACATAGTAATGGAGGTTGTATAAAGACATACGTCCATCTTAGTCCAAACCTTTATACCCTACCCATAATGTCTGTATAACAGTACATGTAACCATAGTATGGAGGTTGTATAAGACACGTCCATCAGTCCAACCTTTTTACCCTTACCATAATGTGTTATAACAGTACATAGGAACCTATTGGAGGTTGTATAAAGTACATCGTCCATCTAGTCCAGCCTTTTTACCCTACCCATATGTCTGTATAACAACCAGTACCGTACACATAGTATGGAGGTGTATAAAGACATACGTCCATCTAGTCCAACCTTTATTACTACCCTAACCCATAATGTCTGTATAACAGTTACATAGTAACATAGTATTGGAGGTCTGTATATGATTCAAAGACATACGTCCATCTAGTCCAACCTTTATACCCTAACCATAATGTCTGTAAACAGTTACATAGTAACATAAGTATTGCGGGTGTGATAAAGAATACGTCCCTCTAGTCCAACCTTTTAACCACCCATAAATGTCTGTAACAGGTACATAGTAACATAGTATGGAGGTTGTATAAAGACATACGTCCACTAGTCCAACCTTTATACCCTAACATAATGTCTGTATTTAACGTTCATAGTAACATAGTATTGGAGGTTGTATAAAGACATACGTCCATCTAGTCCAACCTTTATACCCTACCCATACATGTCTGTATAACAGTTACATAGAAGCATAGTATTGGAGGTTGTATATGACATACCCATCTAGTCCAACTTTATACCCTACCCATAATGTCTTTATAACAGTTACATAGTAACATAGTATTGGAGGTTGTTAATATAAAGACATACGTCATCTAGTCCAACCTTTATACCCTACCCATATGTCTGTTATAACAGTTATCATAGTAAACAAGTATTGGAGGTTGTATAAAAGACATCACCATCTAGTCCAACCTTTATACCCTACCCATAATGTCTGTATAACAGTTACATAGAACATAGTATTGGAGGTTGTTTAAAGACATAGTCCATCTAGTCCAACCTTTATACCTACTACCAAATGTCTGTATAACAGTTAATAGTAACATAGTATTGGAGGTTGTATAAGACATACGTCCATCTAGTCCAACCTTATACCTACCCATAATGTCTGTTAACAGTTACATAGTAAATAGTATTGGAGGTTGTATAAAGACATACTCCATCTAGTCCAACCTTTATACCCTACCCATAATGTCTGTATAACAGTTACATAGTAAACAGAGTATTGGAGGTTGTATAAAGACATACGTCCATCTAGTCCCAACCTTTATACCCTACCCATAATGTCTGTAAACAGTTACATAGTAACATAGTATTGGAGGTTGTATAAAGACATACGTCATCAGTCCAACCTTTATTACCCTACCCCCATAATGTCGTTGTATAACAGTTACATAGTAACATAGTATTGAGGTTGTATAAAGACATACGTCATCTAGTCAAACCTTTATCCCTACCCATATGTCTCTGTATAACAGTTTACATAGTAACATAGTATTGGAGGTGTATAAAGACATACGTCCATCTAGTCCAACTTTATACCCTACCCATAATGTCATCTACGTTACATGTCACATAGTATTGGAGGTGTATAAAGACATACGTCCACTAGTCAACCTTATACCCTACCCATAATGTCTGTATAAACAGTTACATAGGAACATAGTATTGGAGGTTGTGTGTATAAAGAAATACGTCCATCTAGTCCAACCTTTATACCCTACCATAATGTCTTACAGTACATATAAATAGTATGTGGAGGTGAGTGAGGACACGCATACGCATCTAGAACAGCGATGTTACGCTTACCCTGTCTTAGGTAGCGTTATTGCATATATGGTGTTTGGCCATTGGTTGGAATGCGTTACCACCAAACGTACGCATCATTACAAAACCGATCTAGCCATTCGCTGTTCATCGGATTGCCCAGATTGTTCCGAATACAGGTACGATATAATCATAGTTGCGAACGGTCGTAAAAAGACAACGTATTAGCAACGCTTTACCCTTCCATACTGTGCTACGTTCTATCATGATAGATCATACACCATCTCCCAACTTTACGTACATACGTCTAATTCTATCTAGTATGCTTAGCATACCATTGTCAACTTTATCCTTGTGAGACCCAAAGTCTATAAACAGACTAGGGTCTCTATCGTACATATAGATATGGATTGTATATAACAGAATACCATCTATCACTTATACTTCTACCCATAGTCGTGATACACAGTATTACATAGAACATAGTTATGATTGCCTATTAAAGATACGTCCATTATCAACCTTCACTCCAATAGTGTCATTATAACAGTTACATGTAAGCCATAGTTGGAGATGTATAAAGACAAAGTACAGTCCAAACTTTGGGCCCTCCATTAATCTATCACAGGTCATGATAAAATAGTATTGGTTGTTCTAACTACGCGTGTCCTTTGAACCTACAAGCGTACATTAATTATATATTGTGGTAAAACATCGTATCTAGTCGCAACTATACCCTACCTAGATTGATAAAGTAGGCTGGGCAATCCACAGAACCAAGATTGCTTTTGTGCGTTGCGCAGTGTAATTTGATCAATCGGCTGATGGAAAGCTTCGCCCCCATGCGAGACTGCACCAAGCGGAAGGTGAGCGGTCGATCTAGGGGGGCATTAGCAAACGGAACGAGGCAATCGCATGTCACGGGCAATCGCGGTTGCGATCCGCGTTTCCAAGCGAAGCGCGAAAGCTTCTATGTTGAGGCCGAGCCCTACTAGTAAGGACGCCCGGCAACCTTTTATCGCTATGGTACAAAATAAAGCAGCTGAGGGGACTTCTGACGTAACAGACTGATACCAGTAAGCTAGCTTGAGCGTTAGCGCGCGATCCACGGGGATGTATGGCATGGGATGCGAGCGCGACGATCGTAAAGCGATACGAAGGGCTCTAAAGGATCCAGAGATCTTCGCTATGAAGCGAGCGGCGAAGTAAGTCGACTGGAAGAGCAAGCAAGTAGCAATGATTCGACCCTTCGAGTGCTATCGAGTCCTAGGGACTGCTTTTATTCATGCTAGCGACTCAGCCAGGAGCTGAGGGACCAGGAAGGTCACGGAGTAGGACAACGATGTGTTACAGAATATCTGATTGCATCGCGAGGAGTGTTACTGCGAGCCGCAGCTGACTATTACTTGAATCGCTCTGAGCCTATCTATCATTACTATCTATCTATCTATCTATCTTCTTCGATCTTATATATTCATCAATCAGTATCATATATATATGATAGCTTAATCTTATCTATCTATCACGGTCATCATTTCGATTTTAAAAAAAAACGAATACTTCTCTACCTACGATCAGTCAATAATTGACTTCATCTATATTCTTTATCGTATCTATCTATTCTAGCCCGTATATATCTACTATCTATGCTATCGAGCTACTATATCGACTATATTATATACTGTAGATCTAATCTCATTCTATCTATCTATCTATCCATGTTAGTCATTTATCTATCTAATATATTATTATTGCACGTCACATATTCTATCACACTATTCATCTATCTATATTTTTACAGTCTTTTCTATCTTCTCCTATCTATATCTATCTATCTATCTATCTTCTATCTCTATCAGGTGCATCACGTTAGTCATTATATCATCTATCATCTATCTATTATCTATTCTATCCACTGTCAGTCATTATTCTATTTCTATCTATCTATCTATCTATCTATCCAATGTTAGTCATCTATCTATCTATCCTGATCTACTATCTATCTATCTATCTACTCTACTTCATTGACGTATCTATCTTCACCAAGGTAGTCATATCTATCTATCTATCTATTATCTATTCTATCATCCCTGATTAGTCATCATCTCTATATCTCTAGCATCTATCTATCATCTATCTATCACTGTTTAGTCATTCATATATATCTATCTATCTATTTATCTAGCTATTCCACTGTCTTCTTCTATCATCATATCTATCTATCATTATCTATCTACCTATCTACGATTCACTATCTAATCTATTTATAATTCCAGTCATCTATCTACTTGATATTTATAGTATCATTTATCTATGCTACTATCGTCGTAATTGATCTATCATCCACGTAGTCATTAGCTATGCTATCTCTTATATTAGATATCGTAGTCATACTGATCTATGTTATATATCTTCTATTATATCTGAGTCATTTACTATCTAGCTATCTATCAGTCGTTTCTCTATCGAATCTATTATTACCATCTATCTATGATGAATTTATACCCTTATTTATCTACCAATCTATCATTTAAGTTCCACTGTTGGCCTTTCTATCTCTCTCTCCACTATGGTCATTATGTCTATATTCATCATCTTATATGTCTAGTTTCTTCTATACACCTAGCTATCATTGTCCGTCCAATTTATCTATATCCATGTGTAGGTGAGTTTCTATTTTAATCTTTATCGATCCACTGTCTGTATTCTGTCTCTCATCTTTCATCTACAAATTGTCTATAATATTTATCTACCTATCTACTGTCTATCTATTGGTCGACCATATATCATCCACTGTCTATATATATCTGGATATTCAATTCTTTTTATATATGTATAATCTGCACCTGTCTATAGTGACTGAAAAAACTGCCTAGTCTGTTAGTGGCACTCAAAAATATACTATGGCAATATAAATTCTTGTTTAAAGGGGAATCAGGTGAGGAAAGACCCTTTTTAGTATTATCTTTGTTCAGAGCATAAGAAACCTATGAGGTCCCAGCTACTTGCCCCTTATGGTTGCAAGGGACTGACCTGCCATCAACCCTCCCCCATGAAAACCGAGCCAACTGGTTCATTCATCTATCTATCTATCTATCTATCTATCTACTCTATCTAGACTAGTACGATCACTGATCTGATCTATGCGAGCTGATACGGTGATGGCGATCTCGAGATAGAGCTACAGACGAGGTATGAGCTGCACGCGAGTCTAGCTATCTAGTAGGGAGAGCTACTATCATAATACAGCTATCTATCTCATCACTATCATCAATATCATACGTATCTATCTATCTATCTATCTATCTATCTATCTATTATTCTATCTATCTATCTATATCTATCTATTATTACTATCTATCTACTATCTATCACTACTATCTATCTATTATCTAAAATATCATGCTATATCTTCTATTATCATCTATATATCTATCATCTGTCTATCTATCTGTTATCGATCTATCTATCTGATTGAGTTCTACCTGTCTGTCTGTCTGTCTTGTCTTTGTCTGTCGTCTTTCTATCTATCTATCACTGCCTGTGTCATTATTAGCTCTTTTTTCTTCTTTCTTTCTTTCACGTGTCAGTCTATTATCTATCTAATCTAATATAATATTATTATCTGTCATTATAGTATCTACTTCTATATAATATTATCTATTTGCTCATATTATCTACTGTCTGGTTATCTGTAATCTAGTTCTATCTATTAACCACTATCGTAAATAACCTTAATAAATAACAAAAACCTTATTTAATCTATAAATAACTTGCTGCAGTTTGGCCAGGTTTGGTTGAAATGCACTGATGAACGGATTTTATGTTGGGGGGCCCCATCTAAAATCTTGTGTAGTGGGGCTCTGTGATCATATAGTTAGACCATGCTATCTATCACGTATGCCTGGTCATCTATTATGGCATGTATCTATCTCTAGTAATATAATATTTATCTATCTATGTCGTCTCTTTGTCATCTATTATCTATCTATCTATCTATTATCGTCACCGTCTGTCTTTCTGGTCTGTCGTTCGTCTTCCGTCTATCGTCGTTTTATATATATCTGCTTCATCTATACATTGTCTACGTCTATCTATTATCTATCTATCATCTATCATCTATCTATCTATCTATATACTATCATCTATCTATCTATATTATCTATTTTCTGTCTATATGTAATCTATTATCTATCGTGTTGTCTATCTACTAGCTAGCTATAACTTCTGTCATTTGTATATCTGTATCTATATCGATCTGCCATCTATCTATCTATCTATCTATCTAATTTCTGTTTATTCTGTTAATCTGGTATCTATCTGTGCTTTCGTGAATCTAGTATTATCTATCTTACCTCATCATCTATGTATCCTATATCTACATTCATATCTACCTTATGCCGATCTATTATCTCTATTATCAATCTATCTTATCGCTTTCCATCTATTTCATATCTGTCATATCTTATATCTATCTATTCATACTATCTTATCTATCTATCCACTGTCAGTCATTTATCTATCTATCTATCTATATCTATCTATCTATCTATCCACTGTTAGTCCATTCTATCTATCTATCTATCTATCTATCTATCTATTATCTATCTTCTATCTATCTATCTCTCTCCTCTATCTATCTTCTTATCTATCTATCTATCTATCCACTGTTAGTCATTATATCTATCTATATATCTATTTATCTATCTATCCACTGTCAGTCATTCTATCTATCTATCTATCTATCTATCTATCTATCTATCTATCCACTGTTAGTCATTCTATCTATCTATCTATCTATTTATCTATCTATCCACTGTCAGTCATTCTATCTATCTATCTATCTATCTATCTATCTATCTATACTCCTATCTATCTATCTATCTATCTATCTATCATCTATTTGATCTATATAATCCACTGTCAGTCATTCTATCTATCTATCTATCTTACCTACTATCTATCTATCTATCTTAATCACTCTATCTATCTATCTATCTATCTATCTATCTACTCTCTATCTATCTATTATCTATCTATCTATCTATCTATCTAGCTAGCTATCTATCTATCCACTGTAGTCATTATATCGATCTATTATTATTTATCTATCTATCCACTGTCAGTCCTTCGATCTATATATCTATTCTATCTATCCACTGTAGTCATTCTATCTATCTAAAAAATCTATTTATCTATCCACTGTCAGTCATTCTATCTATCTATCTCTCTATCTATCTATCTATATATCTATCTATCATCTCTATATTTATACCTATTATCTTACAATCTATCATTGTGATATCCACGTTTGCCTATCTATCTCTATATTCCAACTATTGGTAATTCTGAACTATCTATTATCTATCTTGTCTGTCTGTCTATACACTAGCTATCCATTGTCCGTTCAATTTTATCATCCATGGAGGTTAGTCTGTCTATTTATCTTTTTATCTATCCACTGACTGTTATTGTTTCTATCTTCATCTACCAAATCTGTCTATGTACTATTATCTACCTATCTACTTGTCTATCTGTTGGGTCTTGCCATCTATTATCCATCTGTCTATATATATTCTGATATTCACCTCTTTTTATATATGTAATTCTGCACCTGTCTATAGTACTGAAACTGCCTGTCTGTTATGGCACAAAATATACTAGGCAATATAAATTTCTTTGTTTAAAGGGAAACTAAGGTGAGGAAAGACCCTATTTTAGTCTTTATCTTTTCAGAGGCATAAAGAAACCTATGAGCTCCCATCTTGCCCATATGGTGCAGGGACCTGCCTCCATAACAGAGCCAGGTCCTTCTTCTATCTATCTATCTATCTATCTACTTTATCTATATATCTATCATCTATCTATATCTATCATGATCTATCTATATCTATCTATACTATCTATCTATCTATCTGCTATCTATCTATCTACTATAATCATCTTCTATCTATCTATCTATCATCACTGCTAATCTATATCTATCTATCATCTATCTATCTATCTATCTATCTATCTATCTATTATCTATTATCTATCTATCTATCTATCTATCTATCTATCTATCTATCTATCTATATATCTATCTATATATCTACTAATCTATCTATCTATCACTGCTAGCTTCTATCTATCTATCTATCTATCTATCTATCTATCTATATCATATCTATCTATCTATCTATCTATCTATATCATCTATCTATTATCTATCTATGTATCTATCCTATCTATCTATCTATCATCTATCTATCTATCTACCTGTCTGTCTGTCGTCTGTCTTTGTCTGTCGTCTTCTATCTATCTATCCACTGCCTGTGTTCATCTATTATCTTTCTTTCTTTCTTTCTTTCTTCTTCACCTGTGTATCTATTATCTATCTATCTATATAATATATCTATCTGTCATCTATTATCTATCTATCTATATAATATTTATCTATCTGTCATCATTATATCTATGTCTGGTTATCGTAATTAGTACTTATCTATCTAACCACTATCTGTAATAACTTAAATAATAACCTAAATCTATAAATAACCTTGCTGACAGTTGGCCAGGTTTGGTTGAATGCCCTGAACTGATTTTTATGTTGGGGGCCCCATCTAAAATCTTGCTATGGGCTCTGTGATATCTAGTTAGACCACTGCTATCTATCCACTGTATGCTCTGTCATCTATTATGCCTGTATCTATCATCTATATATAATATTATCTTCTACGTCTGTACTATTGTAATTATTATCTATCTATCTACTATCGATTATCCGTCCGTCGTCTTTTCTGTCCTTTCCCGTCCTTCTGTAATCTATTATCTATAATATCTTTCTATCTATCTATCTATCTATCTATCTATCTATCTATTTTCTGTCTATATGTAATCTATTATCTATCTGTTTGTCTATCTATCTAGCTAGCTATATACTTTCTGTCTATTTGTAATCTAGTATCTATCTATCTGCCTATCTATCTATCTATCTATCTATCTACTTTCTGTTTATCTGTAATCTTGTATCTATCTGTCTTTCTGTAATCTAGTATCTATCTATCTACCTATCATCTATCTATTTATCTACCTATCATCTATCTATTTATCTACCTATCATCTATCTATCTATATATCAATCTATCTTATCGCTTTCCATCTATCTATCTATCTGTATATCTATCTATCTATCTATCTATCTATCTATCTATCTATCTATCTATCTATCTATCTATCTATCTATCTATCTATCTATCTATCTATCTATCTAGCTAGCTAGCTAGCTAGCTAGCTATCACTGCTATCTATCTATCTATCTATTTATCTATCTATCTATCTATCTATCTATCTATCTATCTATCTATCTATCTATCTATCTATCTGTATATCTATCATCTATTATCTATTTGTCATCTATCTATCTAACCAATGTCTATCTATCTGTCATCTATCTATCCACTGTCTGCCTGTCTGCCTATCTATCCACTGTCTGTCTATCTGTCATCTATTATCTATCTATCCAAATCAATGAAATCAATTTACATTTTGACATTGCCAAAGCAAACAAAAATAATAACACATTGGTATAAAGGGGTTCACAGTAGGGGGTAATGGGTATCAATGGATAAGTAATATATGGACAGAACTATAAGGGGTATATTGGGTTTCAGTCATGGGATATCTATCTATCTATCTATCTATCTATCCACTGTCTGTCTGTCTATCTATCTTTGTCTAATAGCCACCGTCTATGTCTTTTTTCTATGTAATTCTGCACCTGTCTATAGTCCTGCAACTGCCTAGTGTGTTATTGGCACAAAATACGCTATAACAATATAGATTTCTTTGTTTAAAGGGGAACTAAAGTGAGGAAAAGACCTTATTTCTGTCTTATCTTTTTCAGAGCAGGAAGAAAGCTATGAGCTCCCATCTCTGCCCATTCTGGTGCAACGGTCTTGCCCCCATAGCAGAGCCACTGGCCAACCAGGGGAATGGGCAAAAAAAGCTTTGCGCAGAGCGTGCTCTTTGATTGGATGGCTGGCAACTCTAGTGGCTGGTACACATGGTCAACTTTTTTTTGTCTCAGGTTGATATTTTGGTTGCTTTTTTTTTGGTTGCTTGGTGGTAAACATGATTGGTCAGAACACTTAAAATTGGTCAGGCTTAAATTGCCAAACAAAAGACTACCGATTGGTATCTCGATTATCTTTCTGTACTGTACTATTATTGTCTATGGGGAACCCTACTGTGGCATGTTATATGGCAGCCCCACGTCCTAAATTTGGGTGCACACATTTATAAAAGGAAAAAATTAGCACCGTTTTTAACGATAAGAACTTTTATTGAATTTCCCTGTTTATCTTTAGCATTACACTAAAATGTAAATTTCCCTTAAAGTGCTCAGAGTAATAAACAATTATGAATCATTTAACGTTCCTGTCTCTTTAAATTGTTTTAATACCATAAATGTGTATTGTCTAGAGCCATATGCCTGTAAGGGCCCTATTGTTACTGTATAGCGAGCACCATTGTATTTCGGATGGCAAGCCACAAATAATAAATGAGTGTTTAACCCATAGCTTCTGCGCTCAGTTACAGATATTTCCTTTAGTAGAATTTACAATTTGAATGTTCCATACTAGGATATTGTCATTATAACTAGGTGTATGTTATTAATAAAGGTTAAAAAAAGAAACTGTCTACAGAACATTGGGACACTCACATAATTGTGTCTGCTACAGTTGTAAATAGATTTGCAAGCCATTTCCAAAACACAAAAGGAATTAGCAGAATGAAAGGACTCCTTGTTAAGGCTGAATTGAAAAGTAATCCGGGTTTAAACTAAAAAGATCATTCAGGTGAGTTTTATGTTATTTTGTATTTTCTACAAAAAAAAAAAATAGGGGTTCTT
Organism: Hymenochirus boettgeri; assembly: GCA_019447015.1. Classification (NCBI taxonomy): domain Eukaryota; kingdom Metazoa; phylum Chordata; class Amphibia; order Anura; family Pipidae; genus Hymenochirus; species Hymenochirus boettgeri. The sequence goes on along the minus strand of CM033476.1, from coordinate 115,742,373 downwards.
AAAATAAAAATGGTACAAGTTCTACACAAATGGATTGTTTTATTTATAATTTCAAATCTGAACATTATTGATCGATAAATGAAAAAATTCATGATTTTGCTTACAATTTTTGCAAATTAAAATGATTAAACTGTCATGGTATAAGTATGAGAAAAATGGAAAATATTTTACAATATACTGTAGATCTATTATTATATTAACACACTGTTTAACTCTGCACAGAATCTCTTAGCTGATTTGCAAAACTCTCCTTTCAAAGCAGATTATTAATTACAATAATCCAGAAAATCTCTATTCAAACACTAAATGTTGTTTTTAAGTATTAAGCTATTTAAATATCTAGAAAAAAAAAAAGTTGCCGTAATGAAAAAAAGAAAATTCCATTAAAAATATATATATATAAATCAGATTTACTGCTAAAATATTATTACCCACATTTAAAGTGATTCGTTGAATGAATATTTGTTAAAAAAAAATGTGAATTTTTAAAAAAAAAATATAATATCAAATCAATAGTATATTTGAATAAATATTTCTGAAATCCTTACTTCCCTATCGTTGTCAAATACAGATATAAAATGATCTAGAAATATAGAAGAGTAGAGAGAGTTTTGTGATTGTACTAAAGTATCACTCCATTTCGCTACATTATTATACACATTTTACAGATAACATTTCATCTGATTGAGAATTAATAGATCCAGTCGGATGACTAGCAAAACGTCTTCAAGAACTAAACTTCAAGTCCAGTTGATCTAATTGAATACAACAGATACATTTCATCTGATTATTTCACGAAGGATGTACCTTGTGTCTGTCTGTTTTGCATATTTTACAGATATGAATGTATCTTTTGTCTGTTTTGCTCCTTTTGTATTTAGAAAGTTAAGTTGTAGAGCAAAGTTGGATTGAATAATGATTAGAAGAGGGAGAGAATTTGGGATAGGCTGGGGTATTAAATAATCAAACCATCATGGAAAACTAAATAAGTAAAAGTATCCGAGCACTTAACTTATCATCTAGAGAGGGAGGAAAAAAAAGAGGAAGATTCCCCCTGAAGTGTTGACTGGATGATCTCCAGATAGGAATCTAGAAGACAAGTGAATAGGAAGCAGCACAATGAACAGCTTTGTAGTCTTTGTCAAAGGGACAAAAGAAATGAATTTTAACGAAAGGGTGGCATTTGCATGGGGACAATGGGTGGACGCTGCTGTCCCCCTGAGCCTATTGTGTGAAGTGAAAGGCAGACACGTGTATGGGTATGTTGGAGCATTTGGGGAAGCCTAACCCAGAGACTGTATGCCTGTCGGAGAGCGTCCTCCTTTCAGCACCACGGACAAGGCTCTCCATTTGTATAAGGCTAGTAGGGTATTATTATGCTAAGAGGCACACTGATGGCAATCAGAGGTCACCTGACGCCTGCCTCCCAAGTCCATCCTCTCCGTGCTCATCTCTAAAACACTAATCTGTGTCAGTTCAGCAGGGGACCAGCATCCAGGGCAGGTGGGAGCTCTCTCTCTGCACAACGTGTCAACATCATTCAACTTACTTGGGGACTTTTTTTTTTTTTTCCGGTTTGTTGCTGTTGTTTTATTACTTAAAGTCCACAATTTGTTCCACCAGCCCTTCTGAAGGATCTGTTTGCAGCACCTGATACCTGAGGCACCTATTTAGTTTCACAAACTAGACAAGTCCTTCCATAAGCTCTTAAAGAGACAGAGATGTTTGGTCTAACAGAACTCATACAGTAGTTTAGGGGGAGCAGGCGCTTTCACTCACTGTTGGGGGGGTTTTGTGTGGAAGAATTGTCCATACACTTGAAAGAAAGCTAGTACCATGCTCCTTGAAAGAGTGAGGACCCAGAAGTCATCAGACATGTGCGGATACAGCAGCAGTCCAGGTAAGGTCTAACTGTGTTGTGTTAAAGGGCATTTGTCAGGCTCTGGCGATGACAAGACAGATACAAATTGACCAATTTGCTCCACTTTGCGGTCTTGTAACATCGGTGAATGACAAGGCGTGAAATTGGGCATCTGTGTTTAACCAGCGGGTGGTTGATCCTTTATCATTTCTTTCAAACAACTTCATTGACTAGAAAAATAAAGCGAGTTGTATCAACAAGAAGATCATGTTGATCTTTGTTTTTAAAGAGTTTTAAACTGTAAAAAGTATAGAATGTATGTGGACGTGTTTGAATCCCCCAAAGGGGCTGCATTGTGTGAAATGTTTATTTGGGAATGTGATGGTGACACAACAAGATAATGAGAACATGTAAAGAGGAGGTTTACATGGGTTAGTGCTGTGTTTCATGTTGGTTCTACTATGATCATGTCAGTTGCCCACTAGCCGATAAGATAAACAAACGGATCTCAGGTTTCCCCCATGTATACACAATAAGGTGGTTTAAAGGCTCCCTTGACAGCTAGGAGGGTTAATCTCTCCCAGAAGAGAGTTTGTAGCTATTGAATAACTAATAAGATGTATTGTCAAGGCAAGACCGGCACAGATGCGCAGCCTGCACCCTGCTCTGACTCTCACAACAGCCCAATCTATAATGCAGTGACTGATTCTCTGTTCCCCCCACCCAACCCATATATTTATTTTTTGCTGAAAGTGTAAAATACCTGTTCGCCCCTGGAGAACCTTACACTAGTCAATGTGAACACCTGAAAGTCTTGGGGGCTACATAACTGTAGACAATGTTAAACAAAACAACTAAAAAGGGGTTAAGAGTCTTGCACAGTTTTGGGTTATCCTGGAAAATGAATACATTTAAATATGAAATCAGATGTTATTGTTGTTTTATAGAAACGTAATCAGAAAACTTGTATCTGTCTTTATTTACTTTAAACAACATTAATGAACAACCAATGAAATATTTAGTAGGTATTATTTCTCCCAGTAACTGATAAGGCTGTGACCCAAGCGATTTCTTTTGTCAGACACTCCCAGAGTTACCATCTGTTGCTTTAACACAATATCCCAGTCTTTGGCTGCTGTGAGGTTACATTTTTTATTGAAATCCTGGGTGGACAGGCAGAGCTGAAGATTCTTACAATACAATAAAAAGAACAGAAAAAAAGGGGATAAATACAGACAGACTTGAAACAATTCTAAAAGGGATGGGGAGACTTTGTGATATCAAGTTACCTGCAACAATAAACAAAAAAAACCCTGTATTTAGAGGAAGATAAATATAAAGACGTATGTATATAGAGAACTGAGCTACACATTCTGTTCGATCGATACCCAGATATATGGCAATTACATATCAAGATACAGGATGTGAAAATAAATTCAGATGGACAGACATTTTGTTTCTCTCTAATAACATTTCTGGAAGAATAATATTTAATTATTCCGAGAGGCATTAGGTGGGTAACTGTTTCTCATAGACCAAATTCTTCTACTTTGGGTTGGTACACACAGGTCAATTTTGTACTATTCACTGTCGGGTGAAATTAAAGTGTCAATACTGAAGGCCAACTGTTTTTGACGCCAATCGAAGACCATGGATAAAAAAAAAACAATGTCCAATTTTTGCTTTGGACAATTTTGACTAAGGTTGGACAAAAATGATCAGACATGTCAGTGGATGTTTCAATCTGATTGACCAATGGGTGATTCATTAAGATGAAATATTGTGTAACAACCTTACGTTTTATGAAATGGTTCTGCATATTACTCTAGTGGCGTAACAAGGAATCACTGGGGCCCCCTGCAAAACAATGATGAAGCCCATATCCGCGCTTCATCCGCTTCTTTCTGGGAGGAGGCTATATCTGTCATAGAAAAAATAAGAAGATGTGGCCCCCTTGGCACCTGGGCCCTTCTGCGGTGTCTCCCAACCCATCTCAACCCTTCTTTTTTGCCTCCCACCCTATACATTGTACTCTCCATACCTGCACATTACATTCTTATCCTTTCCATACACAATGACTTTTCTTTCCCTAAAACTTCCTTTTTAGTCCCTTGGAAATGTTTTTTCTGTTCCCCTTGTTATTCTTTTTTCCATAAATACACAGTCTCCTATAGTGTTTCCAATTTGTACTGCTACCACATTCATAAACTTCCTCTTCTGCCCCCCTGTCCTAACACTGGTCATTAGGGCACAACTTCCAGATTCAACAGTCAAAATCTGTGTCGAAATGACAATTTTAAGTCGGAATTTCAAACAAACCTAAACCAGGTTCAGGACAAGATGGTTCCTAATACATAAATATATTTCTATATCTGCCCCATGCAAGGGCCTTACTACCAGAAGAGCAATTACAGAGGCCCAACCTTATTACTTTCCCTTTCACAGATACAGACTCCCCCCCAGAAAACTACTTTAGATGAAGTATCAAGGGGGCCCCAAAATAGTTTTGCTGGGGGCCCCAATGATTTCTAGTTATGCCACTGGCCTCACACCTACTTCTGCAGTCCTCCTCATGTACCTTTAATGTATCACCCCTTTCCTATGCATCTTTAAATATCTTCTCTGCCACCTTTGTCTATGATATTTTTCTCTAAATCTCCTAAATCTACTTGAGCAGGACATTTGAATGCCCCTTGTCACCATGTTTTACTGTACTTACCTGCTTGTCTTCCCTATAAATTTCATTAACCTGTTGTCTCCCACCATTTATTCCCACACTTTCTATTCTATGTTGCACCTAGATATTTTACCCTTGTTCTCATTTTCAAGGCTCCTGTTTGCCACCCGACCCATCCACCTCTACCCTAGTCTCTTATCTCACTTGTCTAACTATTTCCTTTAACTATTTCCTTTAACTATTTCCTTTAACCATTTCCATTAAGATCTTCCATGGCTTTTCACATGTACCCCCTGTACAAATTTCCTTTCTATGACCCCTTTTCTCCCATCATTATGCTCGATATGGATTAAATATCACTATATGTGTTAGGCACAAAAAACTACAACTCACAATGTCATTAAGTGTTGATATTTTAAGCATATTTGTAGGATACCTGAGAAAATAGTCCCATGCACCTGGTATTTTATTTATCCTTTTTTATTATTTGCTTTATTTCTCAATGGGTATATTGGGTTTATATATGAGTACCTGACTGACATCCTGACATTCAATGACACTTGTGACATCCTGACATTCAATGATACTCATGATGAAATCATTGGCTTTTAGGGGGCTCTCCCTAGAATATATCAGAATTTAACATCTGACTTTTAGATACCCTACTGGTCCCACATCCTTCCTCCTTTATATGATTATTTGGACTCCACAGTAGGTGGTTAAGGATTTTTGACACCAGCCCCCAAACAGCTCTTGCAGTCTTTTTCCTTCATTAGTCACAGGCATTCTCATTTTATACCATTAGTGTCGCTTGACTCCTTCAAACTGCCAGATCAATAGCGCGTAAAATTATTATTAAAGGCTAAAAGTTGGATATAACGGTGAAACATCTCCCACCTTTCACCAAAATGTGTTTCATATACTCTGAAAATGTAGGCAAATGGGGCATTGATTTTAAATTCATCTCCTGCATACATCTCTGCACTAGACTTGATTTCCCTAGACGCCTTTTTGCTCCTAAGATCAGTGTCAATAAAATTTATCAGGGCACTGACTTTACTAAACATTTTATCGAGTTGTCCATAGCTCTCAGAGTAAACAGTTATCTTAGAGAAGTCTTTGGATAAACATTTAACCCCTTGCTGGTGTTGTCTACTTGGAATAGCTCTACACTAAACCTCCAGAAGCATGTACAATACATATGTATATCTTTATTTGCTTAAAAAGGAACTATTTGGATGAAAGAGAAAATTAAAAAAAAAAATATTAAGATTTTTTGTTTTCTTAAACACTTTGTAGTGTCATTTTCTGCAATTTTAACTCTACAGTTGCTGATGGGAGTTAAATTCTGCCAGAATTCCCAATTATCTTTAGATGGATGATCGAATTAATAGATCTTTTTGGTATCATTTCCATGCTATATCACATTCCTAATTAATGCATACAATTAGTTTATAAGTTATGCAATAACAATTGAGATAAATATGTTTCTCTTGATTTATTAAAATTTTAATGGTGCAGTTACAGAAAATGATGTATTGTCTGCAGAGTATCTGGATGGATAGGTAGATAGGTTGTTTGATTCTAGAAAAATCTAGATAAATAGACAGACATCAATGTAAATAAGTATACTAGAAAGATAAAAAAAAGTAATAACAGACAAAAGGGTTCCCAATATACAGATAAAGAGATACAGATAGACACTGGTACTGGACAGACAGACATACAGATAGATGGATAGATAGATAGATAGATAGACAGAAAGACTGTCAGGTAGGTAGGTAGATAGATAGATAGATAGATATATATATATATATAGAGAGAGAGAGAGAGAAAGAGATAGATAGATAGATAGATAGATAGATAGATAGATAGATAGATACTAATACACAGATTTGATGGAAGATATATAGATATATCATTAGATAAACAGAAAGATAGATAGATAGATAGATAGATAGATAGATAGATAGATAGATAGATAGATAGATAGATAGATGGATAAATAGATAGATGGATGGATGGATAGATAGATAGATAGATAGATAGATAGATGGATGGATGGATAGATAGATAGATAGATGGATAGATAGATAGATAGATAGATAGATAGATAGATAGATGGATGGATGGATGGATAGATAGATAGATAGATAGATAGATAGATAGATAGATAGATAGATAGATAGATAGATAGATAGATAGATGATAGATAGATAGATAGATAGTAGATAGATAGATGATAGATAGATAGATAGATAGATAGATAGATAGATAGATGGATAAATAGATAGATAGATGGATAAATAGATAGATGGATGGATGGATAGATAGATAGATAGGTAGATAGATAGATGGATGGATAGATAGATAGATAAATAGATAGATTGATGGATGGATAGATAGATAGATAGATAGATAGATAGATGATAGATAGCAGTGATAGATAGATAGATAGATAGATAGATGATAGATAGATGGATAAATAGATAGATGGATGGATAGATAGATAGATAGATAGATAAATAGATAGATGGATGGATGGATAGATAGATATATAGATGGATGGATAGATAGATATTAGTTTTAGATACATTTAGACGATATATGGAAAGACAGACAAACATAAAGATGGGTGGAGAATAACAGACATTTTCATAGTTTATTTAAGACTGGATTAATGTTACATTAGATAGAACGATATAGAATAGACAGACACGTATATACATAGACTGACAGATAGACCTATACTGTATGTAGATTGATTGATAGAAGATTGATAACTAAAGCCAGTTCTTTTTCCAATGGCATTATCCTAGTTTACCTAAGGACGTGGATTTCCACCGAAATGAAAGAAAAATAACCAACTACAATCTCATTGGTATTTTACCAATAGCACCAGAGGTGAAATGCCAACAATTCAATGAAATATCCCATTTACCAACCCTCTTTATACAAGTGTGTATCTATGTGTGTTTGTTAGTAATCCTGGTATTTTACTAAATGTATGTATTCCTTTATAGGAAGAAGGGAGACAATCTCTATGAGAAACCTCCTCAGACAATGTCCATTATTCATGTATTTTTTCCCTGCCTACATAAAAATGACAGCCCCATTGCCCCATTGTTGGCCCTAGAGTGGGGATGAGTGTTGGTAGCAGTACAGCTGATGATATTCAATCCTAGTACAGTAGGAGCTCCCTGTCACCAGGGCTACCGCCTGCTCACACATCCCTGCTACTCCCCTCTTCTGCATTTGCAAGTGCACACTATCCACTACACTCTCAGTACAACCATTCAGAAGCATCGTGCAACACTACTGGCCAACACTCCCAGTGCCTTACAAAGTTACACATGCAAAGATTGGACCCAAGGGAAAGATAAAAAGCCAAGAATATCTAAAAAAGGGGCTTTTTTTGTCCCTTCCATCTCTCTCGGGGTATCTAAAGGGGTTTCAAATAATTAGAAGACACTGTGGGGATGCAAGATGGATGCTTTAAAGGAACTAGCTACAGGCAAGGAATCAGCCAACAGTGACATGTTGTTTGCCTTACTGGCACAGAATGAAGATCTACGGAAAGGTAACAGCCCAGGGGATCTGGACATTTTTGGGGTATCCTCAACCCATTGCATTAAAAACTTTAATCCTTCGTTTATAAAAAAACAAATATATTGAGCTCTGTCTGTGAATTAATCTAGTGGGTTCAATTTCATGCAGGTAGAAGCTTCAGTTTCATCATATTGTCTAGAACTTACCTGATATTGGACATCATATTAGACATTTCACTGTTTATCAATACCCAAGTATGTCTTAGATTGCAATCGAACAATATGGTGGCTCACCTTATTTTTTTTAGTGTATAGTGATTTTTTTTGGAATGCTGACATTTTTGTACAGATATTCGATTCCTTTAACGTGTTAACTGGTGGATTTAGCTATAGAAAATAAAATTGTTTATGCCAACTTGCAGGGTTTAAAATGTGATCATTGTTAACCGTTGACTGAACTCTGTTCTCATTTATTTGCTGATGGATTTAAGCCATTACTTGTGATTGTGATGATCCTGCTGAGATCAGAATTCAGTGTCTTCATTTTTTGGAATAAAATGCATTGAAGTGGTTAGATACAACTGAATTGGTTTTTAGATACAACTTCTTATTGCTTCATTTTTAATAATTGTTGTAGAAACATCAGACTTCGTAAAACATTTTGATTTTATTTTATAATCATAACAATATTACAGATTTTTAAAATTTCTGTCATTTTTTAACATTTAAAAATCCTATATTATCCTTTCAAGCGGATTGTTTATAAAAATTTTGTCTTAATTACATTTCGGTAATAATGATAAAAAAAAAATAAATTCATTCATAGTCTACAATATATAAAAACTCTGTTGAAATACATTTAGCACTTAAATTTATATTAATTCATTCATTGTCTACAATATATAAAAAATTTTGCACTTACATTTATATTAATTCATTCATTGTCTACAATATATAAAAACTCATTAGCACTTAAATTTATATTTAATTCATTCATTGTCTTCAATATATAAAAACTCATTCAGCACTTTTTTATTTAGGGGAATTTGCTATATGCAATTTATAAAGAATTAAAAATACACCAGCTATAAAATGAGTTTTGTTTACCTGACTTATAACTGGATACATTTTACTCTATATGATGACTTTAGAGATGAGTTAGAAATGAATGAACACATTTATATCACTTTAAATTCCATCAAAGCTTTTTTTTATTATTTTAGAAAACTTGTTTACAAGAAGGAAAAAAAATAAAACGACTTAAACTTACAACATGTATTTTATTAAATCGATTTACATTTCTAGATTGCATTTTCCCATAAATTAAAAAGAAAAGGTAGACAAAGATGATTATTTTAGAAAATGCCCAACTGTCCAAAACATTGTTTCAAATTTAAAACATTTTTTTTTTGCTTTAGATAGATGTCCCATTTTCAATGATAGGATTCAGCAGATGAGATTAATATTTAAATACAGCAAAAACACAAATTTTAGCCCATATCTGTTTATTTCTATACAGACTGTAAAATCTCACCCTAATAATGGACATTTTCTCAAGTTACATACTAAAACGTGATTATAAAAAATCGTAAATATTTTGTAAATAAGTTGTATGTTTTAGCAAGGTATTCGGAGTGTTTCTAATCTAACAATTAAATTAACCATTTCATTAGCTGATCCCCTTATAGCGACGCTCAGAAACTGGGTTAAGTTTTGCTATGGGATATATCACAAAATCTCCTTAATGGTAATCATGTTTTCAGTTTACTACAAGGTATAAACGTTTGGACGTGTGTTAAACCAAAAACAAAATTTTCATATTTCAAAATTTTTCATATTAATTTTTTTTTTATCACTAATAGGCTTTATTCATGAATAGAGATGAACCTAACTGGCTAATTTTGTTCCAATATATTCATTTTCAATAGCATTTTCCATCTAAATTGCTGATTTTTCAATAGAATTTTTACATTTTCAAATGGAATTTTCAAAGTTTCGAATGGAGTTTTTAAGAATTTAGGATGAAAACGTCTGTTTGAAAATTTTTAAAAATTGCTGATTTAAAATTTATTTTTTAGAAGAACCGCTGATTTTTTTTAAAAAAAGGGCAGATCTGAATCGAAACCTGGGTTGTTTTGAAAGAGGGATTCATTATTATTAAGTTCTTTTTTAAAATAAAAATAAAAAGCTATATATAAGGAGATATTTTTTTTTCTAATTACAATACCCTGTTATACTTGTTAAATATATTTTTTCCCCTGCTTATATATTCGCTATGCTGAACATACTTCTCGGAAAACAGCTTAATCCTTTATCCTTATACACTAGAAAGAATCTTTGTATTCTGTAATATCACTTTCTGGATTTAATGCTTCCAGGTTAAAAACAATAGTGACCATAATGAATAGTTGACTTGGGAGAGGGGGTGGTGGATTGTTGGTCTAATTCTGTGTGGTCCTGAAGAAGAGTAATTACTAGGTGTAACTTGGTTTGATTACCTGTACTTACTGACAATGAGTTTTTTCCCCTAACTTAATTGTCTAAAATCAAGAATTCATTCACAAAGCAATATCCCCAAATTTCACGTGAATTTGTATTTTACACCCATAGAAAAAAAGGTGATTGTTCTAGATAGGAGGGGATTTGTTTGTTTTTATTAGCTTCCTATCCCTCCCTGCTCTGACCTGCTAATATTATGGAAGACCTTACAAGAGATCTTCTATAATTTACTGAAGGTCAGGATGCAAAGTAAGAACTTGTGCATATTATGTAGGATGGCATTTCATGGACTCTGGTCTGATGTTAAGTGAAATGTTTAGATGTTGTCTGGGATATAGACTGGATTAGCTATGAGGATAAAGGGAATGTACTGGGATATTGCTTGCTTGAGTGTATTCATAATTCCGGGACTTCTGATGTAGACAATGGGTTGTCTATACTGGGACATCATCTTCTCTGGCAAGTTCATTTTTAATTTTTTTTAACTTTATCTAAAATAATAATAATAATAATAATGAAACATGTCCTCACTTATTCTTATTCTACAACTTTCAATGTATTTAACCTGATATCTCTGTGCTGGGGTTAATCCGTTGAGCAAAACAAACTGGCAAATGAATTATTAATTTTGTGTTTGTGTTTTCACCAAATATTCTTCTCTTTAAACAATAAACAGTAATCGTTAAATAAAAAGAAAAACGGTGAAGAAAAATTTTAATATGAATTATCAGTTGGCTAACAAGAATATATCACCAGTTATTATTAAAGTATACATATTCATATACTTATATATAAAGCTGAACATGGGTATTAATCTTGTTTTAAATATGAAAAAAGGTAAACAAATAATTCAAATGGAATTTTCGAAATTTTGATTTTCGAATTTTCAATTAAAAGTTCTGCGTTTGGAAGAATCCGTTGGATTCATAGATTTTCGAAACCAGCAGTTCTTAATTCATCTCTATTTATATATTGTGTTGTGTATTTTTACATTGTATGTATACATATATATATATATATATATATATTAAATGTTGCGTTATATAGTAACGTTATATAGTAATATATTAGATGTGTACATATATCTTTTATGCTTTGTTATATTATATATAGACTGTATTTATAATATTATATATATAATATATATATATAATATATATATATATATCTTATATTTATTTATATTAAATAAGATAAATAAATAATTCAAAAGGAATTCTCAAAGTTTTGATTTTTGAATTATCATTGAAAAGTTCTGCGTTTTCCGAAAATTTCTAAAAATCCGTTGGATTCATGGATTTTCAAAAACCAGCAGTTCTGAATCTAAATCGTTTTGAAACAGCAATTCATCACTATTTATATATTGTGTTGTGTCTATTTACATTTAATGTATATATATAAATATTGTGTTACATATTATTCAATTATATATATATATACATATATATGGTATCTATTATTATATATTATTTATACATATATATGGTATCTATTATTATATATTATTTATACATATATATGGTATCTATTATTATATATTATTTATACATATATATGGTATCTATTATATATATAATTATACATATATATGGTATCTATATTTTATATTATTTATACATATATGGTATCTATTATATATATTATTATACATATATATGGATTATTATTATATATTATTATAACATATATGGTATATATTATATATATTATTTATTACTATATATGGTATCTATTATTTATATTATTTATACATATATATGGTATCTATTATTATATATATTATTTATACATATATATGGTATCTATTATTATAGATTATTTATAACATATATATGGTATCTATTATTATATATTATTTATACATAATGTATCTATTATTATAATTATTAACATATTAATGGATCTATTATTATATATTATTTATACATATATATGGTATCTATTATTATATATTATTTATACATATATATGGTATCTATTATTATATATAATTTATACATATATATGGTATCTATTATTATATATTATTTATCAATTTGCAAACTTTATTGTATTATTCTAAATCTAGGGTTATTTTTTAATGGGATACACAATCAACTTCCATTAAAATGATGGAATATTTGTAATGATTACTTTACTATATATATATTTAGTATATATTACATATTAGTATATATATATATATAGTATATATTATGCTCGGGTTATATTATCATATCTATATTTCTATATTACCTTTGTTTCACCTGAATATTTGTTGACCTTTTTTTGTATTTAAAATAAGTTTAATAGCCAAGTTTTATGTTCTAAGATGGGGACATTTTATATGACAATAGGTGATGATTGCAATACCTGAAACACTGGATGTGTGCGATTGGCAAATGTCCTTATAGCTTGTTTTTTATTGCAGAAATCCCTCTGTGTGCTGGATGCAATCAGCACATTTTAGATCGCTTTATTCTAAAGGTTCTGGACAGACACTGGCACAGCAAATGTTTGAAATGTAACGACTGTCAAATCCAACTGGCAGAGAAATGTTTCAGCAGAGGGGACAGCGTTTACTGTAAAGATGACTTCTTCAAGTATGTATAATAATAATGTGGCATTAGGGGTTTTGGGTATGGTACAACTGCAACTTTCAACACAAAAGCTGGGAGCTGTAATTTATCCCTTGTATATTATATTAAGTAATGTATATAGGTGCCCTGTTGTTAGGAAGAATATTGTACACTCGTATGGACCATTAGCATACAATCCTTTAGATATGTAACATACCTCTTATTAATTATAAATATATGTATCATATATCTCTTTAGATATATTATGTATCTCTTTATATCATATACTGCTTTAAATATATACCATTTCTTTTTAAAATGTCGTATATACCTTTATAAATATATCATATATCTCTTATGTCATATACCTCTTTAAATATGTACTATTTCTTTTTAAAATGTAATATATACCTTTTTAGATATATCACATACCTTTATAAATATATCTTGTCATATACCTTTATAAATATACAATATGTCTTTTTAAAAATTTTTAATATACCTTTTCAATATATCACATACCTTTATAAATATATCATATATCTCTAATATGATATACCGCTTTAAATATGTACTATTTTAAATAGATCATATACCTCTTAGATATATGCTATACTTCTTTATATATATCATATATCTCTTTAGATATATCATACACCCCCTTAAATATATCATAAACCCCTTTAAATAAATTTAACTGTTTAACTATATAAGATGAAAAGAGATGATCAATGCACATTCCTGGGCCCCATATATCATAATATATTATCCTTCCAACCACGTCAAGGTAACCCCAGTATGGAAGGTTACCTTGACGTTGTTGGAAGGCTTTTCACTTTTATGCATAAAATTGTAACTAAAAACCCCCATGTTTTTACTATTTGCACTAGCATATATATTATGATATATGGGGCCCAGGAATGTGCATTGATCATCTCTTTTCTTGTTTGTTCTGCTTTGGTTAGATCAGTAGCACTTCCACTATTTGTTATAAAGTAATTTTGTCACAGGAGTGCTCCCACAGCCCCCCTTTCGTAACTATATAAGATGGGCAAAACTCGGAGGTTCCAGTAACTCTCGAAAATAACCTTGGATGTTCGAAAATAGACGATTGGAAACGACTACTTTCGAGTTTACTATCGTATTTTCAAAGGTTATCGAGCGTTCAAGGGTTACTGAAAACAACCGCGTACATGTAGTATCCCTTGAAAATGCGTTCCGGAATTCGACCGATCCACCCGGTTTCGGACGGATCGTTCGGATTTTGGAACCGAGGGGTTCCATGTCGGAATCCGGATCCCATCTCCATTTAACTATTGTATATCTTATATTCCTTTATAAATATCACATACCTCTTTATCATATTAAACACATGTAATACAATGATATGCGGTTTAAACTAATTACAATTGTAGTATTAATAAAAAATAGAATAATATTGTATAGAAATTGTTTCTAGGTTTACCAGATTACCCACAAGGCAACACGTGAAGCTAAGGGTAACTAAACCTAATTATATATCAGGTTTAGATTATTGCCTAACTAGAACTGTGTTTGAAATGAAGACTATGGCTGTGTATACAACATGCAATTTTTCAGGCCGATCAACCGATACTTCAGTGTAGCAGTCAATCGGGTCGGAAAAATGACATGGATGTGCCACGGCCCATGACAGACGTCCGACTGGTCGTTGGGTCGAATCGGATAAATGGATCGATCAGACATGTCAGACAAAAACACCAATAGTTCCTCCCCTGTGGGCCGCACACTCATTGCTACTTTTGCCGTGACAGACTGCTTCGTCCGGGCCAACCGCTCGCTAGTGGAGAACGGTCGGTTGGGACGAAGGATCGAGTAGTGTTTACCCGGCTTAAGGATTCCAATTCTTTTAACCCATTTATCACTGTTATTGAACGACAACTCTCAGTGGTAAAAACTGCGTGTTACAAAATAAAAGACCAGATTTAAAGGGCAAGTCCAGCCCTAAAATGAAAACTTACATACAGGTAAATCACCCCCCAAAACCCTAAACGGTAATAGTTTGAAATGTGAAAGGTGTAAGACTAACCTGAAATCCTGCACAATGTCCTGTTTCCCCTGTTTCTGCTTCCTGGATCCTCCAGTTAGCAACTGTCAGTTATGGATTTGACAGTTGACATCACAGCCAATGACTGAATGTTAATCCCCTGTCTGCCTCTTCTGAGCATGCCCAGGCTCAGTACAGGCTCAGTACAGGTTTCTAAATGGCTCAGTTTCCATGAGGCATCCAGAAGCATAGCAGGCATACAGTAATGAATTCATAGGACAAACTATGATATATCAACATATTATAAAGAGGCCATTCTTTCTAAAAGATGTTCTTATGGGGGTGGAGTTGTCCTTTAAGAACTCGGGTGTTAGGTGCACTTGTTCTGCTCACCTCCCCCACACACTACACTAACTATACCTGATACATACCAGAATGCATTGCAACATAACAGGAATATGTCAATTATTGATGTGGTTGATATAAACACCTTGGAGGCTTTATGACCTGAATGAAGGATTCTGGTAGTAAATACTAATGAGCTGTAATAATGAAACAAAAGACACACAGAACAGTCTAATGTTTATCGCATCTTATTTCCTCAAGGAGATTTGGGACCAAATGTGCAGCCTGCCAACAAGGGATTCCCCCAACTCAAGTGGTGAGGAGGGCACAGGAATTTGTCTACCACCTTCACTGCTTCTCCTGTATCGTGTGCAAAAGGCAGCTGGCCACGGGGGATGAGTTCTACCTCATGGAAGACAGCAGGCTGGTGTGCAAGGCCGACTACGAGACAGCAAAACAGAGAGGTAAAGGAACCCGAGCCTTCAACCAGTAACACCCACATCTGACCCCCGCAGTGCCGGTTCCCACTTTTTTTAACCAATATTTCCGTGTATCGGCCATGGCGGAAAATTCAGTCTCCTATGGACCGCACGATCGGTCACGGAAAACTGACAGCCACAGCGACTGCCACCGCGACCAATAGAGATTTTTCATGGCCGACCGCTCGCTATTGGCCGGTCGGCAAGAAAAAGTTATCCATGTGCTTCAGCCTAACCTGCCATGTTTTCCTTTCCAATGTAAATGAGTGATAATAGAGATATGAAATGGTAGGTGGGCTCCTTCTATATTCGCACTAGTGGGCCCCTGGTCTCAAATTTCCTTCACTATATAGCACTGTCCTGCTCAGTATATAGAACTGTCCTGCTCACTATATAGAACTGTCCTGCTCACTATATAGAACTTCTCTCACTAGAACTGTCCTGCTCACTATATAACTGTCCTGCTCACTATATAGAACTGTCCTGCTCACTATATAGCACTGTCCTGCTCACTATATAGAACTGTCCGGTCCTGCTCACTATATAGAACTGTCCTGCTCCTATATAACTGTCCTGCCACTTATAGAACTGTCCTGCCCACATAAGAACTGCCTGCCCACTATATAGCTGTCCTGCTCCCTATATAGCACTGTCCTGCTCACTATATAGAACTGTCCTCTCACTATATAGAACTGTCCTGCTCACTATATAGAACTGTCCTGCTCACTATATAGAACTGTCCTGCTCACTATATAGAACTGTCCTGCTCACTATATAGAACTGTCCTGCTCACTATATTAGAACTGTCCTGCTCACTATATAGAACTGTCCTGCTCACTATATAGAACTTTCCTGCTCACTATATAGAAACTGTCCTGCTCACTATATAGCACTGTCCTGCTCACTATATAGAACTGTCCTGCCAACTTTATAGAACTGTCCTGCTCACTATATAGCACTGTCCTGCTCACTATAGAACTGTCCTGCTCACTATATAGAACTGGTCCTGCCACTATATGACTCCTCTCCTATAACACTGTCCTGCTCACTTATAGAACTGTCCTGCTCACTTTATAGAACTGTCCTGCTCACTATATAAACTGTCCTGCCCACTATATAGAACTGTCCTGCTCACTATTAAACTGTCCTGCCATTTATAGAACTGTCCTGCTCACTATATAGAACTGTCCTGCTCACTATATAGCACTGTCCTGCTCACTATATAGCACTGTCCTGTCCACTTTATAGAACTGTTCTGCTCACTATATAGCACTGTCCTGCTCACTATATAGCACTGTCCTGCTCACTATATAGAACTGTCCTGCTCACTATATAAACTGTCCTGCTCACTATATGAACTGTCCTGCTCACATATAGAACTGTCCTGCTCACTTTATAGAACTGTCCTGCT
This sequence comes from Hymenochirus boettgeri, assembly GCA_019447015.1. Lineage (NCBI taxonomy): Eukaryota > Metazoa > Chordata > Amphibia > Anura > Pipidae > Hymenochirus > Hymenochirus boettgeri. Next base: position 115,724,969 of record CM033476.1, on the reverse strand, counting down.
CACTTTATAGAACTTTCCTGCTCACTATATAGAACTGTCCTGCTCACTATAAAACTGTCCTGCCCACTTTATAGAACTGTCCTGCTCACTATATAGACACTGTCCTGCTCACTATTAGAACTGTCCTGCTCCTATATAGCACTGTCCTACTCACTATATAGAACTGTCCTGCTCACTATATAGAACTGTCCTGCTCACTATATAGAACTGTCCTGCTCCCTATATAGAACTGTCCTGCTCACTATATAGAACTGTCCTGCTCACTATATAGAACTGTCCTGCTCACTATATAGAACTGTCCTGCTCACTATATAGAACTGTCCTGCTCACTATATAGAACTGTCCTGCCCACTTTATGAACTGTCCTGCCCACTATAGAGAACTGTCCTGTCCCATTATAGAACTGTCCTGCTCACTTTAGAGAACTGTCCTGCTCACTATATAGACGTCCTGCTCACTATATAGAACTGTCCTGCCCACTTATAGAACTGTCCTGCTCACTATATAGCACTGTCCTGCTCACTATATAGAACTGTCCTGCTCCCTATATAGCACTGTCCTGCTCACTATATAGAACTGTCCTGCTCACTATATAGAACTGTCCTGCTCACTATATAGAACTGTCCTGCTCACTATATAGCACTGTCCTGCCCACTTTATAGAACTGTCCTGCTCACTATATAGAACTGTCCTGCCCACTATATAGAACTGTCCTGCTCCACTATATAAACTGTCCTGCTCACTATATAGACTGTCCTGCTCACTATATAGAACTGTCTGCTCACTATATAACTGTCCTGCTCACTATATAGAACTGTCCTGTCCTGCCCACTATATAGACTGTCCTGCTCACTATATATAGCACTGTCCTGCTCACTATATAGAACTGTCCTGCTCACTATATAGAACTGTCCTGTCCACTTATAGAACTGTCCTCTCCACTATATAACTGTCCTGCTCACTATATAGAACTGTCCTGCTCACATATAGAACTGTCCTGCCCACTATTAGAACTTCATGCTCACTATATAGAACTGTCCTGCTCACATATAGAACTGTCCTGCCACTATATAGACTGTCCTGCTCACTATATAGCACTGTCCTGCTCACTATATAGACTGTCCTGCTCACTATATAGAACTGTCCTGCCCACTATATAACTGTCCTGCCACTATATAGACTGTCCTGCTCACTATAAGAACTGTCCTGCTCACTATATAGAACTGTCCTGTCACTTATAGACTCCTCTCACTATATAGACTGTCCTGCTCCCTATATAGAACTGTCCTGCTCACTATATAGAACTGTCCTGCCCACTATATAACTGTCCGCTCACTATATAGAACTGTCCTGCTCACTAATAGAAAACTGTCCTGCTCACTATATAGAACTGTCCTGCTCACTATATAGAAACTGTCCTGCTCACATATAGAACTGTCCTGCCCCACTATATAGAACTGTCCTGCTCACTATATAGAACTGTCCTGCCCACTTATAGAACTGTCCTGCTCACTATATATAGCACTGTCCGCTCACTATATAGAACTGTCCTGCTCACTATATACCTGTCCTGCTCACTTATAGAACTGTCCTGCCCACTTTATAGAACTGTCCTGCTCACTATATAGAACTGTCCTGCTACTCTATAGAACTCCTGCTCACATATAGAACTGCTGTCCTGCTCACTATATAGAACTGTCCTGCTCACTATATAGAACTGTCCTGCCCACTATATAGAACTGTCTTGCTCACTATATAGAACTGTCCCTGCTCACTATATAGAACTGTCCTGCTCACTATATAGAACTGTCCTGCTCACTATATAGAACGGTCCTGCTCACTATATAGAACTGTCCTGCCCACTTTATAGAACTGTCCTGCTCACTATATAGCACTGTCCTGCTCACTATATAGCACTGTCCTGCTCACTATATAGAACTGTCCTGCTCACTATATAGCACGTCCTGCTCACTATATAGAACTGTCCTGCTCACTATATAGAACTGTCCTGCTCACTATATAGAACTGTCCTGCTCACTATATAGAACTGTCCTGCCCACTATATAGAACTGTCCGCTCACTATATAGAACTGTCCTGTCCACTTTATAGAACTGTCCTGCTCACTATATAGCACTGTCCTGCTCACTATATGAACTGTCCTGCTCACTATATAGCACTGTCCTGCTCACTATATAGAACTGTCCTGCTCACTATATAGACTGTCTGTCCACTTTATAGAACTGTCCTGCCACTATAGCCGGTCCTGCCACTATATAGAACTGTCCTGCTCACTAATAGCACTGTCCTGCTCACTATATAGAACTGTCCTGCTCACTATATAGAACTGTCCTGTCCCACTTATAGACGTCCTGCTCACATATAGAACTGTCCTGCTCACATATGAACGTCCCTCACTATATAGACTGTCCCCACTTATAGAACTGTCCTGCTCACTTAAGAACTGTCCTGCTCACTATATAGAACTGTCCTGCTCCTATATACACTGTCCTGCTCACTAATAGAACTGTCCTGTCCACTTTATAGAACTGTCCTGCCACTATAGCACTGTCTGCTCACTATATAGAACTGTCCTGCTCACTCTTATAGCACTGTCCTGCCCACTTTATAGAACTGTCCTGCTCACTATATAGACTGTCCTCCTCCCATATAGCACTGTCCTGCTCACTATATAGAACTGTCTCCCTCACTATATAGCACTGCTGCCCACTTAACTGTCCTGCTCACTTTATAGAACTGTCCGCTCACTATATAGCACTGTCCTGCCCACTATTAGAACTGTCCTGCTCCCTTTATGCACTGTCCTGCTCACTATATAGCACTGTCCTGCTCACTATATAGAACTGTCCTGCTCACTTTATAGAACTGTCCTGCTCACTATATAGAACTGTCCTGCTCACTATATAGAACTGTCCTGTCCACTTTATAGAACTGTCCTGCTCACTATATAGAACTGTCCTGCCCACTTTATAGAACTGTCCTGCTCACTATATAGAACTGTCCTGCTCACTATATAGAACTGTCCTGCCCACTATATAGAACTGTCCTGCTCACTATAGAACTGTCCTGCTCACTATATAGAACTGTCCTGCCCACTTTATAGAACTGTCCTGCTCACTATATAGCACTGTCCTGCTCCCTATATAGAACTGTCCTGCTCACTATATAGCACTGTCCTGCTCACTATATAGAACTGTCCTGCCCACTTTATAGAACTGTCCTGCTCACATAATAAGAACTGTCCTGCTCCCTATATAAACTGTCCTGCTCACTATATAGCACTGTCCTGCTCACTATATAGAACTGTCCTGCTCACTATTAAGAACTGTCCTGCCCACTTTATGAACTGTCCTGCTCACTATATAGCACTGTCCTGCTCACTATATAGAACTGTCCTGCTCACTATATAGCACTGTCCTGCTGCTCACTATATAGAACTGTCCTGCCCACTTTATAGAACTGTCCTGCTCACTATATAGAACTGTCCTGCTCCCTATATAGCACTGTCCTGCTCACTATATAGAACTGTCCTGTCCACTTTATAGAACTGTCCTGCTCACTATATAGAACTGTCCTGCTCACTATATAGAACTGTCCTGCTCACTATTAGAACTGTCCTGCTCACTTTATGAAACTGTCCTGCTCACTATATAGAACTGTCCTGCTCACTATATAGAACTGTCCTGCCTCACTTATAGACTGTCCTGCCCACTTATAGAACTGCCTGCTCACTATATAGAACTGTCCGCTCCTATATAGCACTGCCGCTCACTATATAAGAACTGTCCTGTCCACTTTATAGAACTGTCCTGCTCACTATATAGAACTGTCCTGCCCACTTTATAGAACTGTCCTGCTCACTATATAGAACTGTCCTGCTCACTATATAGCACTGTCCTGCTCACTATATAGAACTGTCCTGCTCACTTTATAGAACTGTCCTGCTCACTATATAGAACTGTCCTGCTCACTATATAGAACTGTCCTGCTCACTATATAGCACTGTCCTGCTCACTTTATAGAACTGTCCTGCTCACTATATAGAACTGTCCTGCCCATTATAGAACTGTCCTGCTCACTATATAGAACTGTCCTGCTCACTTTATAGAACTGTCCTGCTCACTATATAGAACTGTCCTGCTCACTATATAGAACTGTCCTGCCCACTTTATAGAACTGTCCTGCTCACTATATAGAACTGTCCTGCTCACTATATAGAACTGTCTTGCTCACTATATAGCACTGTCCTGCCCACTTATGAGAACTGTCCTGCTCACTATATAGAACTGTCCTGCTCACTATATAGAACTGTCTTCTCACTATATAGCACTGTCCTGCCCACTTTATAGACTGTCCTGCTCACTATATGAAAAAACTGTCCTGCTCACTATATAGAACTGTCCTGTCACTTTATAGAACTGTCCTGCTCACTATATAGAACTGTCCTGCTCACTATATAGACTGTCTCCCACTAATAGAACTGTCCTGCTCACTATATAGAACTGTCCTGCTCACTATATAGCACTGTCCTGCCCACTTTATAGAACTGTCCTGCTCACTATATAACTGTCCTGCTCACTATATAGAACTGTCCTGCCCACTATATAGAACTGTCCTGCTCACTATATAGAACTGTCCTGCTCACTTTATAGAACTGTCCTGCTCACTATATAGCACTGTCCTGCCCACTTTATAGAACTGTCCTGCTCACTATATAGAACTGTCCTGCTCACTATATAGAACTGTCCTGCTCACTATATAGAACTGTCCTGCTCACTTTATAGAACTGTCCTTCTCACTATATAGCACTGTCCTGCCCACTTTATAGAACTGTCCTGCTCACTATATAGAACTGTCCTGCTCACTATATAGAACTGTCTTGCTCACTAAATAGCACTGTCCTGCCCACTTAATAGAACTGTCCTGCTCACTATATAGCACTGTCCTGCCCCCTTAATAGAACTGTCCTGCCCACTTTATAGAACTGTCCTTCTCACTATATAGAACTGTCCTGCCCACTAAATAGAACTGTCCTGCTCACTATATAGCACTGTCCTGCCCACTTAATAGAACTGTCCTGCCTCACTATATAGAACTGTCCTGCTCACTATATAGAACTGTCCTGCCCACTTTACAGAACTGTCCTGCCCACTTTATATACAACTGTACAGGTACTACGCTCGATAAAGAATGGAACTGCTCCCTATATAGAACTGTACTGCTAGAGCTGCACTGCCCACTATATAGAATTGCACTGCTCAGTATATAGAATTGCTTACTATATAGAACTGTACTGCTCAGTATATAGAATTATTCACTATATAGAATTGTACTGCTCCCTATATAAAATTGCTCACTTTATAGAACTGTACTGCTCACTATATAGAATTGTTCACTTTATAGAACTGTACTTCTCACTATATAGAATTGCTCGCTTTATAGAACTGTACTGCTCACTGTATAGAATTGATCACTGTATAGAACTGTTCTGCTCACTATATAGAATTGCTCACTATATATAACTCTTCCTTCACTATAAAAATCCAAAAGGTTGAGGGGAAGTGAGAAAGCCTGTTATATTGATGCAGTTTGCAAGTATGAGAAATGCAAAAGTTTGCTAATGGTAATTGAAGTAAAAGGTTAGAAGTTAGGACCTTCCAGACTGGGGTTACCTTGAGGTGGTTGGAAGGCTTTTCATTCATGTGATCACAGTAATGTTTACTAAAACCCCTTTGTTTATATTGTATGACAGCGTGCAGATAATATGATATTGTATGGGGCCCAGCAATGTGCATTGATTATCTTTTCTATGTTTATAATGCATGCCAGTGTGCAGATAATATGATATTGTATGGGGCCCAGCAATGTGCATTAGATATCTTTCTTGTTTATAATGATGCCAGTGTGCACGATAATGTGATATGTATGGGGCCAGGAATGGCATGGAATATCTTTTCTATGTTTATAATGTATGCCAGTGTGCAGATAATATGATATTGTATGGGGCCCACGCAATGTGCATTGATTATCTTTCTATGTTTTCATAATGTATGCCAGTGTGCAGATAATATGATATGTTATGGGGCCCAGAAATGTGCATTAATGATCTTTTCTTTGTTTACAATGATATGCCAAGTGGTTGCAGATAATGATGATATTGATGGGGGCCCAGAAGTGCATGTAATGATCTTTTCTATGTTTATTAATGTATGCCAGTGTGCAGATTAAATTGATATATGTAATGGGGACCCAGGAATGTCATGGTATCTTTATTTCTATGTTTAAATGTATGCCAGTTGCAGAATGATTGTATGGGCCTAATGTGCATGACTGTTTGTGCCAGTGCGTTTGCATGGGCCTAGGAATGTGCATTGATTATCCTTTTCTAATTATATAATGTATGCCAGTGTGCAGAAATTAATATGGTATGGGGCCCAGGACATGTGCATGGATTATCTTTTCTATGTTAGTAATGTATTCCAGTCGTCAGAATAATACTATATTGTATGGGCTAGGATGTGAATGACTTAAATCTTTTTTAGTTATAATGTCTGCCAGTTTGCAGATAATATGAATATTTATTGGCCTAGGAATGTGGTTGATTATTTTTTTTTTTCTCTTTTTCTATAGTTTATAATGTATGCCAGTGTTGCAGAATAATATGATAATTGTATGGGGCTAGGAATTGCATAGATGATATTTCTTTTCTTGCATATATGTATGCCGTGTGCAGATACATATGATGTGTATTGGGAACTAGGAATGTGCATGATTATTCTCTTTTCTATATGTTATTAATGTATGCCCAGAGGTGCAGATAATATGATTGTATGGGGTCCCCAGGAATGTGCATACGATTTTATCTTTCTATGTTTATAAGTATGGCCAGTGTGCAGATAGTATGATATTGTATGGGGGCTAGAATGTGCATTAATTATCTTTTCTATGGTTTATATGTATCCAGTTGTGCAGATATATGGATATGTTTATGGGGCCCAGGAAGTGCTATAGATTATCTTTCTATGTTTAATGTATGCCAGTGTGCAGATATGTGATATGTGATGAGGGGCTAGGAATGTGGCATTATTATCTTTCTATGGTTATAATGTTGCCAGTGTGGCAGATAATATGATATTGTAATGGGGCCCAGAATGGGCATAGATTATCTTTATAGTTATATGTAATGCCAGTGTGCCGATTCATATGATATTGTATGGGCCTAGGAATGTGCATTAATTATCTTTTCTATGTTTATAATGTATGCCAGTGTGCAGATAATGCGATATTGTATGGGGCCCAGGAATGTGCATGGATTATCTTTTCTATGTTTATAATGTATGCCAGTGTGCAGATAATGCGATATTGTATGGGGCCCAGGAATGTGCATTAATGATATTTTCTATGTTTATAATGTATGCCAGTGTGCAGATAATATGATATTGTATGAGACCTAGAAATGTGCATTGATTATCTTTTCTTTATTATTATTTCAATTGAAATTTCAGAAGCAGAGTCAACTGCGAAGAGGCCAAGAACCACAATCACAGCCAAACAGCTTGAAACACTGAAAAATGCTTATAACAATTCACCGAAACCAGCCAGGCACGTCCGGGAACAGCTGTCATCAGAGACTGGACTGGATATGAGGGTAGTACAGGTATGCAGTGCATTTATTGGAGCATAATCCGTATAGCCCTTATAAAACAATTGTGGTAATGTACAACCAAAATTTCTCTAAAATTAAAAAAAAATGTAATCTGTAATTTTATAGGTGGTAGTTGATGACTCTAGAAATGTTACTGACAGCTGTCAATCAGTCTTACTGGAGGGGTGGGGTAAGAGTTGGGTTAGTGGTGGCGAATAAAGTGGCGAAAAAGTAGGAAGAGAATTTCTTCCCTGCAGTCAGGGTAGTTCTGGCAAAATAGGGACGTTTGGGAACCCTGAGCAATATCGATATGGCACTTTAATAGGGATTTATTAACCAATTGGGGGTTTATTCCATTGGGTTGAAGGAACAGAGAGAAGTTTTGGTGCAGCATCGAATCTACAAAATTTCAATGCTGAAATTGGATCAAATCAAAAAGAAAAAATTTAATTTTGTCAAGTGAAATTTCATCGACTAAGCTAATATTTTCGACATGAACCCAGGGAGTAAAAAACAGATCCTCCGTACTATTTACTACAGATGAAATAACTGGCGACAGCGGATCCGCAGAACCTATTAAAGTTCCGAAAATCTGATTGAATCAAAAAGCAAAATTTTTCAAATTTTCCGACGGAGTTTTTCGAATTTTTGATGAAAAGTTCAGAGTCTCGAAAAAATCTGTTGGATCTGTGGATTTTTGAAACCGGCAATTTCCGAATCCAAACCTGGTTGGTTTTTCAAAACCGGGATTCATATCTTTTATTCTCTTCACTAGGGATGGCCGGTTCACGGATCAGAACCCGGATCCGCCGCGGATTTATCCCGTTCGCGAACGGCGGATTTTCTGCCTTCCGAACTTCGGAACCACCGATTCCTCGTATTTTTCGAGGATTTCTCGTATTTTCGAGGTTTTTTAATTTTAATGGGTCCGCTCGCGGATTTTCGAATTTTCGATTTTTTCCGCAAATTCGCGGATCCTCGAGCGGAGCGGATTTTGCGAAGTTCGGAGGACATCTCTACTCTTCACCATGTTGTTCAGTATATAATGTGCTACATTTATTGGGTCTTTATTGAATATTTACTTTGTTTCAAGGTCTGGTTCCAAAACAGAAGAGCAAAGGAAAAGAGGTTTAAAGAAAGATGCAGGAAGAGACAGAGATTGGGGTGGGTCAGTATTTCAGAACTGAAAAGGTTCAAGAGGAATTCCAAATCGGAACAAAGCAAGCATTCAAGAGGAAGGTCCAGACAGTTGATGCAGAAGTGTCGTTAAGGTACGGAGAACATATGGTGTGAATTGGAAGGACCGAGGTTTATTATTTACTGGGCCCCCTATGTAGCATAATGGGTATTGCCCTCTATGGGCATAAGTACCTATATAACGTGTTATCCCCCTTGTAGCTATAACGGTTATCACCCCTATGTAGCTATAACGGGTATGCCCCTCGATGTAGCTAAACGGGTTAATGCCCCCTATGTCCTACGGTTTCCTGTATAACGGGTATGCCCCCTCTGTGCATATATGGGTATGCCCCTATGTAGCTTGAAAAGGTGTAATGCCCCTATGTAGGCATAACGTGTATGCCCCTCTATGTACGTAAACGGTTTATGCCCCCTATGTAGCATAACGGTATGGCCCCCTATGTAGCTATAAACGGGTATGCCCCCTATGTAGCTATAACGGGTATGTCCCCTATGGTAGTAGTAACGGGTATGCCCCTATGTAGCTATAACGGGTATGCCCTCGATGTTATCTTAACAGGTTATGCCCCCTATGGAGCTATAACGGGTATGCCCCCCTTGTAGCTATAACGGGTATACCCCCTACTGTAAGCTATAACGGTATGCCCCCTATGTCCTATAACGGGATGCACTCTATGAGCTATGAACGGTTATGCCCCCTAATGTAGCTATAATGGTTATGCCCCTATGTAGCCTTAACGGGTATGCCCCGCATGTAGCTATAGTAAGCCCGAGCATAAGTTGCCCATGACTAAGTGTCCCTATGTCTATAACTTGTATGAGCTTAACGGTATGCCCCGTAGTTAGCTATAACGGTTATGCCCTATGCAACGTATGCCTAGTATAACGGGTATGCCCCCTATGTAGCTATAACGGTGCCTGGTTACGGGTGCCCCCTATGTAGCTATAACGGTAGGCCTATGCTATACTGTAGCCACTATTGTATCTATAAAGGGTCTGTCCCACCTTTAGCGATACGGTTATGCCCAGTGCTATAACGGGTTACCCCTATGTATCTATAACGGGTATCGTCCCCCTATGTAAGCTATAACGGGTATGTCCCCCTATGTAGCTTATAAGGATTATGCCCCCTATGGTATATTAAACGGGTATGCTCCGCCTATGTATCTATAACGTTGGTATGCCACTATGTAGCTCTATAACGGTTATGCCCCCTATGTAGCTATAACGGTTATTGATGACCAATGTATCTATTAACGGGTATGTCCTATGTAGCTATAACGGGTATGCCCCCTATGTTAGCTATAACGGTTATGCCCCTATGTATCTTAAGGGTAAGAGGGTCCATATGTATCTAAATGTGTATGTTCCCCATGTAGCGATACAGGTATGCCCCCTATGTAGTATACGGATTGTCCCCTATTGTAGCTATACCGGGTGTATTTATGCGCTATGAGCATATAACGGGTATGTCCCCTAGGTAGATATTAACGGGTATGCCCCTTGTAGCTATCAAACGGTTATGCCCCTATGTAGCTATTAACGGTAGCCCCCTAGGTAGATAACGGGTAGTCCCCTATGTTAGCTATAACGGTTTGCACCCCCTATGTAGCTATAACGGGTTATTAGACAGTTATATTTTGCCCCCCTCCCCCTACCACCTTTTGCCCCCCTATGTAGCTATACCGGGTTATGCCACCTTCTATGTGCAGCTATAACGGGTATGCCAGCATATGTAGCTATAACGGGTATTCCCCACTGTGTAGCTAATAATGGTTATTGTGCCCAATGTAGCTATAACGGGTTGCCCCTATGTAGCTTATAACGGTTATGCCCCCTATTGTAGCTTATAAGGGTATGTCCCATATGAGCTAAAGGGTATGCCCCCTATGAGCTATAACGGGTATGCCCACGATGTAGTTTATAACGGTATTGTCCCCTATGAGCATAACGGGTTATGTCCCTATGTAGCATAACGGTTATGCCCCCGATGAGCTTATAAAGGCGTATGCCCAATATGTAGCAACCGGGTATGCCCCTATGTAGCAGAACGGGTATGCCCTAGGAGCTATAACGTTATGTCCTTATGTGCTATAACGGTTATGCCCCCTATGTAGATCTACGGGTATGGCCCCCTATGTAGCTTATAACGGGTATTCGTCCCCTATGTAGCTATAACGGGTATGCACCCTATGTAGCTATAACGGGTATGTCCCCTAGTAGCTATAACGGTATGTGCCCCCTATGAGCTTATAACGGGTTGTATGCCCCCATGTAGTATAAGGTTATGCCCACCTTGTAGCTATAACGGGTACTCTATGCCCCCTATGTAGCTAGAACGGGTATGCCCCTTATGTAGCATATAACGGGTATGCCCCTATGTAGCTATTAACGGATATGCCCCCTATGTAGCTATAACGGGGTGAGCCCCTATGTTAGCTATAAGGTTATGCCCCTATGTAGCTATTAACGGGTAGCCCCCCTGTGCATTAGAACGGGAGTATGCCCATGTAGGCTATTGAACGGTATGTCCCCTATGTAGCTATAAAGGGTATATATGTCCCCTAGTATCTATAACGGGTATGTACCCTATGTAGCTATACGGGTATGCCCCCTATTGTAGCTATAAGGGGTATGGCCCCCTATGTAGCTATAACGGGTTGCACCCTATGTAGCTATAACGGGTGGCCCCCTATGTAGCTATAAGGTATGCCCCCTATGTAGCTATAAGGGTAATGCCCCCTCCTAGTAGCTATAACTGGGTATCGCCCCTATGTAGCTATAACGGTATTGCCCCCTATGTACCTATAAAAACGGTATCCCCCTATGTAGCTAGAACGGGTATGCCCCCTATGTAGCTCAAACGGGTATGCCCCTATGTAGTTATAACGGTATGTCCCTGTAAGCTATAACTGGAGTATGCCCCCTGTAGCTAGACCGGTTTGCCCCGAGTAGCTATACAGGGTATGCCCCTATGTTAGCTATACGTGGTATTGCCCCCTGTGTAGCTATAGAACGGGGCTTTTATTGCCCCCTAGGGAGCTTAAACGGGGATGACCCCTTAGGTAGCTATAACGGGTATGTCCTTATGTAGCTATAACGGGTATGCCCCCTCTTGTAGGATAAGGGTATGTCCCCTATGCGCTATAACGGGTATGACCCCTTTGTATTAGCAATATAGAGGGTGGAGATATGCCCCCTTATGGTAGCTTTGTAACACGGGCGTATGCCACCCTGACTCACTATTTTATCTATAACGGGTATGCCCCTAATGTAGATATAAACGGGTATGTCCTATGTAGCTTATATCGGTATGCCCCGCTATGGTGCGCTCTATAGACGGAGTATGTCCACCTCATGTAGCTAAACGGGTATGCCCCCTCGTAGCCTATAAAGGAGTATGTCCCTTTTAATGTAGAGATTATAACTGGTATGCCCCTATTGAGCTATAACCGATATGGCCCCTATGTAGTAGCTATAAACGGGTATGCCCGCATAATCGAGCTATACACGGAGTAGGCCCCGATTATGTAGCATTATGACAAGCGGTGATTAGCCCCTCTTGTATCTATACGGGTATGCCCCGATGTCGCTATAAACGGTATGTCCCCTATGTTAGCTATACTGGGAATGCTCACCTGTGCAGTTTGACAATCACAGATTCGAGATCTTGGATGTTATGCGCTTGCATGAGATATTACAATTAATAAATGTGAATTAGATCCCAACAATATTATGGGGGTAAGATCGGTTATTTTCCGTCCACAAAAGCAGCTGTTCCATCTCAGTATAGGAGGGGATCTGTCACATTATAGATGTATATTAACCAGAGATGTAAGGATAATTACTGCCCCCATTCTGGCAGAGTAACCTGGCCCCTCCCTTATGCAGTCAATCAAGCTGTAACAAGTGGACATCACAACCAACGATGACTGCTACTCTGCACATGCTCAAGCTTTGATAAAAACGGTAATGAGCAGAGGGAGGGGAGACAGATACCAATTCTCATAAATATCTGGTTACAAGCATGTAATAAACTTGTAGATTTAAGGAAAAATCCAGTAAGTTTTGAACTTAGTTATTTTTAACCCACATATTCCCCATAAAATAGTACAGTCACACATTTCTAACTAAATTCTCAGTGGATCACTGTGCCCAATACACTATTCCATGCCCCCTACAATATGGAATATTTCACCCACACTCCTTCAAGGCACCCCTTTCTTCTCCTGGGGCCAATAAAAACAAGTCGTCCATGTGTGTATGTGAAGAATCACATCCACAACTTACTTAATCCATTCCCATTGACTAGTGAAGATGAGCTTCAATGTCTGAAATGGCCACTCCAATGGCATATATATACATAGCCTAAACGATTGTAGCTATAATGGGTATGCCCTCTATGTAGCTATAACGTGTATGCCCCCTATGTAGCTATAACGGTTATGCCCCCTATGTAGCTATAACGGGTATGCCCCCTATGTAGCTATAACGGGTATGCCCCCTATGTAGCTATAACGGCCCCCTATGTAGCTATAACGGGTATGCCCCCTATGTAGCTATAACGGGTATGCCCCCTATGTAGCTATAACGGGTATGCCCCCTATGTAGCTATAACGGGTATGTCCCCTATGTAGCTATAACGGGTATGCCCCCTATGTAGCTATAATGGGTATGCCCTCTATGTAGCTATAACGTGTATGCCCTCTATGTAGCTATAACGTGTATGCCCCCTATGTAGCTATAACGGTTATGCCCCCTATGTAGCTATAACGGGTATGCCCCCTATGTAGCTATAACGGGTATGGTATGTCCCCTATGTGTTAACGGGTATTGTCCCTGTGTATCTATAACGGGGTATGTCCCCTCTTGTAAGCTATCTATAAGGGTATGCCCCTATGTAGGCTATAACGGGTATTGCCCCCCTAGTAGCTATCACGGGTATGTCCCCCTTGTAGCATAACGGGTATGTCCCCTATGTAGATATAACGGGATGCCCCTATGTAGCTATTTAAAGGGTATGCCCCTTATGTTAGCTATAACGGGCTTATGCCCTGTGTAGCTAAACGGTTTATGCCCCCTATGTAGCTTGATAACGGGTATGCCCCTATGTAGCCTTATTAAGGGTATGCCCCCTATGTAGCTCTAACGGGTATGCCCCTATGTAGCCCTTATAACGGTTATGCCCCCTAGTAGTATCACGGTATGCCCCCTAGTAGCATAACGGTTATTCCCCTATGTAGCTATAATCGGGTCTGCCCCCCTATGAGCCCTATACGGGATGCCCTATGTAGCTATAACGGGTATGCCCCTAGTAGCTATACGGGTATGCCCCCTATGTAGCTATAACGGGTAGTCATTAGTAGCTATAACGGGATGCACCTATGTATTTGCTATAACGGGTATGGTACCCCTAGTAGCTCGAAGGGGTCTGCCCGAGGGAGGGACATCTCTACTCTTCACCATTGTTTTTTCAGTATATAATGTGCTACATTTATTGGGTCTTTATTGAATATGTTACTTTGTTTCAAGGTCTGGTTCCAAAACAGAAGAGCAAAGGAAAAGAGGTTTAAAGAAAGATGCAGGAAGAGACAGAGATTGGGGTGGGTCAGTATTTCAGAACTGAAAAGGTCAAGAGGAATTCCAAATCGGACAAAGCAAGCATTCAAGAGGAAGGTCCAGACAGTTGATGCAGAAGTGTCGTTAAGGTACGGAGAACATATGGTGTGAATTGGAAGGACCGAGGTTTATTATTTACTGGGCCCCCTATGTAGCATAATGGGTATTGCCCTCTATGGTTAAGTCCAGTATAACGTGTATGCCCCCTTGTAGCTATACACGGGTTATCCCCCTATGTAGCTATAACGGGTATGCCCCGATGTAGCTTAAACGGGTTATGTCCCCCTATGTTACGTTTTCCTTAGCCTAACGTGGTATGCCCCCTTGTGCTATAAGGGTATGCCCCTATGTAGCTAGAATAAGTGTAATGCCTCTATGTAGGCTAACGTGTATGGCCCCTATGTAGCGTAAACGGTTATGCCCCTATGTAGCATAAGGGTATGCCCCCTATGTAGCTATAAACGGGTATGCCCCCTATGTAGCTATAACGGGTATGTCCCCTATGGAGTTAAACGGGTATGCCCCCTATGTAGCTATAACGGGTATGCCCTCATTACTTAACGGTTATGCCCCCTATGAGCTATAACGGGTATGCCCCCTATGTAGCTATAACGGGTATACCCCCCTATGTAAGCTATAACGGTATGCCCCTATGTCTATAACGGGATGGCCTCTATGTAGCTATAACGGTTATGCCCCCTAAGTAAGCATAAGTGGTTATGCCCCCTATGTAGCCTCTAACGGGTATGCCCCATGTAGATAACGGTATTGCCCCTATGTAGCTATAAGGAGTTATGCCCACATGTTAGCTATAACGGGTATGCCCCCTATGTTAGTATAACGGGTATGCCCCCTATGTAGCTATAACGTGGGTATGCCCCCTATGTAGCTATAACGGTAGGTATGGCCCTATTGTAGCTATAAGGGTCTGCCCCTAGGTCTATCTATGTTACCCTATGAGCTATAACGGGTATGTCCCCCTATGTAGCTATAACGGGTATGCCCCTATGTAGCTTATAACGGTTATGCCCCCTATGGACTATACTTAACGGGTGATGCCCCATGTATTATAACGGGTATGCCCCTATGTAGCTTAACGGGTATGCCCCTAGTAGCTAACGGTTATTATGCAATGTATCTATTAACGGGTATGCTCCTATGTAGCTATAACGGGTATGCCCCCTATGTTAGCTATAACGGTATGCCCCTATGTATAGTGAGCATAATCTAAGGTAGTCCCCAGTAGCATACAGGTATGCCCCTATGTAGTATACGGGTATTGTCCCCTATGTAGCTATAACGGGTATTTATGACACGCTATGAGCATATAACGGGTATGTCCCCTATGGTAATATAACGGGTATGCCCCTTGTAGCTATAAACGGGTATGTCCCCTATGTAGCTATTAACGGTATGCCCCCCTAGGTAATAACGGGTAGTCCCCTATGTGTAGCTATAACGGTTATGCCCCCTATGTAGCTATAACGGGTTATTAGCCCTAGTATCTATAGGGTATGTCCCCTCACCTTGCCCCTATGTAGTATACCGGGTTATGCCACCTATGTGCAGCTAAACGGGTATGCCCCCTATGTAGCTATAACAGGGTATTCCCACTATGTAGCTAATAATGGTTATTGTGCCCTATGTAGCTATAACGGGTTGCCCCTATGTAGCTTATAACGGTTATGCCCCCTATTGTAGCTATAAGGGTTATGTCCCCATATGAGCTAAAGGTTATGCCCCCTATGAGCTATAACGGGTATGCCCCCTATGTAGCTATAACGGTATTGTCCCCTAGAGCATAACGGGTTATGCCCTATGTAGCTATAACGGTTATGCCCCCTATGTAGCTATAACGGGTATGCCCATATATGTAGCTAACCGGTATGCCCCTATGTAGCATAACGGGTATGCCCCTAGTAGCTATAATGGTTATGCCCTAGTGCTATAAGGGTATGCCCCCTATGTAGCTATCTACGGGTATGGCCCCCTATGTAGCTTATAACGGGTATGTCGTCCCCTATGTAGCTATAACGGGTATGCCCCTATGTAGCTATAACGGGTATGTCCCCTAGTAGCTATAACGGTTATGTGCCCCCTATGTAGCTTATAACGGGTTGTATGCCCCCATGTAGATATAACGGTTATGCCCACCTTGTAGCTATAACGGGTACTCTATGCCCCCTATGTAGCTATGAACGGGTATGCCCCTTATGTAGCTATAACGGGTATGCCCCTATGTAGCTATAACGGTATGCCCCCTATGTAGCTATAACGGGTTGCCCATTGTAGTATAGGGTAGTCCCCTATGTTAGCTATAACGGGTATGCCCCTATGTAGCTATAACGGGTAGCCCCCCTGTGCATTAACGGGGTATGCCCATGTAGGCTATGAACGGTATGCCCCTATGTAGCTATAACAGGGTACGCTATATTGTCCCCTTAGTAGCTATAACGGGTATGCCCCTATGTAGCTATACGGGTATGCCCCCTATGTAGCTATAACGGGTATGGCCCCTATGTAGCTATAACGGTAGTTGCCCCTATGTAGCTAAACGGGTATGGCCCCCTATGTAGCTATAACGGGTATGCCCCCTATGTAGCTATAACGGGTAATGCCCCCATTAGTAGCTATAACTGGGTATCGCCCCTATGTATGCTATAACGGTATTGCCCCCTATGTAGCCTATAAAAACGGTATGCCCCCTATGTAGCTAGAACGGGTATGCCCCCTATGTAGCTTAAACGGGTATGCCCCCTATGTAGTTATAACGGTATGCCCCTGTAAGCTATAACTGGAGTATGTCCCCACTGTAGCTTTAGACCGGTGGTTGCCCCTATGTAGCTATAAGGGTATGCCCCTATGTAGCTATAACGGGTATTGCCCCCTATGTAGCTATAACGGGTGCTTGTTATTGCCCCCTAGGGGAGCTTAAACGGGATGCCCCCTTGTAGCTATAACGGGTATGCCTTATGTAGCTATAACGGGTATGCCCCCTTTGTAGGATAAGGGTATGTCCCCTATGGCGCTATAACGGGTATGACCCCTTATGTATTAGCATATAAGGGTATATGCCCCCTTATGGTAGCTATTGTAAACGGGGTAGTGCCACCTGACTCACTATATTTATCTATAACGGGTATGCCCCTATGTAGTATAACGGGTATGTCCTAGTGTAGCTATACGGTATGCCCGCTATGGTGCGTCTATAGACGGGTATGTCCACCTATGTAGCTAAACGGGTATGCCCCTGTAGCTATAAGGGTATGTCCCCTTTTAATGTAGAGTATAACGTGGTATGCCCCCTATGTGAGCTATAACGGGATATGGCCCCTATGTAGCTATAACGGGTATGCCCGCATAATGAGCTATAACGGAGTAGGCCCCTATGTAGCATATGCAAGCGGTGATAGCCCCTCTGTATCTAACGGGTATGCCCCATGTAGCTATAAACGGGTATGTCCCCTATGTTAGCTATACGTGGGATGCCCCTTCAGTTGCAATCACAGTTGAGCTTGGATGTTCTGCGCTGATGAGGATATTACATTAATAAATGTGACTAGATCCCAACAATATTAGGGGGTAGCGGTGTCCGCAGCTTTCCATTCAGTATAGGAGGGGATCTGTCACATTATTAGATGTATATTAACCAGATATTAAGGATAATTACTGCCCCCATTCTGGCAGGAGTAAACTGGCCCCTCCCTCTATGCAGTCAATCAGGCTGTAACAAGTGGACATCACAACCAACGATGACTGCTCCTCTGCACATGCTCAAGCTTTATAAAAAGCTCATTGAGCAGAGGGAGGGGAGACAGATACCAATTCTCATAAATATCTGGTTACAATGCATGTAATAAACTTGTAGATTTTAAGGAAAAATCAGTAAGTTTTAACTTAGTTATTTTTAACCCACCATATTCCCCCTACAAATGCCCTCTCACACATCTAACTAAATTCTCATATCAATGTGCCCAACTATCACTATTCCATTGCCCCCTACAATATGAATATTCACCCACACTCACTTCAATGGCTACCCTTTATTCTCCTAGGCCCATAAACAATGTCCTGTGTGTATGTGAAAATCACATCCACAACTTAACTTAATCCATTCCATTGATAGGTTACAGATGAGCCTTCAATGTCTGAAATGGCCACTCCAATGGCATATATATAATAGCCTAAACGATTGGATTTATCCCGTTCGCGAACGGCGGATTTTCTGCCTTCCGAACTTCGGAACCACCGATTCCTCGTATTTTTCGAGGATTTCTCGTATTTTCGAGGTTTTTTAATTTTAATGGGTCCGCTCGCGGATTTTCGAATTTTCGATTTTTTTCGCAAATTCGCGGATCCTCGAGCGGAGCGGATTTTGCGAAGTTCGGACATCTCTACTCTTCACCATTGTTTTTCTAGATTATAATGTGCCTATTTATTGGGTCTTTATTGAAATATTACTTTGTTTCAAGGTCTGGTTCCAAAACAGAAGAGCAAAGGAAAAGAGGTTAAAGAAAGATGCAGGAAGACAGAGATGGGGTCAGTATTTCAGAAACATGAAAAGATCAAGAGGAAATTCCAAATCGGACAAAGACAGCATTCAAGAGGAAGGTCCAGACAGTGATGCAGAAGTGTCGTTTACAGGTAACGGAGAACATGGTGTGAATTGGAAGGACCGAGGTTTATTATTTACTGTGCCCCCTATGTAGCTATAATGGGTATGCCCTCTATGTAGCTATAACGTGTATGCCCCCTATGTAGCTATAACGGTTATGCCCCCTATGTAGCTTATAACGGGTTATTGCCCCCTATGGAGCTTATAACGGGTATGCCCCCTATGTAGCTATAACGGGTATGGTTCCCCTATGTAGCTATAACGGGTATGCCCCTATTGTAGCTATAATGGGTATCCAGCTATGTAGCTATAAGCGTGTAATGCCCCTCTATGTAGCTATAACGGTGTATGCCCCCTTGTAGCTATAACGTTATGCCCCCTATGTAGCTATAACGGGTATGCCCCCTATGTAGCTATAAACGGGTATGCCCCCTATGTAGACTATAACGGGTATGCCCCATGTAGCATAAGGGTATGCCCCTATGTAGCTATAAAAGGTGTATGCCCTCTATGTAGCTATAACGTGTATGCCCCCTATGTAGCTATAACGGTATGCCCCCTATGTAGCTATAACGGGTATACCCCCTATGTAGCTATAAGGGTTATGCCCCCTATGTAGCTATAAACGGGTATGCCCCTATGCTATGTAGCTATAACGGTTATGCCCCCTATGTAGCTATAAGGTATACAGTAGATATGGGTATGCCCCCCTATGTGCGACTCATAACGGGTATGCCCCTATGTAGATCCTTATAACGGTTATGCCCCCTATGTAGCTATAACGGGTATGCCCTTGTAGCTTATGTGCTAGTAAGGTATGCCCCTATGTAGCCTAATACGGGTAGTAGCCCCTGAGTAATGCGTAGCTGATAAAGGTTATGACCCCTATTGTAGCTATAACGGGTATGCCCCCTATGTAGCTATAAACGGGTATGCCCCTAATGTTTAGCTATAAGGGTATGCCCCTATGTAGCACTATAAAGGGGTATGCCCCTATGTAGCTATAACAGGTATGCCCCCTATGTATCTATAACGGGTATGTCCCCCTATGTAGCCTATAACGGGTATGTCCCCTATGTAGATAACGGGTATGCCCCCTATGTAGCTAAACGGTTATGCCCCCTATGTATCTATAACGGGTATGTCCCCTATGTAGATAGCATACGGGTATGCCCCCTATGTAGCTATAACGGTTGTCCCCCTATTGTATCTATAAACGGGTATGTCCCCTATGTAGTCTATAACGGGTATGCCCCTATGTAGCATAACGGGTATGCCCCCTATGAGCTATAACGCGGTATGTTCCCTATGTAGCTATAACGGGTATGTCCTCTATGTAGCTATAACGGGTATGTCACTATGGTAGCTATAACGGGTATGTCCCCTATGTAGCTATAACGGTTGCCCCCTAGTAGCTATAACGGTTATGCCCCCTATGTAAGCCCAGCTATAACGGGTTATGTCCCCTATGTAGCTATAACGGTTATGCCCCCTATGTAGCTATAACGGGTATGCCCCTATGAGCTATAACGGGATGCCCCCTAGGTAGCTATAACGGGTTATGGCCCCTATGTAGCTATAACGGGTATCCCCCTATGTAGCTATAATGGTTATGCCCCTATGTGTAGCTACTATAACGGGTATGCCCCCTATGTAGAAACTGTATCCCTACTATTCTATGTTCCCCCGTGGCTATAACGGTTATGCCCCCTATGTGCTATACGGGTATGTCCCCTATGTAGCTATAACCGGGTATGCCCCCTATGTAGCTATAACGGGTATGCCCCTAGTAGCTATAACGGTAGTCCCTATGTAGCTATAAACGGGTATGTCCCTATGTAGCTATAACGGTTTGCCCCCTTGTAGCTATACGGGTATGCCCCCTATGTAGCTATAACGGGTATGCCCCTATGTAGCATAACGGGTATGCCCCTATGTAGCTATAACGGGTATGCCCCTATGTAGCTATAACGGTTATGCCCCCTATTGTGCTATACGGGTATGCCCCCTATGTATACTAACGGGTATGCCCCTAGTAGCTATCTAACGGGTATGCCCCCACTTATGTAGCATAACGGGTATGCCCCTATGAGCTATAACGGGTATGCCCCCTATGTAGCTATAACGGGTATGCCCCCTATGTAGCTTAATTTAACGGGGTATGCCCCAGTAGCTATAAACGGGTATGCCCCCTATGTAGCTATAACGGGTATGCCCACCTATGTAGATATAACGGGTATGCCCCCTATGTAGTATATAACGGGTATGCCCCCTATGTAGCTATAACGGGTATGCCCCTATGTAAGCTATAACGGGTATGCCCCCTAGTAGCTATAACGGTATGCCCCCTATGTAGCTATAACGGGTATGCCCCTATGTAGCTATAAAGGGTATGCCCCTATGTAGCTATAACGGGATGTCCCCGAGTACTATAAGTGGTATGTCCCCATGTAGCTATAACGGGTATGCCCCCTATGTAGCTATAACGGGTATGCCCCCTATGTAGCTATAACGGGTATGCACCCCTATGTAGCTATAACGGGTATGCCCCTATGTAGCTATAACGGGTATGCCCCTATGTAGATATAACGGGTAGCCCCCTATGTAGCTATAACGGGTACTGCCCCCTATGTAGCTATAACGGTTATGCCCCCTATGTAGCTATAACGGGTATGCCCCCTATGTAGCTATAACGGGTATGCCCCCTGTAGCCTGATGCTTGTAGCTATAACGGGTATGTCCCCTATGTAGCTATAACGGGTATGCCCCCTATGTAGCTATTTAAACGTATGCCCCTATGTAGCTATAACGGGTATGCCCCCTATGTAGCTATACGGGTATGCCCCCTTGTAGCTAAACGGGTATTGCCCCCTATGTAGCTATAACGGGTATGCCCCCTATGTAGCTATAAAGGGTATGTCCTCTATGGCTATAACGGGTATGCCCCCTATGTAGCTATAACGGGTATGCCCTATGTAGCTATAACGGGTATGCCCCTATGTATATAACAGGTATGCCCCCTCTATGTAGCTATAACGGGTATGCCCCCATTAGGTATCTATAACGGGATGGCCCCCCTATGTAGCTATAACGGGTATGTCCCCTATGTAGCTATGAAACGGGTATGCCCCCATGGAGACTATAACGGGTATGTCCCCTATGTAGCTATAACGGGTATGCCCCCTATGTAGCTATAACGGGTATGTCCCCTATGTAGCTATAACGGGTATGCCCCCTATGTAGCTATAACCGTTATGCCCCCTATGTAGCTATAACGGGTATGCCCCCTATGTAGCTATAACGGGTATGCCCCCTATGTAGCTATAACGGGTATGCCCCCTATGTATCTATAACGGGTATGCCCCCTATGTAGCTATAACGGGTATGTCCCCTATGTAGCTATAACAGGTATGCCCCCTTCAGTTGCAATCAATGCTTGAGCTTGGATGTTCTGCGCTGATGAGATATTTACATTAATAAATGTGACTAGATCCCAACAATATTATGGGGGCAGCTTTCCCTTCAGTATTAGGAGGGGATCTGTCACATTATTAGATGTATTATTAACCAGATATTTAAGGATAATTACTGCCCCCATTCTGGCAGAGTAAACTGGCCCCTCCCTCTATGCAGTCAATCAAGGCTGTAACAAGTGACATCACAACCAACGATTGACTGCTCCTCTGCACATGCTCAAGCTTATAAAAAGCTCATTGAGCAGAGGGAGGAGACAGATACCACTTATCATTAAATATCTGGTTACAATGCATGTAATAAACTTGTATATTTAAGGAAAAATCAGTAAGTTTTAACTTAGTTTATTTTTTAACCCACCATATTCCCCCTACAATATGCCCTTCACACATCTAACTAAATTCTCATTTATCAATGTGCCCAACTATCATCTATTCCATCTGCCCACCTACAATATTGAATATTCCACCCACACTCCACTTCAATGGCCTACCCTTTATTCTCCTAGGCCCATAAACAATGTCCTTGTGTGTATGAAAATCACATCACAACTTAACTTAATCCATTCCATTTGATATGTTACAGATGAGCCTTCAATGTCTGAAATGGGCCACTCCAATGGCATATACAATAGCCTAAACGATTCGTCTCCTGTTATGGGAAGACAAGCTGGAAGCAATGGTACTTTTTCTCTGGAACATGGTGGAATCCCATCTCAAGATCAATATCACGATTTGAGGTCAAACAGTCCTTACGGAATCCCACAGTCCCCTGCATCCCTACAGGCAATGCCAGGTCACCAGTCTTTGATATCGAGCTTGGGATTCCCAGACAATGGATTGGGCATATTAAGTCAAGGTGGACAAGGGGTTCCTACATCAATGAGAGTATTAGGAGCAAATGGACCAAGCTCTGACCTTTCCACCGGTAGCAGTGGAGGATATCCAGATTTTCCTGCAAGCCCGGCCTCGTGGTTGGACGAGGTTGACCACGCCCAATTTTGATAAAGGACTATAAGTTATTCTGTCCACTTTCTTCATTAAAGACAAACATCAAGTATATGTGTTATGGACACACGTGCAATACAGTGGCTTGGATAAGTTTGAACTCCAGACATAACCCTACATTACCCATAATCCAAACCATACTACGTTTTGCTAATGCCTCTCTGCAATGTGTTATCAGAACCTCAAGTGTATGATGGAATTATGAGTGAAAGCCTCTTAGATACTTGTCCATCCCTTGATGGGACATCTCTCTTGTGTTGTGTTCTACTGAGCAGGTCTAACTTTACTGTACAGCTGGGATATTTCTGTTTCTTTAATTATTCAAATTAGGCTAATTTAATAAACTGTTCCCCTCCCCTTCATGAATAAGTATGCACAGCCTTTCAATTTGGTTAACCACAATTCCACACAAAATGTAAAGTGCTAACATGATCGGTAGAGAAGCATTTTGCAATTGCACTTAAAACTGGTGCCAAAACTAGATCCATATTTAATTTTTATTTTCCATTATAATATAAATCGATATTTATCCAGTTTAAGACCTCTAACTTTTTTTTAACTTTATACTGTCATTTTTATATCTATCTATATATATATATATATATATGAATATTTCTGTTGTATCTTTAAAAGTTACGCTTCACAAAATGGTAAATAAAAAGTTATTCTGTTAATCTGTATGAACCTTCATTCTGTACATTTTTACGTATCCGCTGAATACAGTAGAATATGTGTATGTCAATGTGTTTAATTTATTCTCTCTTTAATGATCAAACACTTTAAGATGTTAAATAAATTTTGTCAGCTAGAATCCTGAATCTGTCTGGTTAAATTTACTGAGCTTGGGGTAATTTTGTCGCTTCTTTACCAAGTACTATTTAAACTGTGAATAAGTGGTCTGTAAATATTTCAATTCATATTAGTTCTTGGCGAAAAACCAGCAAATAACATTCCATGGAGTCATCAAAATACAGTGTGACAAAATACAGTGTGACAAAATACAGTGTGACAAAATACAGCGTGACAAAATACAATGTAACAAAATACAGTGTGACAAAATACAGTGTGACAAAATAAAGTGTGACAAAACACAGTGTGACAAAATACAATGTGACAAAATACAGTGTGACAAAATACAGTGTGACAAAATACAATGCGACAAAATACAGTGTGACAAAATACAATGTGACAAAATACAAGTGTGACAAAATAGAGCTGGGCAAAATATATATGTATTCTCAAAATGTCTCTGTGTATTTTTGCTTTCATTGTGTGGGTAATGATAATTGGCCCCATTAACTATTTAATATATAATCAGGGAGATTCAATAAAAGTCCTTCAGGGTTATTCGATAAAAGTTTTTATTGTTTAAAATGGTGCTAATTTTGCCCCAACCAATCAGATGTTAGCTTTCAAATGTTAAATAACATCTGATTGGTGGGGGAAAATTAGCACCATTTTAAACGACAGAACATTTATTGAATAAACCCCTGCTTATAGTGTAACAAAATGGTGATAATTTTCTTGCCCCAACTTCATCAAATATTATTTACATTTGAAAGCCAACCCTGCCCCAGCTTGGTTGGCGGCAAAAAAAGCACCATATTACAAAAGAATCTTTAATTGCATAACCTGATGATTTTAAAATATTGATTTATAAAATGTGCCTCTAAATAAGGAACATTCTGAAAAAAATATAAAATATATTGTTATTTTTAGCTTATTTAAAGGGTATCTCCACTGAGAAAAGCATTTTTTTTTTTTTTTGGTTTAATTTTAAGTACACCCTCCCATCCCCCCCTACCTCTCCTACATTTTCCAGAATTCCTTTGCGTTTGATTGCAGCATCATGGAAAGTTGTGCAGTTGTGCGTTGTTGTGCATTGAACTCAAGTAGCTTGGAGAGAGAGAGTGTTGGGTGTGTGTTCCTGTGTTGTGGTGTGTTTTTGTGGGTGTGATCGCCAGACAGCATGGTCCCGCGCTGATCCTCTCCATTCTGCGATCTGCGCCACTAAGGAAAACGCGCGTCGGACAGATTTTACATGCAAGCGGCAGTCACATGAAAGTGGTCGCGGACCTGTCACGCGACCACACCGTCTGGGGACAACATCATTGATTCTTCTAAACTTACTGCTCAAAAGACCCAGGATACTGCAGTACATTTCCCAACCCCTTACACATATCTACCCTTACACCCAGGTGACTACTTTGTTGCGTGGAGATACCCTTTATACATTTATATACCATTTTACATAGTTACATTAGTATGTATTGTATAGTATAGTATAGTATAGTATAGTACTAGTATAGTATAGTATAGTATAGTATGGAGGTTGAATCAAGACATACGTCCATCCAGTCCCAACCCATCTCAGAATATCACCCTCATTTCCTGCCTACTGTTGATCTTCAGAGGAAGGCCAAAAAAAGAAACCCACCAAATGTATGAAGGGGGAGAAAAAATTTCCTTCACTGACTCCAAGTGCAATGGGAGAAATTTCCTGGATCAATCTACTTATTTCCTTCATCCCATATACTTGTAACATGTCCTTGTTTGCAGAAACTCATACCAGCTTTTTATAAACTGACCAAATGGAACCTGCAATACCACAAACGTCCACCTGGAAGAGAGTTTCCATAGCTTATAACCGTTCTCACAGTGCAAAGAACGCCTCTTCCCTAACATTAACTTTATGTATCAATAGCAGTAGACTTGTCAACATTCCTTGTTTGTAGAATCCATCCAGCTTTTTATTAAACTGACCAATGAACCTGCCATAACAACGTCCACTGGAAGACAGTTCGCCAGCTTTACCGTATCTCACAGTGCCAAACCTTTTCCCAAACAACTTATCTTTATTTATCAATCCAGTAACGTGTAACATTCCTTGTTTTGTAGAAACTCATCCAGCCTCTTTTTATTAAACTGAACCAATGACCTGCCATAACAACGCTCCACTGAAGAAGTTCCATAGCTTACATTACCGTTTTCACAGTGACAAACCCTTTCCACTACTTTACTTTATGTATCAATACCAGTAACTTGTAACATTCCTTGTTTGTAGAAACTCATCCAGCCTTTTATTACATGACCAATGACCTGCCATAACAACGTCCAGGAAGGACAAGTTCCATGCTTAACGTTCTCACAGTGACAAACCCTTCCCAATCTACTTATGTATCAATAGCCAGTAACTTGTAACATTCCATTGTTTGTAGAAACATCCAGCTTTTTATTAAACTGAACACTGAACCGCCATTAACAAACGTCCACTGGAAGACAGTTCCATAGCTTTACCGTTCTCACGCTGACAAACCCTTTCCCAACTCTACTTTATGTATCAATCCAGTTAACTTTGTAACATTCTTGTTTGTAGAAACTCACCAGCTTTTTATTAAACTGCCATGAACCTGCGCATAAACAATGTCCACCGGAAGACAGTTCCATAGCTTACCGTTCTCACAGTGGACAAACCCTTTCCCAACTTCTATTATGTATCAATACCAGTAAACTTGTAACATTCCTTGTTTGTAGAAACATCCAGTTTTATTAAACTGACCAATGAACCTGCTCCATAACAACGTCCACTGGAAGACAGTTCCATAGCTTTACCGTTCTACCCAGTGACAAAACCTTTCCCCAACTCTACCTATGTATCAATCCCAGTAACTGTAACATTCCTTGTTGAGAACTCATCCAGCTTTTTTATCAACTGACCAATGAACCTGCCATAACAACTCCACTGGAGACAGTTCCATAGCTTTACCAGGTTCTCACGTGACAACCCCTTCCCAACTTTACTTTATGTATCAATACCAGTAACTGTAACATTCCTTGTTGTAGAAAATCATCCAGCTTTTGATTAACGGACCAATGAAACTGCCATAACAACGTCCACTGGAAGACAGTTCCATAGCTTTACCGTTCTCCAGTGGACAAACCCTTTCCCACATCCTATTTATGTATCAATTAATCCACAGGAACTGGTAACATTCCTTGTTTGTAGAAAACTCCATCAAGCTTTTTATTAAATTGGACCAATGAACCTGCCATAACAACGTTCCACTGGAAACAGTTCCATAGCATTTAAACGTTCTCACAGTGCACAAACCCTTTGTGGCCCATACGTTTATCCACTGAGGGATGCAATCCTCATGTATACTTTGTATCCCTTTTAATGCCACGTGCATTGGTTACGTGTAGAATATAAGCCCTAGATTTTATTTTTTAAACTGACCATTATGGAATCCTGCCATAACTTAATGTTCAACTGGAAGACAGTTCCTAGCTTTTACCTTTTTTTTCTTTCTCCTTTTTTTTGTGTCTCACCGTTGACAAAACTTGTACCAAACTGTATTTATGTACTCAATACCAGTAACTTTTTTTGTAATATCCTTGTTTTTTAGATAACCCATTCCTGCATTTTTATTAAACTGACCAATGAACCTGCCATAACAACGTCCACTGGAAGACAGTTCCATAGCTTTACCGTTCTCACAGTGACAAACCCTTTCCCAACTCTACTTTATATATCAATCCCAGTAACTGTAACATTCCTTGTTTGCAGAAACTCATCCAGCTTTATCTTTTTTTAAAGAATAAACCCCCACTGAATATCTGTTCAGTTCCGTGGAATGAATTTAAAGAAGAATTACAGTCGTCTGTATTTATACTGACTTGCTAGATAGAACACATGACAAAGCTGGAATTATTAAATTGGTAGAATTATGAAGAGGGAAGAATATACGAGAGAATTGGTCAATGGAGTTTAACTGGAGGAGAGGAGACATCTAACTGGATACTGCATCTAAGCACCGATAACAAAGATAATGTTTATTTTCTGACCCCATCGTCCAGACAGAACACAATGTGACCTTCCCATCATGGATTCCTTCCTGACTACATAAACAAGTAGTGCCGTGGGCAGATTTCTGTTTACTTCAAACCTACCCAATGGGTAAAAATACCAAATTATCCTGCTGGAAATAGATCCTTTTATTAAAGACAAATGGATGGATTATTAGAAACAAACCCCACAACCCCCACATATCATCCTGTAATCTTCCTGAGTGACATGTTAACAATTTTCTTCTGTATTTAGAATAAAAAAACTTTCCCATGAAATGTTCCCATGCTCACAGTTTAATAAACACTGTTTATATGCTCATAAAACATATTATCTATCTATCTATCTATCTATCTATCTATCTATCTCATATCTTTTAATCTATCTATCTATCTATCTATCTATCTCATATCTATTAATCTATCTATCTATCTATCTCATATCTATTAATCTATCTATCTATCTCATATCTATTAATCTATCTATCTCATATCTATTAATCTATCTATCTATCTATTAATCTATCTATCTATCTATCTATCTATCTCATATCTATAAATCTATCTAGAGATAGATAATAGCATATCGATAGCATAATAGATGATCGATAGATGATAGATAGATAGATTATATAGATAGGAGGAGAGAGTGAGATAGAATAGATGAGAGAGTAGAGATAAGAGAGAGCAGAGAAGATAGAGTAGTAGATAGATAGATGATAGATAGACGATAGATAGAATAGATAGATAGACAGATAGATAGATAGTATTTCATAGATAGATAGATAGATAGATAGATAGATAGATAGATATATAGATAGATAGATATATAGAGTAGATAGATAGATCATTAGATAGATGATATATTAGATAGAATAGATCGATAGCTGATAGATAGACAAACAGACAGACGGACGGACGGATGGACGGACAAACGGGGGCGGACGGATGACGACAGATAGATAGCATAGATAGATAGATGATAGATAGATAGAGAGAAAGAGAGATAGATGACAGATAGATAGATAGATAGCTAGATAGAGATAGATAGAGATGATAGATAGATAGATAGATAGATAGATAGATGATCGATAGATTAAGATAGAAGTAGATAGTAGATAGATAATAGATAGTAGATAGATAGATAAATAGACAATAGATGACGATAGATGGATGATAGATAGATAGATGGATAGCAGATAGATAGAGATAGATAGCAGTGATAGATAGTAATAGATAGATAGATAGATAGATAAGAATAGTAGATAGATAGACGATGAGATAGATAGATAGATAGATAGATAGATAGATAGATTAGATAGATAGATGATAGATAGATAGATAGATGAGGATAGATACAGATAGTTAGATGATAGATGATGAGATAGATAGAAGTGTATAGATTAGATAGATAGATTGTAGATAGATAGATAGTAGATAGCAGAGATAAGATAGAAGATAGATTAGATAGATAGATAGATAGGATAGATAGATAGATAGATAGCATAGTGATAGATAGATAGATAGACAAGCTATGATATCGAGCTAGGATACAGCGCTGGATAGATAGATAGATACGAAGATGATAGATGATGATAAATAGATAGATAGACAGCAGAGAAAGAGCTAAGAGATCATGCGGATAGATAAAGAGCTAGATTAGATAGATAGATAGATAGATAGTATAGATAGATGAGAAGGATAGATAGATAGATAGATAGATGATAGATTAGATAGATAGATAAAGATAGAGTATAATGATAGTATAGAAGAGTGATAGAGGAAGAGTAGATAGATAGAAGGGGCAGACAAACAGACATAGATAGATAGATAGATAGATAGATAGATAGATGAGAGATAGCTAGATCTAGATAGATAGATAGATGGAGTTAGATAGACAGACAGGCACAGAGATGCATAGAGATAGAGATGAAGATGGAGAGATAGATGAGAGCGAAGATAGATTAGACAGACTAGAGAGTAGTGGAAGAGAGGAGTAGAAACAGACAGACAGACAGACAGACAGACAGACAGACAGATAGATAGATAGATCTGATAGATAGATAGTATGATATAGATCAGATAGATAGATAGATTAGATAGATGTAGATAGATAGATAGATAGATAGAATCAGTAAAGGTAGAGGGCACACTTATTTGTTTGATAGATAGATAGATAGATAGATAGTAGATGATGTATGAGATAGAATATAGATAGATCGATTAGATCGCTAGATGCGATAGAGATATCGAATAGTAAGTATAGATGTTAGATAGGATAGAGATAGATAGATAGATAGATAGTAATACTGATAGATAGATAGTAGATATAGAAATAAAGATATATGTATGATAACTGGATAGAAGATAGATAGATAATAGATAGGATGAGGACTAGCTTATAGATATAGTATAGATGGATTGAAGATATAAAAGAGAATTTATGATAAGAGTTAGATAATCGATAGAGAATGAATAGATATGAGTATAGTATAGAAGATAATAGATAAGATAGATTAAATAGATATAAAATAGATGTATAGATATGATATGAATAGATAATGAGATGATAGTAGTAGATAGTTATTCGAGTGAGAAGATTATGAATAATAGATAGTAATATATGATAGATAGAATGCAGAAGATAGATAGGATTAATAGATATGAGAACAGATTCCGTCCGTCCGTCTATCTATCTATCTATCTATCTATCTATCTCTCTCCATATTTATCTTTCTATCTATCTATCTATCTTTCTCACTCTATCTATCTATCTATCTATCTATCTATCTATCTATCTATCTATCTATCTATCTATCTATCTTTCTCTCTATCTATCTGATAATTATTTAAATAATAAAATACTGTTTTGTTTTAACTTATTTTGTGATGACAGGTGTTGAGGGGTACACACATTAATGATATAGGGGCGATCTCGTCGGTACCAACCGGCACTATATTGCTAATGTGTGTGTGGCCAAAATGACTATTTGAACGTTTGGCGTTGGCATCGGAAACAGTCGTTTCGACCATACAATGGTTCCCTTGCTCGTGGTCGGCCCCTTGTACTAAGGAATAGTGAGTCGGCCGTGGCCGTAGGAAGTATGGCAGTCACTAACGTATATTTAACAACTGTCAAATTGGAATCGCAGTCATATAATAACGATCACAATCGCGATTGTAATGATACGATTAACTATACAATACCATTGCGGTAATTTACTATTGTATGGTATTGTGTGGCCAAATGGTTGTAATTGTACGATCGCATCCGTAAATGTACAGCCACACTTTTACTATGACCCGCAGATGCCATCACCTATCTATCTGGCCAATCATAGCTCTACTTTTATACAAGACTAAACCATCTTGTAACCAATCGCCGTATTAGAATGTTCACAAGTAACAGTAGCACATTTCAAAGATAGGGTCCTATGGGAAACACAACATACCACGTCCAGGGTTTAATTTCATTCATTCAAATTCTGCAAGTGGATTGTATGTTCTCCGTATGTTCTCTGTATGTTCTCCGTATGTTCTCTGTATGTTCTCTGTATGTTCTCTGTATGTTCTCCGTATGTTCTCTGTATGTTCTCCATATGTTCTCTGTATGTTCTCCGTATGTTCTCTGTATGCTCTCCGTATGTTCTCTGTATGTTCTCCGTTTGTTCTCTGTATGTTCTCCGTATGTTCTCTGTATGTTCTCCGTATGTTTTTGTGGACTCTACAGCCTCTGTCAATCACAACATAGACAGAGTGATAACTTATGTAAGCTATAGCGAACTGATGTGGATGGATAAATTAATTATAAAATATTGAAAATACAAACCTACCTCTAATGTATAATCTATAAAACAGAGATTTACGTGAAATATCCCCTGGCACTTCCCAATCGTCTACATGCCCTAACTGACTGTTTTTGTTCTTTGCTGTACTTGCTGTGGGTGTATTTCACCCGATAACCTGAGCATTTATTCAGCCGTAGTCATTAACCGCAGGTTGGAAATGACCAACTGAACTTTACCAGGCTTCATGGGAACCGACAGGTCATTTTCCAGTGGAGCAGGTGAGAATTACAGTCTAGCCCTTTGCCGTATGCAAGTCTTAATGAAATTATTCCATCTGAAGAATTAAAATCCAAGAACAAATTCCCTTCTCCAGCAGGTGGGTAATTCGATTCGAAGAGAAAAGAGCTAAGAAAACAGCCAAGTGACGTTTTTCCAATGTCATTAATCCCATACATAATCCTACTTTCCCCTGTGACACAATGACTTTCTCAAAGCAACTAATCTTGATGGCCAAACACAGGGTAAAATAAACAATAATGTCCCATAGCTCCTCATCCCAGGTCCTTTCTGTATAACTACATTTCCATCAATAAGCCTAAACGCCCATCTTACAGGTTGGCACAAAGCCGGTCTCCCAACCAACTCCATTATCCCAGAGTTCCCTGACTGTTTAATTTGTTCAAATTGTGTTTCATGAATTGAGACTCAGGTTACTCGGTTCATTGTCTACTCTGCGTATTTAGCAGAAAACAACTAATTACTGGTTAAAACCTTCTCCTACCTTGTTTTAATCATGTTACTGCAATGAGCAACTTTGTAATTACTTAAATATTCCACTAAACAAAGAAGGTTGAAATGTTCAGTTGAATGGATTGTATAATGGATTGTAAAAGGTCCCATTCAATTTCACGGCAAAAATGGGGAATTTTGTGTGGCGTGGCAAATACACAACTCCTATACTATGTGTGTGCTCTGTATATTGAGCAATCATTGTATGGGCCACACACAAAGCAATGTTATTGGTTCTCTTTACTAATAAAATTGTTTCCACCTGGACCGATTGACTGATGGCAGTAGTAGACTGGCTACAAAGGGATTTGCATGACATTTGTAAAGTATATGGCCACATTAAAGGACATGTCCACCCTTAAAAAAAACTTGTCAGTTATCCACCCCAACTGCTGTTTTTACCAGTTTATTACATGTATTTGTAACCAGATATTTAATAAGTTTTATTCTGTTCTTGTAAAGGTATCTGCATCCTCCATCTGCTCAGTTAGCTTTTATAAGCTTGAGCGTGTGCAGAAGGAGACAGTCAAAGTCTGATATAGTAAAAATCTCATTGGTAACTCAAGGAGGTCAAGCAAAATGGCTCAACCTAGAAGCGCTAATAGGGGGCCCTAAAAAAATCGGCAATGCAAATAAGTTGTAGGAGCACACTACTTCATTTTTAGGGTTTTATTGAGCAAAAAGCAATATACAACGTTTTGGGGGATATGACTTCCTCAGGCCATAAAAAAATCCCCCTAAAAACATTCTCATCATTTGTTACCTAGTGTTCAATTTAACAGTCTTGATATCTCAATCACCTACCCACCGATCCCACCTGCCCAGTGATAACCACAGCTTTTTACTGGAAGGCTTGGTAATGCCCTAGTCAGATGGATGGGAGAAAATCATTGTTGACAGCTACATCTCTGAAGGGCTGTTAGTTTTAATGTAACCATTTAGTGCTTAATGAAGCGACAAAATCCAGGACCCCAGGGGAGAACACTGATGCCAGGATTCCCCTCTGGGGGGTTTTATGCAGCCAAGTCAGATCAGCTGGTGTTTAGCAGACAAAAAAACTGCTTTTTAGATGCAAAGTGACCCATTAAATAACACAGTTTATTGTAACACAAACAAATCCACTCAGGATACAAACCAGTCTTGTCCACCTTCTCATCCACTTAGTGTCAGCAAGTGACTATGGTTGAAACTAGTGATGGCCCAGTTTGCGCATCCGAACCCGGATCCGCGGCGGATTTACCTCGTTTGCGAACGGCGGATATTGTGGATTTTTCGGTTTTCCGCCTTCCGAACTTTTCCGGACCGCGTTTTGGAAAATTTGGGAAAATACGTATTCTTGAAAATGCGTGAAAATACGTTATTTCTAAATTTTTTGAAATTACGAGAAATCCTCGGGAATTTCTAAAATGCGTGAAAATACGTATTTTCGAAAATTTTCGAAATTACGAGGATTTCTCGTATTTTCTGGGACTTTTTCATTTTAATGGGTCCGCTCGTGAATTTTCGAATTTTTTCAAAAATTTGCGGATCATCGAGTGGACCGGATTTTGCGAAGTTCGGACATCTCTAGTTGAAACTAGTTATAACCCTCACAGATGTTTATTTCTGCTGCTTGTGGCCGGTCTGAAGAAAGGGTGAGTTTTACCGTAAAGGGGTAAATAGTCTACCAGGGGCAATTGCATAAAATCAACCGCAATCGTTCATTAACGATCACGGGCATAAAATGAAGATCATGAACGTAAATGTTCGATTGTGCGTGTACGATAACCGCAGTATTATGATACTTTCGTTCATACAATAGCAGCGTTAGTAGACTATTTTTAAAATATAATATGTTTTTGAATTTTCCGAATCAAATATTTTAGAATATTCAGAAATTATCGAAAGAAAACGAATAATAAGGGAACCCTCGATTCCGAATATACGAGGAATAAATACGCAATGCCGAAACTTGCTCGCGCGTGAATTTTTAATATATATATATATGTTTTGGTTATATGTAGAGCAGTTTATCAGAAAAACAAAGATTGGGCCAGATGGAAAAATTTTTGCGGACCCCTTATTTTGCGGACCCCTTCTTCAGTCCCAATCCCTTCTCTGATTTCAAGTGGAATTCTGAGGAAATTCCAAGGTTAGAGGCTACGAGTGGTTCTTCCAATCGGATTTCTGATTGTTGCACTTGATCGGAACAATATCTGGCCATGTATGGCCATCCTAACATGCTACTGGTATTTGTACCTCTAATTGGAACTTTCAGATGTTTTAACTACCATTGACTTCTATGGGTTGTTTTATAATTTTCGAAAATCCATTTTTGGGACGGAACTCACCGGGTTTCGAACCTGGCATGTTGTGTTCTGCAGCTTGAAACCTGATTGGTTTAACCAAACCAGGAACACTGACCCAAAAGCAGGTTTGGGTAAAAACTTGTCCCATTAGAGATTTATTTTTTGAATTCCTGGTAAGGGATTTACCCACTGCGTGATTTTAACGCCAGATATTTGCTGGCATTAAAATTCTGCGCTAAAACTAGCACAAACGTGATATTAAATCGTTAGCGTCGGATGAGCGGGTGATTTTTGCGTATCCCACGTATGTGACGCTAATATGGAGTTAAAGTTACGCTAACCGGTAGCGAACTGATTAGAGCAACTTTAATTCCATATATTTTCCCAGCGAGTCTTGGTAAATAAGGCCCCATAGCGTTAAAAATGGTGCTAAATTTGCCCCAACCAATCAGATGTTAGCTTTCAAATGTTAAATAAGATCTGATTGGTTGGGGCAAAATTAGCACCATTTTAAACGATAAGAACTTTTATTGAATAACCCTGTAAATGTTCTAAATAAAATCTGATATTAAACTGATAATGGTTAAAATAAACAATCTATAACGAATAAGCAAATAATCATAATCTATTCATATAAATATGTGAATTAAAAAAAAACGTCTTTCCCCTGCAGTGGAAGTATATGCTAGAGCATAACTATAGTATTGAATGCTGGTTATCCTTTGTTACCTTACCGGGCAATTTGTTTACATTTACGGCGTATAGTAGCGGTTTAGCCGTCTTTCAATATCTGCTAATCTTTCCGGACTTCATGTGGCCTCATCAAAAACAATGTGAGACTGATACACATGATTCTCTGCAACCTAAAAAAGAATGATGATATAAAGATATCCGTCTGAGAGGATTAATAGTAAATGGGGGTTCCGCTGGGTATCCAGACACTCGTGCTTTATAAAGTATTAAATGTCCCAAAGGGATCTGATAGTGTTTGAAGATCAAATCTAGCTTGCCACTTCTCCAGCTGGTATACCAGTCATTGGAATATCTAAATTAAATTTGCAATCACTTCTACATAGCTCCAGTGGAACCAGCCACCTCAAGGGAATCCTATGTAATGAGTGGTTTTATAGTGTACCTATTAAATTGTCCATGTGGGAGATAAAAAGTAGCCTCCCCCCTCTGTTATTATAGGGGGATTTCATTAAATTTACCAGTGCTCAGACCCAAAGGCTCTTGATCTTTTCGAAGCCATAGGGGAAACTCTCAATCGGGTAACTGAGCTATAAAAAAAATATGTCCGTCAATGTATTAACATTGCAATTTATTGCATTTAACGAAAATCCACAAGCGGACCCATTATAACGAAAAAATCCTCGTAATTTCGAAAATACGGGAAAATATGTAAAATACTCGTAATTTTAGAAAATACCGGGAGGGTTCATGTATTTTCGAAAGTACGTGAAATCCTCGTAATTTCTAAAATTTTCGAAAATACGAACTTTTCCAACCCCGGATTCGGGTTTGGATCCGCGAACTGGGCCATCACTACCCAGAAGCAATATGGAACGAGTGTACGGGTAATTCCTATTTTTAGGGTCCAATATATCTATTTATTTTTTGAAACATATATTTAGCCTTTAGTAAGTGGAATTGGGGCCATAAGAGATGTTATAAGCGTATAATGAATTGTTTTATCGCCCAGGAGTGTAATATGTTAGAACGATTAATAATCTCTCTCCCGGCAAATTATGGCAGCTGCTATATCACCAGCAGACAGTCCTTAACGTTAAAATCTGCTATTAAAGCAAAAGCCTAGACACAGATTACTCAACATACAATATGTTTATGATAACAAATAACTGTTCATTACATTAGGTTCCCTACAAAGGAAGTAAAGGGTCCATACACTAATGCAAAGTCCATTTATGAAGTCACCATCATGTCATTTATTTATACACGAGATATCGGACTAGGTCATGTGTATTATCGCCGGGTTTTGATATTTAGTGAATATTGCAGAGATTCCTTTTAGGGATTAGAGTTAAAATTATTTAGATCGTTTCCCAGTGTTGGATGGTAAAAGGGTCACATAGTTAATGTGGATAATTTATCTTGGCAGAGAATTTAAAAGCCTTTCGGCGAACATTCTTCTGAATAAATGTCTTCATGTTGACTTCAAAACTACGAGTTTTTAAATATCAGTCATCATACTTGTGCAGGGGAATACGTAAATTTATGGCTATATTCGTACACTGGAAAGAGAACTTTCATTTTGTGTAATTTAGTCAATTATCAGTTACCTGCACCCATCCCCAACTGATATATATATATATATACTGTGGCCTTGTTCTTTGGATTGACGACTTTTACTATCCTTATATTTTAATATTATATTGAATATTAACTCCGTAATAACATCATTACCAGAAACACCAGTTCGGACAGCTTGGAACATTATTACCGGTGATGTATTAATTAAACACAAAGAAGACAAGGTTATCTGAGTTTCCTTCTCAATTCGTTTGTAAGGTAGCCATGCAGGGGTATTACATTTCGGCTTGTTAAAACGATCGACTGTTGGTCCAAAGTAATTGAATACAGAATGACTGATTTCCCAGCATGCTCGTTCATACGTCCAAACAAAAAACAATCCATGTTCCTCAGAAACCTGTCAGATACGGGCAATTGATACAACATGTAAACTCAATCGCATGTGGTCGATTGAATGCAGAAAAAAGTAACTTACCGGGAGATTCAATAAAAGTTCTTATCGTTAAAAATGGTGCTAATTTTGCCCCAACCAATCAGATGTTAGCTTTCAAATGTTCAAAAATATCTGATTGGTTTTAAAAATGGTGCTTATTTTGCCCCAACCAATCAGATATTTTTGAACATTTTAAAGCTAAACTCTGATTGGTTGGGGCAAAATTAGCACCATTTTAAAAACCAATCAGATATTTTTGAACATTTGAAGGCTAACCTCTGATTGGTTGGGGCAAAATTAGCACCATTTTTAAAACCAATCAGATATTTTTGAACACCGACCACTTTTTTGGCCGACCACTGCAATGATGGGACCCCATTCTGATGATATGACATGGGCAATCCAAACTGGAAAAGTAGGACTTGTAATAACTCCTACATTGGTTTAGCCTGGTTTCCGCCATTTTGTCTACACTCTACTAGACGTATCCTCATGGAGAAAGAATCCATTCCAAACTTCACAATTAACAGTCCAGTTTACAAATTAGAGATTAAACAAACGTTGGCATTCACCCGATGGATAAAGTTCTTAAGAGCAAATAATGATTCTGCCATCTGCTTTATGGTTTAATCCATTGAATCCATCTATAACGTTGAGGTTGAGGAGAGAGGAATCGAGGGGGAATTGTAAACAATGTCTAGTCCGGGAGTTAAAGTCGGATACAGTGAAGTTTTATTATAATTGACCTGCTATTGGCCGAGCTCTGTGTCTTCGCTACATCTGCTGCGTTGTATGTAAATCGGACACCCGCACCCTTTTGTTAATGACCTTGCAGGCATTAGCATGGCCTTGTCCATATGCCCATAGATTATGTCTGTTAGCAGCTGGGATGGTTTTCATTAGCAGTGCCTGACATCAGCCTGGCCCTGGATGTCGTATATCTAACTTGTCATGGACCTTGAAAGAAGAGGCATCCAGATGTGATTTATCAAGGATGACAGTGACTGGCTGAGAGTGTTATACCTCGGTCTACAAATTCATCAGAATTGTTTGACTGCGAGGGGGCATATCAACCCCGACTGCCCAAGGCACGTGTCCAATTTCTGTACAGCAAAGGCCAACAGAGTCAGACAGTGTAATTATTTTCTAAGTGCAAATTTACTACCTTCCATGGCAGAAAGGGGTTTAGTGGGGGACCTTGGGAGTTTTTATTCAAAGCTGCCAAAATAACGTGTTTAAGGAATGACGCGAAGCCTTAATGGCCGCTGTATCTGTCATTAATAAAGGAACGGGGACAAAATTCCCAATCTGTTTGGTCTTCATTGGCTTTCTATAAATATTGTGCTCGATAGGGCATGTGGCCGAAAGTTATTCAACCAATAGAATTTGTTTATTTGTGTATTTATTAAAGGGACACTTTCATTAGAAAAATTACTTTGTAAAATAAAAATGTATCCTTTAACAGGCAGTAGGGCATAATTTACCTACCTCCCTTTATAATTTACAATTGCCCATATCGAAATCAGAAGAAGGCCATGCTGACAGCTTTCCAACACGCATCTCTAACTGGTAGACCTGTGCAAACGCAGCGTAATCGCACACGCATTTCCGGCGCAGTGTGGCTGTGCCCTAAAGCCTATCGTATATTTGTACATGGTCGGCAGATTATCGTTATCGTTCTACAAAAAAATATATAAAAGGCGCATGCGCTGCTTTCGTAATTGCGCAAAGATACAAACGTTACGTTACGTACGAACGTCTACATCTAACGACTATCGTGGTGACTATCGTTGCTGGGTGTACAGATGTCGTTTCAATTTTGAGGATTAACGATAGTGTTGTTAAACGTCCGGTTGCATCGTACGAAAATTATCCAACGTGTGTACGAGGCTTAAGCCAATATAAAAAAATCTCCCATACATGCAATCCAGCACCTTAATACAATCCTAACTGGCGGGTATTATGCGAAGTCCGAACTTCGCAAAATCCGGTCCGCTCGAGGATCCGCGAATTTTCGAGAAAATTAGAAAATTCGAAAATCCGCGAGCGGACCCATTAAATTGAAAAAATATCCACGAAATTACGAGATTTATCGTATTTTTGAAATTTTTCGAAAATACGAGAAATCTCATAATTTCATGAATATTTTTTCTCGTAATCTCGTAATTTCGAATTCGAAAATTTTCGAAAATACGAGAGATCTCGTAATTTCGAAAATTTACAAAAATACGAAAAAATCCGGGGTTCGGAAGTTCGGAAGGCGGAAAATCCGGAAAAATCCGCCGTTCGCGAACGGGATAAATCCGCGGCGGATCCGGGTTCGGATCCGCGAACTGCCCATCCCTAATTATTAGCATACACAAACTTCCTACACAGTAGCAGAGTCACTGTACATCCGAGAGACACACAGTAAAGACATCTATGCCTCAATGCTTAATTTATAAGATCAATTTATCCTAATCTTCTAATTATGTGCTACATTCCATTCCTAAGATTCATAACAAGCCCTAAAATAGTTTACAGGAAAACGTAAGCCTTCTGAATTAGTAAAGGGAACATTTTGCAATCACTCATTGACTGGGGAAGTTAGAATGAATTTTACTTTTGATAAGAGTTACAACATCGGTAGCTGTCTGGAGACCTTGGCATAGTTTGGATTAATCAACAGAAGGTTTGTGTTTCTCCCTCTTTCTCTAAAATAAAATAAATTATGAGTCAACAAATGACAGTCAGAAAAGGTTATCCCCTCCCCTCGATTGCCAGGCAGACACCAAATGCTGACCCCCTTCCGTGCATATTGTTGGGCATTTTACTTGGCCATCATTCTCCTCTCGCGTATCAGAAAAGGTCAAAGAAGCTCTGGAGATTTAAAACGTATTAAAATGTGGTTAAAATGTAAAGATCGTTTTAGTTTGGTTGGTGTGCAGCAAAAAATATGAAATAAACCGGTCATTTCTCCAAATCCTGTTAACCTCTGATAAGTCAAATATTTTTGTATTAAAAAATAATATTTATCTGATGCCTAAATAAAAACAGGGCAATACAATAGTGCTGGGGCCTATTAAGACTTTGTCTATATCGGACTTGGACTGCTTGTTAGAATGTAGCCATTCTGGGACATCATCACAGTGATATATACAAGCCTACATGGAGTTCCGACCCAAACTACTGATGGACACCAGAGATGGCGAACTTCATAAAGTTCGGTCTATTTTCGAAAATTCGGAAAGAGTTTAGGGTTAGAGAACGATACATTCTAGGGTTAGCGAACGATACATTCTAGGGTTAGAGAACGATACATTCTAGGGTTAGCGAACAATATATTCTAGGGTTAGCGAACGATACATTCTAGGGTTAGAGAACAATATATTCTAGGGTTAGCGAACGATACATTCTAGGGTTAGCGAACTTTACATTCTAGGGTTAGCGAACAATATATTCTAGGGTTAGAGAACAATATATTCTAGGGTTAGCGAACGGATCCATCTAGGGTTACCGAACTTTACATTCTCAGGGTTAGCGAACGATACATTCTAGGGTTAGCGAATGATACCATTCTAGGGTAGCGAACGTTTACATTCTAGGTTTAGCGAACAATATATTCAATGGTTAGAGAACGAATATACATTCTAGGGTTAGCAACTTACATTCTAGGGTTAGCGAACAATATCTTCTAAGGGGTAGAGAACAATTATTCTAGGGTTAGCGAACGACTACATTCTAGGGTGTACGCACTTTTTATTTTACTTTCTAGGGTGCGAACAATATATTCTAGGGTTAGAGAACAATATATTCTGGGTTAGCGAACTTACATTCTAGGTTAGCGAACAATATATTCTAGTTAGAGAACAATATATTCTAGGGTTAGCGAACGATACATTCTAGGGTTGCGAACGATACATTCTAGGTTGAGCAACGATACATTCTAGGGTTAGAGAACAATATATTCTAGGGTTAGAGAACATATATTCTAGGGTTAGAGAACAATATATCTAGGGTTAGAGAACATATATTCTAGGGTTAGAGAACAATACTTCTAGGGTTGCGAACGATACATTCTAGGGTTAGAGAACGACACATTCTAGGGTTAGAGAATGAT
The DNA here is from genome assembly GCA_019447015.1 of Hymenochirus boettgeri. NCBI lineage: Eukaryota > Metazoa > Chordata > Amphibia > Anura > Pipidae > Hymenochirus > Hymenochirus boettgeri. Next base: position 115,682,877 of record CM033476.1, on the reverse strand, counting down.
ACATTCTAGGGTTATCGAACGATATTTCTAGGGTTAGAGAACATATAATTCAGGGTTAGAGAATGATACATTCTAGGGTTAGAGAATGATACATTCTAGGGTTGCAACTTTACATCTAGGTTAGCGAACGATACATTCTAGGGTTAGAGAACGACACATTCTAGGGTTAGAGAACGATATATTCTGGTTAGAGAATAACATTCTAGGGTTAGAGAACTACATTCTAGGGTTAGCGAACGATACATTCTAGGGTTAGTGAACAATACATTCTAGGGTTAGTGAACGATACATTCTAGGGTTAGCGAACGACACATTCTAGGGTTAGCGAACGACACATTCTAGGGTTAGCGAATGGCCCATAAATTCTATAATTATCAAACTAGTTTGAATAGTTCGGCCCAAATTCGGGTTCGAGTTTGTTTTTGTGTCCATCACTATTTAACACAGAACTACAGAGATTTACACCATTTTTACTATTTTACAGAAGAATGTTTTTTAGCAAAGTGAAATCCAGCGTATGAATTCTTCCCGTAACTATGTCCTCTATGTGGACATTCCTGTCAGGCTGAATGAAGTAGCTGCTATGGACTTGTAACTAGTGATGGCCCCCAGTCCTCCTCACAACGTACAACGAGAATCTATACTTTATAACTATTTTATGTTTATTTCTTGATGGAAGAAAAAGACAAAGTTCTTGTCCACTGGACAGAACTACTAATCTGTAGACATCTCAACCAATCATTTTAACACCAGACAAACTGGATACACACTTCCAAGTCCTGCGCTCCTAGTTACACAAAGCTCTTGGATTTACGTCTCTGGGTCTTCTTATCATTTGCATATGAACAAAAAAACCCATCCAGGCACACTTCTCTTAACAGAAGCTCCTCAGACCCCTGCCAGTAGGAATGTTCATTGTAAATGAGGGGTTATGACCTCACATTGTTTTTTGTCTAACTGAAGAGGGTTCTGTCATGGTTCCTCTTGACCTGGTGTCTTCAAGTAGCAAGGAAACATGTTAGATAGAAGGAAGGATAAAACAAGGCAAACGAGTCAACAGAAAAATCTTCTGATGGAGGGAAGATTTTTATGGTACCACGTAAACAATTGTTACGTAGCCTCGTCTTAAGGTTCGTACATACGTGTGATCGCGGGTCCCGACCCACGACACACAACGTGTACGAATGTTAGTTTCGGCCAATAATCGTCCCGTGTATAGGCCCTTTATCGGCCGAAATGGACGTTCGTTCAGAGATCCGCCAAGTTGGGTCGGTTCTCATCCGCGAACGCGATTAAAGACATTCGGCTTAAGTCAAAGGGGCCCATACATGGGACGATTATCAGGCTCTGCCGGAACCATCTGTGCGTTTCGACCCGTCCGTGCGCCGCGGGTCGGGACCTGCTATCGAACGTGTGTACGAACCTTTAGATTCTGTTTGTCATCTTTCAAACATTGTTAGTGTGTACCCAGGTAAAGACCAGTCAGATTCAATAAAAGTTCTTATTGTTTAAAATGGTGCTAATTTTCCCTCAACCAATCAGATCTTTTAACATTTGAAAGCTAACATCTGATTGGTTGGGGCAAAATTAGCACATTTTTAAAGATAAGAACTTTATTGATTGATTGTTTTTTATTTAGAAATTTCTTATTTCAATCAGGTGAACAATTTAGCACAAAATCTTTATTTAACCAGATATATCATTTTAATAATCACAAGTTATGTTCTTATATTTATATAGTCCAATTATTATTTTTTTTTATATATTCTAAATATTTTTGTCAACGCTTCATCCGTGGTTAGAGATCCAAACGGATGTCAATCGGGTTTGAATTGAATTAGAAGCAGTCAGACGGATTCCGTTGGATTCTGTGCAAATTTCTATTTCAAATTGACACCTACACATTCAAAACAGCCCAATTGTGAGGAAATTTGTATTTAAACAACTTTGGTGATATGAACATGTTCCCCAGACCATTTCCCAAGTCCCAGAGCCATTTAAAATAAATTACCATTTTAAACTTATTTTACCAGAACTTTTCAAACTATTTGTCCCCATTGCTTTTAAAGGGTCCAGGAACTTTTGGAAGTTCACCCATCTCATTGAATGACCCCAAAGTCTTGTCTGTTTAGCTCCTTTTTAAGTTTATGAGTTCGGACGAACTCAAACTATTCAAACTAGTTTGGGCTCGAACTAGTTTGTTTTTCTGGAATCAAGGCTGTATTTTCCCTAATTATTGAAAAAAATCGATAATTAGCGAATTTACAAGCAGTTTGCTAACCCTAGAATGTATCATTCGATAATCCTAGAATGTATCGTTCGATAACCCTCGAATGTATCTGTTCATCACCTCGAATGTATCGTTCGATAACCCTCACCTCGAATGTATCGTTCGATAACCCTAGAATGTATCGTTCGATAACCCTCGAATGTATCGTTCGATAACCCTCAAATGTATCGTTCGATAACCCTCGAATGTATCGTTCGATTACCCTCGAATGTATCGTTCGATAACCCTCAAATGTATCGTTCGATAACCCTAGAATGTATCATTCGATAACCCTCGAATGTATCGTTCGATAACCCTAGAATGTATCGTTCGATAACCCTCGAATGTATCGTTCGATAACCCTCAAATGTTATCGTTCGATACCTCGAATGTATCGTTCGATAACCCTCGAATGTATGTTCGATAACCCTCGAATGTATCGTTCGATACCCTAGATGTATCATCGATAACCCTCGAATGTATCTTTCGATAACCCCCGATGTACGTTCGATAACCCTAAATGTATCGTTGATAAACCCTCAAGTATCTTTTCGATAACCCTCGAATGTATCGTTCGATAACCCTCGAATGTATTGTTCGATAACCCTCGAATGTATCGTTCGATAACCCTCGAATGTATCATTCGATAACCCTCGAATGTATCGTTCGATAACCCTCGAATTATCGTTCGATAACCCTCGAATGCATCTTTCGATAACCCTCGAATGTATTGTTCGATAACCCTCAAATGTATCGTTCGATAACCCTCGAATATATCGTTCGATAACCCTCGAATGTATCGTTCAATAACCCTCGAATGTATCGTTCGATAACCCTTGAATGTATCATTCATTTTCGGTAACCCTCGAACGTATGGATAGTTTTCGCTAACCCTCGACGGTATTGTTCGCTAACCCTGGAATTTATGGTTCTATTTTCACTAACCCTCGAAAGTATCGTTCAGTAACCCGAATTGGCCTTAACCCATTGGCCTTAACCCTCGAATGCAGAACCTGACATTTGCCCGCTCGTGTTTTAAGAAGTTTTGGTGATAGTGACATGTTCCCCAGACCATTTCCCAGGTACCACAGCCATTTACAGTAAGTTACCATTGTTACTTTAGCTGTCAATCACCCGAACTATCACTCCCCATTGACTTTAATGGGTCCGAATTAGAACTTTCGAACTTTTACGAAAACGTACTGAACTTTATGAAGTTCGCCCATCACTAGAGTTTAATAACACTGGGCAGTCTACTAAACAGAATGTACACAAGGGTTGACTTTTGTTTGGGCAATATGCTTGAATCAGGCGAAATGGTCAAAATAAAAGACCCTAGTTATGACCTGCCTTGTTCCACATTTTCAGTATTTCAATATATTTAGAGGGGGAATTCATTGTAAGGCTGGGTACACACAGTAGGACTGTTTGTCCTGACCAAGCGAGTGAGTGCTCAGCCAGGACAAACAGACGACAGTTCACGCGACTGATTGTGCGTTCCATAGGGAACCGCACGAACAGCCGTGATTTACCGACAGTTCCGATCGCCCGTTCATCCGATACAGATAAACTGGCGATCGAAGTTGGTTGCGGCCAGCATACACCATAAAATATTTCCGGCCCTATCGGCACTATCGGTTGGTCACCCGCAAATAACTGCTGGTGAGTACTTACGGAATTTTGAAGAGCTTCGGGGAATTTCATTGAAAGTGCTTGGAACCCTAAATTCTGTCAAAATTCAATGTGGAAAATTCCAAAATCCATCGACTTCAATTGTATTTGATTCAAATTTTCGGCTCTGCGGAATTTCACCGCATTCCACGGAACTGCCAGAGAAATGAAACTCACTGGTTTAGTTCATCTTGAATTGCCCTAAGAATGGACATTGTTGGGGAAAATAGGGGCAGCCTCTCTAAATAACCTTTTCAACCTTGGAGGTCTAAAGGGCCATAAAAGTCCTGTTGAGAAATAAACAGTCATTATGGGGAACAAAAGGCCGGTTTAGAGTAATTACGTATGTTAATATCTCCTAATTCTCTTGTTGTCCCACGAGATGCTGACATTTTGGTAAAACACCTCTCAATCAATGAATGTCTCAGAGTTTTTGTTGTAACAGGAATGATGGAGATTCTGTTGGGGGTTTGGTTTTATAAGATGGCTGGGTCAATTGTTCTATAACCGGGGTGGGCAAGACTTTCTAAAGACCCACGGAGAACTAACTGTATCTTCAAATGAAGTAAAATAACTTAATTGCAACTTTCATGACAGGACGAGTAAGACAAGATAATAAAATGTTGTTTCTGGATGACTGGGCAGGAGGTATATTAATTTATATAATGGTATATAGCTCCTAAATATGTATTATTAAAACATCTGGGGCCTGAGGTGCAAAATTGATTATTAATTATAAATAATAAATATATATATAGATATAGACCATGTAGAGTAAGACAGCATCGATGAATAATATCAAAAGTCCAGCATATAATAATGCATATTGATTTATTGGCTTAACAAATCAATTAATGGCGGCAACGTTTCGGGACAACCTCCCTTTTCAAGCCTAATTGATCAATTAGGCTTGAGAAGGGAGGTGTCCCGAAACGTTGCCGCCATTATATTGATTTGTTAAGCCAATAAATCAATATGCATTATTATATGCTGGACTTTTGATATTATTCATCGATGCTGCTGTACTCTACATGGTCTATTGAATATTAATTTTACAGCTTTGCATCATTTATTGGATGAAAATGCTGCTACCTGTTATCCATTGTATATATATATATATAAATATAACGGCTATTTAGTGGGTTACTGCAGTTAGATTCCCTATCAGATATCAACATTTTTTGGGGGGTTGGGGTGGAAATTGCTTTTAACGATCGCCCATAGAATAGAATTTTTTTTTTTTTACTAACGCTTGGTTTTCTACAAACGATTTTGCAGTAAATGTAAGATTGCGTACAGCGTACAGCTAAAGGCTCTACACACATACAATTTCTCCAACATGAACTGCAGATCTTAGTTAAATAGCTGTATGAAAGACAGACTGATGCGTCCCAATTGGACAAAAATATGATTGTACGGGCTGGTTAATTTTGTCCGATTGCGCAATCTTCAATGTGCAGCACGTTCGGTTATGGTAAAATAATCAATATATCAATAATTTCATGTGCCCAACTGGTCATTTGCAGTGATTGGTCGATCAAGTTAAAATTTTGAACCATGTGTCCCCAGCCCAAAGGATGACTTCCATTGAACTATTGAGGTTAGACATAGCTCCTTTACCTCCCGTTCTTCAATTAAATGGAAAAAAGCCAAGTATACATTTAGAGTGGAGACTGACTTCTACACAACTACCGCCATGGAGCCCATTTTTAAAAAAACAGTTAACATTAATTTAAATTTAATTTCGAGGAATCTTCATGTAAAAGACCCTTCTCTCCTTTGATTGCAGCAATGAAAAGCCTACAAGCTTTTACCAGATGAAAAGTAGGGGACCTTCTACCTGCATCCCATACATACTGATTCATGCATAGTTAATGAGAAAATCCTAATTTCATTTATGGACTATTTACAGAGCCAACTCATCCTCCTAATTTTATTAATTCCTCGTCCTTCTGTGCTTCCCACGATACGTATCACTAATAAATAATGCAAAGTTAATATGCTCCCTTCTTGGTCTTAAATTTTAATATTCCAGATGCCGTCACCCATAAATAAATTGTTTGATATGGACCAGAGTCTTTCGCTGCCATGGAATAATTATGCAAAGTGAAAGGCAGGATTAGTTAAATACAGTAAAGTCCATGTCGGGCAGGGAAAAAGGTAAGAGATCAGAGTTCAGCATGTATCCAAATTATTTATCTCTGTAATAACTTAATAGACTGCATATATTACTGTTCGTAACCCTGATGTACAAAAAAAGACCTAGAGATTTGTCAAAATATATGAAACTGTAATAGGCTTTGTGCTTGCTAGAGTAGAAGAATGAATTTTTCATGATAATGAATGATCTCCAAGGACATTTTAAGGTCGCCGAGCCAAGCACACGCTTATAGACCTAAAAAGAAGCTCCTAAAAGGAGAACCAAAGCTACATTATATATATATATATATATACACATACAGAAAAAGTGCCTCCTTCGTTCCTGGTCAAAATTTGAACCAGTATGGGGAACTGATGTCACCATGTGAACTATTTTACTATTTTTACCACATTGGATCACTCTCCTTCTAGTGTATCATTAGAATTCTGGTAGATGGAACCTACAACTGCAGACTCAAACAAGTGACGGCCAAGACTGATTTATCTCTGGGACAACCATGGGACAAATGTCTTCCCATCACCACACATTCATCATCAGCCATTTTGGGCTACAATATTGTTGAGTCTATAGCTATGTATATATATATACAGGAATTAATTTCTTGCTCTCTTTTTGAGAAATCTGGTTGAGGAATCTGTTTTCAGGAATCTAATCTGAGGAATCTGTTTAAGGAATCTGTTTAAGGAATCTGTTTAAGGAATCTGTTTAAGGAATCTGTTTGGTCACCAACAAAAGAAATTTGTCAATTTTACCTTTAAATCCATAAATCGTACAACGCCACAATCAGTTTCTTTGATTAAAGAGGAATGTTCCATGTTTTTCAAACCTTCAAACCGATATTGCCTAACAATTCAAGAAAAGGTGGCCCCATAATTATATCTTAACAGAGGGGTCACATTTACAAACAACCCATTATGAGGACATCTAAGAATTTTCCCTCAATTTGTCATAATATATGTGTCAATCAAAAGCTAAAATGTAGTATCAGTGTTTGGGTCACCTGGTCTATGAATGGAATCCGCAACGGAGATAAGCTGTTGGCTTTTTTCTGTTTCTATACGAAGATAATGTCCTGTCAACTTTGTCCTTTTGAAACAAGTGCCATGACCTCAAAGCACAATCCCTATAACTATATTGCTACTAATTAGAAATATGTCATTTAGGTTATTAGAATCAATAGAGTTTTGACCTTCATCCTAATTTTTCAATAAGTATGCAGTCTATGGGAGCTATGAAAGATATTCTATAAACATCACAGAGTTATAGGCTCTCAAGTAAATGAAATATTTGACATTTCTTTTAATAGTAAGGAAGATCTCATTCTATTTCTGTTACGCACGGGCTAGTAGGGAAGTCTTCTCCAGAGAAGACCAACCTAGAAGACCATTTTTTGTAAGCTACACATGGAGCACAGACATTTCCATCTTATGTACAAGTTAAAATAAACTTTACTATGAAAAATCTATTTTATTATGTTTTCAATTGGATTTCAAGTAAGGTTTACCCATTTAATATTTGGACTCATGGGCAGTACGGTGGCTCAGTGGTTAGCACTGATGCCTTGCAGCGCTGAGGTCCTGAGTTCGATTCCCCCCTTGGACACATCTGCAATGAGTTTGTATGTTCTCCCCGTGCTTGCGTGGGTTTCCTCCAGGCAGTCCGATTTCCCCCACAATCATAAAGACATACAGATAGGTTGTATGTGTCATATATGTGCTTAGATTGTAAGCTCTTCGGGGCAGGGCCTGATGTGAATGTATACATGGAATTGTAAAGCGCTACGGAAGATGTTGGCGCTATATAAATCCACAATTATAATAATAGTAATAAAATGTACAACTGCAAGTGAAGAAACCTTCATTAATAGTGATATCTCTTTTGCCATCTGTGTCCATCTGTATCCGCTCTCCATTTTCCAAGGGACTATGGGAAAAAAACACACTTTTAGAAATAGGCATGGCCTATGGATTGGTGTCCACACTTATCAGTTGTGTCCACTTTTTAATGTGCTTAGATTTGTATTAAGTATGATACGGAGAGAAAAAGACCAAATAATGGAGACCACGTGCATTAGAAAAACTCAATGGATCACACTGCACATAGTGATGTTCCTTTTTATGTTTTACATTATAAATGAAATGCAAACAGACACTAAAATGCAGCAGTGGAGCCTTAAGTCCAAGTGTCAACAATGGTCACTACTAAACAGAAGGGGCTTGGCAGACTCCCTTTGTAAAGTGATGTTTCTATTGGTTATGCTTGTGAAGGTTCTCATTCATCCAGGTCACGGTATATCTGTTGTATTAGTTAGTTTAGTTCTTGAAGACGTTTCGCTAGTCATCCGACTGGCTTTCTCAATTCAGAATGACTTGTACAAGAATCTGTGGCAATTATGTACCCTGGAAAATCCCAATTAGCATACCACAGCCAAGTGTTAAGGGTGTGATTAGATAGTGGCTAAGAGGTGTTATAGGAACGCCCAGAGTAAGGTGTTAAAACAGCATTGTACATGGCAGACAGTTGGTTTCAAAATTCTGAAAAGTTCTGGTATTTTGTACCCATCGTGCCCATCCCTACTGATAACCTGGGTGCCATCCCCTTGAACCTAATCCCCATCATTAAAAAGGCCTCACCATAAATATTTTATTAGGGCAATTCCATTGAACTGCAGGAACCATGAAAGAGATGGAAGTGGGTTTCAAAACTTTTTGTTTGGATAAGAACATCATTTCATGGGAGAAAACCAAAGGATAAATACCCTAAGTAATTTATTGGCCTTTAACTATCTTAAGAGAGCCATGCATGTATGATATGATCACGTGATAAAGTATTGTGTGTATTGGCAAACAATGTAGCCTGGCAGAAACAGTACCGCTTTTTTATTTTATATCTCTACCAAGATTATATGGTGCTTTTTTAGGAAACAGATTATACAAGATGTTTCTCATACGTGGGTGTGTTTTTCCTTTACTGATATCATTACACCAGTTCAGACATTCAAAGAGAATGATTGGTAAGTGGATCTTTAAGGCTAGGTCGATCGGGGCAAAAAATTTACCCGTGTGTACCAAGCCTAACATGCTATTTATAGGAGACCTTCTCCATAACTAGGTACGTTTCCTATTTACCAATACAGTTACCGTATATACTTGAGTATAAGTCGAATTTTTCAGGCTTTAAAATTAGCCTGAAAACCTAACCTCGACTTATACTCGAGTCAATCAGTTTTTACAAATTTTTCAGGTAAAAATAGGTACCTCGACTTATACTCGGATCGACTTATACTCGAGTATATACGGTACTTTATGTGATACATTCAAAGTAAATGATGGTAAGGCTGGGTCTGTGTTTTTTTTATAACTAGTGCGTTTTAACTTTACTGAGTAAAACCCCCATACACAGGACCACTCTAAGTATTCATAACTATTTTCCATTTTTTCGATTGACTGCTTGACAATATCGAACAGTTTATCATAAAAATGTCGGAAAATTTTCAAACATATTTAAGCAATGAAATCATTCAATATTTGGTAGGTTCATGCGATGTCTAGAGATGTTTTACCTTCACCTATTGGGTTATTCCAACAGAAAATTCTTGTTTTAGGCAGTTACTATTTTCTAAGGGCGGACAGCACGCTTCAACTTTCTATTTCTTTATCGAAAACCACCCTATGGATTAAACTGAAACCCCCCTCCGTTGTTCATAAAAATCCTTGCAGGCTTTAGGTCCAACTGAACCAGACGGAGTAAATCTTTATCGCGTGCAAGTGCAGTGAACACGAAGACAAACTGTAGCTTATAAAAACGGAATGTGAACATTAACCTTTAGTTCACATCTTCTTCATAAGTAAAATGAAATTAGTGCCTTTAATGTGACCAATAAATTATCCATAATGCTACACTCGTAACATCATTTTCCAGCTGTGAGAAATATTTGCCTTTCTACCACCTACGTTCAGGTCTTTTTGCAATATAACATTTGTTTTAATATTAAAATGGCAACAGCTCCATAAATTATGAATCATTAGCACTCCATATTGATTTTCTTCCCCCCCAGTTCTGCTGTCTGCAACCCTTGGTAAGCACAGTGCCGGAATATCACTCTATTGGATTGAGATTCATATCCTATTTGAGGGTCAAAGCACAGGACCTCAAAAACCTGAACCTCTATCAACCCGGACTGAATCGATATTGGGAGATATATTTGGCCTTGGCTGCTTATACAGATTAAGTGGTCATAAATACAATAAAAAACAAGAGGTTTCTGAGCTTAAGTGACTGAAAGAAGAGGGAGACAACTTGAAATGATGACCTTTATGATGACTTTAAATGATGGGGCACCAAATATAAAATTCATTGGTAAATGGATAAAGATCCCAACACCGTGTAGAGTAGCCGTACAGTAAATCGCCGGAAACAAGGAGTAAATGGGCTGGTGCCCCCATTATAAGTGCTGATTTCGTTTTGTGAGAAGTTAGCTTTGAAAAGACAATATCTTCCGCTAATGAGAGTATCAAGGTTAAGCGCCAGCCTGAAAGGTGAGTCTCAGAGTCTCATAGGACCTTAGTCAACGAAAATGACTTAATTATGGTCCATGCATGTTGAAATCTTAACCAAGTGCTCCCCAATTTTACTTGTACTGATGATCAAGTGTTTGGTGTAAGGCAATTATACTGGGGCCCAAAACTATGATTCAGGAGGCTATAGGTGCATTTATGAATTCTAACCCCACTCACCATGAACCCCTGGGAATGGATCATTTGGTTTCTTCTGTTTGACACTTGGAGTCAGGAAGGAATTTTTTCCCCCTTCATAAATTTGGTGGGGGGTTTTTGCCTTCCTCTGGATCAACAGTTAGGCAGGAAATGAGGATATTGCTAGATGGGATGGACTGGATGGACGTATGTCTTTATTCAACCTCAAATACTATACTATACTATACAGCTTTTGGTATACTGATGAGGTGCCTGCAGATATTTCTAGGAAAGAAGTTGGGAAATGAGCAGGTCTCCAATAGAGCTGGTTGGAACTTCCGACTTCTGTTTTCGGATTTTCGAAATTCCAAAATAATCTGAAAATCCAAACATCTGAAAACACCTGGGCACCTGGGAAATGGTCAGGGAACACGTACAAATCAAACCTTATCTAAAACTAACTTCCTTGAAAGTAGCCTTGTTTATTCCCTCAAATTTTAAATTTGATAATTATCGTAAATACGGAAAGTTCTGACATCCGAAAGTTCAAAACAGTTCTGATGGAACTTCAGAGTCAGAACCGGGTCCAAATCCATTTCTAGTCTTCACCTGATAGTACCCACACTAACGATAAAGGGGCCATTCCGTCGGATGCCACTACAGAGGCAGACTAACATTTACCGCCGGCCTCGCAATCGCTTAGGAATGCCCGAAAATTTCCGCCGTCCATAGTTGTCTCCCTGTACTTAAAGCATAAGGAGTCGTCCCCTTGTACTTTACATAGGAAGAACGCTCGGGACTGTGGGTTGAGGCATCTTTAGAAAATGGCGGAATGTTTCAGATCTTTTAAAGATCTTTCATGTGTGTCCCCAGCTTAACGTTTGATATGCCAACCACAAATCATTTCTTATTTGGATTTCCGAAAAGGTTTGTAATGTGGCACATTATACCCTGTAAAGGTAATTTCATCTTTTAAGAAAGTCCTTTAAGAAATGAATATTGAAAAAAATATGCAATACGGCAAATAGTATTTAGCCAGTAATGATATATTTGGTGGTGAATCAGAATTAAATCCAGGCTTTGATGAACATTCTGCAGACTGATCTATATGTCAATTGCTTCCTCACAACTGATATTATAATTCTTTTGGCAGATCCAGATTTTGACAAGCAAATCTCATATTTTAAACACAGGATTAAAATTTTTATTACTTCCCTGTAGGATTAGTGTTCAAAGCCCCGGAATGTTAAACGAAAGGCAGAGAAAATACAGTAAATTCGGGGAAAGGCTGATTAAAGTGCGGGCGAGGTTGTTCAACAGAAAAACCAGGGGGATGCAATCTATATAATAAGAAATAGCCTAGGAAAGGGGTAATCTCATCCGATTTCAGCTCCTTCCCCAAATACATCTCAATTTAATATGCCGATTGTGTTCGTATTACAAAGATAAAATTATGTAATGGAACAAACGCATTACTGCCTCTTTAGAACCATTAGAACCGGCACGGGAGGGGGATAGACTATTAAATATAGGAGGGATAGATAGTTTGTGTGTAAGGTCAAGTTATCAAAGTGATGTTGCCCAGAGGGGACATATGTTGGGTGCACAGGTTTGATGCCACAAGTTTGATGTACCGTATAATACGGAATTGTTAAATATTTGGGGAATATGGATAAACCTGGTTATTGCTCTTTGCGGAGCAGGGTACCAGGGTTGTGTTAACTTTGATACTCAACCGATCCTGCTTTTGATCATTGGAAGATTCAAGTCCTGTTGGGTCCCATAGATCCACTTTCAATTGAAAGAATTGGCTTCTATGAGCAGTAATAATTATCAGGATGGGATTGGCTCAGACACCCATGGACCCAGGGGCATAACTACCACCCAAGCCACTCCGGCGACCGCGGGGGGCCCGGACGGTAATAGGGCCTGCCACAAGCCCAAGAACTCTTCTGCGATCAGCTGTTTTAAACAGCTAATCGCGCAATCAGCTGTTTAAAAGTCCGTACCCGAACTTCCGGTTAGTTCTGTAAGTTCGGGTCCGGCCGTTTTAAACAGCTGATCGTGCGTATGTAGATCATACTTTCGATTTTTGATTTTTGAAAATCATCTTCTTTCAATTTTCGATAATTATCTACTTTTGGTTTTCTCGTCAGGACTCGTTCTATTAGAAACCACATCTCTTATTATATGTGTTATATATAGTATACAGTATATATTTACTTATGTATGCAGCCAATATAATAGATATTTATATTATCCAATTGTATTTTCACCCAGCGTGAACCGAAAAAATTTCAATAAATGTGTTTGTGACGTTACCTCCTCTCCGGGTTGGAATAAAGGGATTAAATAATAAGACCCAGACCCCTTCAAGAGCTATAGCGTCTTTACGGTGCAACATTAGAGGTTATGAACAGAGGCCTGAGGAAGAGCTATATATCAGGCCTTGGGCATATTGTTCTGTATAAATGTGGCTTGGGGTCAGAGCGACTGACGAATTAGAGTGATCTAACAGGAAGATAAAAATACTTGCCGAGAGGTCAAATGCTTAAAAAAGTGAAATTTATTCTGGTCGTAAATAAGACGCCTGGAGGTTGTGAGTTCTCCTTCCTATTGGACAATTATAAACCTTTGTCCCGTATCGATGTATAGTATTAATTCAATCGCAGATTTTCTAACTGATAAAGGCTATGAGCTCTACTCATATTACTCCCAGAGTTAATATCTGATAATGTTGCATATCCATTTATTATAATGCCTCAAAACCCCTCAAGGAGAGCAGATAAGGTAGATTTGGTATAACTCCTGATTGGCCACCTCTTAAATTAGAAGCATTTTGGAGAAAGTTTCTATTTATTCCTGCAGGTTTCTGTAGCCCTCCTACTAAAGTGTTCTCTGGTCACTTTTATACCGTTGGGCATGCTCAGTAAGTTCTCAACCCCTTTATCTCGCTCCACCTCTCAACTGACTGTAAATACTGTCTGACATTTCTGTGACCTCTCTATAACCGAGACTGAGCAGTGAGAAAACCAATTATTGGTTTCCTGGAAATAAGGAAATGCCACAAACATTTACATAAGGTGTCACCACAATGCTGCCGGTTTGGATGGGTACACACCGGTCGCCACTAGCGAGCGCTCATCCAGGATGAATCACTGACGACTGCTGCAAAAGTAACCATGGCCGTCAGTTGGCTGTGACCGTTTGTGAGGTCTATAGGAAATGGCACGATTGGCCAGATCCGGATGGATGAGCAGCCAAGGATGGTTACGGGAGCCTGACCGCAGTGTGGACTCGTCAGTCTTTGGTTCTCGGTTTACACGAGCCGCCGGCAGAATAATGCTGGGTACACACCATACAATAATTCAGCCTGATTGACCGAAATTTCAGCTGCTTTTGCCGCAACGGACAGTCCTTTCTCCTGGCCGACCAGTCAAGAGCCTGAAACGGTCAGTGAAGAGGAAGGATTGGGACATGTGTAAAAGCATTTGTAGGCATCTAACGTTACATGTGCAGATAAGAAAACAATCACCAACCCCCTAATCATGTTGCAAAGGGATTTGCTCTTAAGGAAGCAATAATAACATTCATTTAGGACACAGGCAGGCAATGGGAAAGAAGAGGTTAAAAGGAATTGTAAAATCGAATTTCCTTCACGCAAGCTATTTCAAGATTCTGCATACAGATATAAGGCTACTTTGCGGTAACCTTCGAAAGTTTGGTTACCACATATATGAGGTTACTCTCGAGGGTTACCGAAAATACATAAAGTTCTGTGATCTGAAAGTTCTAATCGGTTCCGAATGGATCAAAACGAAACTTCGGATCTGGGAATTACAATTCTAAACCAGGTACGATTTGGACATGGATTCCATCGCTAATGGTTGGGATAGAGGTTGGTTATGGGAAGAAGGGTTGGTCATGGTTAGGGTAGAAGGGGTTGTTATGGTTGGGAGAGAAGCGTTGGCCATGATACGAAAAAAAGGGGCCAATCTTAGTTAAGAGAGAGGCTGGTTATCATCACAGAAGGGGGAGCGGTCATGGTTAACAATATAAAGTATAAAAGGATCATTCATGGCCAACCAAAAATGGTTGGTCATGGTTAGGAAAGATGTTGGTCATGGTTAGGAAAGATGTTGGTCATGGTTAGGAAAGATGTTGGTCATGGTTAGGAAAGATGTTGGTCATGGTTAGGAAAGATGTTGGTCATGGTTAGGAAAGATGTTGGTTATGGTTAGGAAAGATGTTGGTCATGGTTAGGAAAGATGTTGGTCATGGTTAGGAAAGATGTTGGTCATGGTTAGGAAAGATGTTGGTCATGGTTAGGAAAGATGTTGGTTATGGTTAGGAAAGATGTTGGTTATGGTTAGGAAAGATGTTGGTTATGGTTAGGAAAGATGTTGGTTATAGTTAGGAAAGATGTTGGTTATGGTTAGGAAAGATGTTGGTTATGGTTAGGAAAGATGTTGGTCATGGTTAGGAAAGATGTTGGTCATGGTTAGGAAAGATAACAATGGGGATACTCCAGACCAAAACAGGTGCTTGTCTGTTGATAACATTTCAATAAAATTGTTTTAAGAGAAGGCCTGTAAAAATGTAAAGAGACCTGTAAAGTTGGCGGAACTTCCTGACAGGAATGGTAAATATGTGAGATATTTTATATTTACAGAGATGCTAAAGGTGAAAACATTACACACGGTCATGATAAATCAAGTTGCAATGACAGTAGCAGGTTAAGAAAGTAATAAGGATAATAAAATACAGAGGGCAGTAAAAGGGGCATTAGTCCTTAATATTGTATTGTATGTATCCATCATTGAAGATACTGGCAAGATGCATATTGGCATGATGTCATGATAGTGTCAATGACATAGATACTTTGGTGGTTGATAATTAAGCAGTTAATTATGACCATTGGGTACTAACAAGGCTTATCTGATATTATCAATATGGTAATAATGATAGGAGTGGAGATGACTGGATACACCGTCAGATATTTCAACCCAATTGACCGGCCAGCCAAGATTGATATAGTTGAAATATTGGCATTTGGCAGTTGATAAGATGGAAATATCAGCAGTCAAACGAAAAAGTACCATGGCCAACATTTTGATCTGACTGTTCATGCAGTTCATTGAAGGCCGGACAAATGGCCACAATTTACCAGCCCGAAACCAGATGATTGAACCGTCTGGACACACTCGAAGATATTATGTTGGTACGGCAAGTCACCTATATTTTAAAAAGATAAAACATTGAGGTTTGTTAATATAATTGTTTTGGGGTAATGGTGATGTTATGGGTAAAATATGGAAATGCTGGCTTAATAGGGCAATGATAAGATACGTGATATGGGACAGGAAAGAGGCATGACTGGTCAATTAAAGGGCAAGTCCAACCCTCAAATTAAAAAAATTGTATAGTTAAAATCTTCCCTTCAAACCCCAAAAATGTAAGACTAACCTGAAGTGCTGCCCAATGTTCTGTTACTGTTTTTTAGCTTCCTGGTTCTTCTGATTAGCAGCTGTCAGTCATGTTGTTATCACAGCCAATGACTGAATTCCGTTCCCCTAGCTGCATCCTATAAGCATGTGCGAGCTTGTAACAAGCTTGGAGAGGATGCGGAAACCGTTTGCGAGGCAGAGGGAAGGAGGAGAAGTAAATTTCTCTGTCTAACAGGTAAGTCCGACATCTGTCAGCTTTCTGACTATTGTGGTTTTGGGGTTGTGATTTTTATCTATCATTTTTAATTCGAAGGGTGAACATGCCCTTTATGAATGTCTGTATCTCAGCAATAGTCCAGGGTAGGACGGTGAAAGAGATGTTGGCAGTATTCCTGGTTATACTGGGCAGGCAAGAATAATCTCAATAAACACAATTACTGCATAATAAATTATGGGAAATTCTCCTTCCAGCTGTGAGCTCTTGTGCATATTCCCAAGCAGTCAAGGGTATATATCTCAATAGTGATTATTCTATTGTACTAACAAGACAACCCCTGGAATGGTCCAATGTAAACCAACAAAAATCTTGAGCTGAATAACAAAAATGGTTACACTGCCATCTGTTGTCAAGCACTGAATCGGTTTCTCCCAGTACACAAATCTTTTCTCCTGGAGCAGACTGAGGTCAGACAATTTAATGCTTGGACTATTGGGATTGGTGTTTAGATGTTGGACCAGGTTGACTATAAATTACCTGCAGATACATAGTCTGCAAGAACGAATCTTGGCATTTTAAAATCAGTTCACCAAATTGTCAATTAAGATCAAATCAAATGTGAGCCATTTATCACGGTGTTAAAGTGTCCAAAGGGCCCGGTAGGAAAATCAATGGCTTTCTGCCCCCCCAGGGACCAATCTGGTGGAGAAACGGGGTTAACACCTGCTGTTTAAGGGCAACACGTAAAATTTATACTCTTTGGGTAAAAAATGCAGAAAGTCAGAAATCCCATTAGAAAGCTTATAAAACTGGATCAGGATTTCCAGAGACCATAGAGACACCTTTACTTCTGTCAAGTTATAAAACAAACATATTGACATTCTAAGAAAGTCTAAAAAAAAAAAAAAAAACCACTGCGTAAAGTTTTCAAATTCAAGTTTTGCAAAAAAGAAAAACAACAATAAAAAAAAAAATTTAAGTGTTGAATGTGTGCGGTATAACGTAGTCAGCGACGGGCCAACAATTACTGGTGGATAGTTTTTTTGGACTGAAAAAAAAGAGTTTAGAATGAAATTTGTGTGGAAAGGCGCCATTTTGAAAGGGAACATGCTATGGCTACACAAAGCCCTATTAATGTTTTAAAACTCAAAACATTTCTATTGTAATGAAAGAGGGCATGTCCAATATATGGATTATTATAATTGTGCTATTATTTTGTACCTTTAGATCATGGCATTTATTCAAGTGGTAGGTGGGATTTAATTACACGTCCATTTAAAGTCAATGGGCGTAAAATATCTGGAAAGTTTCCACAAATTCCTTAGCTAGAAGGTGGGTACACAATTTAACGATAAAGGGACAATTCCATCTGATCCACAGAAACGAGGTCCTGTAAATTTCCCTCGGACGTGGCCACCCCCTGTAGTAAAGTATAGGGAGTCGGCCACAGCCAAAGGGAATGTGGCAGTCCTGAAAGTTCTCCCTATACTTTATATAGGGAGAACGCTCGGGATTGTGTGTTGGAGGACCTTTACAAAATGACAGACAGAGTCTTAAGGTTCATACACACATGTGATCGCACAATGTGTATAATTGTGTTGTGTATAGGCACTTTGTTGGGCAAAACGGCCTTTCAGTTAAAGATCCGCCTGGCCAGTCGGGCAACGATCCTTGACCTAGTGGCCAATTCGGGCCACCAATATATTTCATTAAAGATAAATGCAGTCTGGAAGAAATCAGATTTGGAAATTCACATGGTTATAGCATTTATTCTGGTTTGAAGAAGATAATGTCTACTATTGACCTCATGTCCAGTAGATATCTTACAAGACTTCAATGATGTCTCCAGACCATCAGCCAAATACCTTTCCCAGATAAACCATCTTCTAAATATTAAGTTCTATTTGACATTGTTTTGCATCCTTACTGTTTATTATTGGTAAAGGTTTTTTTGTGTTAATCCTTTTATCAGGGGAAGAGGTTATGGCACTTGTTTAACCAAAGGATATGTTTATCTGTGATTAATAAGGATCATCGTTTTCCTCTGCATAATTACTGAGGCCAAAGTTAAAAAAACAATCTGTTAACCCATGGATTTAGCAACATTTGCCTAATGACGGACACACATAAAGGATAATATAATTTACTTTTCATCTTTTCAGAGCTGATTCCCCCCATCTTAATGTAACTAAAATATAAATTCAAGCAGAATTTTAAAAGGGGCCAGAGATGAGTGACTGAAAATATTACTTTAGCTTAAACCAGGAATTATCTAGAAATAAAAGTTAGACCCCATATCTGTTAATACATATGTACATTGCTAAGTTTTTCCCACAACCAGTTTAATCATTGCATTTCCTAATTAGAGTGCTGTATAGTATGACAGTCAAGCAAAGAATGCACCACAAGTTGTATGCACGCGTGAGCTTGATGCGCAGCTTGATGACATCATCAAAGCCACAAACTAAATTAAGAAATGATTACAGGACAGGAAGTAGGTTACATTTATTTATATTTTTTATTAGCTAAGTGCTTATACTTTTGTTTTTCTATTTTCAATCTTGTTGGGTGTAATTGACAAGCAAGCGCTCGTCTTTAACCCTTTTTAAAAGTTAATAAAAAAATGTCTTAAAATTTTTTTTTTCTTTTGGTACTTTAGGAAAACAGTAAATCCACATTTCTTCAGGATATAGAATTTATCTAAGAACCGTTGTAGCATCTTAATTACACTAGCTGTTCTCATGGTAATCTCTTCTACTGGAATAAGGTTAAATGAAATCTGTCCTAGATCTTGACGCAGATGGTTCTCATCTTAAGCATTTAAGAATTTAGTTGATCTTTAGTATATTAATCTTGGATCTTGAAGACGTATACTCTATTCAAGACGCATAAAGCTGTGCTTTTTTTGAAAAAAAAAAAATGAACTTACATTGTGTCGACATTATTCCGAATTTGGAATTTATTTAGTATATTTAATGTGAGAATTCTAATACATTAGAATTATATCCAGGATATAACTGCCACAAGGACATTTTCACGGGTCTCTGGTTTGGGGGTCTAACTGTTGATCTTTGTCTATCTTTGTCTAATCCCCAACCCAAAGCTAATGGTACTTCCTTGCAATGGCACGTAGATAAAAGGTGATTATGTTGACAAAGAAATTACCTTAAACTGAAAGTAACATTTATTAAATACATTTGCATGTGAGATTAAAAGTAATGCTCTGATGTTAACATGTTTATAAAAAATGTCTCCTTGCATGTGCTGATATCAATAGGATGCCAGAGTTCGTGGAGAGTTCTAGATCTGTAGGGCTGCATGTTGGAGAGAAATGCATTATGCAGGAGTGTTTTTGACACCTGAAACAACTTTTAAATGCCGTGATGCGGGCGTGGCTTCATCAGGGAACATAGGCATGGATGGTGCAGGTGGGTATGGTGGACTGACTAACACTAACTGGTGAACTGGAGGGCCGACTTAACACTGATTGGAGGACTGGTGCTGAAATGCGGTATTGCAGGAACTGCTGCCTGTGGAGAAAGGATAAATCAGGTTTATTAGAAATAGGTTTTGCAATGTGTAGATACTTTGGTCCAACTATCATTTCATTGGTCCGTGTTACAAATCAGGTTGAATGGGAACTATCTGTTTAGACCATCACTCGATAGAGGTCTGGGGAAGACCATTTAAACAATACTTGGACTTGATGTTTGACGTTGCTGACAAGTGGCTTCCTTTGCTCATGTGCAGGCTCGTAATAAGCTCATACAGAGGAGGGGTGACCTAAGAACAAGGTGGTAATGAACCTCAGACTAAAGAATGGTCTTCAGGGACATCTATGAGATAAGCATTGTGCTCTTAAAGTTTCAGGGGTGGGGAAGGTAAGTATAGTTTTATTTATGGGGGGAAATTCAAGGAAATTTATGTGTTTGTACAGATAATGCGCATGTATCAAAAGTCTGCCTGTTGGTACACAGTGGAAATTTCTGTATGTTGGCTACGTGTAGATATATTTGTTTTATGTCTTAAGTAAATATTATTTTTGTGTCTTGTGTTATAAGACACAAATCTTATTACTCAACCCTTAGCTATGTCATCAGTTATAATCAGTGTTTAACTTTGCCATCAGTTATAATCAGTGTATAGCTATGTCATCAGTTATAATCAGTGTTTAGTTATGTCATCAGTTATAATCAGTGTTTAGCTATGTCATCAGTTATAATCAGTGTTTAGCTATGTCATCAGTTATAATCAGTGTTTAGCAATGCCATCAGTTATAATCAGTGTTTAGCTATGTCATCAGTTATATCAGTGTTTAGCTATGTCATCAGTTAATAATCAGTGTATAGCTTATGTCATCAGTTATCATCAGTGTTTAGTCTATGTCAATCAGTTATAATCAGTGTTTAGCTATGTCATCAGTTTATATCAGTGTTTAGCTATTTCATCAGTTATAATCAGTGTTTGGCTATGTCATCAGTTAAATCAGTGTTTAGCTATGTCATCAGTTATAATCAGTGTTTAGCTATGCCATCATTATAATCATGTTTAGCTATGTCCATCAGTTATAATCAGTGTTTAACTTTGCATCAGTTTAATCAGTGTTAGCTATGTCACAGTTATAATCAGTGTTTAGCTATGCATCAGTTATAATCAGTGTTTAGCTATGTATCAGTTATAATCAGTGTTTAGCTATGTCATCAGTTATAATCAGTGTTTAGTTATTCATCAGTTTAATCAGTGTTTTAGTTATGTCATCAGTTATAATCAGTGTTTAGCTATGTCATCATTATAATCAGTGTTTAGCTATGTCATCAGTTATAATCAGTGTTTAGCTATGTCTCAGTAAAATCATGTTTACTTGTCATCAGTTATAATCGTGTTAGCTATGTCATGTATATCAGTTGTTTACTATGTCATCAGTTATAATCAGTGTTTTCAATGTCATCAGTTATAATCAGTGTTTTAGCATGTCATCAGTTATAATCAGTTTTTAGTCTATGTCATCCTTTATAACTCAGTGTTTTAGCTATTTCATCAGTTACAATCATGTTTGCTATGTCATCAGTTATAATCAGTGTTTAGCTATGTCATCAGTTATAATCAGTGTTTAGCTGTCATCAGTTATAATCACTGTTTAGCTATGTCATCAGTTATAACCAGTGTTTAGCTATGTCATCAGTTATAATCAGTGTTTAGTTATGTCATCAGTTATAATCAGTGTTTAGCTATGTTATCAGTTATAATCAGTGTTTAGCTATCTCATCAGTTATAATCAGTGTTTAACTATGTCATCAGTTATAACAAGTGTTCAGCTATGTCATCAGTTATAACCAGTGTTCAGCTACTGGATGTCATTAGTTATAATCGGTGTTTAGCTATTTCATCAGATATAATCGGTGCTTAGTGATGTCACATGAATCACTGAAACATGTATATTTTAGAATAGAATGTACCCCCTATTTTAAATGTAAGATATGGAGTCCCCTGACCTTTATAATTAGATATAATTATAAAATTCCTTGTTTATCCATGTATAGTACAAAATACATACACATATACTTTTCCCCTCCGGATATGAAGAAAAATAAGAATTCCACCTTCCAAGCCAAGTCTTTATTGTATAACGTTATTTTGCAGTGAACTTGCCTGGGGGACTTGGACATGCTGATCTCAGCATTTAGCCCAGACCTACTGTGATATTGCTGATTCTGTCAATGTTACAGTTTGTCCCATTTACTTACCATGTCAGTTCATAAATTTCTCAGGCTTCTCTAAGCCACTCTTTGGCATGTGTTAATTACAGTGATTTGTTTGTTGTGCTGTTAGATTTAATTGTCATTTCCTACCAGACAAAGGCCTAAAATATTGTCAAAAGCCATGAATGAATGGTTTTAAACTGATCAGAACAGATTACCGTTATGGAACACAGTCAGTTCAACACTGGGCAAACAAATTAAGCTTAAAGGACAACTATACTATAAACATTTACTTTTTAAAAATTAAAAGTACCTTGGACAAGCAGGTCCGATTGATTATTCCTACCTTGCAATATTGTTTCGTTGAGGAGCTACAGCACATACAGCGCACATACAATTTTCATTTGCCAGGTTAGTGCCCTGTATAAAAGATAGAGCTGAAGCACTCCGGAAGACTGGCAGAAGCAGTTTTCGTCATGTCGGCGCTCCTCATAGAAATTATATTGGAAAGTAGAAACTACCTCCCTGTCCCAGGTACTTATCCTTTTAACTGTTTTTGAAAAACTTTATACACACTATAATTGTCCTTTAAGCCCTACTACATCCACAACATTGATCTTCCAATCAATTCGGTGAATTCTATTGAATTGATCAGAACATGGAAGATATTTTCCTGTGTTTTTGATCAGAAAAACAAAGATTGGGCAAGGCAGAAAATTTTCCCAATAACCTACCTTTTCAAGCTAAAATCTACGGAAGATCTGCGGCACAAGGCGGGGAGCTATGATTGGTTCCTCTGATCGGATTTTCGTTTCACTTGATCGGAAAAACCATCACCCTGTGTATGGCTGTAAGTCTATTTACTGTTTGCTTGATTGCTGCAGACAGATAATTATTGATCTGCCTGCAGTTTATCCCAACTGCCCTATTCCCATAAATGGCACGTTGGGAGGATTAGCGAAAGGACAGAGCTTCTCATTTGCAGCTGGATGTTCTTTCAGCTTTGTCAGTTGGTTGAGGAGGTTTATATACAGACTCCAGGAGTTAGATTTTTATTTATCACTTGTTGAGAGCTCAAAGGTGGCAAAGCCAGTTCACCTTTCCTAGTGGCTTATTTACTAATACGAGTAAAGATTTTCCTGGGCATGTGACCAATAGCAGCCCATTAGCTTGTAGATTAATTAACTGTGTATTTGACTGCTGTGTATTTGCTTTAGAAAACACCACCTGGTCGATTTTTTTTATAATGAAGCCTTAAAGGGGAAGTGTGGTTTCCAAACAAGTCAGGGTTAAATAAAAGCCTCATTTAAAACGAGCCCTGGATCACATCCCTTAATGCAACGTGTGAGAAGTTATATTGCTGAAAGGTTTAACCTGTTTCCAGATATCACCTGCACCCTCCGTGCTGTCCCAGGGTCTGAGCACGCTCACTTAAGATTTACTGTTGCAAAAGACAAGAAGTCCCTGCACTGGAGATCTTAACTAATAATTAGTGATGGCCCAGTCCTTGTTTGGATCCGTGGTGGATTTACCTCGTTCGCGAACGGCGGATATCGCGGATTTTCCGGTTCCGAACTTCCGAACTTTTCGCGAATGGCGGACCGGATTTTGCGAAGTTCGGACATCTTTACTAATAAGTTATGTCACTTAAGCGATGTCACTTAAGACTTCTGGACATTTTAAAAGAAAAAAACTAGTAAAATGTCAGTCTGCTTCTGCCTAACAATTTAAGGCAAATACAAGGCTGTCAGGCATGAAAATAGCTGTAAAAAAGATTGACAGTTGAGTGGGTGTGTCTATCAATGCAGACAAAACAGTGTGCTTGCCACATGGCTGAAATCTGCTGAAAGCAGAAGCATCAAAGAAGTTCTATTGCTGAAATAACTTTAAAGGATTTTATTTGGAGACCATTTCCCTTTAAAAAATGGCTGAAATCCCAACAGAAAGGCAAATACTGACGCCCTTTTAAAAAAAATATATCCATTTAGACATCTGAAAATAATGAATGCCAGAGACGTAAGATTTGTCCCTTATGTTTTATTGGAAATTAATCAGAAATAAAGTATTGAAATGGTGAGGATACTATTTACAGGATCCAGTATATAAGCACCGAGCTGGTTCTCTATTTCCAACATTTTATAGATAAAAGCTACTTGTGAATAACCCACAATCTCTCCCAATGTTTCTTATAATGAAAGATCATTTTTCAAACACACATTATGCAAATTTCTAAATGTCACCGATATTACAAGTCTAACCAAAGTTGAGATAATTAAATAGGATTCCAAGGGGAAAACGAAATGAAAAATAAAATCATTTGTTGGATTTTTCCCACAGCCGAGATTCCGGAATATTTGCCCATTTTTCAAAGAAGACAAAAACATTTTCCTGGGGATCAATTCATTGTTCTGAGAGTCTGCCCCTTTCAGCCCATAATCCATCATATTTCTCCATCTTTAATTTCTCTCTGTCCGACTCTCTTAACTTGGCCATGAATAATTTGATCAGGATTAGAAAGGGTTCCTTGCATAGCAGCCGAAATGAGGGAGTTACCCTGTAAACCAGTGGGTCAGATAGTATTAGGCTTCCGAGCGGAAAAAAACGTACCGCCGGTGCCCTATATTGGCAGTTGTCGTGGTAAGCTCATCTGTCAAACAGGCCCTGCAATCAATCATTCCTGGAGATCAATATTTGGCTTATACATTCATCATGCCTTTAAGAAGACCATTAAGATGCGGATGTCTGTTTTACAAGAGAACAAAGCACAATGCAGGAATAAGAAAAAAAAAAAGAAAACGGGGGCAGCTCGGACGTAGAGAAAATGATATTATGTTACATTCACCCCTATAAAGACCGAGGACCTTTTAACGTTACAAATGGAATGAAATACAAACAAAGACCTATTTTTAGAATATTTATTCTGATCCTGGTAAATGTATTTTCATGTACATCATGATCGTGATGTAAAGATCTCAAAGACTCTTGATTGGTCTGTCAAGTTGATTTGTGGGCTTGTCTGCCAAGACAACTGGCACGTGTAACAGATTTGGCCCACACGGGCAGGGAAAGGGGAAATTGCACAGTAATGTATATCCAACTCAGGATGTCTGAGAGGTATATATATATATATATATATATAATATATATTTATTGTGCGTATTGCATAGAGACAACGTTTCGGCTCTTTTCTTGAAAAAGGCTCTAGAAAAGAGCCGAAACGTTGTCTCTAGGCAATATGCACAATAAATATTTGATCACTACAAATCCTCGTGTGCACTAGCTCTATATGTATGCTGTATTTATATTTATCTTCTAGTAGCACCGAGGTCTTGGACTATTATCAAGCATTTTTGACCCATCCAACAGTAGAAATTACTCTTAGGAACATTCCAAGGAAGTGATGCATCCTGGGAAGAACCTGAAATGGCAATTGATTGACAATATGTAAAATAACTAGGAATATGTAGATGATTATTAAGTATTTTAATAATGTGTTTTTTCACTGAACTTCCCCTTTAAAGAGCATGTCCACACCCACAATAAAAATCTATACTTACCATCCCCCCACCCCCCCAAACCCGGAGATCATTATAGTTACTTACCTCCCCACCGTCCTTGGCACAGAAATGCGCATCAATTTTTTGTGCATTGCATTGGAGCCTCAGACTAAAGCCCAGAATACTTACCTGTCCCCTTCCTTCCGGCCTACAGCACTCCCGGCTATGATGGTGAAGTCAGAACCAACAACCGATTCTGAATTTGGACACGCCTCCCCAGTCCTACACGTCTCCTCTGAAAAATCTTTCTGAACTTGGGAGGTAAGACCCGGGGAGGAGAGGCACGTAGGGGGGTATTTTGGGCTTCAAGGACTGCAGAGAGGTAAGTAGGTGTAACAATATTGAGGTTTGGGGAAGGTAAGTTATGGATTTTTATTCTGGGGGTGGACATGCCCTCTAAGTTTTAGGCTGAGGCCCCTCTGCAATGCATAAGAAACGCATTGCTCAACCGCACAAATAATGGCGGAATGGAGCACAACACAGCCAACAGTGTGGGCTACATTGTACACCATAGGTGTGTAAATCGCAGCAATGGGACAAAGCCCACCCATACTAAAACTACAGTTCTTTTGTTTGTTCAACAATCTGTCCTGATTTAATCTGCTGATGTGTAGTTGGTCCCAACCAGACACGCACGGTCGGACACACGATTGCCATGGATTCCTGTCTGTTCTACCATGTCAAGTAATGTCACTCCCCCAGACGTTTTGGCCATTGACATTGGTCGGTCTCCAGAAACCTTGATTGGAATAAAGGGCAACTGTAAAGTAACAGCAATTGCTGCTTAAATTGTAAGCTCTTGTGTACAGGAAATGAAATTTTTGAGTTCCAGGCCAGTCCGTTATACAATCTAATCTATATTTATATTACGGATGGTTTTACTGCTGATTATGTACACTTAAGGGTCGATGCATTAAAAGGCGCAAAGGTTTGCCCATGCTATTAATTTACGTCAACCAATCAAATGTTTGCTTTTTACTGGCTTTCTGCAGTTATATAACATCTGATTGGTTTCCACAAATGAATAGTAAAGGCAAACTTTTGCCCCTCTTACTACACCAGCCCATTAATCCATTAAGCACCTTCCCATTATTTGTATTTTAAGTACAGATTGTACAGCAATGTATATAGAAGATATATAAATAAAAAAAATATAAGGGGCCTCCAGATTTTTGAAGTCTACAATTCCCAACATTCCCTGCCTTCTGTTGTTGTATCTAAAGGGCTGTAGATTGGAGTTTCCTGTTATAAACAATAGCAGCATAAACATAGGTCTGGCCTATTCCACCCCGCAGACCTGGTGAATTGTTGTTCACCAGCCCAACCTAATCCACTATATTTATACCTTTCAAAGATGCACTAGAAAGCAGACTTTTAATGTGATGTATTGCCTCCTCTGGTCCCAATTCTACCTTCACGGCCCTTCCTGGTAGCAGCAATAAGTGGGTGGTTTCCCGGCCAATGACAACCCAAGCTGCCTCCTCTGTGAATGCATAAGCGTGTAAAGATCTTGTTAAGGTGCCACAGAAACCTTTAGAAGAGGAACCAGAAGATCTTAGAGTTTAGGGTGGAAGGTCCCTAACATTCACTGACCTCTTTCAGTGTTCACGCTATAAAATGCCTGCTGATACCAAGTTTCTTCTGATTCCTCAAGTGGGCTTGCTTTCTTTTGGAAGGTCTATAAGTGAACTAACATCCAGGTAGTATACAGTAATACTGGCCATTTAGTAACAATACAATAGACTTCACATAGATTCAATGTTCGATAATCTATCTATTGTCTAAAGACATAATTAAATCATATTGTTTTTTAACTTCCGATGTTCCCCGTCTTATAGTCTATCTAAAAAAAGATTGGGCTAGGTTACTCTTTGCATGAATATTTGAAGAACATTGTGGGGACCTCAGAAGGTGAGTTTGGAGTTAGTCCCCTTTGTGTCTACTGACCTTACCTATCAGTCTTCCAGTTTTAAAAATCTTAGCTAAACATAGTTGTGAGCTTTGGATAATGGCTGACTACTAATTAGGGGACATGATATTATCCCCAGAGTAGGCAAGGCCATAAATTAATTTAGACCAAGCAGAAGGAAATCTATAATATTTTAATAATAAATGAATATTTACATTGTATATACACATAAAATTGTATTCTTCAGGCTTTAGCACAATAAAGAAAAGAAAACTGAGACTACAATATCGCCTAACGTCACAGAAATGACTTGAACTTAAAGGGATAACTGACGTGGTCCTCTATGATAAGATGTAGGAATCCTGTTAACATCTTTCCAATCACAGCCAAGCATTGTGTTTTGTAAAATGGCCTGTCCCCCTTAATAGGCTACAAACACTGTTTGCATGGTAGTCTAGCCTATCGGATATTTTCCCAGGTATCAGAGACTATAGACTGGGTATTCGTGTTGCAAAACTACATCTCCATATGAGAATCTGAGAATCTGTATGACGAATAACTGTGTCAAGTTTACAATTCAGCTTTTGTAGAATGCGAAATGCGTTGTCATTTATCACTGGCTTAAGTGTATCACATGTGGAATGTGCCGCTAATGTTCTTTTCAATGTGTGTGCAACACTTTGTAGATTAAATATGTTCAACAGTATAGTCTTCATTGTTCTGAATGGATTAGCATACTTATGCTAAGTGTTAGATATTGCAATTAAAATAATGGCCTTATTCCTACACTATGATAAACATCTTGCCAGGAATTTTTCATGCAATCACGACAGTCTAATTACGGATGGAAACCTCTGACTTCATTGTGTAGCCCAACACGAATCTATCACTTACTGGCTGCCTCGGGCTATGAGTAGCCTATATGATATCACTATAGCCATATCAGCTTCTGTCACTATCTTTTTCACTGTTGGCAAGTTAGGACTAGAGATGGACACAAAATCGAACTCAAACTTGAGTTTGAGACGAACTTTATGAGTTTGGACGAACTCGAACTATTCGAACTAGTTTGGGTTCGAACTAGTTGGTTTTTCCGGACTTGCGGCCGTATTTTTAATAACTATCGTAAATTCGATCATTATCAAATTAACGGGCCGTTCGCTTACTCTCGAAAGTATTGTCCGCTAACCCTCAAATGTAGCCTTCGATTTTCGGTAACCCTCGAAAGTATCGTTCGAAAGTATAAGTTTCAAAGTTCGAAAACGGAACAAGCTTTATAAAGTTTGGCCATTTCTAGTTAGGACCTTTCAATCAAGCAGCCAAAAAGCATTAGAACTCTCTAAACAAGGAAAGCCTGGAATTCCAATGAGCCAGGCTAGGTTTACCCAACACAAGTACAACTACATTGCATTGTAGAATAAACATTTAAATGGAGATAATATCTCATCATCTTAACACAAGCAGCACTGACTTGGCACAGAACATGTAAATGTTTAATAAATAACTACTTTTAATAATAAAAAAATCAATAATTGCGTACTTTATGGCACTCTCCCTAAACCCTCAGCCACAACAACATATAAATTGCCACTAATGCATGATGGGAGTTGTAATCTATCCGAACACAGACAGTCCAACAATACAAAACTGTGAAGGGCAACATTACTTCACTTGCAATTGCTGAAAATTACATAAGTGTGAGCCCCATTTACTTCACACGGACCTCAGTGTAGAGGGAGGTGTTTATTAGTATATGAGCCATTGAGCATGTGCTAGGTCAGGGGCAAGAGAAGAAGGCAGAACTCTGCACGGTAAAGCCACACTGGAAAATAGGCCTACTACCAGAACCACTTTCTTTAAAGCTAAGAATGATGGCCTTAAGGCTGAAATCATACCGAAAAAAGTTGACGATGCTATGTAATATAATTCAAACACAACATTTAATTAAACATAGTACAAAGACAGCAAATTACATGTTGAATCAGACATAGAGGTGCCCGTGCTCTCTAAAGTCAACAAATAAAATCCCATTAAATGTTCATTGTACTTTTAAATGAATTAAAATCCTGAAGCCCAACGAGCAGATCAGTTACAGCCTCTCGGCTTTAGAAGTGAAGTAGTCCTTCAGAGAATTTGGCTTCTAACTTTTGTATATATAACTTCTCCACTTAAACAAGCAGCTTGGGTTACAGCAGCAACACCATCTGCTCAGCCCTGGCAGTTACCTGTACATAATTTACTAGGTTTGCATGTTGATGTTCTAAAGAGCCCTTGTATGATATTCATGAAGAGAGTTACCTCTGAAGCTTGGATAAGGTGTCCTGTCACCTGACACTGTTCCACTGAGACTTTTGCTTCTCTGCACTTTTGCCCTCACCGTGAAAGTCCCGCGACCACACGGAAAGATGGGCGATAAAACTCTCCCTTAAAGGACAACTCCACCCTCATAATGATATCTTTTAGAAAGAATGGCCTCTTTATAATATGTTGATATATCATAGTTTGTCCTATGAATTCATTGCTGTATGCCTGCTATGCTTCTGGATGCCTCATGGAAACTGAGCAATTTAGAAACCTGTACTGAGCCTGTACTGAGCCTGGGCATGCTCAGAAGAGGCAGACAGAGGATTAACATTCAGTCATTGGCTGTGATGTCAACTGTCAAATCCATAACTGACAGTTACTAACTGGAAGAACTAGGAAGCAGAAACAGGGGCAACAGGACATTGTGCAGGATTTCAGGTTAGACTTACACCTTTCACATTTCAAACTATTACCGTTTAGGGTTTTGGTGGGGGATTTACCTGTATGTAAGTTTTCATTTTGGGGCTGGACTTGCCCTTTAACCATACATGTTTTTATATGAAGAAAAATCTGTCCAGCATGTGAAATAGGTAGTAGTCCAATTAGGCCTTTCCAGGCCCAGCACATGTAGTTTAACGTGCAATAAGTCATACCAATAACTGACTTTTCTGTAAGGCGAAACTGACAATTTAAAGGATAATTATATTCACGTGACTTTAACTGTCCTAACCCCTGGGTACTTTACCGATCAACTTACATGAAGTTTTCCTTGCCACTTTGGTCTGCTCTGCCCATTTGCCACTGTCAGTGACA
Organism: Hymenochirus boettgeri; assembly: GCA_019447015.1. Taxonomy (NCBI): domain Eukaryota; kingdom Metazoa; phylum Chordata; class Amphibia; order Anura; family Pipidae; genus Hymenochirus; species Hymenochirus boettgeri. The sequence continues at coordinate 115,652,136 of CM033476.1, read as the reverse complement.
GTCCGTGATGTAGCCAATGGGATGACACGTCTTCCTATTGGCTACATCACGGACTGCAGAGAGGGCCGGAGCAGTGAGGGAATCTTCATGTAAATATATCAGCTGATCAGTAAAGTACCCAGGGGTGAGGACTTAAGGCCCGTACACATGTGCAATCTCGGGGTCCGACCCGCCGTGCATGATAGTGTACGAACGACCGTTTTGGCCGACTATCAGTTAGTGTATGGTCACCGGATCATCAATGATGCCCAAATGAGCACCAGTACACTTACCAATACTCACCCAAAACAGCCGTTTGTACACCACCGTGTATCACGGGTTGGGCCCATCATGTGTGTACAGAGGAGCAAGGGGCAGTATAATTACCCTTTAACATTGATGTCAAACCTTGGAATTCCAGATGTTTAAAAACATTCCCATTCTACCCACAAAGCATGCTGGGAGTTGCAGTCTCATACGGCACAAAGCTGAACTTCCAGCACGTTCTGCAAAACGTTACCTTTCCATTTCTCCGCAGGGTCAGCTTTCCATCCTTTCCACCCCCTGACACTACAAATAACAGAAACTTCAGTATATTAAACACAAAGAAAAACGAGGGTCTTCGTTTTTTTCCCCCCGACGTGACGCTTCCATTAAAAACAATTTCATGACATCTGAGCACATAATAGCGAATCTTTTATTAACTTTCCTCTGTGGCCGTGTCAGGGGCTGCTGGGTATTTAACTAGTAAGATTCATGGTGATGTGCAGCCAATAAATCTATGACCATCTAAATGGGGAACATTGAGAGGAAAAGAGGCAGTTGTTAATATCCTGGAAATAGGCCATGGAGCCTTAGAGTACAAAGCTGGAACTATCTGCCACCGACCCGCCTCATTAATCATTTTATTGGCACCCACGGCTATTGGCACCTTTCTGCTGAATGAGATTTGCAGGCCTTTGGGGAGCCGTGAGTTCACAGGTAGGAGGGGGGGACGGACCATGGTGGGTTCTTATCATGCTGAGCTGCTCGTGCAAATGGCCCATTCCACCAAATGAAAATTGACAATTTCATTTGAACTTCCCGACCTCTAGTAATCACACTAATGGCCACGGTTGTTTTTGTTGGGTTTTTTTTTTTGGTTGTGGAGTTGGAGTGTTTCTTGGGTGAGGAGGCAGTAAAGACCAGTTATTTTACAGCCGCGAGTCTAAAAGACTTCTTCCTGGAAAAGGGTAGGGAGAGAGATGGGGGTCTCTAATGCTCCGTCTGGTCTAGCCGTCTTCATATTCACATCCCTGTATTTTATTGCTCATTGATCACCCTAGATGACATTAAGACTCGAGCCTTCCATGGTGCAGAGCTAAGCTTTCAGTTGATAAATTTCAATACGTAGGGTCAAGGTGACACTTTGGTCTACCTGGATGTACGGGGAGAATATGTCCTTTGGTTACCGGGTTCTTAATAAACTGCAAGTCTAGAGATGTCCGAACTTAGCAAAATCCTGTCCGCTCGAGGATCCGCAAAAAAATTCGAAAATCCGCGAGCGGACCCATTAAAATGAAAAAATCCTCGAAAATACGAGAAATCCTCGTAATTTCGATCATTTTCAAAAATACGTATTTTCGAAAATACAAGAAATCCTCGTAATTCCGAAAATTTTCGCAAATACATGTTTCCGAAAATACGGGAAATCCTCGTAATTTTGAAAATTTTCCAAAATACGAGAAATCCGTGGTTCGGAAGTTCGGAAGGCGGAAAATCCGGAAAAATCCGCCGGTCGCGAACGGGAAAAATCCGTGGCAGATCCGGGTTCGGATCCACGAACCGGTCATCCCTATGCAAGTTTCGACATTCCTTTTTTATTCTGAATTTTATCTTTTCCGTGTTGCTCGTGGATTAATTTTTCCATAATTTCGACAATTCTCTGATGGAGAGTTAGAGAATTGAAATCGTTTGAAGATATTTATTACGTACAAGCAGCACTCTTGAGCCCCCACATACATGAGATCGACATTTTGAGCGATCTGATAAATTTGAGCGGATCACTCAAAATATCAGTCCTGTGTTGTTTTTCCGATCGAGCGCTTGATAATGTTACGCGGTTTATCGGGGGGGAAAAAAACAAAGATCGGGACAGGTTGAAAGTTTGAAAATGCCCACATTTTAAGTCCCCATCTCTCCGTAGATTTCAAGGAGAAATCTATGAAAAGATCAGAGCCTCAAGATGAGGAACTTGAGCGGTTCTTCCGATTAGATGTCCGATCAAAAGCACTGATCGGAAAGGGAATCTGGCTGTGTATAGCTAGCTAAAGTAATACAGGCTATTCCATCTAAGCTGCAATGCCATTTCCGAGTCCTCTACTTGATATCAGGAAAGCATCCTTGAATTCCTTTGGAATTATTTACCTATGAAGTCAAACTCAATGGCTTTGAAACTGATTTATCTTATTATCTAACCCATTTCTTCCAGTGCAAAATAATCCCTCCCTTTATATCTAGGAAGAAACGAAATAAAAGCTTAATTTCTTCCGTCTATTCAGCACTGATCCAGTTAACTCTATAACCTACGTAACCCACCATTCAATATTCCTGTGAGCGATGGATTGCAAAAGTGGGTTAATGAAACAAGAACTGATTTTTTCTTCTTACACTCAGATACGAGATGTAAATAATGAACTGAGATTATTCAATGCCCATAAAAGATGTTTATTCTCTGGCAGGAAAGAAATCACTAGGAGGATCAAAATGACAGGTCTGTCTGATGCTGATGAAATACCTGCTCTACCCTCTTACATTAAAGAAATTGTTTAGGAGGGGATGGACTGGCCAGGGGCTCCGAACACTGACCTATAATTCTTAAAAGGTCAGGAAGAGAGTTCCAGAAGTGCACTTTTGGGACAGAAAAGGAATCGTAGATGTCAGGAGGATAGAGTTTTAAAATGGATTCTGCACCCTTGTGAGTGGTTAAAACAATGGCTTAAAATGTTTAAGAGGAACAGAACAAAAAAGTAATAAATCTGTAGGATCTATGGGATGGTAAGTTTTATATTCAGTATAAAAGATTTTCATTTGCGATACAACCTGGTAAGCCACATTATTTTTTAAACAGGAAGTGATGAAACAGGTCATAGATGGCGGCCATATTGTAACTATATCATCAATGTATCCTTAAGTAAAATGCTTAGAGAAAATAGTGTAATAACATTTTTGGATTAATAGAAACATTTGTAAACATGCAAAGACGTCGACTGTTCCATATATTGATATGTCAACCTGGACAGATGTGTATTCTAGATATCATATGACATGTATGTGCCCACTTTTGCATTAAAGAGGACGAAAAAAAGAATTTGTCTCTGCGTTTTAATTCATGGAATCCTGTTTCTTCCCAAAGTTCCCCTGTCACTCAATCTGTTTAACACAAAAGACTGACTTAAGCAGTATTGAACAAATTTAAATTAAGTTGCTGCTGTCTATCAGCGTTATGCATTGGTTCTTAAAGCAGTTAACACTGAGTGTGATGAACAGCTTGGGAAATCCAGAGAGAGGGAGAAATACGAATGTTGGGAAGGGCGAATTGGTCCTTAAATACCCTGAATAACAGGCGGATTTTTTTCTGGATTAGCATTTACCCTTTAATATATTATCATGCTTTTGTAAACTGGGAGCCGATTAAATGTAATAAAACGGGTTTACGTCATGTCCAGTCAATTTAACTCCATCAAAAACTTTCACGTTGACAACATTTCCTTTTCTAAAGGTCTTAAATGTAACATTTGTAACATGGTCCTTGGTTTTTGGGAAACATCTGGAGCTTCCAAACGTTACAAAACCTCATTACTTTTAAATGTTTGTCTACAATAACGGTTTGTTAACGGTTTACAAAAAAACTCCATCCACAAAAAGGCAAAACATTTGTGATGTATGCTTTGTTCATTCTGTCCATCAAAGTGATTTTCCATTCCACCCACAATTTCACTTTTACCCATCCCCATATCTAATTTAAATTTATAAATAGATATATACAGTATATCCAAACAAACCGTAAACAAAACACACTCCAGGCAATTTTTCTTTTGGGTACAGCAAGATTCTGAACATTTCTAAATTTTAAGGAGGTTTCTTAATCCAACAAAGACTTGGAGTTAAGACAAAAAAAATAGGTTACATACACATTCTTATCCTCTTAACACTGATGTATGTGTTGCACATATTGTGACCAAAATACGGATTGTGCGGAGGGAGGAAGGATGAGCCTAAGGAGATTAACTCCTTCGCCACTCTTAATAACCCAAAGATTTTGTATCAACTCAGTTTAGAAGGAAATTCTGATATGAATTAAGCCCTTCTGTTGCCTTGGAAGTCTTAAAACTCAAGCATAACAAAAGGCTTACGGATTTTTCTTATTCAGACTTTCCTCGGACAGTAATCAGACAGAATCAGAATGGCAGAGATTATTAGGATATTTTTGACTATTAATTTTTATCAAACAAATGTTATTTAATTTACATTTTGTTTCATATGGAGCTCTGATGAAGGTGTAGCACTGAAACGTTAACATGTCTTTTGTGCTAAGATGCAATTCTGTACAAATATCCATATATATATATAATATAATATATATTAAGCACTTAATCTTTTTCTGGGGGCAATTCTGGCTTTTTTTCCTTGTGGAGTTCAGTTGGTTAAAATATCAAGAAAGTTCTGTAAATATGTTGATAATAACGAGTTAAGGCAGTTTTTTTCTTCTTGATCTGCTGCCGTGCAGATGGTACGATACAGCTTAATTCTGTCTTGTCTCCGTCTTCTCCTTGCCCGTTCCTAGAATTAGCAGGGAAAGGATAAAGGCTGTAAACCTTAAGAATATTTACAAGATACTATCCCCACCGGCTATTGTACTTTTGATTAGAGCGCTAAAGGTCTGGTGAATACTAATCTGCCAAGCCAAGAAAATCGCAGTGTTACTAATTTTGATTTAATCGCATTCTTACCCACGATTCCCTTGGTTTCATGTATTTTGAATCACTGCTGTATAACTGCTCGTTATTACTAAATCTCCCTATATTAAAATCTGCTCTACAATAAAAGAATAATCTCAGCTTTGTACCATTGCTCACTGCAGTTTTTTTAAAAAAAAGTTGTTTCTTGTTAAAGCATTAATGTAAATTTATAGTTATATAAAGTTCTGGTATGTTTTTTTTTTCCAGTACAAGTACAAGGCTTCCTGTCATACAGAGAACAGATGTTTATATTGCTGACCTCTTACATAAAGATATTTTGGAACAAAAAGGTATTATTTGCAATGCACATTAGTATGATCCACACTTTGTATTTTAAACATTCAATTTTTATATAAATTTAAATATAAAAATATTGAGCGTTCAAAGTTTTTTAACATTTTTCAATTATATATTTTCAGGGAGATTCAATAAAAGTTCTTATCATTAAAAATGGTGCTAATTTTGCCCCAACCAATCAGATCTTATTTAACATTTGCAATGTCTATGTCCTTAGTATAGTGACACAAAGTCTACACACCACAGCTCCCATTTGATTGGTTATTGCTGGAAGCATAATGAGAAAGTAAAAAATACATTTATCTTGACTGCAATTTGACGCTTCCAGACTAGATTTTTTAAAAAGACTTTCAGTTGATATTTATAGAATTTTATTCTTTTCTGTCCATGCAAAAAAAAAAAAAAAAAATAGATTTCCTGGGCTCCTAATGTCAAAAACAATTTGTCCACATTTGATATTACTGGTGTTTCCAATTAAGATTTTGTGTTCGACCTGCCAAGAGCCTAATTGGAAATCCACTTTTTATTTCTACGCATGTGCGTTCAATGATCACATTGACCAATCACGTTCCAGACCACTGACCTAATGGAGAAGCATAGTGAAGGTCACCAGAGGTTAGAAGATCCATGCTTCACTTGCAGTATTGGACGGTTAAAGCCCAGAGGTAGGACAGACAGACAGTATTTCATCTAGTAAAATTGACAAAAGTCTTCACTTTTTTGTACCTCCTCTAATTGATCCTTTCCTTGTAAATCACTGAGAAGATTCTTGAGTCTCCTGGGTTTGATGTAGAACATCATGAGCTCTCAATGCTTTAATTAAAATCTGGTTTAATTAAAGGCCTTCAGGGTCTTTATTAGTTGAAGTAATTGATTTCATTATACTCTGAGTTCCTTCAGAGGAAAATACCCTGCTTGGATTCCCAAGCATGTCCTCCCTGTCTAAGGGATACCCAATAACAATCTAATGCAATGATTAGTTTAAGTGCTACATATATCTATATATGTACATTTTGTCCTATGGATGAAATTCAAGTTTATCGCTTTACACCAATACAGCATATGCTCACAGCAACCTTTCAGAACACCCCAGTTCCTTTGGACACATTACTGTTTCTTTAGGCAAATCAGACTTAAAGCTCATTTTGCAGTAATGGAAGGTCACATTTGTAAATTGAAATTAAAGGATTTAGGTCTTAAAAACCAAAGTTTATTCCCCCCACTACCTATGCAGTGGTTGACACATATGTTGCCAGGGGTTATGCATAATAAAAAAGAGATGTATCATAAAATACTTAGAGGTAAATCCTCCACCCCGCATCATAGTCTTACTAAAACTGAGTAATTAGCTCTTAAGAAACTATATTACTGTATAACTATAGAACCACCGGGGTGTGTGTGTGTGCCATAGTTATTATGGACACCTCCCTATATAAAGAGTCTTTTCCCCCAACTAAATGATACCACAGTATATAATTGTGTGGAAAGTGATCCCACCAGTTGAATACAATCCAAGATTACAAACATTTGAAATCTACTTTGGATAAGGGATTTATTAATCAGGATCTGTATAACTTACTTTTATTGAGTATCCAATTATATCTTTATTCTATGAATCACTTAAGAACCATAAAAACCTGGTTAAACAGCTGGGTGAGTCTGAGAATGACTCACTGCTGTACAACTGTAACGTTGCTATCTTGTAATATAAAACCCCCCTATTATGTGTCAATCACGCTCCTATTTTAAAGATATGGCTGTTTTGTTTGGATAAACTGAGCCCTGGATGTTTTACCTGAAGGTGTCCTTTTGGTGAAAATGGATGTAATAAGTTTATATACCTCCATTCCCCACATTGTAAGTATGGAGGTTGTGAAGCAAGCCCTGTTCACCAGATGCGTTCAATTTTACCATGGGTATTTAGTGATGTCGGCACAATACAGTGGACGCGGAAGAGACAGGAAGTGTGCGGCTCGCTGATTTAAAATTAGTGACTCGAGTATAAGTCGAGTATATACGGTAGATATTCCAAGAAGCCATATTCATTTGTAATGTTTCAGCTGTTCATACCCAATAATTGGACCGGTGGGTCATTCTGGCTCCAATTATCAGCCCTACCCTAGATGTGAAGATGTCTCCTACCACCCAGAGAAAGATAGGATGAATATTGGGAATGTAATTTTGGTACATCAGCTAAAGGTCCAATTATAAAACAGATTGGTGGGATACTTAATACCTTTTACTCATAAAATGCTTGTCTAAGAGTGAAATATTGACTTTGTATAGACTTTTCCCTATGTTTCCTTCGTTGACCAGCCTATCCTTATTAGGCCTTGTACACTGTACACAATTCCTTGGATCTGCCAGGTCTGTGATGTATCTGATAGGATCTAGGTGATGAGGAGTCTCAGGCCAGCAAACAGCCCTAATCAATGGACAAATTTACTTTAGAACATTGGTAGAACATACAACCACCTTTTTATAACATGCTTGTTGACATATCTGTAATATTCATCCATCCAGGTCATGGTATATCTGTAATATTCATTCATCCAGGTCATGGTATATCTGTTGTATTCAATTAGATCAACTGGACTTGAAGTTTAGTTCTTGAAGACGTTTCGCTAGTCATTCGACTGGCTTTCTCAATTCAGAATGACTTGTACAAGAATTTGTTGGCAATTATGTATCCTGGAAAATCCCAATTAGCATATCACAGCCAGGTGTTAAGGGCATGATTGGATAGTGGCTAAGAGGTGTTATAGGAACGCCCAGAGTAAGGTGTCAAAACAGCATTGTACATGGCAGACAGTTGGTGTCAAACCCCCCACCTCTATTTAGGCTTGGTTTCTTTATTTTCACATCAATGGCCTCCTTGACACCTCTCTTGAACCAGTCATGTTCCTTTGCCAGTATGTTAACATTACGATCTTCAAAGGTATGTAACACAATTACAATGGACTGTTACCTATATAAAATGTTAGTAGTTTGTTGGTCTTTAGTAACAAACCAACTTCGTGCACCATTCCTCTCCCAAGTCTTCAATGCCCTTCTGTTATGGACACAATGGATGGACTAATGAATTAACATTGATGGATAAAGCGGTAATATACACACTGCACTGTCCACCAAAACATGGGCAGTCTAGGAATCAACCGCACGTCTACAGCTGATGATGGATTTTCCTCGTGTGAATTATCTCTGAAAGGTAAAAGATGGACTGTCATGGAAACAGATGCCTCTCAAGGACCGAGGGTTGGCAGTGATGGAACAATCACCTTTATAGCTTCTTTCAGTAGGACACGAGGAACCACGGGAATGTGTAGAAGATCCTCTTAACAAAGTATCTAATCAGCCCATGGATGGACAATCAAAATGTTGTACAAAATATAAGGATGGGGAGATTAAAGGGCAAGTCCAGACCAAAATGAAAACTTACATACAGGTAAATCACCCCCCAAAACCCTAAACGTTAATAATTTGAAATGTGAAATATATAAGTCTAACCTGAAATCCTGCACAATGTCCTGTTTCCCTGTTTCTACTTGTTCTACTGGTTCTTTCAGTTAGTAACTGTCAGTTATGGATTTGACAGTTGACATCACAGCCAATGACTGAATGTTAATCCCCTGTCTGCCTCTTCTGAGCATGCCCAGGCTCAGTACAGGCTCAGTACAGGTTTCTAAATGGCTCAGTTTCCATGAGGCATCCAGAAGCATAGCAGACATACAGTAATGATTTCATAGGACAAACTATGATATATCAACATATTATAAAGAGGCCATTCTTTCTAAAATATGTTATCATGAGGGTGGAGTTGTCCTTTAAAGGGCATCTATACTGAAAAAAAACATTTTAATTGCCTTTTACTGGAAACTATAAGTCGTCCCAACCACCACTGTACCATTTTTTTGTTGATCTGCCCCCTATTTCTTTGAAATATCCAATCTGAACCATCTTGCATTTCAGCTGTTAATCAAGTTTTCTACTATCATAAAATCCTCTGCTATGTGCAGTTTTTTTGTACCTGGAATAGTGACAGAGTTTTTGGTATGTGGGAAATTCTCTTTCCCAGTGCTGTCTTACAGTGATTACTGAGCATGCTTGCTCTCATAAAAAAGTCTAGTCAGATGGAAGGGGGAGTGGTTAAAAGACGGGGGGGGGGGATGCCAAGCCTGAGTAAAACAATTACTGGATTGAAGGCAGCACACACACCTCAGAGTAAGTGCTACATATTTATTTATAGATTAAGTTGAGGAAAAGTTGTTCTTTTCAGTATCATTGCCCTTTAAGGTGTGTACACTGATTAAGCTAATAACTTTATTACTGACACTTAACACACAACATAAGTACAAAACCTGCATTAAGGATTAGTACTTAAAAGTCTAGCTAGCAAGTCCGTTGTGTTGACCTATGACTCCCCCCCTCCCACTGGGTTGATAAAGTCTCATTGATCATCCTGGTTTCCTCTCTCTTCTGATTAACCAAGTTACGACCAAACAAAGATTCTCCTGCTCAAAATCAACGGTAAGGGGTGGCTCACAAGCTCATACATACATCATATGTTATGGTGGGAACGGGACAATTTTATTTATCCCACGAGAAATCAACATAGACAATAAGTGTCTAACAAACAGGGAAGTTCCACATACAGGTAAAGGGTGTTAGTGCCAAGACGGAGGTGCGATATTCTCCCTCGCGTTATGTAAATGACGCCGGTTGGCGGTGTCACCTGTTTCTTAGCAACTCTAAAGGAGAAGTGTCCTTGTAAATGAGGCAATTCATAAATAACAAACAAGCATGAAGCCTGTAATGCGATGCAAATGAAATTCTATTCCCCTCGCACAGTATTTTAATATCAATGGGCACAGCGGCAGAGACGCCATTTGGATGATAGCGGAACCTGATAATTGGGATCTACACTGTAGATATATGATGAATGAATAATCTTCGCATAGATGTTTTTTGGGGAGATTGGCAAGGAATATAGCAACATTGTCGAGAAGGCGTCATTTTAACCCCCCCCCCCACCCACCCAATTTGCACTTACTCAATGAGTCCCACCCATCTCTGACAAGTCAATTTACTACTGGCTGACCTTTTCCTAACCTCTCTCTAAGCAAAGATGGGCAGTGAAAAAATCAGCTTCAAATCTCCTTTAAAGGGTATCTAAACTGAAAAAAAATTGTTATTTTAAAGGGGAAGTTCAGTGCAAAAACATAGGCTTATCAGAAAAAGAGCAGTATTTTTTCATCCTAATGACCTTAACCTGCCAATTCAGCATTGTGTCTGTGTATAAATAACTGCAACCGAAATACTGACTTCCTGTTTGCAGGACCCCTATTAGAGACCGTTATGGTCTTGCCCTTGACCCAGGACCCCTAGTAGACACCGTTATGGTCTTGCCCTTGACCCAGCGCCTGGGTGGATTCAGTTGCTCAGTAGAGATCTGAGCATGTGTGACCCATCCAACAGCCAATCAGTAGAAATTACTGTTAGGAACATTCCAAGGAAGTGGTGCATCCTGGGAAGAAGGACCGTTAGAACCTGAAATGTCAGCTCACTAATGTCAACAGCAGGGAACAGTGTATAAAATCAACTGATTTTTCAAAATAGGAGAGAATATGTGGAATAACTAAGTATGCATAACACAAACTAACAATTAAAAAAAAATATTGACAATTTCCACTGAACTGTCCCTTTAAATTGCTTTTTACTGGAAACTATAACTATCAGTTTTTATTTCTCCTTTGACTTTAGATATGCAATATGAAGAATCTGACATACAGCTGTCAATCAAGTGCCATATTATCATAAACACTGCTACTGTGTACAGCTAGGGGTGACATTTGGTATGTGTGAAATGCATTGTGGGAAATTCCCTTTTCCAATGCTGCCTCATAGTCATTACTGAGCATGCTTGCCCTCACAGAGAGTCATGTCTGATAATGGGGTTTAAGAGAGGGTGGGGGAAATTTAGCAGAACGAGTACTAGAGTACTAGAGTACTAGAGGAGGACACACACCTCAGAGTATGTGCTAGTTATGGGTTTTTATTTATGCTGAGATCTTTAAATTTGTACAACACTTCCAAAATCAGAATTAGAATTATGGATATTGACACCTGTAAGTTGTCTGGTGGCGTTGTCATAGCGTTGGTACAAAGTGTGTGGAATTTCAGCTGGTACTTTTATGTCCCCATGGAATAACCATGTATACAGAGCGGCACTGGTACTTGTATGTCCCCAAGGAATAACCATGTATACAGAGCGGCACTGGTATTTTTATGTCCCCAAGGAATAACCATGTATACAGAGCGGCACTGGTACCTTTATGTCCCCAAGGAATAACCATGTATACAGAGTGACACTGGTACCTTTATGTCCCCAAGGAATAACCATGCATACAGAGTGGCACTGGTACTTTTATGTCCCCAAGGAATAACCATGTATACAGAGTGGCACTGGTACTTTTATGTCCCCAAGGAATAACCATCTATACAGAGCGACACTGGTACTTTTATGTCCGCAAGGAATAACCATATATACAGAGCGGCACTGGTACTTTTATGTCCCCAAGGAATAACCATGTATACAGAGTGGCACTGGTACTTTTATGTCCCCAAGGAATAACCATATATACAGAGTGGCACTGGTACTTTTATGTCCCCAAGGAATAACCATCTATACAGAGCGACACTGGTACTTTTATATCCGCAATGAATACCATGTATCCAGAGCGGCACTGTACTTTTATGTCCCCAAGGAATTACCATGTATTCAGAGCGCACTGGTACTTTTATGTCCCCAAGGAATAACCATGTATCGAGCGACACTGGTACTTTATGTCCCAAGGAATAACCATGTATACAGAGCGACACTGGTACTTTTATGTCCCAAGGAATCCATGTATACAGAGCGACACTGGTACTTTTATGGCCCAAGGAATAACCATGTATACAGAGCGACACTGGTACTTTTATGTCCCCAAGAATTACCATGTATACAGAGCGACACTGGTACTTTTATTCCCCAGATTACCATGTATCAGAGCGGCACTGGTACTTTATGTCCCCAAGGAATAACATGTATACAGAGCGCACTGGTACTTTTTTTCCCCAAGGAATTACCATGTATACAGAGCGACACTGGTACTTTTAGTCCCCAAGAAATAACCATGTATACAGAGCGGCACTGGTACTTTTATGTCCCCAAGGAATAACCATGTATACAGAGCGCCACTGGTACTTATGTCCCACAAGGAATAACCATGTATACAGAGCGACACTGGTACTTTTATGTCCCCAAGGAATTACAATGTATACAGAGCGACACTGGTACTTTTATGTCCCCAAGGAATAACATGTATACAGAGTGACACTGGTACTTTTATGTCCCCAGGAATAACCATGTATCAAGAGCGACACTGGTACTTTTATGTCCCCAAGGATTACCATGTATACAGAGCGACACTGGTACTTTATGTCTCCAAGGAATAAACATGTATACAGTGCAGCTCATCTGGTAAACCGTTTCATTGTCCCTAAGGATAATCCCGGTTATAATTATTCAATCGAACTTGGGACTTTTTTCTCCCCAGTGAAGTTCCAGTATTACAGAGCGACACTGGTACTTTTATGTCCCCAAGGAATTACCATGTATACAGAGCGACACTGGTACTTTTATGTCCCCAAGGAATTACCATGTATACAGAGCGGCACTGGTACTTTTATGTCCCCAAGGAATAACTATGTATACAGAGCGACACTGGTACTTGTATTTCCCCAAGGAATTACCATGTATACAGAGCGACACTGGTACTTTTATGTCCCCAAGGAATAACCATGTATACAGAGCGGCACTGGTACTTTTATGTCCCCAAGGAATAACCATGTATACAGAGCGACACTGGTACTTGTATGTCCACAAGGAATAACCATGTATACAGAGCGACACTGGTACTTTTATGTCCCCAAGGAATTACCATGTATACAGAGTGACACTGGTACTTTTATGTCCCCAAGGAATAAACATGTATACAGAGTGACACTGGTACTTTTATGTCCCCAAGGAATTACCATGTATTCAGAGCGACACTGGTACTTTTATGTCCCCAAGGAATTACCATGTATACAGAGCGACACTGGTACTTTTATGTCTCCAAGGAATAAACATGTATACAGTGCAGCACTGGTACTTTTATGTCCCCAAGGAATAACCATGTATACAGAGCGACACTGGTACTTTTATCTCCCCAAGGAATTACCATGTATACAGAGCGACACTGGTACTTTCATGTCCCCAAGGAATAACCATGTATACAGAGCGACACTGGTACTTTTATCTCCCCAAGGAAAAACCATGTATACAGAGCGGCACTGGTACTTTTATGTCCCCAAGGAATAACCATGTATACAGAGCGACACTGGTACTTTTATCTCCCCAAGGAATAACCATGTATACAGAGCGGCACTGGTACTTTTATCTCCCCAAGGAATTACCATGTATACAGAGCGACACTGGTACTTTTATGTCCCTAAGGAATAACCATGTATACAGAGCGACACTGGTACTTTTATGTCCCCAAGGAATAACCATGTATACAGAGCGGCACTGGTACTTTTATGTCCCCAAGGAATAACCATGTATACAGAGCGGCACTGGTACTTTTATGTCCCCAAGGAATAACCATATATACAGAGTGACACTGGTACTTTCATGTCCCCAAGGAATAACCATGTATACAGAGCAACACTAGGTACTTTATGTCCCCAAGGAATAACCATGTATACAGAGCGACACTGGTACTTTTATGTCCCCAAGGAATAACCATGTATACAGAGCGACACTGGTACTTTAGTCCCCAAGGATAACCATGTATACAGCGGACACTGGTACTTTATGTCCCCAAGGAATAACCAGTATACAGAGCGCACTGGTACTTTTATAGTCCCCAAGGAATAACCATTATACAGAGCGCACTGGTACTTTTATGTCCCCAAGGAATTAACCATGTATACGGGCAGCTGGTACTTTATATTCCCAAGGAAAACATGTATACAGAGCAACACTGGTACTTTTATGTCCCAAGGAAAACCATGTATACAGGCGACACTGGTACTTTATGTCCCCAAGGAATAACCATGTAAAGGCGACAGGTACTTTCATGTCCCCAAGGAATAACCATGTATACAGAGCGGCACTGGTACTTTTATCCCCAAGGAATACCATCTTACAGAGCGACACTGGATTTTATGTCCCAAGGAATCCATGTATACAGGGCAGCACTGGTACTTTTATGTCCCCAAGGAATAACCATGTACAGAGCGACACTGGTACTTTTATGTCCCAAGGAAAACCATATACAAGGAGGACACTGGTACTTTATGTCCCAAGGAATAACCATGTATACAGAGCGACACTGGTACTTTTATGTCCCCAAGGAATTACAACATGTATACAGGGCAGCACTGGTACTTTTATAGTCCCCAAGGAATAACCATGTATACAGAGCGGACACTGGTACTTTTATGTCCCCAAGGAATTACATGTATACAGTGCAGCACTGGTACTTTATTATCCCCAAGGAATAACCATGTATACAGAGCGGCACTAGTACTTTTATGTCCCACAGGATAAACCATGTATACAGAGCGACACTGGTACTTTATTATCCCCAAGGAATAACCAGTATACAGATGCGCACTGGTACTTTTATGTCCCAAGGAATAACCATGTATACAGAGCGACACTGGTACTTTTATATCCCCAGGAATAACCGAGTATACAGAGCGGCCACTGGTACTTTTATGTCCACAAGGAATAACCATGTATACAGAGCGGACACTGGACTTTAATGTCCCCAAGGAATTACCATTATTACAGAGCGACCACTGGTACTTTATTGTCCCCAAGGAATAACCATATATACAGAGTGACACTGGGTACTTTATGTCCCCAAGGAATAACAAGTATACAGAGCACACTGGTACTTTTATGTCCCAAGGAATTACCATGTATACAGGGCAGCACTGGTACTTTTTATCCCCAAGGAATTACCATGTATACAGAGCACACTGGTATTTATGTCCCCAAGGAATTACCATGTATACAGTGCAGCACTGGACTTTTATCCCCAAGGAATAACGAGTATACAGAGCGCACTGGTACTTTTATGTCCCCAAGGAATAACCATGTATACAGAGCGACACTGGTACTTTTATGTCCCCAAGGAATAACCATGTATACAGAGCGGCACTGGTACTTTAATGTCCCCAAGAATAACCATGTATACAGAGCGACACTGGTCTTTTATGTCCCCAAGGAATAACCAGTATACAGAGCGAACTGGTACTTTTGTCCCAAGGAATAACCATGTATACAGAGCGACACTGGTACTTATGTCCCCAAGGAATTAACCATGTATACAGAGCGGCACTGGGTACTTTTATCCCAAGGATATACCATTATACAGAGCGAACTGGTACTTTTAGTCCCCAAGGAATTACCATGTATACAGGGCGACACTGGTACTTTATATCCCCAAGGAATAACCATGTATACAGAGCGCACTGGTACTTATGTCCCCAAGGAAAACCATGATACAGAGCGACACTGGTACTTTATGTCCCCAAGGAATAACCATGTATACAGAGCGAACTGGTACTTTATGTCCCAAGGAATAACCATGTATACAGAGCGGCACTGGTACTTTTATATCCCCAAGGAATTACCATTATACAGAGCGACACTGGTACTTTTTGTCCCCAAGGAATACCATGTTATAAGGGAGCACTGGTACTTTTATGTCCCCAAGGAATAACCATGTATACAGAGCAACACTGTACTTTTATGTCCCCAAGGAATTACCATGTATACAGGGCAGCACTGGTACTTTTATCCCCAAGGAATACCATGTATACAGAGCGACACTGGTACTTTATGTCCCCAAGGAATTACCATGTAACAGGGCACACTGGTACTTATATCCCCAGGAATAACCAGTAACAGACGGCATAGTATTTTATGTCCCAAGGAATAACCATGTAACAGAGGACACTGGTACTTTATATCCCCAAGGAATAAACATGTATACAGATGCAACTGGTACTTTTATGTCCAAGGAATAGAAATAACAGTATACAGAGCGACACTGGTACTTTTATGTCCCCAAGGAATAACCGAGTTATACAGAGCGGCACATGGTACTTTTATGTCCACAAGGAATAACCATATATACAGAGCGGCACTGGTCTTATGTCCCCAAGGAAATTACCATCTATACAGAGCGACACTGGTACTTTATGTCCAAGGAATAACCATATATACAGAGGACACTGGTTACTTTCATGTCCCCAAGGAATTACCATGTATACAGAGCAAACACTGGTCTTTTATGTCCCCAAGGAATTACCAGGTTACAGGCAGACTGGTACTTTATATCCCCAAGGATTACCATGTATACAGAGCAACACTGGTACTTTGTATGCCCCAAGGAATACCATGTATACAGTGCGCACATGGTACTTTTATATCCCCAGGAATAACCGAGTATACAGAGCGGCACTGGTACTTTTAGTCCCCAAGGAATTACCAGTTATACAGAGCGACACTGGTACTTTTATGTCCCCAAGGAATTACATGATAACAGAGCGGCACTGGTACTTATGTCCCAAGGAATAACCATGTAACAGAGCGACACTGGTACTTTTATGTCCCCAAGGAATAACCTATTATACAGAGCGACACTGGTATTTTATGTCCCAAGAATAACCATTATACAGAGTGGACACTGGTACTTTCTCCCCAAGGAATAACATGTATACAGAGCGACACTGGTACTTTTATGTCCCCAAGGAATACCATGGATACAAGGGCGCACTGGTCTTTTATTATCCCCAAGGAATTACCATGTATACAGAGCAACACTGGTTACTTTATGTCCCCAAGGAATTACCATGTATACAGGGACTGGTACTTTTATATCCCAAGAAAAACGAGTATACGAACGGCACTGGTACTTTTATGTCCCAAGGAATAACCATGTATACAGAGCGACACTGGTACTTTTATGTCCCCAAGGAATATACCATGTATACGGCGGCACTGGGACTTTATGTTCCCAAGGAATAACCATGTATACGAGAGCGGCAACTGGTACTTTGTCCCAAGGATAACCATGTATACAGAGCGAACTGTACTTTTATGTCCCCAAGGAATAACCATATATACAGTGACACTGGTACTTTCATGTCCCCAGGAATAACCATGTATACAAGCAGCAACACTGGTACTTTATGTCCCCAAGGAATTCCATGTATACAGGGAGCACTGGTACTTTTATATCCCCAAGGAATTACCATGTATACAGAGCGACACTGGTACTTTATGTCCCCAAGGAATTACCTGTATACAGTGCAGCACTGGTACTTTTATATCCCCAAGGAATACCATAGTATACAGAGCGGCACTGGTACTTTTGTCCCCAAGGAATTACCATGTATACAGAGCGCACCTGTACTTTTAGTCCCCAAGGAATTACCATGTATACAGAGCGGCACTGGTACTTTAATGTCCCCAAGGAATAACCATGTATACAGAGCGACACTGGTACTTTTATGTCCCCAAGGAATAACCATATAACAGAGCGACACTGGTACTTTTATGTCCCCAAGGAATACCAATATACAGAGTGACACTGGTACTTTCATGTCCCCAGGAATAACCATGTATACAGAGCACACTGGTACTTTATGTCCCCAAGGAAATTACATGTATACAGGGCAGCCTGGACTTTTATATCCCCAAGGAATTACCATGTATACAGAGCAACCACTGGTACTTTTATGTCCCCAAGGAATTACCATGTATACAGTGCAGCACTGGTACTTTTATATCCCCAAGGAATAAGAGTATACAGAGCGGCACTGGTACTTATTCCCAAGGAATTACCATGTATACAGAGGACACTGGTACTTTATGTCCCAAGGAATTACCATGTATACAGAGCGGCACTGGTACTTTATGCCCAAGGAATAACCATGTATACAGAGCGCAGTGGACTTTATGTCCCCAAGGAATAACCATGTTAACAGAGCGACACTGGTACTTTTATGTCCCAAGGAATAACCATAGTATACAGAGAGTGACACTGGTATTTCATGTCCCCAAGGAATACCCTGTATACAGAGCAACACTGGTACTTTATGTCCCCAAGGAATTACCATGTATACAGGGCAGCACTGGTACTTTTATATCCCCAAGGAATACCATGTATACAGAGCCAATGGTACTTTATGTCCCCAAGGAATTACCATGTATACAGGCAGCACTGGTACTTTTATATCCCCAAGGAATAACCAGTATACAGAGCGGACTGGTCTTTATGTCCCCAAGGAATTACCAGTAATCAGAGCGGCACTTGGTACTTTAAGTCCCCAAGGAATACCATGTATACGAGCGACACTGGTACTTTTATGTCCAAGGAAATACCATGTATACAGGCAGCACTGGTACTTTTATGTCCCCAAGGAATTACCATGTATACAGAGCGGAACTGGTACTTTTATGTCCCAAGGAATACACATGTATACAGAGCGACACTGGTATTTAATGTCCCCAAGGAATTACCATGTACAGAGCGGCACTGGTACTTTATGTCCCAAGGAATAACCATGTATACAGAGCGAACACTGGTACTTTTATGTCCCAGGAATACCATGTATACAGGGCAGCACTGGTACTTTTTATCCCCAAGGAATAACCAGATATACAGAGCGGCACTGGTACTTTTATGTCCCCAAGGAATTACCATGTATACAGAGCACACTGGACTTTAATGTCCCCAGGAATTACCAGGTATACAGAGCGACACTGGTACTTTTATGTCCCCAGAGGAATTACCATGTATACAGTGCAGGCACATGGTACTTTTATGTCCCCAAGGAATTACCATGTATACAGAGGAACTGGTACTTTTATGTCCCCAAGGAAATAACCATGTATACAGGCGACATGGTACTTTAATGTCCCCAAGGAATACCATGTATACAGAGCGGCACTGGTACTTTATGTCCCAAGGAATAACCATGTATACAGAGCGACATGGTACTTTTATGTCCCCAAGGAAATAATATATAAAGAGCGGCACTGGTACTTTTGTCCCCAAGGAATTACCATGTATACAGAGCGGGCACTGGTACTTTATGTCCCCAAGGAATTACCATGTACGAGCGGCAATGGTACTTTTATGTCCCAAGAATTACCATGTATACAGAGCGCATGGTACTTTATGTCCCCAGGAATAACCATTACAGAGCGACACTGGTACTTTATGTCCCCAGAGAACCATAAAACAGGCGGCACTGGTACTTTAATGTCCCCAAGGAATTACCATGTATACAGAGCGGCACTGGTACTTTAATGTCCCCAAGGAATTACCATCTATACAGAGCGGCACTGGTACTTTAATGTCCCCAAGGAATTACCATGTATACAGAGCGGCACTGGTACTTTAATGTCCCCAAGGAATTACCATGTATACAGAGCGGCACTGGTACTTTAATGTCCCCAAGGAATTACCATGTATACAGAGCGGACATTCCAACTACCGCCTAATGAGGTATTTCTTTAAGACCCAACCCCAGACACCCATTGGACGTAGACGCCGGATCCATGCTAATGCTAGTATGAATTTTAATAATGAAACATAAATATCCGTGTCTATTTTTATGGGGGGCGACAGGTTTAATGATCTAAGGGAACTTTCCCTTATCCAATGTTTGCTAATGGCTGCTTTGTGTTGCTGATTTCTAATTTGCATTTTTTTCATTAAACACAATGGGTTATATTTACATCTCCAGCAGGAGAAGGTCTGTTTATTTATCTGTCGTACGGCGCCTTTTCCTCTCCGCCTCCCCCCAGTACGTAGGGGGTATTGGCAGGGACCATAGCCAGCCACTCGGAATATGTAGAACATGGAAATCATCTTAGTTATAAGCCTACAAAACATTAATTGTGTATTACATCATCAAACCTTAGTAAAAGAGTCCCAGCTTTACTAAATTAATTAAAAACAAAGATATATATATATATCCTTTATATTATATAAATAATGCAATGATTGACCTTTAGTATACAGATTATTTTAATTGCTATGAGAGTCAGTATTAGTACAATGTGAATTAAACTTTATGTCCCCAAGGAATTACCAATTTACAGTGCAGCACTGGTACTTTTATATCCCCAAGGAATACGAGTTACAGAGCGCACTGGTACTTTTATGTCCCCAAGGAATAACAGTATACAGAGCGAACACTGGTACTTTTATGTCCCCAAGAATTACCATGTATACAGAGCGGCACTGGTACTTTAATGTCCCCAAGGAATAACCATGTATACAGAGCGACACTGGTACTTTTATGTCCCCAAGGAATAACCATGTATACAGAGCGAACTGGTACTTTCATGTCCCCAAGGAATAACCATGTATACAGAGCGACACTGGTACTTTCATGTCCCCAAGGAATAACCATGTATACAGAGCGGCACTGGTACTTTTAATCCCCAAGGAATTACCATCTATACAGAGCGAAACTGGTACTTTTTATGTCCCCAAGGAATTACCATGTATACAGGGCGACACTGGTACTTTTATATCCCCAAGGAATAACCATGTATACAGAGCGACACTGGTACTTTTATGTCCCCAAGGAATAACCATGTATACAGAGCGACACTGGTACTTTCATGTCCCCAAGGAATAACCATGTATACAGAGCGACACTGGTACTTTCATGTCCCCAAGGAATAACCATGTATACAGAGCGGCACTGGTACTTTTATATCCACGAATTACCATCTATACAGAGCGACACTGGTACTTTTATGTCCCCAAGGAATTACCATGTATACAGGGCAGCACTGGTACTTTTATGCCCCAAGGAATAACCATGTATACAGAGCAACACTGGTACTTTTATGTCCCCAAGGAATTACCATGTATACAGGGCAGCACTGGTACTTTTATATCCCCAAGTAATTACCATGTATACAGAGCGACACTGGTACTTTTATGTCCCCAAGGAATTACCATGTATACAGGGCAGCACTGGTACTTTTATATCCCCAAGGAATAACCGAGTATACAGAGCGGCACTAGTACTTTTATGTCCCCAAGGAATAACCATGTATACAGAGCGACACTGGTACTTTTATATCCCCAAGGAATAACCGAGTATACAGAGGCACTGGTACTTTTATGTCCCAAGGAATAACCATGTATAAGAGGCGACACTGGTACTTTTATATCCCCAAGGATAACCGAGTCTACAGAGCGGCACTGGTACTTTTATGTCCACAAGGAATAACCATATATACCGAGCGGCAGGTGCTTTAATGTCCCAAGGATAACCATCTATACAGAGCGACACTGGTACTTTTATGTCCCAAAGGAATAACCATATATACAGAGTGACAACTGGTACTTTCATGTCCCCAAGGAATTACCATGTATAAGAGAAACACTGGTACTTTTATGTCCAAAGGAATTACCATGTATACAGGGCAGCACTGGTACTTTATATTCCCAAGGAATTACCATGTATACAGAGCAACACTGGTACTTTTATGTCCCAAGGAATTACATGTATACAGTGCAGCACTGGTACTTTTATACCCCAGAATAACCGAGTATACAGAGCGGCACTGGTACTTTTATGTCCCCAGGAATTACCATGTATACAAGCGACACTGGTACTTTTATGCCCCAAGGAATTACCATGTATACAGAGCGGCACTGGTACTTAATGTCCCCAAGGAATAACCATGTATACAGAGCGACACTGGTACTTTTATGTCCCAAGGAATAACCATATATACAGAGCGCACTGGTACTTTTATGTCCCCAATGAATAACCATATATACAGAGTGACAACTGGTACTTTATGTCCCCAAGGAATAACCATGTATAGAGCAACACTGGTACTTTATGTCCCCAAGGAATTACCAGTATACAGGGCAGCACTGGTACTTTTATCCCCAAGGAATTACCAGTATACAGAGCAACATGGTACTTATTTCCCCAAGGATTACCTGTATACAGTGCAGCACTGGTACTTTTATTCCCCAAGGAATAAACCGAGTATACAGACGGCACTGGTACTTTTATGTCCCCAAGGAATTACCATTGATTACAGAGCGACATGGTACTTTTATGTCCCCAAGGAATTACCATGTATACAGAGCGGCACTGGTACTTTAATGTCCCCAAGGAATAACCATGTATACAGAGCGGCACTGGTACTTTCATGTCCCAAGGAATAACCATGTATACAGAGCGACACTGGTACTTTATGTTCCCCAAGGAATAACCATATATACAGAATGAATGGGTACTTTCATGTCCCCAAGGAATAACCATATACAGAGCAACACTGGTATTTATGTCCCAAGGAATTACCATGTATACAGGGCACACTGGTACTTTTATATCCCCAAGTAATTACATGTATACAGAGCGACACTGGTACTTTATTGTCCCCAAGGAATTACCATTATACAGTGCAGCACTGGTACTTTTATATCCCCAAGGAAAACCGAGTATACAGAGCGGCACTGGTACTTTTATGTCCCCAAGGAATTACCATGTATACAGAGCGGCCACTGGTACTTTTAGTCCCCAAGGAATTACCATGTATACGAGCGGCACTGGAACTTTATGTCCCCAAGGAATAACCATGTATACAGAGCGACACTGGTACTTTTATGTCCCAAGGATAAACCATATATACAGAGCGACACTGGTACTTTTATGTCCCCAAGGAATAACCATATATACAGAGTGACACTGGTACTTTCATGTCCCCAAGGAATAACCATGTATACAGAGCAACACTGGTACTTTTATGTCCCCAAGGAATTACCATGTATACAGGGCAGCACTGGTACTTTTATATCCCCAAGGAATTACCAGTATACAGAGCAACACTGGTATTTTATGTCCCCAAGGAATTACCATGTATACAGTGCAGCACTGGTACTTTTATATCCCCAAGGAAAACCGAGTATACAGAGCGGCACTGGTACTTTTATGTCCCCAAGGAATTACCATGTATACAGAGCGACACTGGTACTTTTATGTCCCCAAGGAATTACCATGTATACAGAGCGGCACTGGTACTTTAATGTCCCCAAGGAATAACCATGTATACAGAGCGGCACTGGTACTTTCATGTCCCCAAGGAATAACCATGTATACAGAGCGACACTGGTACTTTTATGTCCCCAAGGAATAACAATAATCAAGGAATAACCATGTATACAGAGCGACACTGGTACTTTTATGTCCCCAAGGAATTACCATGTATACAGAGCGACACTGGTACTTTTATGGCCCAAGGAATAACCATGTATACAGAGCGACACTGGTACTTTTATGTCCCTATGTCCAAGGAATAACTATGTAAAGAGCGACATGGTACTTGTATTTCCCCAAGGAATTGACCATTTATACAGAAAGCGACACTGGTACTTTTAGTCACCAAGTGAATAACCATGTATACAGAGCGCACTGGTACTTTTATGTCCCCAAGGAATAACCATGTATACAGAGCGACACTGGTCAACTTGTATGTCCACGCGGAATAACCATGTATACAGAGCGACACATGGTACTTTTATGTCCCCACGGAATTACCATGTATACAGAGTGACACTGTACTTTTATTTCCCCAAGAATAAACATGTATATACAGAGTACACACTGTACTTTTAGTGTCCCCAAGGAATTACCATGTATTCAGAGCGACACTGGTACTTTTATGTCCCCCCAGGAATTACCATGTATACAGACGACACTGTACTTTTATGTCTCCAAGGAATAACATGTATACAGTGCAGCACTGGTACTTTTATGATGTCCCCAAGGAATAACCATGTATACAGAGCGACACTGGTACTTTTATCTCCCAAGGATTACCATGTATACAGAGCGACACTGGTACTTTCATGTCCCCAAGGAATAACCATGTATACAGAGCGACACTGGTACTTTTATCTCCCCAAGGAAAACCATGTAATCCAGAGCGGCACTGGTACTTTATGTCCCCAAGGAATAACCATGTATACAGAGCGACACTGGTACTTTTATCTCCCCAAGGAATAACCATGTATACAAGCGGCACTGGTACTTTTATCTCCCCAAGGATTACCATGTATACAGAGCGCACTGGTACTTTTATGTCCCTAAGGAATAACCAGTATACAGAGCGACACTGGTACTTTTATTCCCCAAGGAATAACCTGTATAGAGTCGGCACTGGTACTTTTGTCCCCAGGAATAACCATGATACAGAGCGGCACTGGTACTTTTATGTCCCCAGGAATAACCATATATACAGAGACACTGGTACTTTCATGTCCCCAAGGATAACCATGTATACAGAGCAACACTGGTACTTTTATGTCCCCAAGGAATAACCATGTAACAGAGCGACACTGGTACTTTATGTCCCCAAGGAATAACCATGTTACAGAGCGACACTGGTACTTTCATGTCCCCAAGGAATAACCATGTATACAGAGCGACACTGGTACTCTATGTCCCAAGGAATAACCATGTATAACAGAGCGCACTGGTACTTTTATATCCCCAAGGAATTACCATCTATACAGAGCGAAACTGGTACTTTTATGTCCCCAAGGAATTACCATGTATACGGGCACACTGGTACTTTTATATTCCAAGGAATACCACATGTATACAGAGCAAACACTGGTACTTTTATGTCCCAAGAAATAACCATGTATACAGAGCGACACTGGTACTTTCATGTCCCCAAGGAATAACCATGTATACAGAGCGACACTGGTACTTTCATGTCCCCAAGGAATAACCATGTTACAGAGCGGCCACTGGTACTTTATATCCCCAAGGAATTACCATCTATACAGAGCGACACTGGTACTTTTAGGTCCCCAAGGAATTACCATGTATACAGGGCACACTGGTACTTTATTTCCCCAAGGAATAACCATGTATACAGAGCGACACTGGTACTTTTTATGTCCCCAAGGATAACCAATATACAGATGACACTGGTACTTTCATGTCCCCAAGGAAAACCATGTATACAGAGCACCACTGGTACTTTTAGGTCCCCAAGGAATTACCAGTATACAGGGCAGCACTGGTACTTTTATCCCCAAGGAATTACCATGTATACAGACGACACTGCTACTTTTATGTCCCCAAGGAATTACCATGTATACATTGCAGCCACTGGTACTTTTATATCCCCAAGGAAAACCGAGTATACAGAGCGGCACTAGTATTTTATGTCCCCAAGGAATAACCATGTATACAACGACACTGGTACTTGTATTTATTCCCCAAGGAATAACCGAGTATACGAGTGGCACTGGTACTTTTATGTCCCCAAGGAATAACCATGTATACAGAGCGACACTGGTACTTTTATATCCCCAAGGAATAACCGAGTATCAAGAGCGGCACTGTGTACTTTTATGTCCACAAGGAATAACCATATATACAGAGCGGCACTGGTGCTTTAATGTCCCCAAGGAATTACCATCTATACAGAGCGACACTGGTACTTTTATGTCCCCAAGGAATAACCATATATACAGAGTGACACTGGTACTTTCATGTCCCCAGAATAACCATGTATACAGAGCAACACTGGTACTTTTATGCCACCCCAAGGAATTACATGTATAAGGGCAGCACTGGTACTTTTATATCCCCAAGGAATTACCATGTATACAGAGCAACACTGGTACTTTTATGTCCCCAAGGAATTACCATGTATACAGTGCAGCACTGGTACTTTTATATCCCCAAGGATAACCGGTATAAAAGCGGCACTGGTACTTTTATGTCCCCAAGGAATTACCATGTTACACGAGCACACTGGTACTTTTATGTCCCCAAGAATTACCATGTATACAGACGGCACGGTACTTTAATGTCCCCAAGGAATACCATGTATACAGAGCGACACTGGTACTTTTATGTCCCAAGGAATAACCATGTATACAGAGCGATACTGGTACTTTCAGCCCCCAGGAATAACCATGTTACAGAGCACACTGGTACTTTCATGTCCCCAAGGAATAACCATGTATCAAGCGGCACTGGTACTTTTATATCCCCAAGGAATTACCATCTATACAGAGCGAAACTGGTACTTTTATGTCCCCAAGGAATTACCATGTATCCAGGGCGACACTGGTACTTTTATATCCCCAAGGAATAACCATGTATACAGAGCGACACTGGTACTTTTATGTCCCCAAGGAATAACCATGTATACAGAGCGACACTGGTACTTTCATGTCCCCAAGGAATAACCATGTATACAGAGCGCCACTGGTACTTTTATGTCCCCAAGGAATAACCATGTATACAGAGCGGCACTGGTACTTTTATATCCCAAGGAATTACCATTATACAACGAGCACTGGTACTTTTATGTCCCCAAGGAATTACCATGTGTATACAGGCAGCACTGTACTTTTATGTCCCCAAGGAATAACCATGTTATACAGAGCAACACTGTACTTTTTAGTCCCCAAGGAATTACCATGTATACAGGGCAGCACTGGTACTTTTATATCCCAAGGAATTACCATGTATACAGAGCGACACTGGTACTTTATGTCCCCAAGAATTACCATGTATACAGGCAGCACTGGTACTTTTTATCCCCAGAATAACGAGTCAGTACGAGCGGCACTAGTACTTTTATGTCCCCAAGGAATAACCATGTATACAGAGCGACACTGGTACTTTTATATCCCCAAGGAATAACCGAGTATACAGAGTGGCACTGGTACTTTTATGTCCCCAAGGAATAACCATGTATACAGAGCGACACTGGTACTTTTATATCCCCAAGGAATAACCGAGTATACAGAGCGGCACTGGTACTTTTATGTCCACAAGGAATAACCATATATACGAGGCACTGGTGCTTTAATGTCCCCAGGATTACCATCTATACAGAGCGACACTGGTACTTTATGTCCCAAAGGAATACCATTATACAGAGTGACACTGGTACTTTCATGTCCCCAAGGAATTACCATGTATACGAGCAACACTGGTACTTTTATGTCCCCAAGGAATTACCATGTATACAGGCAGCACTGGTACTTTATATTCCAAGGAATTACCATGTATACCGAGCAACACTGGTACTTTTATGTCCCCATTTACCATGTATACATGCAGCACTGGTACTTTTATATCCCCAAGGAATAACCGAGTATACAGAGCGGCACTGGTACTTTTATGTCCCAAGGAATTACCATGTATACAGAGCGACACTGGTACTTTTATGTCCCCAAGGAATTACCATGTATACAGAGCGGCACTGGTACTTTAATGTCCCCAAGGAATAACCATGTATACAGAGCGACACTGGTACTTTTATGTCCCCAAGGAATAACCATATATACAGAGCGACACTGGTACTTTTATGTCCCCAATGAATAACCTAATAAGAGTGACACTGGTACTTCTGTCCCCAAGGAATAACCATGTATCCAGAGCACACTGGTACTTTATGTCCCAAGGAATTACCATGTATACAGGGCAGCACTGGTACTTTTATATCCCCAAGGAATTACCATGTATACAGAGCAACACTGGTACTTTTATGTTCCCCAAGGAATTACCATGTATACAGTGCAGCACTGGTACTTTTATATCCCCAAGGAATAACCGAGTATACAGAACGGCACTGGTACTTTTATGTCCCCAAGGAATTACCATGTATACAGAGCGACACTGGTACTTTTATGCCCAGGAATATACCATGTATACAGAGCGGCACTGGTCCTTTAATGTCCCCAAGAATAACCATTATCAGAGCGGCACTGGTACTTTCATGTCCCCAAGGAATAACCATGTATACAGAGCGACACTGGTACTTTTATGTCCCCAAGAATAACCATATATACAGAATGACACTGGTACTTTCATGTCCCCAAGGAATAACCATGTATACAGAGCAACACTGGTACTTTTATGTCCCCAAGGAATTACCATGTATACAGGGCAGCACTGGTACTTTTATATCCCCAAGTAATTACCATGTATACAACGACACTGGTACTTTTATGTCCCCAAGGAATTACCATGTATACAGTGCAGCACTGGTACTTTTATATCCCCAGGAATAACCGATTATACGAGCGGCACTGGTACTTTTATGTCCCCAAGGAATTCCCATGTATACAGAGCGGCACTGGTACTTTTATGTCCCCAAGGAATTACCATGTATACAGAGCGCACTGGTACTTTATGTCCCCAAGGAATAACCATGTATACAGAGCACACTGGTACTTTTTATGTCCCCAAGGAATAACCATATATACAGAGCGACACTGGTACTTTATGTCCCCAAGGAATAACCATATATACAGAGTGACACTGGTACTTTCATGTCCCCAAGGAATACCATGTATACAGAGCAACACTGGTACTTTTATGTCCCCAAGGATTTACCATGTATACAGGGCAGCATGGTACTTTTATATCCCCAAGGAATTACCATGTATACAGAGCAACACTGGTACTTTTATGTCCCCAAGGAATTACCATGTATACAGTGCAGCACTGGTACTTTTATATCCCCAAGGAATAACCGAGTATACAGAGCGGCACTGGTACTTTTATGTCCCCAAGGAATTACCATGTTAACAGAGCGACACTGGTACTTTTATGTCCCCAAGGAATTACCATGTATACAGAGCGGCACTGGTACTTTATGTCCCAAGGAATAACCATGTATACAGAGCGGCACTGGTACTTTATGTCCCAAGGAATAACCATGTATAGACAGAGCGACACTGGTACTTTTATGTCCCCAAGGAATAACCATATATACAGAGTACACTGGTACTTTCATGTCCCCAGGAATACCATGTATACCCAACACTGGTACTTTTATGTCCCCAAGGAATTACCATGTATACAGGCAGCACTGGTACTTTATATCCCCAAGGAATTACCATGTATACAGAGCGACACTGTACTTTTATGTCCCCAAGGATTACCATGTATACAGTGCACCACTGGTACTTTTATATCCCCAAGGAATAACCGATGTATACAAGCGGCACTGGTACTTTTTATGTCCCCAAGAATTACCATGTATACAGAGCGGCACTGGTACTTTAATGTCCCCAAGGAATTACCATGTATACAGAGCGACACTGGTACTTTTATGTCCCCAAGGAATACCATGTATACAGTGCAGCACTGGTACTTTTATGTCCCCAAGGAATTACCATGTATACAGAGCGACACTGGTACTTTTATGTCCCCAAGGAATTACCATGTATACAGAGCGACACTGGTACTTTAATGTCCCCAGGAATTACCATGTATACAGAGCCACTGGTACTTTTATGTCCCCAAGAATAACCATGTATACAGAGCGACACTGGTACTTTATTTCCCCAAGGAATAACCATGTTCAGTCAGCACTGGTACTTTTATATCCCCAAGGAATAACCGAGTATACAGAGCGGCACTGGTACTTTTATGTCCCCAAGGAATTACCATGTATACAGAGTGGCACTGGTACTTTAATGTCCCCAAGGAATTACCATGTATACAGAGCGACACTGGTACTTTTATGTCCCCAAGGAATTACCATGTATACAGTGCAGCACGTGTACTTTTATGTCCCCAAGGAATTACCATGTATACAGAGCGACACTGGTACTTTTATGTCCCCAAGGAATTACCATGTATACAGAGCGACACTGGTACTTTAATGTCCCCAGGAATTACCATGTATACAGAGCGACACTGTACTTTATGTCCCCAAGGAATAACCATGTAACGAGCGACACTGGTACTTTTATGTCCCAAGGAATAACCATATATACGAGCGGCACTGGTACTTTATTTCCCCAAGGAATAACCATGTATACAGAGCGGCACTGGTACTTTATGTCCCCAAGGAATTACCATGTATACAGGGCGGCACTGGTACTTTTAGGTCCCCAAGAAATTACATGTATACAGAGCGCACTGGTACTTTAATGTCCCCAAGGAATAACCATATTACAGAGCGACACTGGTACTTTAATGTCCCCAGGAATAACATATCAGATCGGCACTGGTACTTTAATGTCCCCAGGAATACCATATACAGAGCGACACTGGTACTTTATGTCCCCAAGGAATCCATATACAGAGCGGCACTGGTACTTTTAATGTCCCCCAAGGAATTACCATGTATACAGAGCGGCACTGGTACTTTAATGTCCCAAGGAATTACCATCTATACAGAGCGGCAGGGTACTTTAATGTCCCCAAGGAATTACCATGTATACAGGCGGCACTGGTACTTTAATGTCCCCAAGGAAACCATGTATACAAAGCGCACTGGTACTTTAATGTCCCCAAGGAATTACCAGTTACAAGCGGCACTGGTACTTTAATGTCCCCAAGAATTACCATGTATACAGAGCGACACTGGTTACTTTATGTCCCAAAGGAATACCATGTAATACAGAGCGGCACTGGTTACTTTATGTCCCCAAGGAATACCATGTAAGTACAGAGCGGCACTGGTACTTTAATGTCCCCAGGAATTACCATCTATACAGCGACACGGGTACTTTAATTCCCCAAGGAATTACCATGTATACAGAGCGGCACTGGTACTTTAATGTCCCCAAGGAATTACCATGTATACAGAGCGGCACTGGTACTTTAATGTCCCAAGAATTACCATGTATACAGAGCGGCACTGGTACTTTAATGTCCCCAAGGAATTACCATGTATACAAGCGACATTCAACTACCCGCCTAATGAGGTAGTTTCTTTAAGACCCAACCCCACAACCCATTGGAACGTAGAACGCCGGATCCATGCTAATGCTAGTAATGAATTTAATAATGAACATAAATATCCGTGTCTATTTATTATGGGGGCGACAAGGTTTAATGATCTACAAGGGAACTTTCCCTTAATCCAATGTTTGCCTAATGGCTGCGTTGTGTTGCTGATTTCTAATTTGCATTTTGTTTCATTAACCAAGTGGGTTAATTTACATCTCCAGCAGGAGAAGTCTGTTATTATTTACTGTCGTACGGCGCCTTTTCCTCTCTCGCCTCCCCCCATTACGTAGGGGTATGGCAGGACCATAGCCGCCACTCGGAATATGTCGAAACATGGAATCTCTAGTCTTATAATCCTCAAAAAACATTAATGTGTATTCATACATCATCAACCTTAGTAAAAGAGTCCCGCTTTACTAAATTATTAAAAACAACGATATATATATATATCCCTTTATATTAATAAATAATGCAATGATTGACTGCTTTAGTAATAACAGATTATTAATTGCTATGAGAGTCCAGTATTAGTACATGTGAATAACCACCCAGATGTGTGTACGGCCCTGTGTAGTCATTATTAGTATACAATGTGAATTAACCCAGCCCGATGTGTACGGCCCGTGTGAGAGTCAGTATTGTAACAATGTGAATTAACTCACCCAGATGTGGTACGGCCCGTGTGAGAGTCATTATTATACAATGTGAATTAACCCCCCAGATGTGTATGGCCCGTGTGAGAATCAGTAATTAGTTACAATGTGAAAATTAGCCCCCCAGATGGTGGTACGGCCGCGTGTAAGAGTCAGCATTAGTACAATGTGAATTAACTCTCCCAGATGTGGTAGGCGCCTCGTGTAAAAGTCATTATTAGTAAACACTGTGAATTAACTCACCCAGATGTGGTACGGCCCTGTAGAGGTCAGTATAGTACCATGTGAATACTCTCCCAGATGTGTGTACGGCCCGTTAAGAGTCTTATTGTACAATGTGATTAACTCACCCAGATGTGGTAACGGCCGTGTAAGCAGCATTAGTACAATGTGAATTAACTCCCGAGTGTAAGGCGTGAGAGTCTTAATTGTCAATGAATACCACCCAATGTGGTACGGCCCGTGTGAGAGTTCATTATTAGTACAATGGAATTAACTCACCCAGATGTGGTACGGCCCGTGTGAGAATCCATATTAGTACACAATGTGAATTAACTCACCCGATGTGGTGGCCCGTGTGAGAGTCATTATAGTACAATGTGAATTAACTCAACCCAATGTTGAACGGCCCGGTGAGAATCATAATTAGTACAATGTTTGAATTCAACTCACCCAGATTTTTGTACGGCCCGTGTGAGAGTCATGTATTAGTACAATGTGAATTAACCCACCCAGATTGGGTACGGCCGTGTGAGATCATAGTACAATGTGATTACTCACCCAGATGTGGTACGGCCGTGTAAGATCTATTAGTACAATGTGAATTACCAACCAGATGTGGTACGGCCCGTGAAGAGTCTTATTAGTACCAATGTGAATTAACTCACCCAGATGTGGTACGGCCGTTGAGAGTCTTTATTAGTACAATGTGAATTACTCTCCCCGATGTGGGTACGGCCCGTGTGAGTCATTATTAGTACAATGTGAATTAACTCACCCAGATGTGGTACGGCCCGGGGAGTCATTATTAGTACAATGTGAATTACTCACCCATGGTACGGCCCGTGTAAGTCTTATTAGTACAATTGAATTAACTCACCCAGATGTGTACGGCCCGTGTAGAGTCTTATTAGTACAATGTGAATTAACTCACCCAGATGTGGTACGGCCCGTGTGAGAGTCATTATTAGTACAATGTGAATTAACTCACCCAGATGTGGTACGGCCCGTGTAAGAGTCATTATTATGTAACATGTGAATTAACTCACCCAGATGTGGTACGGCCCGTGTAAGAGTCATTATATAACATGTGAATTAACTCACCCATTTGGTACGCGCCCGTGAGGATCAGTATTAGTACAATGTGAATTAACTCACCCAGATGGGGTACGGCCCGTGTAAGATCACGATTAGTATCAATGTGAATTAACTCACCCAGATGTGGTACGGCCCGTGTATAGTCAGTATTAGTACAATGTGAATTAACTCACCCAGATGTGTGTACAGCCGTGTAGAGTCGCATTAGTACAATGTGAATTAACTCAACCCAGTGTGGTACGGCCCGTGTAAGGATCCAGTATTAGTACAAATGTGAATTAAACTCACCCAATGTGTGTCAGCCCTGTAGACAGTATGAGTACAATGGGATTACCACCCAGATGTGTACGCCCGTGTAAGAGTCAGTATTAGTACAATCGTGAATTAATCCACCCGATGTGGTACGGCCCGTGTAAGAGTCAGTATTAGTACAATTGAATGAATCCACCCAGATGTGGTACGGCCCGTGTAAGAGTCAGTATTAGTACAATGTGAATTAATCCACCCAGATGTGGTACGGCCCGTGTGAGAGTCATTATTAGTACAATGTGAATTAATCCACCCAAAAGTGGTACGGCCCGTGTAAGAGTCAGTATTAGTACAATGTGAATTAACTCCTAACCCACCGATGTGGTACGGCCCGTGTGAGGAGTCAGCATTAGTACAATGTGAATTACACTCACCCAGATGTGGTACGGCCCGTGTAAGAGTCAGTATTAGACACATGTGATTAACTCCACCAGAGGTTACGGCCCGTGTAGAGTCAGCATTAGTACAATTTGAATTAACTCTCCCAGATGTGGTACGGCCCGGTGTAAGTCAGTATTAGTACAATGTGAATAATCCACCCAGATATGGTCGGGCCCATGTGAGAGTCAGTATTATACAATGTGAAGTTACCCACCCAGATGTGGTACGGCCCGTGAGAGTCACATTAGTACATATTTTGGGGGGTGATTTAACTCTCCCAGATGTGTAACGGCCGTGTAAGAGTCAGTTATTAGTACATGTGAATTAACACCACCCCGAATGTGGTACGGCCCGTGTGAGAGTCAGCATTAGTACATGTGAATAAACTCACCCAGATGTGGTACGGCCTGTGTAAGAGTCAGTATTATTACAATGTGAATTACCACCCAATGTGGTACGGCCCTGTGAGAGTCAGCATATTACAATGTGAATTAACTCACCCAGATGTGGTATGGCCCGTGTGAGAGTCAGATTAGTACAATGTGAATTATCCCCCAGATGTGGTACGGCCCTGTGAGAGTCACATTAGTACAATGTGAATTAACTCACCCGATGTGGTACGGCCCGTGTAAGAGTCAGTATTAGTACAATGTGAATTAACTCTCCCAGATGTGGTAACGGCCCGTGTGAGAGTCAGTATTAGTCAATTCCCACCCAGATGTGGTACGGCCGTTGAGAGTCAGTAGAGTACATGGAATTAACTCACCCAGATGTGGTACGGCCCATGTGAGAGTCAGTATTAGTACAATGTGAATTAATCCACCAAGATGTGGTACGGCCCGTTGAGAGTCAGTATTAGTCAATGTGATTAATCCCCAATGTGTACGGCCCATGTAGAGTAGCATTAGTACAATGTGAATTAACTCACCCAGATGTGGTACGGCCTGTGATAGAGTCAGTATTAGTACAATGTGAATTAACCCACCCAGATGTGGTACGGCCGTGTGAGAGTCAGTATTATTACAATGTCCCACCCAGATGTGGTACGGCGTGTTGAGAGTCAGCATAGTACAAATGTTAATTAACTCACCCAGATGTGGTACGGCCCGTGTGGGAGTCATATTAGTACAATGTGAATTAACCCACCCAGATGTGGTACGGCCCGTGTAGAAATCAGTATTAGTACAATGTAATTACCCACCGATGTGGTACGGCCCGTGTGAAACAGTCCCAGTATTAGTACATGTCCACCCAATGTGGACGGCCTGTGTGAGAGTCAGTATTAGTACATTGTGAATTAACTCACCCAGATGTGGTACGGCCCTGTGAGAGTCAGTATTAGTACAATGTGAATTAACCACCCGCTGTGGTCTGGCCCCATGTGAGAGTCAGTATTAGTAAATGTGAATTACTCCACCCAGATGTGGTACGGCCCAGTGAGAGTCAGCTTAGTACAATGTGAATAACTCACCCAGATGTGGTATGGCCTGTGAGACGTCAGTATTAGTACAATAGAATTAACCCACCCAGATGTGGTACGGCCCGTGTGAGAGTCAGTATTAGTACAATGTCCACCCAGATGTGGTACGGCCTGTGTGAGTCAGCATTAGTACAATGTGAATTACTCACCCCGATGTGGTACGGCCCCGTGTGAGGAGTCAGTATTAGACAATGTGAATTAACCCACCCAGATGTGGTACGGCCCGTGTGAGAATCAGTATTAGTACAATGGAATTAGCCCACCCAGAGTGGTACGGCCCGTGTGAGAGTCATATTAGTACAATGTCCCCCCATGATGGGTCGGCCTGTGTGAGAGTCAGTCATTAGTAGCAATGTGAATTAACCCCCCAGATGCCCATTGGAGTCTCATGCTTTAATATAAACATGAGACTACTTATTTAATAGTCCAGGCTAAAGAATAAAGATTCCAATTCCGTGGGTCAGGACCAGCCGTTGGTACCCGCATCTTAAGGAAAAAGGACTACCTTTGATGATTGTAATGTCAACATCTTGCAAAGAACGATGGGTTCAAGCGAGGGTGTCAAGATGCCATTTATAGTACAAATTACGGAAACCAATTACTAATTACCTGAAAATATATATGTAAAAATGCTAATACAATAGGTTTATAATGTAATACACATATACGCCATATATATAATATCATCTTCCACATGTTGCTTACACATTTTCCCAGAGATCACTGTTTAGATAGGCAACCATCCTGAAATATAAGAATTTAACAATTAATTTTGCTGTTGGTTCCTCTGCTGGTAGACATTGGAACTTCTCCTAGTGAATTGATGTAGCATTTTCCCAGGTTAGCATGATTTCTGCACTGATAATTGATCGTGAATCCCAAGGAAATCCGCTTAGAACATTAAATTAAAATGCGTGTAATTAGAAAGTCGCAATTTCCGTTAGAAAAAAGCAAATCATTTTGCAGTAGAAATCCTGTTTCACTTGGGTTCAAATCAGATTTTTGGAACTTTAATTCTGCTGTCCGAACATCTAACCATAATAGAAAACGTAATTAAAAATAGAGAAATTCATTCTGGGAACTTTTGTCCTAATGAATGCACAGTTAATCAACAATAGCTAAACCGAAGAAATCAACACATGTTATCAACACTACCGCAGTGGCGTAAGACTGAGACATATCCATGGGATGGGGGTGTTAGGTAGTGTTATAAAAAAAAAAATATTCTAAATCTCTAACTTGCTGTCTGGATTTTCTTTCCCTTTATATTTCCCCTTTGTAATATGGGGATCAGACTATGATTGTGAACTATTCGAACAGTTCGTTTTTACCGGGACTCATCGGGCTGTATTTCTGATAATGTGGTCGAATTTACGGTGCCTCGCTAACACCCTTGAATGTTATCGTTCATTTTTCGCTAACCCTCAATGTATCTTCATTTTCGCTAACCTCCGAATGTACGGATCTGTTTTCGCTAACCCCAGAATGTATAATTTGATAACCCTCAA
This sequence comes from Hymenochirus boettgeri, assembly GCA_019447015.1. Lineage (NCBI taxonomy): Eukaryota > Metazoa > Chordata > Amphibia > Anura > Pipidae > Hymenochirus > Hymenochirus boettgeri. Next base: position 115,615,331 of record CM033476.1, on the reverse strand, counting down.
ATTATCATTCGCTTTCGATAATCCTCAAAAGTATCATTCGCTTTCGCTAACCTCAAAAGTTTATCATTCGCTTTCGCTAGACCCTCCAAGTATCGCTTATCTGTAACCCAGAATTGGCCGTAACCCTCTCAATTTTATCTTGCGTAAACCCGACAATTGCCCGTTCGTGTTTAAGACGTGGTCTTTAACAAGTTTTGGTGACAGTGACATGTTCCCCAGACTATTTCCCAGGTGCCCACAGCCATTTACATAAGTTACCATTTTTAGTTAGTCTGTAAATCACTCTAGAGATTTCCAGACTTTTCAACTTAGTCACTCTCCCATTGACTTTCGAAAAACGTTTACGGGTCCGTAGTTCAAAACGACTGAACTTTATTAGTTAGCTACTAATATGGACTAAGAGTTAATGGGGGGCCCAGACTCTAGAATTTGAGATCAACATCTCACAGGCTCATATTAACACAGACTCTCTGGGCAATATATTAAGTCTTCAGTGCTCATCAATAGGCTGAAATCCTTTCTCCAATTTATGTTACCTCTCTTTTGCGCCAATGCCAACAGGGTTATCGGACCTTGCAGTCGGTAACGCAAAAGACAGTAGCAACCGCACAAACAATGGTATTCGTTTTGATAGCCCTGTACCTTCCTTAACAGATATATGCACGCTTTCTCCAATATTTTCTGCTATGTTTGTACCGAGCGTCAAAAACTTCTTACGTTAAAATGGTGCTAATTTTTCCCCAACCAATCAGATGTTAGTTTCAATGTTAAATAGATCTGATGGTTTGGGCAAATAGCACCATTTTAACAATATGCAGGGTATATCAATAAAGGGTTTTATCGTTAAGATGGCAGCTAATTTTGTTGCCCCAATCAATCCAGATCTTTATTTAAGCATTTGAAAGCTACACATCTGATTGGTTGGGGCAAAATTAGCGCCATTTTAACGATAAGAATTTTTATTGAATACCCTGATTGCATCCTAAACGCCAAACACAAGCACTACGTTTTTCTTGTATACATTTGTGCTCCTATAATTTGGAACCGTGGAACACTGTAAAGTTTAAATTGTTAGAAGTTCGTCATTGTAAAGGGAATCGCTGAATCACAATAGACGAGTCCTTTAAGGGAAATTGGATTCGTGAGTATTATGTTTTTACGATGACCGTAGTGACCACAATAAGAAGTGAATTGTACGGTAATAAATAAGAAAGCGTATTCAAGGGTAAAGATTTTATGACAATTAAGTGAAAGTGTAACGTTAAAGTAACAAATCGCTGACAGTAAATTCCTCAGCATATTATATAGATGAATGCTTTAAACGAAATTAGGTAAAACTGTTAAAGCTCCGCCCTGCATAATGTCACAATTATTTTTAAATAAATTGTTTTTGCGTATGAGACCGTTCCATTGCAAAATAGTTTTTGGTCCATATCTGACTTAAACGTGACTTATTTAGACTGGCGGAATAGGAGTCATGGTTAAAAGTGAATAAAAATAATCCTACTATTGGGTATTGGGCCTGATGTTTTCTCGTCAGTAGTTTATCGTATGAAATTATTTGACATTTTGGTTAGATTCGAACCGCGGTCCACCTGAAGGCCACCAGATTTGACTGTGAGGTACCCATAGGACCAATCACACTGCTGATATTTTTTTGCCTAATTGGAATAAATATGATCATAAAGGAAAATTGTACTACCTTCCTCTCATTTTCTCCCATTGAAGTACACAGGGTGTAGGTTTCTAATTGTGGATCAAGTGTATTATACTTACGATACTTTCTCTTCTCTCTCCTTCCCCCGCAGGTCTGCTCCAGTTTTTGGATCATGAGATCAGCTTCCAACTGGCCAATGGGGAGACAAACATTCCCATTTGTCTTGTCCTGACAATTTGAGGGAGATTTAGCCAGATTTGCAGGGAAATTTACTGGTACATTTAACGCTATTCACAATTTACCAAGTCCTTTTTAGGTCCTCACCCAAATTAATTTGTGGTGGTGGTGGGGGCCCCTTTTATGATTGAGATATCAGGCCATATCTGGAAGACTTTCTATTACGTTTAGGAACTTGTGTCAGGCAGATCTGTATACAACACTGTGAGTGCCCAAATGGAGTGGAAAGCGAAACGCGGTGGAGTCAATAAATCGAAATGGTAAAACACCGTGTACCTGGGCCAAATAGAGCAAAACACATAAGATATCCATAACGAGAGGTTTAAGTTACCGTTACGTTTGTTTTATAGACGTCTATACTTGGGTATCAAACTAAAGACACACATTTCATTTGCTGTGTCCTTGGCATGAATGCCGCCCTGGACTAGACGGGTCATCCTAAGACAAGTGTGGGGGGACGGCAGTGCCACATTGGATTTAGATTTTAACTGGTCGCAACTAGGTAACTTTAGTCAAGATAAAAAACATCGATAAACAGTAAAACAAGTTCAACATAAAGTGCAATAAACTTAACGACACACAGAATAGCGAGTGAATGTGTCTGGGGCCAATGTGTTGATGAAAATTCAAGGGGCGACGGAGGGTGTGAGGACTTAACGATTTAGTTCGCACCATTGGGCAAGCTCTACACTATGGCACAATGGTGCACGTGCCCCAGTTGGACAGATGAGTCCCACCCCTTCCAATCGCCAAGCATACTGGCTTTCATTGTGTTGATCCTCACAACCATCCCGATTTTGCCAGTTTTGGGGTGCTTTTCCCCGTGTCTCCCGGCACCCCACTGTGTTCGCATTGTCCCTGTAATATAACGTCCGGCAATGTAAAGTCTCCATAAAGACCGGACAATGTCCTCTATCAAAACCCTGTCAGTGACCACTGCCCGGCCGGAAGAGTCTGTGAGGAACTGTGGCAGAATCCTGGGCACGCGGACCACCTCCGTCGGCCCGAAGAGGTAAGTAATAAGGGAAATAGCTGGACTTTCTGAGTATGTACAAGTCAGGGCACACTTGATTGTACCAGTCACTGTGGCAAAATTAATTATAACCAGTTCAACTGTGGGCAAACATGGAGTATAGACAGTTACTGTGGGCAACATGATTATACCAGTTACTGTTGGCAACACATGATGTATACGCAGTTACTCGTGGGGCAAACTTGAATTATACAGGTCACGGTGGGGCAAAATGAAATTATACCATTACTGTGGCAACTTGGATTGTACCATTACTGTGGCAAAATTAATTTACCAGTTACTGTGGAACTTGATTGTGACCAGTTACTGTGGGCACATTATTAATACCTTATGTGGGCAAACAGGATATTACCAGTCCTGTGGGCAACATGAATTTATACCAGTTACTGTGGGCAACCATGATTATACCAGTTACTTGTGGCAAACCTTGATTATCTCAGTCCCTAGTGTCAAAAATAATTATACAGTTTACTGTTGGAACCGTGATTTGTACCAGTTCCTGTGGGGAAAATTAATTATACCAGTTACTGTGGCAAACTTGATTGTACCAGTGTACTGTGCGCAAACATGATGTATACTCAGTTACTGTGGGCAAACATGATTAATAACCAGTACTGTGGGCAAACCATGATTAGACCAGTTTACTGTGGTCAAACATGATTAACCAGTTATCAGTGGGCAAACATGATTTATACCAGTTACGGTGGGCAAACATGATTATCCAGTGTCCAACTTATTATTAAGCCCATATAACGGGCCGATTATCGTCCTGAAACTTTGTTCGTTCACATCGTGCGTCGCGGGTCCGGACCCCGAACCATGTTTGTACTAACTTTAAAAGGCATGGCTGCACAGAATAGACGTTAGGTTTACTATGTTATAAAGCCTTAATAAACTGGTTAAAAACACTAGCATGGTCTTGTGGGCCAATAACTGACAAGTGACGCATTCTTTGTTGTTAAGGAGTGAAACAGTTCTATATGCAGAGAAAGGATGGAGATGCTTCATTGAAGGACTTAGTGTCCTCACACTTGAAAAAGACAATTTGTTGTCTTCCAACATGTCTGTGTTTATCAGCCACTTTTGCAATTACCCTTTGGTGTTGCAGTCTAAAAGTCCTTACATACGCTTCTGGATCCTAGCCGTCTGTATCCTTCTTCTCTTCATGTATTCTGTTTCCTGGGTCAGTGTCCTAGAGGGAATTTACAGCCAGTTAGTGTGGGACTTCATGATATACACTATGCCATGATGGCCTATGATGTAGACTTAACCTTCTTCCTATAGTGTCACCTCACAGGTTATATTCCAGCCAGCGGTAGTGGCAGATCAGCATCTGTTATATACAAACCCATATTGCAGCACAGCACCTGTGGAAATAAACCCCATAAAAAATTACTAAGCCATTTGTGTTGTGATTTCATACATCCTATCGTATGTTTTGGTGATTGTGGGGAAACCGGAGGCCCGATGAAACCCACGCAGGCACGGGGAGATCACTAACAAACTCCATGCAGACGTGTCCTGTTTTGGATTGAAACCCTGGCAAAGGGGTCTCTCCACGCTGCAAGCATCCGTGCTACCACTTAAGAGCCACCGCACTGCCCATCTATTCTATCTTTTATGTTATTAAGTCCACTACAGCTATACAGTGCTTTGAGTTCCCCTCATTCATCCAGGTCATGGTATAATTGTTGTATTCAATTAGATCAACTGGACTTGAAATGTTTAGTTCTTGAAGACGTTTCGCGCTAGTCATTCGACTGGCTTTCTCATTCAGAATGACTTGTACAAGAATTTGTGGCAATTATGTACCCTGGAAAATCCCATTAGCATATCCAGCCAGGGTTTAAGGGTTGATTGTATAGTGCTAAGAGGGTTTATATGGACGCCCAAGTAAGGTGTAAAACAGCATTGTATCATGGCAGACAGTTGGTGTCAACCCCCCACCTCTATTTAGGCTTGGTTTTCTTTATTTTCACATCAATGGTCCTCCGTACACCCTCTTGACCAGTCCTGTTCCTTCCCCTTGCCATCATGTTAACATTACAATCCTTCACAGGTTTGGCCTTTATCCGTAGTGCAGATACACGGCTGAGTTCCTGACCTAGAATTGGCTCTTCTTCTTGTGCTGGTCCATACTTGAGCAGTTGCTGTTTGGGTCTCCCCCACATACAAATCATAGAATTCTTCACTAGCACTGCACTGCTATATGATGTCGCTTTTCTTGTGTTTTGGTAATTGGGTCCTTTTGGATGTACCCATTGCTGCCTCAGTGTGTTGTTCGGTTTAAAGCAGACAGGATAACGATGTTTTTTTGAAAATTCTTCTTAATTTCTCGGAGACCCCTGCTACATATGGGATGACCATGTTCTTCATCCTGTCTTGTTTTCCCCTTTCCCTGTTGGTATTCGTGTTCTTTTCTTTTCCTTCTACTTTCTTTTGACAAAGGCCCAGTCTGGATATCCACAAGTTTTAAGGGCTTCCTCCGGAATGTTTTCATTTCTTTTAGCCTTCGCCCTCTGTGCTAGTGGGGTGTTTCTCGGCTCTGTTTTGCATGGTTCTGACTTGAACCCCCAGCTTGGTGATCCTAAACGGGTGTGGGAGTCCAAACATCAAAACGGATCTGTGTGTGTTTGGTTTTCTGTAAACCTCTCTTCCATTTTCCATTCTTTCCTTAAACTTCTAACCAGCAGTCCCAGAAGCCAGTTTTGTTGTTTTTTGGTACCTCTCCCTTGTGAATTTTACTGTTTTGGTCCACACGCTTTAAATGGGTTTCTGTGAAAGCTGTACTTCCTTCTGGTGGATTTTAACACCAGGTGTCATCAAAGCATATCTGAACCATTGGCTGGGTTGCTATGCCCTAGGTATTAAGGGCCTGTGTTTCTACCTCCCTCCATTAAAGTTGCCACAAATAGGTGAAACTGGAGAAATCCGCATAGCACATCCATGTTTTGGCTTGAACTAGAACTTAGCCCGGTATTTGAATAGGTGGTATTCAGGCACAAGTCAACAGAACATCACCTGTTCTGGTTTGAGATCAGTTCCTGCTGGTAAGAAGTGCTGGTCTTGGCCCAGCCGTTTTCCCCATGTCACAGCCTCCTTGGTGTATCAAGTGAAGAGGAGATGTCACATCATAGGCACCAGAGTTTCTTCTACACACCGGAGTACTATACTTCAATCTTGTTGGTGAAATCCTGATAGTTTCTGGAATGTATACTTAGAACTTCCCACCAAAGGTCCTAAGATGTTAGCTAATATTTTTTGCCACCTTGTATTTACAGAGTTGAAGGCGGCTGACTATAGTCTAGTGGGGCCCCTTCCTTATGTATCTTTGGGAGTTCCATATATATGCATTGATGTGCTCACAGGGTCCGAGGCGATGATACCTTGCTCGGTCAATGGGCTGATCCTTTTGAGCGGTTGTAGTAGTCTAATGCTCTTTTCTTGTAACGGCTTGGTGGGATTCCCCTTGTTAAAGCCTCATATGTTGTTGTTTTATCGGCCCGGCCATGTCACCGTTTATCATGGTGTCTGAGTGTTGAGTACCACTGTGCATCTTCCTTTATCTTCGGTAGAATGGTGAGACTGGAATCTTTTCTTAGGGATGTTTTAATGCCTCTTCGTTTCCTGTGTAAGTCAGATTAGATGACGGATTTTAGCACTGGCTAAGGCTCTGCAGAATACCTTAGGCGAAGTGTTCTGCCTCATTCTGGATACCTTATTACTGTTGATAGAGGCTTTCTTGTGGCGGCTATAATATCCCCCCCAGGGATGGCTTTAGGTGATGGCAAAATCCAAGCCCTTACCAAGGATTCCATTTCTGGCTGGTCAGGGTCCTGTTAGACAAGTTCTCAACCCATCCTCTTGTTTGATGAAGTGACACCTTCCTCCTTTGGTATCCAAGGTCGTTGGTTCTCCTTTGGGGCTGTTTCTGGGAGGAACATAATAGAGAACTTGTTCTGTTGCCTTTGTTTTCCCTTACATGCTGAGAAAGCGGCTTGTTTGGTGAACTCCATCACTCGTTTCCCAGATGGACACAAGGTTAGCTGTGAGGCCAGGTTCTGTTCTCAGTTGACTAATGTTGTGCATAAAGCATCGACTGTAAAATGTGTCTGTCGTACCCGTTCACCCTTAGGAGCTGTGTTTGAGCCTTTTTGCAGTATCTGTTTGGCTTTGATGACTTTAAACCGGGAATCCAGACGTATTACTGATGGTACTAAAGCCTTTGTTGTTGCCCAATCCCCTTGAAGGTTGTAATTGTTTACAGTACTGGCGACGGAACGTGACTGGTTCAAGAGAGGTGTTAGGAGGCCATTTATATGTGAAATAAAGAAACGCAGCTAAATAGAGGTGGGGTGTTTCGACACCAACGTCTGCCTGTACAATGCTGTTTTAAAAACACCTTACTCGGGCGTTCCTATAACAACCTCTTAGCCACTCTCTAATACAAATACCTACAACCCCTTACACCTGGCTGTGATATGCTATTGGTTTCCAGGGTACATCTTGCCACAGATTCTTTGTACAAGTCATTCTGAATTGGGGGGATAACCAGTCGGATGACTAGCGAAACTTACTTCAAGAACTAAACGTCAAGTCAAGTTGATCATTGAATACATCGCGATGAGCTTTAACAGTTAGGACATCCACTAGCTATTTGCATAAGGGTGGAGCTATACTCATCACTCACTGCCCCAGTTGTCTTGAAGACGCAAAGCTAAGCTGGCCATACACATGCAGATATTAAGATAGATTTGTAGATATCTGTCTAATTCAAAGACCACATTTACAAGCAGCGATTTTATCTTGAGAGGTTCCTATCTGGCCATTCATTTTTGATCTCAAATTGCATTCACGAACAGGCCTAGCGGTTTGGTGCAATGACATGAATAATGTAGTAAGGGGAGTCAGCCTAAGCTTTAAAGTCACTGGGAACAGCTGGGGGAGGAGCCAATAACACCCCCAGTGTGTTTATATAGCCTTTAACTTAAAGTTTTAGTTTTTACTGAATAAGGGCCCCTCCATTAACAACATGTTCACATCTATACCTACAGTTACAAAAAATGTGGGTAGACATCAGGGGGGTTGGACAGGGACGTACTGCGGGGCCTGACCCCCCCCCCCCGCAAGAATGGAGCCGTGTCCCCTGACCCCCTTCCCCTTCCAGATCCCTGCCGCAGCACGCTGTTTTAAACAGATTATCGCACGTAGAAAATGAATGAAACGGGTGATCATCTGTTTAAGACCAACCCGAACTGCCAGAACTGAACCATAAGTTTTGGGTCGGTCTTTTGAACAGCCTGATCGGTGTATGTTTCATTAATACGCACGTATCAGCTGTTTAAAACGCTGAACCCACGGCAGGGACCTTGGGTTTGTGGGGGGCCATACTACCATCTGGGCCAGGCCCCACCGCAGTTGGTGGGGGTGTGTGGGGCGGTAGTTCAACACTGGGGTTGGAGGGACCTGGCAAGCTGGACCGCTCCTAGATAGATCCTGCCCACATCTCGATGCTGCTTCTCACAGTTCAAGTTATGCTGCCTAACTCACTGTGACAGGGACACTAGAAAACCATAATAGTCGCAGTGTGTGGGACACTCCTACATTCTTAGGGCCAACAGGCAGTGGGCAAAACTTTATTTAACCAGTCACTGTGGGCAAACTTGATTATACAGTGGGCAAACTTAATTTTTTTTATGCCCCATTCACTGTGGGCACTTATTCTATTGGGACAGTGTTTTTTTAGAAGAGCGTGGGGTCACTGGGGGTTAGTTAAAGTGTGGGAGTGCTAATTATATAGCTATCTATCTATCTATCTTCTATCTATTTTATCTACCATCCCCATATCTATCTATCATCTATCTAGCTATCTACTATCTATCTATCTATCTATCTATCTATCTATGTATCTACCATCTCCATAATCTATCCTCTATCTATCTATCCTGCTATCTTCTATCTATCTATCTATCTATCTATCGATCTATCTATCTATCTATCTATCTATCTATCTATCTATCTATCTTCCATCTATCTATTAATCACTGCTATCTTCTATCTTCTATCTATTCTACTATCTATCTATCTATCTAGCTATCTATCTATCTATCTATCTATCTTATCTATCTATCTATCTATCTATCCATCTATCTATCTATCACTGCTACTATCTATCTATCAATCTAATCTATCTATCTATCTATCTATCATCCTATCTATCTATCTATCCATGATCTATCTATCACTGCTACTTCTATCTATCTTCTCATCTAATCTATCTATCTATATCTATATCTATCTAATCTTATCTATCCTATCTACCCCTATCTATCTAATCACTGCTATCTATCTATCTATCTATCTATCCATCTATCTATCATCTATCATCACTGCTATCTACTATCTATCTATCATCTATCTTTATCATCTCTCTATCTATCTATATATCTATCTATCTATCATCTATCTATTCTCATCTAGCTATCTATATATATCGATCTATCTATCATCTATCTATCACTCTCATCTCATCTATCTATCTATATATCTATCTTAAGTGTAACTATTAAAGTTTGTGATATTGAGAATATATTACCAGGGCCTGTGCTAAGATCCTGGTCCTTCATTATCCTTCCTCTCAGCTTTTACTGTGTTATTTCTATAAGTGTAACTATTGAGGGGGGATGTTGGTTTATTTGTCAATCTGTGGGTGCAAGCAGTTTTGTGTTTTACCTTAGATTCGGCACACATAGGCCATGTCCATAATCCCTTAAGACTATTGATCAGTAATCAGTTTAACACACAATCGTGTTTGGGCCTCAGCCTAAAGCATAAACAACAATATTTCACAGCACTGTAACATCTACACATGTTTGTTAATACTGTTCTTTAAGGCATAGAGGCAAGCTGGGAAAAAGGGGCAGTACATGAAGTAGCTAGGGAATAGTCATTGGATTAGAAGTGTGATGTACCTGTTGCTCTTGTGTGAATAAATCAAGTTCCCTCTACATGCCAATGGTTTTCTTGCCTTGAACAATATAACCAGGGAGACATAACAACTGGCGACGAGTGATAAGATTTAACCCTGTTGAGTACCAGCATACTTACCCATGTGACTACCTGTACCAGTCCCTCCACATACAGGACCCAGTTCACTGCACTTGCCTGTCACTGTCCATCTACAGCAACTGCAACAGCTCTCATTCTACTTTCGCACTGTTCATTTACTCTATCACTCACTGCTGCTTCAAAAGTAAAGTTAATATGGCTGAGCAACTCCCACAACCTCCCCAACTTTGATTTGTCTGATACCAATATCCTGCACAGAACTGGAAAAAATGGCTACTTCCGTTGTGTGACAATTTTCCTGGAGGCCAATGCCACTCACAGAGGATAAAAAGACAGCTTTAACTTACTTCATTATGCTGGTTCTGCTGTTATGCACATTTACGCACTTTACCTACAGACAAGCACTACTGACTACTCAAATGCTCTACTAAAGCCAACTTGAATATTTTAAAACCTAAGCAAACCATCAGATATGAAAGATACAAGTCAGAATGGCTAAACAACTACCCCCAGGAGACCATGGACCTTTGTCCCCTTTTAAGACAATTACACAAAGCTGCAATTCCGCTGAGGTTGAATGATGAAATCACATCACAAATCATTTGTATCCTGCACACATCTAAGCTACTGCGCAAGCTTTACAAGCAGAATTGTTGCTTTGCAGGATCTTCTACACATGGCAACGGTCCCTGGAACATTTCTGAGACTCAAGCTGCTGCCATAGAGGAGGGCACTGATGCCCAGGTGGTGCAATCTTGTGCACCACTAAACGCAAAACGACAGGCACTGACTGCTCAAAGATGGTGCTACAGATGTGGCAAACCTTTCCCTCATAATGGGTGACTGTCCTTCCTCTAGGACGTAAATGTACTAAATTGTGAAAACTGAAATTCTTTTAGCGATTGTATGTTAATCTCTTCTGCTCCTAAGAGGATCATCCCTACGCACGGAAAATAGATCACTGAGCTCATAGCACAAGTCAAATACATTCAGCCAAATTCTGGAGATGAGTCATCTACTGTTTGCATGACATGTGTTTTTATTACTCCTGCAGCAAACTGTACTCCCATCATCACAATATCTTCTCCTTAACACTGCAAGTTGCTTTTTACTATTGATACAGGAGCCCTCTGGAACATTTAGACATTGTACATATATTGCCAACTGAATACTAAACCTTCTTTGATACCTGTACAACCAAATTTTTTTCCTTATGGCTCTCAAACTCACTCCTTTGCCTACAATAGGTTAAATTTGATTCAGATATTTTACTACAAGATAAACCCTATACTACAACTTTCTCTTGACTGCAACACAAGGCTCTGGTGGTTGCCCTTCTCACTATCACAATCCACAAGCTTTAATCTTTGGACTCATCACATTAGTTCACACTGTAGCTATACCCAACAAGTCTCTGATGTACAAGCACTAGTTTGACAATTACTCCAATCTTTTGTGGGCTCTTGGCAACTAAAGATTTTCAAATTCTACCTTCAATTGATGAGACATTCGTCCATTTCCAGCACACAGCACGAATTCCTTTCCTTGAGGAAGCAAATTGAAGACGAACTAAAGTCTTTAGAGGAACACGACATCATTGAAACTGTTCAGGTCAGGCCCACTCCATGGGTTTTCTCCCATAGTGGCTGTATACCTAAAACCCAAAGATCCAACAAAATCAGAATTGTTTAGACCTGCGTCTTCCAAACACTGGGGGGCTATACAGAGAGAGAGACCAACCTCTCTCCAACTCTTCTCAGTGATGTTATTCATCTCCTAAAGGGAGCCAACCTTGTTTCTCTAAACTGGATCGTCAATAATAAGGGTTATCACCAACTGGACTTATCCAGAATCCAGATAACATAACTACATTTTCCACACCTGTTGTCTGTCTGCGAAGCGACAAACTACTACGTTTGGTGTTGCTCGGCTGCTGATATTTTCAAGAAGCAATAATGAAAACATTATTCAACATATTCCTAATGCACTCAATACATTGATGACATACTAGTTTTTGGAAAAACACAGAATGACCACAAACTCTGAACTCGCCCTACCACGCAGTATTTGAGTGCTTATCATCCCAAGGACTTACACTCAACAAAGACAATGTGAATTCAACAAATCTACCTTGGAATTCTATGGCCACATTTTTCCTGCTGCTGGGATGCCAACCTGATCCTAAAAAGTACAGCAATAAAATAACTACCATCCCAAATGATGTTAATAAGTTCGCTCTTTTCTTGGCATGGCCAGTTTAACTACTACTGCGCTAGGTACATCAAGACTTCTCCAACTATCAGTGCACCCTTTTGCGAGACCTCACCAAACAAGGGATGTGCATGTCAATGGTCATCACATGCCAAAAATCATTTGAGACAATCAAACGACTCTTAATTCTGCCACTATATGGCTTATTTTTGATCCTGCGCTAAGACCTGACTCTAATTGTGGATGCCAGTCCAGTTTGGACTCGAGCTATCTTGTCCAATATAAACCAGAAACCCATACCCACAAAGCTATTTCTTATGCGCATAATGTCTGACAGTACAGAAAACAAATATTCTCAGCAGAAAGAAAGTCTAGCAGTTGTCTGGGGATGTGAACACTTCCACTTATTTTTATATGAGACACCAATTTTACAATTGTTACTGATCATTGGCGCTCTTTATTCCATATTTGGGAAATCCATAGCAAAAAATTGCCTGCCCTCGAATCGAAAGGTGGGGTTTAACGACTACAGGATATAACTACACAATAATTCATCGTCCATGTAAAATATAACAATCCTGCGATACATTTTCACGACATCCCCACTACTTCAGATGAGGCCACAAAGTCTATTGCAGACGAATAGATTAACTTTGTTGGCTGCACCCTGTGCCAAATCACTCACATTGGAGGACATGTTGAATAAGGGCAACCAACGTGGACAAAACTCTCCCTTGCATTATACACATAATTGGAAACCACAGGTGGCCATGAAATCCAATATCTACCTTTCCTTCTGAGATCTTGAGTTATCATCTACTGACTAAAAGGCATTTGCAGCTGTCACAGATGAACTTTCCTTCCCTTGCTTAAGGACCATCCTCATCTAAAAGAACCATTAGTAGTACCTCGCCGTCAGGCCCTTCGCCAAACTACTGTAATATTGCCCATTAATGACATTGTGGCATTGTTGGGATAGAAACTTCTCGAGAAAAAGTTTGGTTTCCAAACTTGGATCAAATAGTTGAAAAACTATACAGCACGTTCACTTGCCAGTAGTAACAAATTTCTTCCAAACCTGAACCACTCCAGATGTCCTTCCTTACCCTCAACAGTTTGGGATGAATGCTGTGGGACATTTATGGTCCTCTAACCGATGCACAATACCTACTTGTTTTTGTAGAATGATATTCACGATATCCTGATATTTCTTCATTACATCCCCATCAGCTACCACTATACTACCTGCGTTGGAAGCATATTTTTCAGCCTATGGCTACCCCCGAGTGGTACAGACCGACATGGCCACCATTTAATGGACATCTGTTTCAACACTTTGCCTGCATATCTTTGATTTTAAACACAGAAAACTAACTCCCTTGCTGGCACAAGCTTATGGCATTGTAGAACGGTTCATGAGTACTCTGGTAAGAAGAGTTAAGGAAGGGTGCTTATATCTGGAACAATTCCACTAAAGCAAGGCATTGTAACAAATTTTTACGCAATTACCGAAACCCTCCTCACTCAACCACTAATGTTCCTCCTGCAAAAATGTCCTTAACAGGCCAATTCATACACTTCTTCCAGAATCCCTAGTGCACACATCCACCACCTAGTGCTCTTCTATTAGAGAAACAGATTCTCATCCAAACAAAAATGAAAACAATATGCAGGACCAAGATGTCAGCTCATTCCTCCCATGCATGTCTAAATGAGAGGGTGGGTTGGTTTACAAAAGAACATAACAAAACACCTCTGCATACAATCCCAAGCCTAACCATGTCCATAGCCAGAAAGGTAGCATTGATTAGGCACAGCGAGAGGCAAGATAACCCGGAATGCTTCATACTTAAGGTTCTCCCCAGTTCTGATAACATACACAGGCACATAGGAGTCAGAGAGCTCCACAAACATTAGGAAGGGGGCCAGTTCATCACCTGATGCATCCATGTACCAACCTGCTGATACTCATTATCACCAAGGATGGGGTCATTCTCCTATTCACATGAAGCCCCCAAAGGGAAAGAGAAGGCCATGTTTCAAGGAGACTATACCACCCCTGCCGACGCACGAACCCCCACCAAGGCTATTGAGGAAATATAACTCTTTCATACTATAACTGATCTGTATTTTTAATGCCAGTGTTTTTTCAATTTTATTTTTTCATTATATAAGTATGTTGTGTTTAACCGTTAAAAAAAAAAAAAAAAAAAAAAAAGAGGGATGATGTAACATCTTTCTACATGTTTTCGTTAATACTGTTTCTTTTAAGGCATAGAGGCAAACGGGGAAAAAGGGGCAGTACCATGAAGTAAGCTAGGGAATAGCATGGGATGAGAAAGTGTGATGTACCTGTTGCTTCTTGTGAATAAATCAAGTTCCTCTACATTCCAAGTTTTTTCTTGCTCTTGCACAATAACAAGGGAGACATAACAACACTATACCAGTCAAGTGGCCTATTGAAAACATGTGAGCGATCAAAAATCGCATTTCTGAGTGTCTACTCTTCTACATTCTCTCCTTTAAAATGAGGGACCGATTGAGAAATACAAATTGCACCGAGCTTGTAACACAATACTCAGGGTCAACTTCATTTATCCTCCCTCCTTCCAGCTAGTGCTTATTGGTTTGTTTCTATAGTGTAACTATTCAAAGGGGTAATGTGGAGGATATGTGTTTTCTTTTTTTTTTTTTCTATAAGTTTACTCAATTAAAGGGGGAATGTTGGAGGGTAATGTGTATCTATAATTGTAACTCTTAAGGTGGAATGTTGGAGGGTATTTGTTTTCTTCTATAAGTGCAACTAGAAAGGGGGAATGTTGGAGGTATTGTTTCTATAGTGTAACTATTAAAGGGGACTGTTGGAGGATGTGTATCTATAAAGGGTACGGCCCGTGTGAGAGTCAGTATTAGTACAATGTCCCACCCAGACGTGGTACGGCCCGTGTGAGAGTCAGTATTAGTACAATCTGAATTAACTCCCCCAGATGTGGTACGGCCCATGTGAGAGTCTGTATTAGTACAATGTGAAATAATCCACCCAGATGTGGTACGGCCCATGTGAGAGTCAGCATTAGTACAATGTGAATTAACTCACCCAGATGTGGTACGGCCCGTGTAAGAGTCAGTATTAGTACAATGTGAATTAACTCTCCCAGATGTGGTACGTCCCCAAGGAATAACCATCTATACAGAGCGACACTGGTACTTTTATGTCCGCAAGGAATAACCATGTATACAGAGCGGCACTGGTACTTTTATGTCCCCAAGGAATTACCATGTATTCAGAGCGACACTGGTACTTTTATGTCCCCAAGGAATAACCATGTATACAGAGCGACACTGGTACTTGTATGTCCACAAGGAATAACCATGTATACAGAGCGACACTGGTACTTTGAAGTAAGCTAGGGAATAGCATGGGATGAGAAAGTGTGATGTACCTGCTCTGTGTGAATAAATCAAGTTCCCTCTACATTCCAAGTGTTTTCTTGCTCTTGAACAATATAACAAGGGAGACATAACAACTGGCGACGAGGATTAAAGACTTTAACCCTGTGAGTACCAGCATACTTACCATTGTGACTACCTGTACCAGTCCTCCACATACAGGACCCAGTTATACTCACTTGCCTGTCACTGTCCATCTACAGCAGACTGCACAGCTCTCATTCTACTTTCTGCACTGTTCAGTTTAACTCTATCACTGCTGCTTCAAAAGTAAAGTTAATATGGCTGAGCAACTCCACACCTTCCCCAACTTTGATTTGTCTGATACCAATAATCTTGCACAGAACTGGAAAAAGGAAGGCAGCACCACACACCTCAGAGTAAGTGCAAATTATTTATAGATTAAGTGAGGAAAAGTTGTTCTTTCAGTTCATTGCCATTTTAAGGTGGTACACTGATTAAGTAATAAACTTATTACTGACACTTAACCACAACATTAAGTACAAAACCTGCATTAAGGATTAGTACTTTTAACAGTCTAGCTAGCAAGTCCGTGGTGTGACTATGACTCCCCCCCTCCCACTGGGGTTGATTAAAATATCATGATAATCTGGTTTCCTCTCCTTCTGATTACCAAGGTACGACAAACAAAGATTCTCCTTGCTCAAAATCAACGGTAAGGGGTTGGCTCACAAGCTCATACATCAATTTATATGTTAGGTGGGAAGGGACAATTTTATTTATCCCACGAGAAATCAACATAGACAATAAGTGCTAACCACAGGGAAGTTACAAAACAGGTAAAGGGTGTTAGTGCCAAGACGGAGGTGCGATATTCTCCCTTCGCGTTATGTAAAGACGCGTGTTTGCGGTGTCACCTGTTTCTTAGCACATCTCTAAAGGGAGTGTCCTTGTAAAATGAGGCAATTCACAATAACAAACAAGATATGAAGCCTGTAATGCGGTGCAAATGAAATTCTCTTCCCCTCGACACAGGTATTTTAATATCAATGGGCCACAGCGGGCAGAGACGCCATTTTGGATGATAGCGGAAACCGATAAGTGGGATCTACACTGTAGATTATATGATTGAATGAATAATCTTCGCATAGATGTTTTGGGGAGAGGGCAACGGAATATAGCAACATTGTCGAGAAGCGTCATTTTAACCCCCCCCACCCCACCCAACACTGGTGCACTTACTCAATGAGTCCACCCATCTCTGACAAGTCAATTTACTACTGGCTGACCCTTTCATAACCTCTCTCTAAGCAAGATGGGCAGTGAAAAAATCAGCTTAAAAATCTCCTTTTAAAGGGTATCTAAACTGAAAAAAAAATTGTATTGTAAAGGGGAAGATCAGTGCAAAAAAACATTTCGGTTATCAGAAAAAAGAAAGCAGATTTTTTCATCCTAATGACCTTAACGCCCCAATTCCAGCCATTGTGTCTGTGTTATAAAATAAACTGCAACGAAAATACTGACTCCTGTTTGCAGGACCCCTATTAGAGACCGTTTATGGTTTGGCCCTTTGACCCAGACCCCTGAGGTAGACACCGTTATGTCTTGCCCTTGAACCAGCGCATGGGTGGATCGTTGCTCAGTAGAGATCTGAGCATGTGTGACCCATCCAACAGCCAATCAGTGAAAATTACTGTTAGGAAACATTTCCAAGGAAGTGGGTGCATCCTGGGAAAGAAGAAGAAGGACCGTTAGAACCTGAAATGTCATCTCACAATGTCAACAGAGGGGGGAAACAGTTGTATAAATCAACTGATTTTTCAAAATAGGAGAGAATCTGGGGTAATAACTAAGTATGCATAACACAAACTAACAATTAAAAAAATATTGACAATTTCCACTGAAACATGTCCCTTTAAATTGTTTTTCCTGGAACTATCAAACTATCAGTTTTTATTTCTCCTTGGAGACTTTAGATAGGCAATATGAAGAATCTGACATACAGTGTCAATCAAGTGCCCATATTATCATAAACACTGTCACTGTGTACAGCTAGGGGTGAACATTTGGTATGTAGTGAATGCAATTGGGAAATTCCCTTTTCCAATGCTGCCTCATAGTCATATGAGCATGCTTTGCCCTCACAGAGAAGTCAGGTCTGATAATGGGGTTTAAGAGAGGGTGGGGGACAAATTTAGCAGAAAACGCGGTTACTAGAGTACTATGAGTTAAGAGGAGGACACACCTCAGAGTTATGTGTAGTTATGGTTTTTATTTATGCTGAGATCTTTAATTTGTACAACACTTCCAAAATCGAATTAGAATATGGATATTGACACCTGTAAGGTGTTGGTGGCGTTGTCATAGCGTTTTTGGTACCAAGTGTGTGAGAATTTCAGCTGGTTACTTTTATGTCCCATGGAATAACAGTTTTACAGAGCGGCACTGGTACTTGTA
This sequence comes from Hymenochirus boettgeri, assembly GCA_019447015.1. NCBI lineage: Eukaryota > Metazoa > Chordata > Amphibia > Anura > Pipidae > Hymenochirus > Hymenochirus boettgeri. The sequence continues at coordinate 115,597,257 of CM033476.1, read as the reverse complement.
ATGTCCCCAAGGAAAAACCATGTATACGAGGCGCCACTGGTATTTTATGTCCCCAGGAATAACCATGTATACAGAGCTTGGGAACTGGTACATTTAGGTCCCCAAGGAATAACCATGTATACAGAGTGACATGTTACCTTATGTCCCCAAGGAATAACCATGCATACAGAGTGGCACTGGTACTTTTATGTCCCCAAGGAATTAACCATGTATACAGAGTGGCCAATGTACTTTTATGTCCCCAAGGAATAACCATCTATACAGGCGACCTGGTACTTTTTATTTTTCCCGCAAGGAATAACCATATATTACAGAGCGGCATGGTACTTTATGTCCCCAAGGAATAACCAGATACAGAGTCGCACTGCACTTGGTACTTTTATGTCCCAAGGAATAACCATTATATAACAGAGTGGCACTGGGACTGTTATGTCCCCAAGGAAATAACCATCTAGACAGAGCGACACGGGTACTTTTGTCCGCAAGGAATAACCAGTATAACAGGGAGCGGCACTGGATACTTTTATGTCCCCAAGGAATTACCATGTATTTCAGAGACGACATGGTTACTTTATGTCCCCAAGGAATAACCAGTAGACAGAGCGACACTGGTACTGTATGTCCACAAGGAATAACCATGTATAAAGCGACACTGGGGTTACTTTTATGTCCCAAGGAAATTACATGTATACAGCGGACACGGGGGCTACTTTTATGGCCAAGAATAACCATGTATTAAAGAGCGACCACTGTAACTTTATGTCCCAAGGAATCCCTGTATAAGAGCGACCACTGGTACTTTTATGTCCCCAAGGAATTACCATGTAAAAGAGCGGGCACACGGTACTTTATTGTCCCAAGGAATAAAAACTATGTATACAGAGCGACACTGGTACTTGTATTTCCCCAAGGATACCAGTATACAGAGCGGACACTGGACTTTTATGTCCCCAAGGGAATAACCATGTATACAGAGCGGCAATGGTACTTTTATTGTCCCCAAGGAAATAACAATGTATACAGGCGACATGTACTTGTAGTCCACAAGGAATAACCATGTATACAGAGCGACACTGGTACTTTTAGTCCCCAAGGAAATTACCATGTATACAGAGTGGACACTGGACTTTATTTGTCCCCAAGGAATAAAACATGTATGTACCGAGTGACCACTGGTACTTTTAGTCCCCAAGGAATTACCATGTTATTCAGAGCGACACTGGTACTTTTTAGGTCCCCAAGGAGATTACCATGTATACAGAGCGACACTGGTTACTTTATGTCTCCAGGAAATAAAAATGTAAAGTTGCAGACACTGGTACTTTATTGTCCCCAAGGATAACATGTATACAGGAGCGACACTGGGTACTTTTATTCCCCAAGGAATTACCATGTAATACAGGCGACACTGGTACTTTCATGTCCCAAAGGAATACCCATGTATACAGAGCGACAACTGGTACTTTTATCTCCCCAAGGAAAAACCATGTATACAGAGGGCATGGGTAATTTTATGTCACAAGGAATAAACCATGTATACAGAGCGAAATGGAATTTTATTATCCCCAAGGAATAACCATGTATACAGAGCGGCACTGGGTACTTTTATCTCCCAAGGAATTACCAAGTATACAGAGCGACACTGGGACTTTTATGTACCTAAGGAATAACAATGTATACAGAGCGACACTGGTACTTTTATGTCCCCAAGGACTAAACCATTGTATACAGAGCGGCACTGGTACTTTTTGTCCACCAAGGAATAAACCATGTATTACAGAGCGGCACTGGTACGTTTATGTCCCCAAGGAATAACCTATATATACAGAGTGGGGACACTGTACTTTCATGTCCCCAAAGGAATAACATGTATACAGCGCAACATGTACTTTTATGTCCCCAAGGAATACCAGTATAAGGCGCACACTGGTATTTATGTCCCAAGGAATCCCATGTATACAGAGCGACACTGGTAATTTAATTGTCCCCAAGGAATAAAACATGTATACAGAGCGACACTGGTACTTTCATGTCCCAAGGAATAAACCATGTATACAGACGGCACTGGTACTTTATTTCCCCAAGGAATTTACCATCTATACAGAGCGAAACTAGGTATTTTATGTCCCAGGAAATCTACCATGTATACGGCAGCACTGGTACTTTTATATTCCCAAGGAATAACCATGTATACAGTAGCAAACACTGGTACTTTTAGTCCCCAAGGGAATAACCATGATACAGGAGCGACCACTGGGGTACTTTCAGTCCCAGGAATAACCGTTACAGAGCGGACACTGGTACTTTAATGTCCCCAGGGAATAAAATCCATGTATCAGAGCGGCCCACTGGTACTTTTATATCCCCCAAGGAATACAATCTATTACAGAGGACACTGGTACTTTATGGCCCCAAGGAATTACCAGTATACAGTGCCGCACTGGTTATTTTTAGTCCCAAGGGAATAACCATGTATACAGAGCGGACCCTGGTACTTTTATGTCCCCAAGGAATAAACCATATATACAGAGTGCATGGTACTTCATGTCCCCAAGAATAACCATGTAATACAGAGCAACACTGGTACTTTTATGTCCCAATGAATTACCATGTATACGGCAGAACTGGTTACTGTTTAATCCCCAAGGAAATTACCATGTATACAGAGCGACACTGGTACTTTTATGTCCCCAAGGAATTACCATGTATACAGGCAGCACTGGTACTTTTATTATCCCAAGGAATATAACCGAGTATACAGACGCTGGCACAATTTTCATGTCCCCAAGGACAACCATGTATACAGAGCGACACATGGTACTTTTATCCCAAGGAAATCACCAGAGTATACAGCGTGGCACTTGGTACTTTATTTCCCCAAGGAATAACCTGTATACAGAGCGACACTGGTACTTTTATATCCCCAAGGAAATACAGAGTATTACGAGCGGCACTGGTATCTTTATGTCCACAAGAATAAACCCATATATGACACGAGCGGCCATGGTTGCTTTAATGTCCCAAGGAATTACATCTATACAAGAAAAAAAGCCGAAACTGGTACTTTTATGTCCCAAGAAATAAAAAACATATATACAGGAGTGGGACATTGGTACTTTCATGTCCCAAGGAATAAACATGATTAGCAGGAGCAACACTGGTACTTTTAGTCCCCAAGGAATTACCATGATACAGGCGCAATGGACTTTTATATCCCCAAGGAATTCCATGTAGACAGAGCAAACACTGGTACTTTCTGTCCCCAAGGAATACCATATACAGTGCAGCCACTGGTACTTTTATTCCCCAAGGAATAACACGAGTATACAGAGCGGCACTGGTACTTTATTCCCCCAAGGGATACCACTGTATACAGAGCGACCTGGTACTTGTATGTCCCCAAGGAATTACATGTATCACAGAGAGGCACTGGTTACATTTAATGTCCCCAAGGAATAACCAGTGTATACAGAGCGACACTGGTACTTTTATTTGTCCCCAAGGATATAACCAGGTATACAGAGCGATACTGCGTACTTTCATGTCCCCAAGGAATAACCATGTATACAGAGCGACCACTGGTACTTTCATGTACCCCAAGGAAAACCATGTTATACAGAGCGGCCACTGGTACTGTTATATCCCCAAGGGAATTACATCTATACAGAGCGCAAACTTGGTATATGTATGTCCCAAGGAATTACCACTGTATACAGGGCGACAAACTGGACTTATATCCCCAAGGAATAACCATGTATACAGAGCGACACATGGTACTTTTATGTCCCAAGGAAGAAACCCATTATACAGGCGACACTGGTACTTTTCAGGTCCCAAGGAATAAACCAGTATCAGAGCGAAATGGTACTTTCATTGTCCCACAAGGAATAACCTGTTATACAGAGCGGCCACTGGTACTTTATATCCCCAAGAATTACATCTATACAGAGCGACACTCGGGGTACTTTTATGTCCCAAGGAATTACCATGTATACGGGCAGCACTGGGTACTTTATGTCCCAAGGGAATAACCATGTTATACAGAGACACCACTGGTACTTTTAGTACCCCAGGAATGTACCCATATATACCAGGGCTAGCACTGCGTACTTTTAATCCCCAATGGGGGGGAATTACCTGTATACAGAGCGACACTGGTACTTTAGTCCCCAGGAATTACCATGTATAAGTGCAGCACGGTACTTTTATATCCAAGGAATAACGTATTACAGAGCGGCACAAGTACTTTTTATGTACCCACAGGACATAACCAGTATACAGGAGCGACACCCTGGTACTTTGTATATCCCAAGGTAAAAAACGAGTATAACAGAGTGGCACTGTACTTTTATGTCACAAGGAATACACATGTCTACAGAGCGGCACATGGTACTTCTTATATCCCCAAGGAATAACCGAGTGAGTACTACAGTGGCGGGCAATGGTACTTTTATGTCCACCAAGGAATAACCCCATTTATTTATACAGAGCGGCCACTGGTGCTTTAGATGTCCCAAGGAATTACCATCTATTACCAGAGCGGACACTGGTATTTTGATGTACAAAGGACATAACCATAATACAGACAGTGACATGTACTTTCTGCCCCAGAATTACCATTGTATAAGAGCAAACTGGTACTTTTATGTCCCCAAGGAATTACCTGTATACAGGGCAAAGCATTGGTATTTGTATATTCCAAGGGAATTACACATGATACAGCGAAAACACTGGTACTTTTATGTCCCCAAAGGAATTACATGTTATACATGTGCAGCCAACTGGTACTTTTATACCCCAAGGAATAAACCGAGTATACAGAGCGCGGCAACTGGTAGTTTATGTCCCAAGGAATTACCAGTAGACAGAGCGACAATGGTACTGTTCGGATCCCCAAGGAATTACATGATAACAGAGCGCACTGGTTACTTTAATGTCCCAGGAATACAACCATGATACAGAGCGACAGGTACTTTATGTCCCCAAGGAATAACCATATATACAGAGAGACACTGTACTTTTATGTCCCCAATGAATAACCATTATAACGAGTGACACTGGTTAACTTTTTCATGTCCCCAAGGGAACTAACCATGATAGACAGAGCAACAACACTGTATTTTAGTCCCCAAGGAATTACCATGATACAGGGCAGCACTGGACTTTATATCCCAAGGACATTACCATGTATACAGAGCAACACTGGTCTTTAGTCACCCCAAGGGAAATTACCATGTATACAGTGCAGCATGGTACTTTTATATCCCCAAGGAATAAACGAGTATACAGAACGGCCACTGGTACTTTTATGTCCCAAGGAGATTACCATGTATACAGAGCGAGACACTGTACTTTATGTCCCCAAGGAATTAACATGATAGACAGAGCGACACTGGTACTATAGTGTCCCCAGGGAAGATAACATGTTATACAGAGCGGCACTGGGTCTTCATGTGCACCAAGGACTAACTGTATACAGAGCGGACACTGGTACTTTTATTCCCCAAGGAATAACATATATACAGAATGACACTGGGTACTTTAATGTCCCCAAGGAATAAACCATGTATACAGAGCAACACTGGATTATTATGTCCCCAAGGAATACATGTATAGAGGGCAGCACGTGTCCTTTAATCCCAAGTTAATTACCATGTATACAGAGCGACATGGTATTTTATGTCCCCAAGGAATTACCATTATACAGGCAGCACTGGTACGTTTTATATCACCAAGGAATAACCGTAGTATACAGAGCGGCACTGGGTACTTTATGTCCCAAGGATTCCATGTATACAGAGCGGCACTGCGTACTTTTATGTCCCCAAGGAATTTACCATGTTATACCAGAGCGGCACTGGTACTTTAAGGTCCCAAGGAAATACCATGTATACAGAAGCGACACTGGTACATTTATGTTCCAAGGAAAACCATATATACAGAGCCGCCGACCTGGTACTCTTATGTCCCCAAGGAATAATCCATCATATTACCAGAGTGACCTTTACGTTGTCCCCAAGGGAAACCATAACAGGACAAAACGTGTTACAGAGGCGCAACCGAGCCTAGGTACGTTATGTCACCAAGGAATACCATGCTAAACAGGGCCACACTGCGAACTCGAATGTATCACTGGGCCGACCCAAGAATGGGAGGAGCCATACCAATGATACAGGCAAACTGGACTTTTTATAGTCCCCAGGAGATACCACTGTTATACAGTTGCAGCACTGTACTTTTATTATTCCCCACAAGGAATAACCGAGTATACAGAGGGCACTGGTACTTTTATGTCCCCAAGGAATTACCCATGTATACAGAGCGACACTGCGTACTTTTATGTCCCCAGGAAGTACCATGTAATACAGAGCGGCACTGGTACGTTAATGTCCCCAAGGAATAAAACATGTATACAGGAGCGGCACTGGACTTTTCATGTCCCCAGGAATAACCATGTATACAGAGCGACACTGGGTACTTTTATGTCCCCAAGAATAAACCCAATATACAGAGTGACACTGGTACCTTTCATGTACCCAAGGAATAACCATGATACAGAGCCAACACTGGTACTTTTGATGTCCCCAAGGAATTACATGTATAACAGGGCACCACTGGGACTTTTATATCCCCAGGATTACAGTGATACAGAGCGACACTGGTACTTTTATGTCACCCAAGGGATTTTACCACGTATACAGTGCAGCACTGTGGTACTTTATTCCACCCCAGATAACAACGCAGTATACAGAGCGGCATGGTACTTATGTCCCCAGGAATTACCATGTATACAGAGCGGGCACTGGTACTTTACTGTTACCCAAGGAATTACCATGTATACAGAGAGACACTGGTACTTTTAGTCCCCAAGGAATTACAGGATACAGTGCTAGCACTGGTACTTTTATGTCCCCAAGATATTACCTGTATACAGAGCGACCATGGATACTTTTCTGGTCCCAAGGAATTACCATTGTATAAGAGCGCACGTGGTACATTTAATGTCCCCAAGGAATTTACCATGTATACAGAGCGGCACTTGGTGTACTTTGTATGTCACAAGGAATAAACCAGTATACAGAGCGGACACATGGTACTGTTATGTCCTCCAAGGAAAACCATGTATACAGTGCGCACTGGTACTTTTATATCCCCAAGGAATAACCGAGTGATACAGAGCGGCACTGGTACTTTTGTCCCCAAGGAATTACATGTATACAGAGTGAACTGGTCGTTAATGTCCAAGGAATACCAATGTTATACGAGCGACACTGGCTACTTTATTGTCCCAGGAATACCATGTATACAGTGCAGCCATGGTACTTTTATGTCCCAAGGAATTACCATGTATACAGAGCGACCACTGGTACTTTATTTCCCCAAGGAATCCACCATGATACAGAGCGGGACACTCGGTACTTTAATGTCCCCAAGGGAAATACCATGTATACAGAGCGCACTGGTACTTTCAGTCCCCAAGGAATAAACATGTATACAGAGGCGACACTGGTACTTTTATGTCCCAAGGTAATAACATATATACAGAGCGGCACTGGTACTTTATGTCCCCAAGGAATTACATGTATACAGAGCGGCACTGGTACTTGTATGTCCCCAAGGAATTATTCCATTGTATACAGAGCGGCACTGGTACTTTTATGTCCCCAAGAAATTACCATGTATACAGGAGCGGCACTGGTACTTAATGTCCCAAGGAATTAACCATATATACAGACGACACTGGTACTTAATGTCACCCATGGAAAACCATATATACAAGAGCGGCACTGGTACTTTATCCCCCCTTATACAACGGGAACTTTATGTCCCAGGAGTACAGTCATACAGCGACTGCCTTATGGCAGATACAGTAACACGGCGTACTTTAATGTCCCCAAGAAGACACTATACGACACTGACTTAATCCAGATTACATGTATCAGAGCGGCCAATGTACTTTAATGTCCCCAAAATACCAGTATACAGAGCGGCACTGGTACATTGAATGTCCCAAGGAATACATTATACAGAGCGGGGGCACTGGTACTTTTAATGTCCCAAGGAATTACCATGTATTACAGAGCGACAACTGGGGTACTTTAATGTCCCCAAGGATAGTTGGTATTCCATTTGGATACAGAGCGGCCACTGTACTTTAATGCCCAAAGGAATTACCATGTATACAGAGCGGCACCTGGTACTTTAAGTCCCCAAGGACATTACCATTATACAGAGCGACACTGGTACTCGTTAATGTCCCCAAGGAATTACTTGTTAACAGAGCGGCACTGGTTACTTTAAGTCCCCAAAGAATTACATGTATACCAGGAGCACTGGTACTTTAAGTCCCCAAGGAAACTTACCATCTATACAGAGCGCACTGGTACTACTTTAAGTGTCCCCAAGGAATTACCAGTATCAGGACTAATACGCAAGAGTTTCGACCCGACCCCAGACTAGACGAGACATGTTTTAATGAATAAAATTCCTCATTTTAGGGGCGACAGTTTGATCTACAGGTATAAGATTGCGCTTACATTGTACTTGAAATGCCCGGGCATAATTCCATTTTTTCATTAAAGACGCACAATGGTTTACTTAATGCCCACAGGAGAATGTTGTATTATCAGCGCGGCTTCCATTCCTCCAGTACTGGATGGCACCGGACATACATGACGGATATGTAACATTGACAACGTCATCAGTACAACCTACAACATTAATTGGGTATACATCATGCATTAACTCTAGTAAATGAGATCCCTTTACATAATAAACAGATAATATATATCCTTTCTATATAATTGCAATGTGACCTAGTAGACGATTAATTGCAGACGAGTTTAATGATTTAAATGGGAATTCCATCCAATGTGTAGCGTGATGGCTGAGTCTTTTTGTATGCTGATTAAACACCCTAATTGTGTGCTGTGAGTCGTTTTTAAACACAATGTGGTTATATTACACTCACCGAGAAGGTGGTAGCTTATATTATTATGTAGTACTGGATACACCCTTGGTTGCCCGAAATCAAGTCTTGATTGCCCCCATGGTACGGCAGGTCCCGGAGAGTCGCATAGACTTAATTACTCCCCAGATGGGTACGCACTCGTGTAAATCATATTAGACATGGAATTAACTCACCTTAGATTGGATACGCCTACACAGTAGTAACTAATGTGTATTACATCATCAACGATGTGAGACGGCCAGCGTAAGAGAATAGATTAGGAAACAATCGTGATACCTTATACTATATAAATAGAGCATGATTGTAGAGCCGCTTAGTACATGAATTATCTGTCCAGATTGGTAAGCGTGGAGAGTCAGTATTAGTACAATGTGAATTAACTCACCCAGATGTGTACGGCCCGTGTGAGAGTCATATTAGTACAATGTGAATTAACCCACCAGATGTGGTACGGCCCGTTGTGAGAGTCAGTATTAGTACAATGTGAATTAAACTCACCCAGATGTGGTACGGCCCGTGTGAGAGTCATTAAGTCAATGGAATAACCCCCAGAGTGGTATGGCAGTGCTGAGAATCAGTATAGTAATGTGAATTTACCCACCCAGATGTGGTACGGCCGTGTAGAGTCAGTCATTAGTACAATGTGAATTAACTCCCCAGATGTGGTACGGCCGTGTCGAAGTCATTATTAGTACATGTTGAATTAAATCACCCAGATGTGGTACGGGCCGCTGAAGGAGTCAGTTTAGTACAATGTGATTAACCCCCAGAGTTGGTACGGCCCGTGTAAGAGTCATTATTAGTACAATGTGAATTAACTCACCAGATGTGGTACGGGCCGTGTATTTAGAGTCATTGGGCAGTTCGTTACAAGTGAATACTCTCCCAGCGTGGTACGGCAGTGTGAGAGTCGGATTATAGTACAATGTGAATTAACTCACCCAGATGTGGTACGGCCCGTGTAGAGAGTCATTATTAGTACAATGTGAATTAATCACCAGATGTGGTACGGCCCGTGTGAGATCATATTAGTACAATGTGAAATAAGCTCCCCAGATGTGGTACGGCCCGTGTGAGAGTCATTATTAGTACAATGTGAATTAAATCACCCAGAGGTGGTACGGCCCGTGTGAGAATCATATTAGTACAATGTGATTAACTCACCCAGATGTGGTACGGCCCGTGTGAGAGTCAGTATTAGTACAATTGAATTAACCTCACCCAGATGTGGTACGGCCCGTGTGAGAAGCGTATATTAGTTACAATGTGAATTAACTCACCCAGATGTGGTACGGCCTGTGTAAGAGTCATTTTATTAGTACAATGTGAATTTAACTCACCCAGATGTGGTACGGCCCGTCCTGTACGTGTAAGAGGCATTAGTTAGTACAAGTGAATTAACTCACCCAGATGTGGTACGGCCCGTGTGAGAGTCATATTAGTACAATGTGAATTAACTCCCAGATGTGGTACGGCCCGATGTAGAGTCATATTAGTACAATGTGAATACTCACCCCCCCAGATGTGTACGGCCCGTGTGAGTCAGTATTATTAGACAATGTGAATAACTCACCCAGATGTGGTACGGCCGTGTTAGAGTCATATTAGTACAATGAATTAACCACCCAGATGTGGTACGGGCCCGTGTGAGAGTCATATAGTACAAGTGAATTAACTCCCCAGATGTGGTACGGCCTGTGAGAGTTCATATTAGTACAATGTGAATTAACTCTACCCAAGATGTGGTACGGCCCGGGTAGAGTCATTATTAGTACAATGGTGAAATTAACTCCCAGATGTGGTACGGCCCGTGTAAGAGTCATGTATTAGTACAATGTGAATTAACTCACCCAGATGTGGTAGCGGACCCGTGTGAGCGCCTGTCGTATTAGTACAATGTGAATTAACTACCAGATGTGGTACGGCCGTGTAAGCGTCAGCATTAGTACAATGGAGAATTAACTCACCCCAGATGGGTACGGCCCGTTGTAGAGATCATATTAGACAATGTGAATTAACTCACAGATGTGGTACGCCCGATGTAGATGTCAGCATTAGTACAAGTGAATTAACTCACCCAGATGTGGTACGGCCCGTGTAGAGGCAGTATAACAAGTGAATAACTCACCAGATGTGGTAACAGGCACGTTGTTAGAGTCAGTTATTAGTACAATGTGAATTAACTCTACCCAGATGTGGTACGGCCCGTGTAAGTCAGTATTAGTACAATGTGAATTAACTTCCACACAGAGTGGTACGGCCCGTGTAGAGTCCAGTATTAGCTACAATGTGCGAATTCCACCCAGATGTGGTACGGCCCGTGTTAAGAGTCAGTAATTAGTACCATGTGAATTAACTCACCCAGATGTGGTACGGCCCGTGTGAGAATCATTATTACCAATGTGAATTACACCAACGTGGAGGCCGTGTAAGTCAGTATAGTACAATGTGAATTAACCCACCCAGATGTGGTACGGCCCGCTGTGAGAGTCGCCTTATTCAATGTGAATCACTCACCCAGATGTGGTACGGCCCGTGTAAGAGTCAGTTATTAGGACAATGTGAATTACATCCCCCAGATGTGTAACGGCCCGTGTAGAGTCAGGATTAGTACAATGGAATTAACTCTCCCCGATGTGGTACGGCCCTGTGAGAGTCAGTATATACAATGTCCCCCCAGATGGTAGGCCATGTGAGAGTCAGTATTAGTTACCAATGTGAATTAACCCCACCCAGTATGTGGTACGGCAGTGTGAGAGTCAGCATTAGTTACAAGTGATTAACTCTCCCGCCAGATGTGGTACGGCCCTGTGTAAGAGTCAGTATGTACAATGTGAAAAACCACCCAGATGTGTACGGCCCTGTGGGTCAGCATTAGTACATGTGAATTAACTCTCCCAGATGTGGTACGGCCTGTGAGGAGTCAGTATTAGTACAATGTGAAGATAACCCACCCAGATTGTGGTACGGCCCGTGTGAGAGTCAGATTAGTACAATGTGAATTAACTCACCCAGATGTGGTACTGGCCCGTGTGAGAGTAGATTAGTACAATTGAAGTTAATCACCCAGATGTGGTACGGCCAGTGTAGAGTCACTTAGTACAATGTGAATAATCCTACCAGATGTGGTACGGCCCGTGTAGAGAGGTCAGTATTAGTACAATGTGAATATAACTCCCCAGATTGGTACGGGCCGTGTGCAAGTCAGTATGAGTACAAAGTCCCAACCAGAGTGGTTAAGGCCCGTGTGAGAGTTCAGTAATTGTACAATGTGAATTAATCACCCAGATGTGGTACGGCCATGTGAGAGGTCAGCATTAGTACAATGTGAATTAACACCCAGATGTGGTACGGATCGTGTGAGAGTCAGTATTAGACAAGTTGAATAATCCACCGATGTGGACGGCCGTGGAGAGCATTAGACAATGTGAATTAAACTCACCCAGAGTGGATAGGCTGTGAGAGGTCAGTATAGACAATGTGAATTAACCACCCAGATGGTGACGGCACGTGTGAGAGTCAGTATTAGTACAATGTCCCACCCAGATGTGGTACGGCCTGTGTGAGAGTCAGCAGTAGTACAATGTGAATTAACTCCACCAGATGTGGTACGGCCCGTGTGAGGAGTCAGTATTCGTACAATGTGATGAACCCACCCCAGATGTGGTACGGCCCGTGTGAGATATCAGTATTAGTAACAATGTGATTAGCCCACCCAGATGTGGTACGGCCCATGTGAGAGTCAGCATTAGTACAATGTGAATTAACTCTCCCAGATGTGGTACGGCCTGTGTAAGAGTCAGCATTAGTACAATGTGAATTAATCCACCCAGATGTAGTACGGCCCATGTGAGAGTCAGCATTAGTACAATGTGAATTAACTCTCCCAGATGTGGTACGGCCCGTGTGAGAGTCAGTATTAGTACAATGTGAATTAATCCACCCAGATGTGGTACGGCCTGTGAGAGAGTCAGTATTAGTACAATGTGAATTAACTCACCCAGATGTGGTACGGCCTGTGAGAGAGTCAGTATTAGTACAATGTGAATTAACCCACCCAGATGTGGTACGGCCCGTGTGAGAGTCAGTATTAGTACAATGTCCCACCCAGATGTGGTACGGCCTGTGTGAGAGTCAGCATTAGTACAATGTGAATTAACTCACCCAGATGTGGTACGGCCAGTGTGAGAGTCAGTATTAGTACAATGTGAATTAACCCACCCAGATGTGGTACGGCCCGTGTGAGAGTCAGTATTAGTACAATGTCCCACCCAGATGTGGTACGGCCTGTGTGAGAGTCAGCATTAGTACAATGTGAATTAACCCACCAGATTCCCATTGGAGTCTCATGCTTTAATATAAACATGGAGACTACTTATTTAATAGTCAGGCTAAAAGATAAAGATTCCAATTCCTTGGGTCAGGACTCAGCCGTGTACCCGCATCTTAAGGAAAAAGGACATACCTTTGATGATTGTAATGTCAACATCTTGGCAAAGGAACATGACTGGTTCAAGCGAGGTGTCAAGGAGGCCATTTATGTAAAAATTAAGAAACCAATTACTAATTACCTGGAAAAATATATATGAAATAAATGCTTAGATACGAATAGGTTTATAATGTAATACACATATACGCACATATATATAATATAAATCTTCCACATGGTGCTTACACATTTTCCCAGAGATCACTGTTTAGATAAGGCAACCAGCCTGAAATATAAGAATTTAACAATTATTTTGCTGTTGGTTCCATCTGCTGGTGAGACATTGGAACTTCTCCCTATGAGTGAATGATTAGCATGTTCCCAGGTTAGCATGATTTCTGCACTGATAATTAGCGATGAATCCCAAGGAAATCCGCTTAGAACATTAAATTAAAAATCGGTAATTTAGAAAGTCGCAATTTCCGTTAGAAAAAAGAAATCAGTTTGCAGTAGAAATCCTGTTTCAATTGGGTTCAAATCAGATTTTTGGAACTTTAAGTTCTGCTGTCCGAACATCTAAACACATAATAGAAAACGATAATTAAAAATAGAGAAATGCATTCTGGGACTTTTGTCCTAATGAATGCACAATTATCACAAATAGCTAAACCAAGAAACAACACATGTATCAGACACTACAGCAGTGGGCGAAAGACTGAGACTATAATCCAGGGGATGGGGGGTGTTAGGTTAGTGTTATAATAAAAAAAAATAATATTCTAAATCTCTAACGTTGCTGTCTGGATTTTCCTTTCCCTTTATATTTCCCTTTGTAATATGGGGATCAGACTATGATTGGAACTATTCGAACAAGTTCGTTTTTCCGGACTCTCAGCTGTATTTCTGATAATTATCGAATTTACGGGCCCTTCGCTAACCCTTGAATGTATCGTTCATTTTCGCTAACCCTCGAATGTATCGTTCATTTTCGCTAACCCTCGAATGTACGGATCGTTTTCGCTAACCCCAGAATGTATAATTTGATAACCCTCGAAATTATCATTCGCTTTCGATAATCCTCAAAAGTATCATTCGCTTTCGCTAACCCTCAAAAGTATCATTCGCTTTCGCTAACCCTCAAAAGTATCGTTCGGTAACCCTCGAATTGGCCGTAACCCTCTAATTTAGCTTGCGTAAATCCCGACAATTGCCCGTTCGTGTTTAAGAAGTGTTTTAACAAGTTTTGGTGACAGTGACATGTTCCCCAGACTATTTCCCAGGTGCCACAGCCATTTACATTAAGTTACCATTGTTAGTTTAGCTGTAAATCATCTAGAGATTCCAGACTTTTCGAACTATCACTCTCCCATTGAACTTTCGAACGTTTACTGGAGTCCGTAAGTTCGAAAACGGACTGAACTTTATATAGTTAGCTACTAATATGTGTCTACGAGTTAATGGGGCCCAGGACTTCTAGAATTTGAGATAAACATCTACAGGCTCATTTACACAGACTCTCTGGGCAAATCATATTAAAGTCTATCAGTGCTCATCAATAGCTGAAATCCTTCTCAAATTTATGTTACCTCCTTTGCGCCAATGCAACAGGGTTATCGTGACTTGCAGCGGTACGCAAAAAGACCAGTATGCAACCGCCACAAACAATGGTATTCGTTGATAGCCCTGTACCTTCCTTAACTAGATATATGCACGCTTCTCCAATATGTTCTGCTATGTTTGTACCGAGAGTCAATAAAATTTCTTATCGTTAAAAATGGTGCTAATTTTGCCCCAACCAATCAGATGTTAGCTTTCAAATGTTAAATAAGATCTGATTGGTTGGGGCAAAATTAGCACCATTTTTAACAATATACAGGGTTATTCAATAAAAGGTTTTATCGTTAAAGATGGCGCTAATTTTGCCCCAATCAATCAGATCTTATTTAACATTTGAAAGCTAACATCTGATTGGTTGGGGCAAAATTAGCGCCATTTTTAACGATAAGAACTTTTATTGAATAACCCTGATTGCATCCTAAACGCCAAACACAGCAATAACGTTTTCTGTATACATTTTGCTCCCTATAATTTTGGAAGCCGTGAAAGCTGTAAAGTTTATTGTTAGAAGTTCAGTCATTGTAAAGGAGAATCCGCTGAATCACAATAAGACGAGTCTTTAAGGGAATTGAATTCAGTGAGTGTTATGTTTATACGATGACCGTAGTGACCACAATAAGAAGTGAAGTTGTAGGGTAATAAGATAAGAAACTTATTCAAGGTAAAAGATTTTATACAAAATTAAGGTGAAAAGTGTAACGTTAAAGTAACAAATCGCTGACAGTAAATTCCTCAGCATATTATAGAGATGAATGCTTTAACGAAATCTAGGTAAACTGTTAAAGCTCCGCCCTGCAGAATGTCAAAATTATTTTTAAATAAATTGTTTTTGCGTAGAGACTGTTCCATGCAAAATATGTTTTGGTCCATATCTGACTTAAACGTGACATTATATTAGACTGGCGAATAGGAGTCATGGGTTAAAGTAGAATAAAAATATATACTATTGGGTATTGGCCTGATGTTCCATTCAGTAGTTTATCGGTAGGAAATTAATTTGAATTTTGGATTGATCGAACCCGCGGTCCACTGAAGGCCACAGATTTGACTGTGAGGTACCCATAGGACCAATCACACTGCTGATATTTTTGCCTAATTGGATAAAATATTGATCATAAAGGAAAATTGTACTACCTTCCTCTCATTTTCTCACCATTGAAAGTACACAGGGTGAGGTTCTAATTGTGGATCAGTTATTATACTTACTGTAACTTTCTCTCGCCGGTCTGCTCCAGTTTTGGATCTGAGATCAGCTTCCAAACTGGCCAATGGGGAGACAAGACATTCCCATTTGTCTTGTCACTGACAAGTTTGAGGGGAGGAGTTAGACCAGATTTGCAAGGGAAATTTACTGTAAATTTAACAGCTGATTCACAATTTACCAAGTCTTTTAGGTCCTCACCCCAAATATGTGGGGGTGTGGGGGCCCCTTTTATGATTGAGTAATCAGGCCATATCTGGGAAGACTTTCTATTACGTATTAGGAACTTGTGTCAGGGCCAGATCTGTAATAAAACACTGTGAGTGCATGGAAGGGGAAAGCGAAACGCGGTGGAGCAATAAAGCGAAATGTAAAAACAGCCTGTACACTGGGCCAAAGAGAGCAAAACACATAAAAGATTCATAAGCCGAGAGGTTAATTTACCGTTAACGTGTGTTTTATAGACGTCTATAACTGTGGGTATCAAACTAAAGCACACATTTCATTTGCTGGGTCCTTGGCATGAATGCAGCCTGGACTAGACGGGTCTCCTAGACAATGTAGGGGGGGACTGCAGGTGGTCACATTGGATTTAGATTTAACTGTCCAACTAGGTAACTTTAGTAAGTAAAAAACATCAGATAAACAGTAAAACAAGTGCAAATAAAGTGCAATAAACTAACGACACACAGAATAGCGAGTGAATGTGTCTGGGGCCAATGTGTTGATGAAATTCAAAGGCGCGGAGGAGGGGTGAGGACTTAGCGATTTAGGTTCTCACCAGTGGCGGCGCTACACTAGGGCACAATGGGGCACGTGCCCCAGTTGACAGATGCAGTGCCCCCCTTCCAAGTTCCAAAGCATACTGGCTTTCATTGTGTTGATCCTCACAACCATCCCGATTTTGCCAGTTTTGGGTGCTTTTCCCGGTGTCCCGGCACCCCTACTGTGTTCCGGCATTGTCCCTGTATATAACGTCCGGGCAGTGTAAGTCTCCATAAAGACCGGAAATTCCTCTATACAAAGACCTGTCAGTGACACTGCCCGGCCGGAAGAGTCTGTGAGGAACTGTGGCAGAATCCTGGGGCACAGGCGGGAACAACCTCCGCGGCCCGAAAGAGAAGTAATTAAAAGGGAAAAATAGCTGGACTTCAGGTATGTACCAGTCATGGGCAAACTTGATTGTACCAGTCACTGTGGGCAAAATTAATTATACCAGTCACTGTGGGCAAACATGATTATACCAGTTACTGTGGGCAAACAGGATTCGGTGACGGGCGGGGGGTGGGGGGTGGGACGGGGTGGTGGGGTTGGTGGGTGGGGGGGGGGGGGGGGTGGGTTGGGTGTGGTTGGGCAAACTGATTATACCAGTTTCCTGTGGGCAAACTGATTATAGCCAGTGCTCGGGTGTGGGGGTACGGACGAATACGTTGTACCAGTTACTGTGGGGCAAAATTATTATAACCAGTTATGTGGGCAAACTTGATTGTACCATTTACGTGTGGGGCAACATGATTACCAGTACGTGGGCAACAACATGATTATACCAGTCACTGTGGGCAAACTGATTTATACCAGTTACTGTGGGCAAACATGATTATACCAGTTACTGTGGGCAAACTTGATTATACCAGTCACGTGGCAAAATGAATTATACCAGTTACTGTGGGCAACTTGATTGACCAGTTACTGTGGGCACAAATTAATTTACCAGTTACTGTGGGCAAACTTGATTGTACCAGTTACTGTGGGCAACCATGATTATACCAGTTACTGTGGGCAAACATGATTATACCAGTTACTTGTGGGCAACATGATTATACCAGTTACTTGTGGGCAAACATGATTATACCAGTTACTGTGGGCAAACATGATTATACCAGTGGGCAAACTTAATTATTAAAGTGCCCATATACGGGCCGATTTATCGTCTGAAACTTTGTTCGTTCACATCGTGGCTTCGCGGGTCGGACCCCGAAACAACACATGTGTGTACTAACTTTAAGGCATGGCTGCACAGGAATAGACAGGTAGTTCTAGTTTATAAAAGCCTGTAATAACTGGTAAATAGCAGTTGGTCTTGTGGGCAAATAACGACAAGTGACCAGTTTTTTGTTGTTAAAGTGAACAGTTCTATATGCAGAGAAGAGGATGGAGATGCTTCATGGAAGGACTTAGTGTCTCACACTTGAAAAAGGACAATTGTGTCCTTAACATGTCGTGTGTTTATCACCACTTTTGCAATTACCTTTGGTGTTGCAAGTCTAAGTCCTTACATGAAGCTTGATCTAGCGTCTGTATCCTAGCGTCTGTATCCTTCTTCTCTTCATGTATTCTGTTTCCTGGGTCAGTGTCACTAGAGGGAATTTACAGCCAGTTAGTGTGGACCTTCATTGATATACACTATGCCTATTTGCCTATATGGAGACTTAACCTTCTTACCTATTTTCACCTCACAGGTATATTCCAGCCGCGGTAGTGGCAGCATCAGCATCTGTTTATAGACAAACCCATATGCAGCACCTGTGGATACATAGATTACTAAGCAATTTGTGTTGTGATTTCATACATCCTATCAGTATGTTTTGGTGATTGTGGGGGGAAACCGGAGTGCCCGGAGGAACCCACGCAGGCACGGGGAGATCATACAAACTCCATGCAGACGTGGTCCTAGGTTGGAATTGAACCCAGGTCTCCACGCTGCAAGGCATCAGTGCTACCACTAAGCCACCGCACTGCCCAGCTATTCTATCTTTTATGTTTATTAAGTCCTACTAACAGCTATAACAGTTGCTTGTGGAGGTTCTCATTCATCCAGGTCATGGTATATCTGTTGTATTCAATTAGATCAACTGGACTTGAAATGTAGTTCTTGAAGACGTTTCGCTAGTCATCCGTGGCTTCTCTAATTCAGAATGACTTGTACGAGAATCTGTGGCATTATGTACCCTGGAAAATCCCAATTAGCATATCACAGCCAGGTGTTAAGGGTGTGATTAGATAGTGCTAAGAGGTGTTATAGGACCGCCCGAGTAAGGTGTTAAAACAGCATTGTACATGGCAGACAGTTGGTGTCGAACCCCCCCACCTCTATTTAGGCTTGGTTTCTTTATTTTCACATAAATGGCCCTCCTTAAACCTCTCTTGAACCAGTCACGTTCCTTCGCCAGTATGTTAACATTACAATCTTCAAAGGTTTGTCCTTTATCCTTAAGATGCAGATACACGGCTGAGTCCTGACCCGAGGAATTGGCTCTTCTGTGCTGGGCCATACGTTGATGCAGTTGCTGTTTGGTCTCCCCCACATACAAATCAGAGCATTCTTCACTGCACTGCACTGCATATATGATGTCGCTTTTCTTGTGTTTTGGTATTGGGTCTTTTGGATGTACCAATTGCTGCCTCAGTGTGTTGTTCGGTTTAAAGCAGACAGGGATACGATGTTTTTTGAAAATTCTTCTTAATTTCTCGGAGACCCCTGCTACATATGGGATGACCATGTTCTTCCTCCTGTCTTGCTTTTCCCCTTCACTGTTGGTATTCGTGTTCTTTTCTTTCCTTCTACTTCTTTTGACAAAGGCCCAGTCTGGATATCCACAAGTTTTAAGGGCTCCTCTGAGATGTTTCATTTCTTTAGCCTTCGCCTCTGTGCTAGTGGGGATGTTCTCGGCTCTGTGTTGCAGGGTTCTGATGACCCCCAGCTTGTGATCTAAAGGGTGGTGGGAGTCAAACATCAAATACTGATCTGTGTGTGTTGGTTTTCTGTAAACCTCTACTTCCAGTTTACCATTTTCCTTAACTTCTACCAAGCAGTCCAAGAAAGCCAGTTTGTTGTTTTGTACCTCTTCCCTTGTGAATTTAATGTTTTGGTCCACCGCATTAATGTGTTCTGTGAAAGCTTGTACTTCCTTCTGGTGGATTTTAACCCAGGTGTCATCAACATATCTGAACCAGTGGCTGGGTGCTATGCCCTTAAAGGTATTAAGCGCCTGTGTTTCTACCTCCTCCATGTAAAGGTTGGCCACAATAGGTGAAACTGGAGATCCCATAGCACATCCATGTTTTTGCTTATAGAACTTATCCCTGTATTTGAAATAGGTGGTATTCAGGCACAAGTCCAACAAGGAACACACCTGTTCTGGGTTGAGATCAGTTCTGCTGGTAAGAGTGCTGTCTTGGCCCAGCCGTTTTCTCACCATGTCAACAGCCTCCTTGGTGGGTATACAAGTGAAGAGAGATGTCACATCATAGGACACCATAGTTTCTTCTACACCGAGTACTATATCTTCAATCTTGTTGGTGAAATCCTGAGAGTTCTGGATGTGATGCTTAGAACTTCCCACCAAAGGTCCTAAGATGTTAGCTAGATATTTTGCCACCTTGTATGTTACAGAGTTGATGCTGCTGACTATAGGTCTTAGTGGGGCCCCTTCCTTATGTATCTTTGGGAGTCCATATATGCATGGATGTGCCTCACCAGGGTAGAGGCGATGATACATTGCTCGGTCAATGGCTTTATCCTTTTGAAGCTGTTGTAGTAAGTCTATGACTCTTTTCTTGTAACGGCTGGTGGGATCCCTTGTTAAAGCCTCATATGTGTTGTTATCGGCCAGGAGCATGGTCACCTTATCATGGTAGTCTGAGGTGTTGAGTACCACTGTGCATCTTCCTTTATCTGCCGGTAGAATGGTGATACTGGAATCTTTCTTGAGGGATGTTAAGGCTCTTCGTTCCTGTGTAGTCAGGTTAGATGAAGGAGTTTTAGCACTGGCTAAGGCTGCAGATACCTTAAGGCGAAGTTGTTCTGCCTCATTCTGTGATACCTTATTACTGTGGATAGAGGCTTCTGTGGCTGCTATAATATCCACCACAGGGATGGCTTTAGGGGTGATGGCAAAATTCAAGCCCTTACCAAGGACTTCCATTTCTGGCTGGGTCAGGGTCCTGTTAGACAAGTTTCTCACCCATTCCTCCTTGTTTGATGAAGTGACACTTCCCTCCTTTTGTATCCAAGGTAGTTGTTCTCCTTTGGGGCTGTTCTGGGATGACAGAATAGAGAACTTGTTCTGTTGCCTTTGTTTGCCCTTACAGTGCTGAGAAAGCTGTGCTTGTTTGGTGAACTCCATCACTCTTTCCCAGATGGACGCAGGTAGCTGTGAGGCCAGGTTCTGTTCTAGTTGACTAATGTTGTGCATTAAAGCATCGACTGTAAAATGTGTCTGTCGTACCCGTTCACTTAGGAGCTGTGTTTGAGCCTTTTGCAGTATCTGTTTGGCTTTGATGACTTTAACCGTGGAATCCAGACGTATACTGCATGGTACTAGCCTTTGTTGTCTGCATACCTTTGAAGGTTGTAATGTTAACATACTGGCGAAGGAACGTGACTGGTTCAAGAGAGGTGTTAAGGAGGCCATTTATGTGAAAATAAAGAAACCAAGCCCTAATAGTGGTGGGGGGGTTCGACACCAACTGTCTGCCATGTACAATGCTGTTTTAACACCTTACTCTGGGCGTTCCTATAACACCTCTTAGCCACTATCTATTACAAACCACAACACCCTTAACACCTGGCCTGTGATAATGCTAATTGGGATTTTCCAGGGTACATAATTGCCACAGATTCTTGTACAAGTCATTCTGAATTGAGAAAGCCAGTCGGATGACTAGCGAAACTTCTTCAAGAACTAAACTTCAAGTCCAGTTGATCTAATTGAATACAACAGATATAGCTATAACAGTTATGACATCACTAGCTATTTGCATAAAGGGGTGGAGCTATGACTCATCACTGCCCAGTTTGTATTGATAGAAGCACAAAGCCTAAAGCTGGCCATACACAGGCAGATATTAGATAGATTTGAGATATCTGTCTAATATCTAAAGACCACATTGTACAAGCAGCGATTTTTATCTTGAGATGTTCCTATCTGGCCCATTCATTTTGTGATCTCAAATTGCATTAAAGAACAGGCTAGGCGGTTGGTGCAATGACATGAATAATGTAGTAAGGGGGAGCAGCCTAAAGTTAAAGGTCAGCTGGGACAGCTGGGGGAGGAGCCAATAACACGCCCCAGTGTGTTTATATAGACTTTACTTAGTTTTAGTTACTGAATAAGCCCCTCCCAGTAACAACATGTTCACTATACCTACAGTTAACAAAAATGTGGGTAGACAATCAGGGGGGTTGGACAGGGACGTACCTGCAGGGGCCTGACCCCCCCCCCCGCAAGAATGGAGGCCGGGTCCCTGACCCCCTTCCCCTATCCAAGATCCCTGCCGCAGACAGCTGTTTTAAACAGATGATCGCACGTAAGAATGAATGAAACGGGTGATCAGCTGTTTAAAAGACCAGACCCGAACTTCCAGAACTGAACCAGAAGTTCGGGTCCGGTCTTTTGAACAGCTGATCGCGTGTATGTTTCATTAATACGCACGATCAGCTGTTTAAAACAGCTGACCACGGCAGGGACCTTGGGTTTGTGGGGGGCCCTACTACCATCTGGGCCAGGCCCACCGCAGTTGTGGGGGTGGTGGGGGCGGTAGTTACACCACTGGGGTTGGAGGGACCATGGCAGAGCTGGACAGCTCCTAGATAGATCCTGCCCACATCTCGGATGTCTGCTTCTCACAGTTACAAGTTATGCTGCCTAACTCACTGTGACAGGGACACTAGAAAACCATAATAGTGCAGTGTGTGGGACACTCCTACATTTTATTAAAGTGCCCATATACGGGCCGATTTATCGTCTGAAACTTTGTTCGTTCACATCGTGGCTTCGCGGGTCGGACCCCGAAACGAAACACATGTGTGTACTAACTTTAAGGCATGGCTGCACAGGAATAGACAGGTATGTTCTAGTTTATAAAACCTGTAATAACTGGTAAATAGCAGTTGGTCTTGTGGGCAAATAACGGACAAGTGACCAGTTTTTTGTTGTTAAAGTGAACAGTTCTATATGCAGAGAGAGGATGGAGATGCTTCATGGAAGACTTAGTGTCTCACACTTGAAAAAGGACAATTGTGTCCTTAACATGTCGTGTGTTTATCACCACTTTTGCAATTACCTTTGGTGTTGCAAGTCTAAGTCCTTACATGAAGCTTTGATCCTAGCGTCTGTATCCTAGCGTCTGTATCCTTCTTCTCTTCATGTATTCTGTTTTCCTGGGCAGTGTCACTAGAGGGAATTTACAGCCAGTTAGTGTGGACCTTCATTGATATACACTAATGCCTATTTGCCTATATGGAGACTTAACCTTCTTACCTATCTAGTGTCACCTCACAGGTATATTCCAGCCGCGGTAGTGGCAGCATCAGCATCTGTTATAGACAAACCCATATGCAGCACCTGTGGATACATAGATTACTAAGCAATTTGTGTTGTGATTTCATACATCCTATCAGTATGTTTTGGTGATTGTGGGGGAAACCGGAGTGCCCGGAGGAACCCCGCAGGCACGGGGAGATCATACAAACTCCATGCAGACGTGGTCCTAGGTTGGAATTGAACCCAGGTCTCCACGCTGCAAGGCATCAGTGCTACCACTAAGCCCACCGCATGCCCAGCTATTCTAATCTTTTATGTTTATTAAGTCCTCTAACAGCTATAACAGTTGCTTGTGGAGGTTCTCATTCATCCAGGTCATGGTATATCTGTTGTATTCAATTAGATCAACTGGACTTGAAATGTAGTTCTTGGAAGACGTTTCGCTAGTCATCCGACTGGCTTCCTCAATTCAGAATGACTTGTACGAGATCTGTGGCATTATGTACCCTGGAAAATCCATTAGCATATCACAGCCAGGTGTTAAGGGTGTGATTAGATAGTCTAAGAGGTGTTATAGGACGCCCGAGTAAGGTGTTAAAACAGCATGTACATGGCAGACAGTTGGTGTCGAACCCCCCCACCTCTATTTAGGCTTGGTTTCTTTATTTTCACATAAATGGTCCTCCTTAAACCTCTCTTGAACCAGTCACGTTCCTTCGCCAGTATGTTAACATTACAATCTTCAAAGGTTTGTCCTTTATCCTTAAGATGCAGATACACGGCTGAGTCCTGACCCGAGGAATTGGCTCTTCTGTGCTGGGCCATACTTGATTGCAGTTGCTGTTTGGTCTCCCCCACATACAAATCAGAGCATTCTTCACTGCACTGCACTGCATATATGATTGTCGCTTTCTTGTGTTTTGGTATTGGGTCTTTTGTGATGTACCAATTGCTGCCTCAGTGTGTTGTTCGGTTTAAAGCAGACAGGGAAACGATGTTTTTTGAAAATTCTTCTTAATTTCTCGGAGACCCCTGCTACATATGGGATGACCATGTTCTTCTCCTGTCTTGCTTTTCCCCTTCCTGTTGGTATTCGTGTTCTTTTCTTTCCTTCTACTTCTTTTGACAAAGGCCGCAGTCTGGATATCACACAGTTTTAAGGGCTCCTCTGAGATTTCATTTCTTTAGCCTTCGCCTCTGTGCTATGGGGGATTTTCTCGGACTCTGTGTTCAGGGTTCTGATGACCCCCAGCTTGTGATCTAAAGGTGGTGGGAGTCAAACATCAAATCTGATCTGTGGTGTGTTGTTTTTCTGTAAACCTCTACTTCCAGTTTACCATTTTCCTTAACTTCTACCAAGCAGTCCAAGAAAGCCGTTTGTTGTTTTGTACCTCTTCCCTTGTGAATTAAATGTTTTGGTCCCCGCTTAATGTGTTCTGTAAGCTTGTACTTCCTTCTGGTGGATTTTAACCCAGTGTCTCAACATATCTGAACCAGTGGCTGGGTGCTATGCCCTTAAAGGTATTAGCGCCTGTGTTTCTACCCCCTCCATGTAAAGGTTGCCACAATAGGTGAAACTGGAGATCCCATAGCACATCCATGTTTTTGCTTATAGAACTTAACCTGTATTTGAAATAGGTGGTATTCAGGCACCAAGTCCACACAGGAACACACCTGTTCTGGGTTGAGATCAGTTCTGCTGGTAAGAGTGCTGTCTTGGCCCAGCCGTTTTCCCTCACCCTGTAACAATTATACCAGTCACTGTGGGCAAACTTGATTATACCAGTGGGCAAACTTAATTATGCCAGTCACTGTGGGCAACTTATTATATTGGGACAGTGTTATTAAGAAGAGCGTGGGGTCACTGGGGTGAGTTAAAGTGTGGGAGTGCTAATTCATAGAGCTATCTATCTATCTATCTATCTATTTATCTACCATCTCCATATCTATCCATCTATCTATCTATCACTGCTATCTATCTATCTATCTATCTATCCATCTATCTATCATCTATCTATCACTGCTATCTATCTATCTATCTATCTATCTATCTATCTATCTATCTATCTATCTATCATCTATCTATCATCTCATCTATCTATCTATATATCTATCTATCTATCATCTATCTATCATCTCATCTCATCTATCTATCTATATATCTATCTGTAAGTGTAACTATTAAAGTTGTGATATTGAGAAATATATTACACAGGGCTGTGCTAAGATCAGGGTCACTTCATTATCCTTCCTCTGCAGCTTTTTACTGTGTTATTTCTATAAGTGTAACTATTAGAGGGGGGATGTTGGTTTATATTGTCAATCTGTGTGCAAGCAGTTGTGTTTACCTTAGATTCGGCACACATAGGCCATGTCCAATAATCCCTTAAGACTATTGAGCAGTAATCAGTTTTAACACACAATCTTGTTTGGGCCTCAGCCTAAAGCAGAAACAACAATATTTCAGCACTGTAACATCTACATGTTTAGTTAATACTGTTTCTTTAAGGCATAGAGGCAAGCTGGGAAAAAGGGGGCAGTACCAGGAAGTAAGCTAGGGAATAGCATGGGATGAGAAAGTGTGATGTACCTGTCTATGGGGGTAAGGAAGTATTAAAAGGAAAAAATAGATGGACTTCAGGGGTGTACCAGTCATGGGCAAACTTGATTTCAGTCACTGTGGCAAAAATAATATACCAGTCACTGTGGGCACACATGTTATACAGTTTACTGTGGGCAAACATGATATACCAGTACTGGGGGGACAAACATGATATACGTTACGGTGGCAAACTTGATTATACCAGTCACTGTGGGCAAAAGAATTATACCAGTTACTGTGGGCAAACTTGATTGTACAGTTAATGTGGCAAATTAATTATAACAGTATGGGGCAACCTTGATTGTACCAGACTGTGGGCAAACATGATTAACCAGTGACTGTGGGCCAAACAGAATTATACCAGTCACTGTGGGCAAACATGAATTATAACAGTTACTTGGCAAACATGATTATACCAGTTCTGTGGGCAAACTTGATTATACCAGTCATGTGGGAAAATGAATTATACCAGTTACTGTGGAAAAACTTGATGGGACCAGTTACTGTGGGCAAAATTAATTATACCGTTACTGTGGGCCCCCCAAACTTGATTGTACCAGTTCTGTGGGGCACACATGATTATACCAGTATGTGGGCAAACATGAGATACCAGTTATGTGGGCAACATGATTATCCCAGTTTTTAACCTGTGGGAAAAATGATTATTAACGTTACTGTGGGCAAACCTGATTATACCGTTACTGTGGGGCAACATGATTCTACCAGTGGGCAAACTTAATCTTAAAGTGCCCATATACGGGCCGATTATCGTCTGAAACTTTGTTGTTCAATCGTGCGTCGCGGGTCGGGACCGAAACCATGTGTGGTTACTAATTTAAGGCATGGCTGAAAACAGGATAGACAGGTAGGTAACTAGGTTATAAAAACTGTAATAAAACTGGAAAATAGCAGGGGTCTTGGCGGGCAAATAACTGACAAGGTGACCAGTTTTTTGTGTTAAGAGTGAACAGTTCTATCTGCAGAGAAGAGGATTGGAAGATGCTTCATGGACGGAATTAGTGTATCCACTTGAAAAAGGACAATTGTGTCCTTAAAATGTCGTGTGTTATCAGCCACTTTTGCAATTACCTTGGTGTTGCAGTCTAAGTCCTTACATGAAGCTTCTGATCCTAGCGTCGGTATCCTCTTCTCTTCAGTATTCTGTTTCCTGGGTCAGTGTCACTGAGGGAATTACAGACAGTTAGTGGGACCTTAATTGATATACACTATGCCTATGATGGCCTGATGATGCCGAGACTGAACCTTCTAATAGTGTCACCTCAAAGGTATATGCCAGCCAGCGGGAGTGGCAGCATCAGCATCTGTTAATAGACAAACCCATAGTGCAGCACCTGTGGATACATAGATTTACTAGCAATTTGTGTGTGATTTCATACATCCTATCAGTATGTTTTTGGTGCTTGTGGGGGGAAAACGGAGTGCCCGGATAAAACCACGCCGCACGGGGAGATTATACAAAACTCCATGCAGACGTGTTCCTAGGTTGGAATTGAACCCAGGTCTCCACGCTGCAAGGCAGCAGTGCTACCACTAAGCCACAGCACTGCCCAGCTATTCTATCTTTTGTTTATTAAGTCCTACTAACAGCTATAACAGTTTGCGTGGGAGGTTCATTCATCCAGGTCATGGTATATCTGTTGTATCAATTAGATCAACTGGACTTGGAAATGGCGTTCTGAGACGTTTCGATATCATCCGATGGCTTCCAATTCAGAATACTTGTACGAGACTCTGTGGCAATTATGTACCCTGGAAAATGCAAAGGCATTATCACAGGCCAGGTGTTAAGGGTGTGTAGATAGGGCTAAGAGTGGTGTTATAGGAACGTCCCAGAGGAGTGTTAAATACCGCATGGTAGTACATGGAGGTACCGTTGGTGTAGAACACCCCCACCTCTATTTAGTTGGGTTCTCTTATTTTACAGGTTAAATGGTCTCCTTAACACCTCTTTGAACGCAGTCAGCGTTCCTTCGGCCAGTATGTAACATTACAATCTTCAAAAGGTTTGTCCTTTATCTCTTAAGATGCAGATAACACGGTGAGTCCTGACCGGGAATTGGCTTTGCTGATGCGGCCAGAGCGTTGATTGCGTTGTGTTTGGTGCTCCCAACATACAAATCAGAGCATTCTTCACTGCACTGCACTGCATATATGATGTCAGCTTTTTTGTGTTTTGGTTGATTTTGGGTCTTTTGGGATTGTACCAATTGCTTGCCTCAGTGGTTGTTCGGTTTAAAGCAGACAGGATACGTGTTGTTTTGAAAAGTATTCTGTAATTTCTCGGAGCCCTGCTACATAGGATGACCATGTTCTTCATCGCACTGTCTTGTTTTTCACCCTTCCTGTTGGTTTCGTGTTCTTTCAGTTCCTTCATACTTCTTTTGACAAGGACCCGCTCCTGGAGATCCAACAAGTTTTTAAGGGTCTCTGAGATGTTTGCATTTCTTAGCCTCGCTCTGTGACTAGTGGGGAGTTCCGGACTTCTGTGTTGCAGGCGTTCTGATGACCCAGCTTTGTGTACTAAAGGCGTGGTGGGAGTCAAACATCAAATACTGACTTGTGTTGTGTTGGTTTTCATGTAACCTATATTTTCCAGTTTACCATTTTTCCTTAACTTCTACCAAGCAGTCCAAGAAGAGCCAGTTTTGTTGTTTGGTACCTCTTCCCTGTGAATTTAATTTTGGTCCACCGCTTTAGTGTCGTTTGGAAAGCTGTGTACTTCCTTCTGGTGGATTTTAACCCAGTGTCATCAACATATTCTGAACCAGTGGTGGGGTGCTATGCCATTAAGGTATAAGCGCCTTGTGTTTCTACCTTCTACATGTAAAGGTGGCTACAATAGGTGAAAACTGGAGATCCCATAGCACATCAATGTTTTTGCTTAAGAAAGTTATACATGTATTTGAAATAGGTGGTTATTCAGGCACAAGTCTCCAACAAGGAACACAACTTTTGGGTTGAGATCAGTTTGACTGGTAAGAGTGCTGTCTGGCCACAGCCGTTTTAACTCCATGTCAACGCACTCCTTGGTGGGCTTATACAGGTGAAGAGAGTGTGTCACATCATAGGACACCATTATTTCTTCTATCCACCGAGTATATATCTTCAAACTGTTGGTGTGTGATGAAATCCGAGGAGTTCTGGATGTCGATGCTTTCTAGAACTTCCACCAATAGGTCTTAAGATGTAGCCTAGATATTTTGCCACTTGTATGTACAGAGTTGATGATGCGACTATAGTCTTAGTGGGGCCCCTTCCTTAGTATCTTTGGGAAGTCCAGAGATAATGGAGTGCACTCAACAGGGTGTACGAGGCGGATGATTACATTGCTCTGTCAATGGCTTTACCTATTATGAAGTGTTGTAGTAAGTCCTATTGAACTCTTTTCTTGTAAAGGCAGGGTGGATACCTTTGTGTTAAAGCCTCATATGTGTTGTTACGGCCAGGAGGAATGGTCACCTTATCAGGTAGTCTGAGGTGTGAGTACCCCAACTATGGGTGTGCATCTTCCTTTATCTGCCCGGTTAGAAGGTGATACTGGAATGTTCTTGGGGTTGTTAGGCTCTTCGTTCTGTTTTAGTCAGGTTAGATGAAGGAGTTAGTTTTAGCACTGGCTAAGGCTGCAGATCCTATAGGCGACGTTGTTCTAGTCATTCTGTGATACTTCTTACTGTGGATAGATAGGCTCATTGTGGCTGCTATAATATCCACCCACAGGATGGCTTTAGGGTGAGGCAAAATTCAAAGCCCTTACCAGGATTCATTCTGGATGGGGTCAGGGCTGTTAGACAAGGTTCTCACACCTCATCCGCTTGTTTGATGAAGTGACATTCTCTCGCATTTTGTATCAAGGTAGTTGTTCTCTTTGGGGCGTTTGGGATGACAGAATAGAGAACTGTGTCTGTTGCCTTTGTTTGCCCTTACAGTGCTGGAGAAGCTGTGCTGTTGGTGAATCCATCACTCTTCCAGATGGACACAGGTAGCTGTGAGGCAAGGTTCTGTATAACAGTTGACTAATGTTGTGCATTAAACATGGCTGTAAAACGTGTCTGCTCGTAGACCGTCATTAGGGCGTGTTTGAGCCTTTTTGCAGTTATCTGTTTGGCTTTGATTGAACTATAACCGTGGAATCCAGACGTATACTGCATGGTACTAGCCTGTTGTGTCTGCATACCCTTGAAGGTTGTAATGTTAAGCATAATGGCGAAGGAACGTGACTGGTCAAGAGAGGTGTTAAGGAGGCCTGTTTGCATGAAAATAAAGAAACAAGACTAAATAGATGGGGGGGGTTCGACACCAACTGTCTGCAATGTAACAATGCTGTTTTAAACACCTTACTCTGGGGCGTTATAGAACACATCTAGCCACTAGTCTAATTACACCCTAACACCGGGCTGTGATATGCTATTATTGGGATTTTTCCAGTGGTGACTATTTTAATGCCACAGATCTTTTGACAAGTCATCTGAATTGAGACAACCAGTCGGATGACTAGCGAAACTTCTTGCAAGACATACAATTCAAGTCCGTTGATTCTAATTGAATTACAAAGATTTTTAGATAAACAGTTATGACATCACTAGTATTTGCATAAAGGGGGTGTGAGCTATGACTCATCACTGCCCCAGTTGTGTATTGATAGAA
Source organism: Hymenochirus boettgeri (assembly GCA_019447015.1). Classification (NCBI taxonomy): domain Eukaryota; kingdom Metazoa; phylum Chordata; class Amphibia; order Anura; family Pipidae; genus Hymenochirus; species Hymenochirus boettgeri. The sequence goes on along the minus strand of CM033476.1, from coordinate 115,566,507 downwards.
GCACCAAAGTCTAACGCGGGCCATACACGGGCTAGAGATAAGATAGATGTGAATATCTGTCTACTATCTAAAGACCAACATGTACAAGCAGCGATTTTTATTTGAGATGTTCCTACTGGCCCATCTTTGTGAGTCCAAATTGATTAAGAAAACAGGCTCGGCGGTTGGTGCCAATGACATGAATAATTGTAGGTAAGGGGGAGCAGCCTAAAGTTAAAGGTCAGCTGGGACAGCTGGGGGGAGGAGCCAAAATCACGCCCCTAGTGGTGGTTTATATAGACTTTACGTAGTTTTAGTTACTGAATAAGGCCCCTCCCTAGTAAAACATGTTAATATACTACATTAACAAAACATGTGGGTAGACAATCAGGGGGGTTGGACAGCGGACGTACATGCCAGGGGCTGACCCCCCACCCCCAGCAAGAATGGAGGCGGCGGGTCCGACACCCTTCCCCTATCCAAGAGTACCCTGCCCGCGACAGCTGTTTTAAACAGATGATCGCACGTAAGATGAATGAAACGGCGTGACAGGTTAAACGACAGACCCGAAACTTCCAGAACTGAACCAGAAGTTGCGGGTCGGTCTTTGAACAGCTAGATCGCGTGTATGTTTCATATTAACGCACGATCAGCTGATTTAAACAGATGACCAGGCAGGGACCTTGGGTTTGTGGGGGGCCCCTACTACCATCTGGGCCAGGCCACCGAACAGTTGTGGGGGTGGTGGTGGGCGGCGGTTTAGTTACACCACTGGGGTTGAGGGCCATGGCAGAGACTGGACAGCTCCCGAAGAAGTCCGCCCACATCTCGGAGTGCTGGCTCGCACGTTGGACGAAGTATGGCGGCCGAATCGACGTGACAGGCGAGCATCGAGAAAACCATAAAGGCGGGGGGGACACCCTACATCAGTGAGGGCCAACAGGCAGGGCACATTTACAGTAACGGGTCCGGAATGATACCAGGAGGGACAAACAGGGATTGATGCCAGGGCACGGAGGAAGGCAAGACAGGTATGAAGGGAAGTGTGATGGAAGAAGGCGGGGGGCACTGGGGGAGGTAGGTAATGGGGAGGCAATGCAGAGAGCTGACGAGCCGAGTCGAGCGAGCGAGCGAGGGGAGCGAACCAGCCCACGAGGCGAGAGCGAGCGGAGCGAGCGAGGAGCGAGCGAGCGAGCGAGGCAGCGATGGACGAGGGGAGCGACCAGGCCAGAGCTACCAGCGAGCGAGCGAGCCACGGAGCGCAGGAGCGAGCGAGCGAGCGAGCGAGGAGCGAGCGAGTACGAGCGATGCGAGCGAAGCACGAGGAGCATGCGACCGGCGAGCGAGCGAGCGGCGGAGCCAATGAGCGAGCAGCACGGGGCTCTCCTTCTGTAATATGTCTAGCGAGCGAGCGAGCGAGCGAAGAGCGAGCGAGCGAGGCGAGGCGCGGCTATGTCCTTACTAACGGACAGAGCGACGAGCAGAGGAGCGAGAGCGAGCGAGTCGCCAGCGAGCGAGCGAGCCAGCGCAGCGAGACGGAGCGAGCGAGCGAGGCGAGCGAGCGAGGAGCTAGCGTCGGCGCGAGCGACGCAGGCCAGCGAGCGAGCGAGACGAGCGAGCGGAGCGAGCGAGCACGCGAGCGAGCGAGCGAGAGGAGCGTACAGCGAAGCGAGCGATGCAGAGTGAGCACGTCGATCAAGCATGCAGTAGACGAGGGCTAGTCGAGCGCGAGACGAGCTAGCAGCAGGAGCGAGCTGCGGAGGCGATAGCGGAGATCGAGAGTGAGCGATGAGCGATCGATGCCATACGCAGCGAGTATATCTAGCCATCCATGATCACTATCTATCTTTATCTATCTGCTACAGTCGACATTTATCTTACTAATCGACTGTAAAGTTACTATAGTGTGAGATTGAGAAATATATTACACAGGGCTGTGCTAAGATCGGGTTCAATTCATTATGCCTTCCTCTTGCGCAGCTTTTTACTGTGTATTCTCTATACGAATGTAACTTTAGAGGGAGTGGGATGTTGGTTATATGTCAGATTGGTCTGTGCAAGAGTGTGTTTACTTAGATTCGGCAACACATAGGCCATGCCAAAATCCCTTAAACGATATGCAGTCAGTAATCAGTTTTAAACACAATCTTGTTTGGGCCTCAGACTAAAGCAGAAACAACCAATATTTCAGCACTGTACCTAGTACAGGTTAGTTAATTGTTTCTTTAAGTTAGACGTCAAGCTGGGAAAAAGGGGCAGTACCGGACACTAGAAAACCATAATAGTGCAGTGTGTGGGACACTCCTACATTAAGTAGGGCCAACAGGCAGTGGGCAAAACTTTATTATACCAGTCACTGTGGGCAAACTTGATTATACCAGTGGGCAAACTTAATTATGCCAGTCACTGTGGGCAACTTGATTATATTGGGACAGTGTTATTAAGAAGAGCGTGGGGTCACTGGGGTGAGTTAAAGTGTGGGAGTGCTAATTCATAGAGCTATCTATCTATCTATCTATCTATTTATCTACCATCTCCATATCTATGAAGTAAGCTAGGGAATAGCATGGGATGAGAAAGTGTGATGTACCTGTTGCTCTGTGTGAATAAATCAAGTTCCCTCTACATTCCAAGTGTTTTCTTGCTCTTGAACAATATAACAAGGGAGACATAACAAGCACTACCAGTCAAGTGGCCTATTGAAGACCATGTGAGCGATCAAAAATCGCATTTCTGATTGTCTACTCTTCTACATTCTCCTTTAAATAGGGACACTATTGAGAAATACATTGCACAGAGCTGTACAAAGACCAGGGTCACTTCATTATCCTCCCTCTTCAGCTATGTGCTATGTTGTTTCTATAAGTGTAACTATTAAAGGGGTAATGTTGGAGGATATGTGTTTCTATAAGTGTAACTATTAAAGGGGGAATGTTGGAGGGTATGTGTATCTATAAGTGTAACTATTAAAGGGGGAATGTTGGAGGGTATGTGTTTCTATAAGTGCAACTATTAAAGGGGGAATGTTGGAGGGTATGTGTTTCTATAAGTGTAACTATTAAAGGGGAATGTTGGAGGGTATGTGTATCTATAAGTGTAACTATTAAAGGGGGGTGTTGGAGGGTATGTGTATCTATAAGTGTAACATTATAAGGGTGATGTTGGAGGGTATTTGTATCTATAAGTGTAACTATTTAAGGGTAATGTTGGAGGATAGGTATTTTCATAAGTTGTAACTATTAAAGGGCGAATGTTGAGGTTATGTGTTTTCTCTATAAGTGTAACTATTAAGGGGTAAGGTTGGAGGGGATGTGTTTCTATAGTGTCACTATTAAGGGGTAACTGTTGGATGAATGGTGTTTCTATAAGTGTAACTATTAAAGGGCGATGTTGGAGGGTATTTTTTTTCTATAAGTGTACCTATTAATAGGTTATTTTGGAGGGTATGTGTTCTATAGGTTTAACTTATAAAGGGGAATTTGGAGGGTATGTGTTTCTATAAGTGTAACTATTAAAGGCGGAATGTTGGAGGTATGTGTTTTCTAAATGTAACTATTAAGGGGGAATGTTGGAGGGTCTTGTATCTATAGTGTACTATTAAGGGGAATGTTGGAGGGTATGTGTTTCCATAAGTTAACTATTAAAGGGAAATGTTGGAGGGTATGTGTTTCTATCAAGTGTAACTATTAAGGGAAGTGTTTGGGGGGTATGTGTTCTATAGTGAACTATTAAAGGGAATGTTGGAGGGTATGTTTCTATAAGTGTAACAATTAAAGGGGATGTTGAGGGGTATGTGCATCTATAAGTTTAACTATTGGGAATGTTGGAGGGTATGGTATCTATAAGTAACTATTAAAGGGGTATGTTGGAGGGTATGTTTCTATGAGAGGGTGTGATAGTTATTATAGGTAACTATTAAAGGGAAATGTTGGAAGGTAATGTGTAACTATAATGTAACTATAAAGGGGGAATGGGGGCATGTGTTCTATAAGTGTACTATTAAAGGGGGAAGTTGGGGGAGGGTATGTTTTCTATAGGTGTACTATTAAGGGGAATGTTGGGGTATGTTATCTATAAGTGTAACTTTAAGGGGTAATGTTGGAGGTATGTGTTTCTATAAGTGTATTCATTAAAGAGGAATGTTGGAGGGTATGTGTTTCTATAAGTGTAACTGTTAAGGGGAATGTTGGAGGGTAGTGTGTTCTATAAGTGTAACTATTAAAGGGGAATGTTGGAGGGTATGTGTATCTATAGTGTACTATAAAGGGGTAATGTGGGAGGTATTGTTTCTATAAGTGGAACTGTTAGAGGATGTTGGAGGTATGTGTTTCTATAAGTGTAACGTTTAAAGGGGAAATGTTGGAGGGTAATGTTGATCTATAAGTGTAACTATTAAAGGGAAATGTTGGAGGGTTGTGTATCTATAAGTGTAACTTAAAAGGGTATGTTGGAGGGTAGGTGTTTTTTCTATAAGTGTAACTATTAAGGGGAACTGTTGGAGGGTATGTGTTTCTATAAGTGTAACTATTAAGGGAATGTTTGGAGGGTATGTGTATCTATAGTTAACTATTAAAGGGGTAATGTTGAGGGTTGTGTTTCTATAATGAATTATAAGGGTAATGTGGAGGGTATGTTTCTATAAGTGTAACTATTAAAAGGGTAATGTTTGAGGGTATATTGTTTCTATAAGTGTACCATAATTAAAGGGGTAATTGGAGGGTTATGTGTATCTATAATGTAACTATTAAAGGTAAGTTGGGATATGTGTTTTTTCTCTAAGTGTACCTATTAAAGGGGTAATGTTGGGGGTATGTGTATCTATGTGTCACTATTAAAGGTAATGTTGGGGTATGTGTTGCTATAGTGTAACTATTAAAGGGAATGTTGGAGGGTGTGTGTTTCTATAAGTGTATTATTAAGGTGTAATGTGGAGTGATGTTTCTATAAGCGTACTATTAAAAGGGTAATGTTGGAGGGTGTGTTCTATAGTGTACTATTACAAGGGTAATGTTTGAGGTATGTGTTGCTAAAGTGTAACTATTAAAGGGGTAATGTTGGAGGGTTGTGTTTCTATAAATGTAACTATTACAGGGGATTTTGGTGTGTTGTGTTTGTATAAGTTTAACTTAAAGGGGAATGTTGGAGGGTATGTGTTTTTTAGTGTAACTATTAAAGGGGAATGTTGGAGGTATTGTGTAATGTCCTAATAGTGTACTATTCAAGGGGAATGTTGGAGGGTATGTGTTCATAGTATAACTATTAAGGGGGATGTTGGAGGGTATGTGTATCTATAAGTGTAACTATTATAGAGGGAATGTTGGGGGGTATGTGTTTTTGTATAAGTGTAACTATTAAAGGGGGAATGTTGGAGGGTATGGGTATCTATAGTGTAACTATAAAGGGAATGTTGAGGGTATGTGTCTCTATAATGTAACTTTTAAAGGGAATGTTGAGGGTATGTGTATCTATAAGTGTAACTATTAAAGGGGTACTGTTGGGGGTATGTTATCTATAAGTGTAACTATTAAAGAGAATGTTAAGGGTATGTGTATCTATAACGTGTAACTCTAAAGGAGAATGTTGGAGGGTATGTGTTCTATACCGTCGTAACTATTAAAGGAGAGGAGTTGGAGGGATATGGATCTATAAGTGTCACTATAAGCGGTATGTTGGAGGATTGTTTTTCTATAAGTGTAACTATTAAAGGGTAATTTTGGAGGTATGTTTTGTATAAATTAACTAAAAGGGGGAGTTGGAGGGTATGTGTTGCTATAGTGTACACTATTAAGGAGATGTTGGAGGTATGTGTTTTATAAGTGTACTATTAAGAGCAATGTTGGAGGATATCTGTTTTTCTATAATTGGTAACTATTAAAGGATATGTTGGAGGGGTATGTTTTTAAGTGTAACTATTAAGGGTGAATGTTGGAGGGTCCTGTGTGTTGTCTATAAGTGTAACATAAGGGGGGGAATGTTGGAGGTATATGTGTATCTATAAGTGTAACTATTAAAGGGTACTGTTGAAGGTATGTGGTTTCTATAAGTGTAACTATTAAAGGGAAATGTTGGAGGGGTATGTGTTTCTATAAGTTGTACTATTAAAGGGAAATGTTGGAGGGTATGTGGTTCTATATGTAACTAAAAAGGGGATGTTGGAGGGTATTGTATCTATAAGTGTAACTATTAAGGGGTATGTTGGAGGGTATGTGTAGCTATAAGTGTAACTATAAAGGGGATGTTGGGCGTATGTGTTTCTATAAGAGAGGTAACTGATTAAGGGGAAATGTTGGAGGGTATGTGTTTCTATAGTGTAACTATAAAGGGGAATGGTTGGAGGGTATGTGCACTGATTAACTATTAAAGGGGGAATGTTGGGGTATTGTATCTATGTGTCCTATTAAAGGGGTAATGTTGAAGTGGGTATGTGTTTCTATAAGTGTACTATTAAAGGGGGTAATGTGGGGTATGGTTTATAAGTGTAACTATTAAAGGGTAATGTTGGAGGGTATTTGTTCTATAAGTACTATTAAAGGGGTATGTTGGAGGGTATCTTTTTCTATAGTGTAACTATAAGGGTAATTTGGAGGGTATGTGTATCTATAAGTGTAGACATTAAAGGGGTAGTTGGAGGGTTAGTGTTTCTATAAGTGTACCTATTAAAGGGGTAATAAGTTGGAGGTTATGTGTACTCTATAAGTGGTACCTATTAAAGGGTAATGTTGGAGGGATGTGTTGCTATAATGTATACTATTAAAGGGTGTTGGAGGGTAGTGTTTCTAAAGTGTAATTATTAAAGGTAATGTTGGAGGGTATGTGTTGCTATAGTGTAAACTTTAAAAGGTAATGGTGGAGGGTATGTGTTCTATAAGTGTACCTATTAAAGGGGTAATGTTTGAGGAGGGTATGTGTTGCTATAGTGTAACTTTAAAGGTGAATGTTGGAGGGTGTTTTTCTATAATGTTAACATTAAAGGGGAATGTTGGGGGGTATTGTTTGTATAAGTGTAACTATTAGGGAATGTTGGGAGAGGGTATGTTTGTTCGTATAAGTGTAACTATAAAAGGGTAATCTTGGAGGGTATAGTTTCTCATAAGTGTAACTATTAAGGGGATGTTGGAGGTATGTGTATCTATAAGTATAACTATAAAGGGGGATGTTGGAGGGTATGTGTATCTTATAGTGTAACTATTAAAGGGGATGTTGGGGGGGTTGTATTTGTTATAGTGTACTATTAAAGGGTAGGAATGTTGGAGGGTATGTTTATCTATAAGTGTACTATTAGGAGAAGTGTTGGCGGGTATGTGTATCTATAAGTGTAACTTTAAGGGGGAATGTTGGAGGGTATGGTTATCTATAAGTGAACTATTAAAGGGGAATGTTGGAGGGTATGTGTTTCTATAAGGTACTATTAAAAGGAATGTTGAGGTATGTGTTTGTAAAGTGTAACTTTAAAGGGGGAATGTTTGTGGTATGTTTTTGTATAAGTGTAACTATAAAGGGAGATGTTTGGAGGTATGTGTTGTCTATAAGTGTAACTATAAAGGGGTAATGTTGGAGGGTATGTTGTACTCTATAAGTGTAACTATTAAGGAGAATGTTAGATGACTATGTGTTTGTATAATGTAACTATTAAAGGGGGAATGTTGGAGGGTATGTGTTGCATAAGTGTAACTATTAAAGGAGAATGTTGGGGGTATGTGTTTCTATAAGTGTAACTATTAAGGGAATGTTGGAGGATATTTTTTCTATAAGTGTACTATTAAAGGGTAATGTTGGAGGGTTATGTTTCTCTATAAGTGTAAACTATTAAAGGGGAATGTTGGAGGTAGTGTTTCTAATGTGTACCTATTAAAGGGATGTTGGGGGGTATATTGTTTTTATATAGTGTAACTATTAAGGGGGATGTTGGAGGGTATGTGTATCTATAGTGTAACTATTAAAGGATAATGTGTGAGGGTATGTGTATCTATAAGTGTAACTTTAAAGGGGAATGTGGAGCGGTATGTGTATCTTATAGTGTAACTATTAAGGGTATGTTGGAGGGTATGTATCTATAAGTGATAACTATTAAAGGAGAATTTAGAGTAATGTGGTTTGTATAGATGAACTATAAGGGGGAATGTTGGAGGGTATGTGTTTGTATAAGTGAAATCTGTAAAGAGAGAACTTTTGGAGGGTCTGGTATCTAAAGTGCTAACTATTTAAGGTAACTGTTGGAGGATATGTTTTTATAAGGTACTATTAAGGGGGTAATGTTGGAGGGTAATGTTTTTCTATACGCTTAACTATTAAAGGTTAATGTTGAGGGTATGTGTTTTTCCTATAAGTGTACGACTAATAAAGGGGGAATGTTGGAGGGTATGGTATCTATCATGTAACTATTAAAGGGTAACTGTTGGGGGTATGTTTGTATAAGTGTAACTATTAAAGGGGTAATGTTGGAGCGGTAATGTGTATCTATAAGTGTAATATTAAAGGAGAATGTTGGGAGGGTATGTGTTTGTATAAGTGTAACTATTAAAGGGGGAATGTATCTATAAGTGTAACTATTAAAGGAGAATGTTGGGGGGTATGTGTTTGTATAAGTGTAACTATTAAAGGGGGAATGTTGGAAGGTATGTGTATCTATAAGTGTAACTATTAAAGGGGGATGTTGGAGGGTATGTGTTTGTATAAGTGTAACTATTAAAGGAGAATGTTGGAGGGTATGTGTATCTATAAGTGTAACTATTAAAGGGTAATGTTGGAGGATATGTTTTTCTATAAGTGTAACTATTAAAGGGTCTGTTGAGGGTATGTGTTTCTATAAGTGTAACTATTAAAGGGTAATGTTGGAGGGTATGTGTTTCTAAAGTGTAACTAATAAAGGGGGAATGTTGGAGGGTATGTGTATCTATAAGGGTAACTATTAAGGGGGGATGTTGAGGTATGTGTTGTTTCTATAAGTGTAACTATTAACGGGGAATGTTGGAGGGTATGTGTTTCTATAAGTGTAACTATTTAACGGGGGAATGTTGGAGGGTATGTTATCTAAAGTGTATCATTAGGGGTAATGTTGGAGGGTTATGTGGTTCTATATGTGTAACTAATTAAAGGGGTAATGTTGGAGGGTATGTGTATCTATAGTGTAACTTTAAAGGAGCATGTTAGAGGATATGTGTGTGATAAGTGTAACTATTAAAGGGGGAATGTTGGAGGGTATGTGCTTGTATAAGTGTAACTATTAAAGGAGAATGTTGGAGGGTATGTGTTTCTATAAGTTCGTATCTATTAAAGGAGAATGTTGGAGGATATTTTTTTCTATAAGTGTAACTATTAAAGGAGAATGTTGGAGGATATTTTTTTCTATAAGTGTAACTATTAAAGGGGAATGTTGGAGGGTATGTGTTTCTATAAGTGTAACTATTAAAGGGGAAAGTTGGAGGGTATGTGTTTCTATAAGCTTGTAACTATTAAAGGGGAATGTTGGAGGGTATGTGTATCTAGATATATAACTATTAAGGGGGAATGTGGAGGGTATGTGTATCTATAAGTGTAACTATTAAAGGAGGAAATGTTGGGGGTATGTGTAGTATAGTGTAACTATTAAAGGGTGGGATTGGGGGTTAGGTGTATCTATAATGTAACTATTAAAGGGAATTTGGGAGTGTTTTATTTAAGTGTAACTTTAAGGGGGAATGTTGGAGGGTAATGTGTATCTATAAGTGTAATATAAGGGGTATGTTGGAGGGTTAGTATCTATAGTGTAACTATTAAAGGAGATGTTAGATGATGTGTTTGTAAGTGTAACTATTAAAGGGGGAATGTTGAGGGTATGTGTTTGTATAAGTGTAACTATTAAGGGGAATGTTGGAGGGTATGTGTTTCTATAATGTAACTATTAAAGGAAATGTTGGAGGTATGTGTGTCTATAAGTGAACTATTAAAGGGTAATGTTGGAGGGATGTGTTTTTCTATAAGTGTAAACTATTAAAGGGTAATGTTGGAGGGTATGTGTTTCTATAAGTTGTAACTATTAAGGGTAATGTTGGAGGGTATGTGTTTCTATAAGTGTAACTAATACTGGGAATGTTGGAGGTTGTATGTGTGTCATAGTGTAACTATAACGGGTGAATGTTGGGGGGTATGTTTTGTATAAGTGTAATATTAAAGGGGTAATGTTGGAGGGTATTGTGTATCTATAAGTGTAACCTATTAGGAGAATGTTGGCGGGGTATGTGTTTGTAATAAGGGTAACTATTATAGGGGAATGTTGGAGGGTATGTGTATCTATAAGTGTAACTATTATAGGGTAATGTTGGAGGGTATGTGTTTCTATAAGTGTAACTATTAAAGGGGGAATGTTGGAGGGTATGTGTTTCTATAAGTGTACTATATTTAAAGGGGGTTAAGTTGGAGGTATGTGTGTGTTCTATAAGTGTAACTATTAAAGGGGGCATGTTGGAGGGTATGTTTTCTATAAGTGTAACTATTAATAGGTGAATGTTGGAGGGTATGTGTTTCTATAAGGTGTAACATTTAAAGGGGAATTTGGAGGGTATGTGTTTCTATAAGTGTAACTATTAAGGGGAATGTTGGAGGGTATGTGTTCTATAAGTGTAACATTAAGGGGGATGTTGGAGGGTATGTGTATCTATAAGTGTAACTATTAAAGGGGGAATGTTGGAGGGTATGTGTTTTTCCATAAGTGTAACTATTAAAGGGAGAATGTTGGAGGGTATGTGTTTTCTATAATGTGTAACTATTAAAGGGAATGTTGGGGGGTTGTGTATCTATAGTGTAACTATTAAAGGGGGTAATGTGGGGGGTGAGTTGTTTCTATAAGTGTAACTATTAAGGGGAATGTGGAGGTATGGTGTTTCTATAAGTGTAACTATTAAGGGGAATGTTGGAGGGTATGGTTTCTATAAGTGTACTATTAAAGGGATGTTGGAGGGTATGTGTTTCTATAGGTAACTATTAAAGGGGGAATGTTGGAGGGTATGTGTAATTCTAAGTGTAACTATTAAAGGGGAATGTTGGAGGGTATGGTGATCTATAAGTGTAAACTATTAAGGGGGATGTTGGAGGGCATGTGTTCTATAAGTGTAACTATTAAAGTGGGAAATGTTTGGAGGAGGGTATGTGTTTCATAAGGGTAACTATTAAGGGAATGTTGGAGGGTATGGTATCTATAAGTTAACTATTAAAGGGGAAGTTGGAGGGTATGTGTTTCTATACGGTATTATTAAAGAAGGAATGTTGGAGGGTAGTGTTTCTATAAGTGTAACTTTAAAAGGGGAATGTTGAGGGGTATGTGTTTCTTAGTGTAAATATTAAAGGGAATGTTGGAGGTATGTGTATCTATAGGTAACTATTCAAAGGGGTAATGTTGGAGGGTATGTGTTTTCTATAAGTGAACTGTTAAGGGAATGTTGGAGGGTTATGTGTATCTATAAGTGTAATAACGGTTTAAAGGGGATATAATGTGGAGGGTATGTGTATATATTGAAGTGTAAACTATTAAAGGGAATGTTGGAGGGTATGGTATCTATAAGTGTAACTATTAAGGGGTAATGTTGGAGGGTATGTGTTTCTATAAGTGTACTATTAAGAGGGGAGGGAATGTTGGAGGGTATGGTTTCTATAAGTGTAAAACTAGTTAAGGGGAATGTTGGAGTGGGGTATGTGATTCTATAAGTGTACTATTAAAGGGGTAATGTTGAGGGTATGTGTTCTATAAGTGTAATCTATAAAGGGGTAATGTGGAGGGTATGTTTCTATAAGTGGAACTATTAAAAGGGAATGTTGGAGGGTATGTGTTTCTATAAGTGTACATATTAAAGGGGTATGTTGGAAGGGTATGTGTATCTATAAGTGTAACTATAAAGGGTAATGTTGGAGGATATGTGTTTTCTAAAGTGTACCTATTAAGGGGTAATGTTGGAGGGTATGTGTATCATAAGTGTAACTATTAAGGTAATGTTGGAGGGTATGTGTTGCTATAATGTAACTATTAAAGGGGAATGTTGGCAGGGTGTGTGTTTCTATAAGTGTAATTATTAAGGGGTAATGTTGGAGGGATGTTTCTATAAGTGTAACTATTAAAAGGGTAATGTTGAGGGTATTGTTTCTATAAGTGTACCTATTAAAGGGTATGTTGTAGGAGGTATGTGTGTGCTAGAAAGTGTAAACTATTAAAGGGGTAATGTTGGAGGGTTTGTTTCTATAAGTGTAACTATTACAGGAGTGTTGGGGGTGTTATGTGTTTGTATAATGTAACTATTAAAGGGGAATGTTGGAGGGTATTGTTTCTATAAGTGTAACTATAAAGGGAATGTTGGAGGTATGTGTTTCTATAAGTGTAACTATTAAGGGGAATGTTGGAGGGTATGTGTTCTATAAGTATAACTATTAAAGGGGGAATGTTGGAGGGTACTGTGTATCTATAAGTGTAACTATTAAGAGAAATGTTGGGGGGTATGTGTTTGTATAAGGTAACTATTAAAGGGGAATGTTGGAGGGTATGTGTATCTATAGGTACTATTAAAGGAGAATGTTGAGGGTATTGTGTATATAAGTGTAACTTTTAAAGGGGATGTGTGGAGGGTATGTGTATCTAAGTGTAACTATTAAAGGGGAATGTTGGAGGGTAGTTGTGCTATAAGTGTAACTATTAAAGGAGAATGTTAGAGGGTATGTGTTATCTTACTATAGTGTAACTATTAAGGACGAATGTTGGAGGGTATGTGTTTCTATAAGTTGTAACTTTAAAGGAGACGATGTTTGGAGGGTATGTGTATCTATAAGTGTAACTATTAAAGGGTAATGTTGGAGGATATGTTTTTCTATAGTGTAACTATTAAAGGGTAATGTTGGAGGGTATGTGTTTGTATAAATGTAACTATTAAAGGGGGAATGTTGGAGGGTATGTGTTGTATAAGTGTAACTATTAAAGGAGAATGTTGAGGGTATGTGTTTCTATAAGTGTAACTATTAAAGGAGAATGTTGGAGGATATGTTTTTCTATAAGTGTAACTATTAAAGGGTAATGTTGGAGGGTATGTGTTGTCTATAAGTTTAACTATAAAGGGTAATGTTGGAGGGTATGTGTTTCTATAAGTGTAACTAATAAAGGGGGAATGTTGGAGGGTATGTGTATCTATAAGTGTAACTATTAAAGGGTAATGTTGGAAGGTATGTGTTTCTATAAGTGTAACTATTAAAGGGAAATGTTGGAGGGTATGTGTTTCTATAAGTGTAACTATTAAAGGGGAATGTTGGAGGGTATGTGTATATAAGTGTAACTAATAAAGGGGGAATGTTGGAGGGTATGTGTATCTATAAGTGTAACTATTAAAGGGGTAATGTTGGAGGGTATGTGTATCTATAAGTGTAACTATTAAAGGGGAATGTTGGAGCGTATGTGTTTCTATAAGAGTAACTATTAAGGGGAATGTTGGAGGGTATGTGTTTCTATAAGTGTAACTATTAAAGGGGAATGTTGGAGGGTATGTGCATCTAGAAGTATAACTATTAAAGGGGGAATGTTTGGAGGGTATATGTGTATCTATAAGTGTAACATTAAAGGTAATGTGAAGGGATGTGTTTCTATAGTGTAATTATTAAAGGGGTAATGTTGGAGGGTAGTTTATAAGTGTAACTATTAAAAGGGTAATGTTGGAGGTATGTGTTCTATAAGTGTACTATTAAAGGGGGTATGTTGGAGGGTATGTTTTTTCTATAAGTGTAACTATTAAAGGGTAATGTTGGAGGGTATGTGTATCTATAAGTTAACTATTAAAGGGGTAAGTTGGAGGGTATGTGTTTCTATAAGTGTACCTATTAAAGGGGTAATGTTGGAGGGTATGTGTATCTATAAGTGTAACTATTAAAGGGTAATGTTGGAGGGCATGTGTTGCTATAAGTGTAACTATTAAGGGGAATGTTGGAGGGTATGTGTTTCTATAAGTGTAATTATTAAGGGTAATGTTGGAGGGTATGTTTTCTATAAGTGTAACTATTAAAAGGGTAATGTTGGAGGGGTATGTGTTCTATAAGTGTACCTATTAAAGGGGTAATGTTGGAGGGTATGTGTTGCTATAAGTGTAACTATTAAAGGGTAATGTTGGAGGGTATGTTTTTCTATAAGTGTAACTATTAAAGGGGAATGTGGGGGGTATGTGTTTGTATAAGTGTAACTATTAAAGGGGAATGTTGGAGGGTATGTGTTCTATAAGTGTAACTATTAAAGGGGAATGTTGGAGGGTATGTGTTTCTATAAGTGTAATATTAAAGGGGAATGTTGGAGGGTATGTGTTCTAAAGTATAACTATTAAAGGGGAATGTTGAGGGTATGTGTATCTATAAGTGTAACTATTAAAGGGGAATGTTGGGGGGTGGTCTGTATTTGTTAAGTGTAACTATTAAAGGGGGAATGTTGGAGGGTATGTGTATCTATAAGTGTAACTATTAAAGGAGAATGTTGGAGGGTATGTGTATCTATAAGTGTAACTTTTAAAGGGGGAATGTTGGAGGGTATGTGTATCTATAAGTGTAAAACTATTAAAGGGGGAGATGTGGAGGGTATGTGTATCTATAAGTAACTATTAAAGGAGAATGTTAGAGGATATGTGTTTGTATAAGTGTAACTATTAAAGGGGGAATGTTGGAGGGTATGTGTTTGTATAAGTGTAACTATTAAAGGAGAATGTTGGAGGGTATGTGTTTCTATAAGTGTAACTATTAAAGGGGTAATGTTGGAGGGTATGTGTATCTATAAGTGTAACTATTAAAGGAGAATGTTAGAGGATATGTGTTTGTATAAGTGTAACTATTAAAGGGGGAATGTTGGAGGGTATGTGCTTGTATAAGTGTAACTATTAAAGGAGAATGTTGGAGGGTATGTGTTTCTATAAGTGTAACTATTAAAGGAGAATGTTGGAGGATATTTTTTTCTATAAGTGTAACTATTAAAGGGTAATGTTGGAGGGTATGTGTATCTATAAGTGTAACTATTAAAGGGGAATGTTGGAGGGTATGTGTTTCTATAAGTGTAACTATTAAAGGGGAATGTTGGGGGGTATGTGTTTGTTATAAGTGTAACTATTAAGGGGGAATGTTGGAGGGTATGTGTATCTATAAGTGTAACTATTAAAGGAGAATGTTGGAGGGTATGTGTATCTATAATGTAACTTTAAAGGGGGAATGTTGAGGGTATGTGTTCTATAGTGTAACTATTAAAGGGGTAATGTTGGAGGGTTGTGTATCTATAAGTGTAACTATTAAAGGAGAATGTTAGAGGATATGTGTTTGTATAAGTGTAACTATTAAAGGGGGAATGTTGGAGGGTATGTGTTTGTATAAGTGTAACTATTAAAGGAGAATGTTGGAGGGTATGTGTATTAAAGTGTAACTATTAAGGGTAATGTTGGAGGATATGTTTTCTATAAGTGTAACTATTAAAGGGTAATGTTGGAGGGTATGTGTTTCTATAAGTGTAACTATTAAAGGGTAATGTTGGAGGGTATGTGTTTCTATAAGTGTAACTAATAAAGGGGGGAATGTTGGAGGGTATGTGTATCTAAAGTGTAACTATTAAAGGGTAATGTTGGGGGGTATGTGTTTGTATAAGTGTAACTATTAAAGGGGTAATGTTGGAGGGTATGTGTATCTATAAGTGTACTATTAAAGGAGAATGTTGAGGGTATGTGTTTGTATAAGTGTAACTATTAAAGGGGGAATGTATCTATAAGTGTAACTATAAAGGAGAATGTTGGGGGGTATGTGTTTGTAAAGTGTAACTATTAAAGGGGGAATGTTGGAAGGTATGTGTATCTATAAGTGTAACTATTAAGGGGAATGTTGGAGGGTATGTGTTTGTATAAGTGTAACTATTAAAGGAGAATGTTGGAGGGTATGTGTATCTATAAGTGTAACTATTAAAGGGTAATGTTGGAGGATATGTTTTTCTATAGATGTAACTATTAAAGGGTAATGTTGGAGGGTATGTGTTTCTATAAGTGTAACTATTAAAGGTAATGTTGGAGGGTTGTGTTTCTAAAGTGTAACTAATAAAGGGGGAATGTTGGAGGGTATTGTATCTATAAGGTAACTATTAAAGGGGGTGTGGAGGGTATTGTGTTTCTATGTGTAACTATTAAAGGGGAATGTGGAGGGTATGTGGTTCTATAAGTGTAACTATTAAGGGGGAATGTTGGAGGGTATGTGTATCTATAAGTGTTAACTATTAAAGGGGTAATGTTGGAGGGTATGTGTTCTATATGTGTAACTATTAAAGGGTAATGTTGGAGGGTATGTGTTCTATAAGTGAACATTAAAGGAGAATGTTAGAGGATATGTGTTTGTATAAGTGTAACTATTAAAGGGGGAATGTTGGAGGGTATGTGCTTGTATAAGTGTAACTATTAAAGGAGAATGTTGGAGGGTATGTGTTTCTATAAGTGTAACTATTAAAGGAGAATGTTGGAGGATATTTTTTTCTATAGGTAACTATTAAAGGGGAATGTTGGAGGATATTTTTTTCTCTAAGTGTAACTATTAAAGGGGAATGTTGGGGGTATGTGTTTCTATAGTGTAACTATTAAAGGGGAAAGTTGGAGGGTATGTGTTTCTATAAGTGTAACTATTAAGGGGAATGTTGGAGGGTATGTGTATCAGAAGTATAACTATTAAAGGGGAATGTTGGAGGGTTATGTGTATCTATAAGTGTAATATTAAAGGGGAATGGGGGTATGTGTTGTAAGTGTAACTATTAAAGGGGGAATGTTGGAGGGATGTGTTCTATAAGTGTAACTATTAAGGGAATGTTGGAGGGTATGTGTATCTCTAAGTGAACTTTTAAAGGGGGAATGTTGGAGGGTAATGTGTAGTCTATAAGTGTAACTATTAAGGGTAATGTGGAGGGTATGTGTCTATAAGTGTAACTATTAAAGAGAATGTTAGAGGATATGTGTTTGTATAAGTGTAACTATTAAGGGGGAATGTTGGAGGGTATGTGTTTAAGTGTAACTATTAAAGGGAATGTTGGAGGGTATGTGTTTCTATAAGTGTAACTATTAAGAGAATGTTGGAGGTATGTGTTCTATAAGTAACTTAAAGGGAAGTTGAGGATATGTTTTCTAAAGTGTAACTATTAAAGGGTAATGTGGAGGGTATGTGTTTCTATAAGTGTAACTATTAAGGTGGTAATGTTGGAGGGGTATGTGTTTCTATAAGGTAACTAATAAAGGGGAATGTTGGAGGGTATGTGTATCTATAAGTGTAACTATTAAAGGGTAATGTTGGGGGGTATGTGTTTGTATAAGTGTAACTATTAAAGGGGTAATGTTGGAGGGTATGTGTATCTATAAGTGTTAACTATTAAGGAGATGTTGGAGGGTATGTGTTTGTATAAGGTAACTATTAAGGGGAATGTATCATAAGTGTAACTATTAAAGGAGAATGTTGGGGGGTATGTGTTTGTATAAGTGTAACTATTAAGGGGGAATGTTGGAGGGTATGTGTATCTATAAGTGTAACTATTAAAGGGGAATGTTGGAGGGTATGTGTTTGTATAAGTGTAACTATTAAAGGAGAATGTTGGAGGGTATGTGTATCTATAAGTGTAACTATTAAAGGAGAATGTTGGAGGATATGTTTTTCTATAAGTGTAACTATTAAAGGGTAATGTTGGAGGTATGTTTTCTATAGTGTAACTATTAAGGGTAATGTTGAGGGTATTGTTTTCTATAAGTGTAACTAATAAAGGGGGAATTGGAGGGTATGTGTATCTATAAGTGTAACTATTAAAGGGGAATGTTGGAGGGTATGTGTTTTCTATAAGTTGGTAATACTAATTTTAAAGGGTATGTGTAATGTACTATTGGGATGGGGTATGTGTTTCTATAGTGTAACTATTAAAGGGGGAATGTTGGAGGGTATGTGTATCTATAAGTGTAACTATTAAAGGGGTAATGTTGGAGGGTATGTGTTTCTATATGTGTAACTATTAAAGGGGGAATGTTGGAGGGTATGTGTTTCTATAAGTGTAACTATTAAAGGGGAATGTTAAAGGGTATGTGTTTCTATAAGTGTAACTATTAAAGGGGGAATGTTGGAGGGTATGTGTTTCTATAAGTGTAACTATTAAAGGGAATGTTGGACGGTATGTGTATTTATAATTGTAACTATTAAAGGGTAATGTCGGAAGGTATGTACTCTGAGTCTACTCAGAAACCCCACTCAATGCGGAACCGATAAAGTTAAACCATCGTCTATACCCACAGACGTTATTCATCACTTCAGAGACTAAATGAACCTGCGGTTGATTAAATTAATAAATGCAATCCAAGTCCCCAGCAAGTTAATTGGGATGATTCATATGGGCCTGACAGTTTTATGCATCTTTCATGAAGTATTAAGAAGTTTGCTTTTGATTTTGCATAATGCAACTTGAAAATTCAAGGGTGGGGGAGGTTCGCACAAGACAAAATCAAAATAGACTCAAGTGTTTATAATTTACACCAAACACAGCACGTTCCAGAGTTCGTGCTAAATCTCTCTCACACTCTGTTGGATGTACTTGAAACCGACATGAATCAACCTTTTGTTTACTGAATACACTGGTATCTGGTAAATGTTTCTGTTACCCTGTATTCTGAAATATATACATTTATCTGTACTGTATAATTGTAAAAATATTATGCCAGACAAATCATCTTTGTTAAAGGGTCACTATACTCACTGAAACCACTTTACATTTTCTGAAACAACAATTTGAGAGAAGTAAAATGGTGGTACTCACATATCTATCTGTGCTTGCTTTGTCATTAAATTATTAATGTTTAGTGAGTGCTTCTAATCCCCCCACCCTCCCTTACTCACTGCCTTCTTGTAGTGTCAGCGACACTTATAAGTTCTGCACAGCCTCACCATGGACACTGCTCTGATTACACATCTCCCCCTCCCTCCCCCTTTGTTCTTTTCTCTGCTGATTCTCTTAAATGATGCAGAAAGTGTTCTGGCAGGCAGGCAAAGAGGTCAGGGATGGGACATATTATAATTTCTGCTTCTGGAGTGACAGGTCTTTCCCTGTAAATTATGTGATTTCAAATGATGATTTCTCAGAATCTACAGCTCAGATTTAACACTTTTTTGAAAATTCGATTTTATTTTTTTAGCGTGAAGATACCCTAAGTAGAGTACAGTAAGTAGAGTGAGACTGTTAACAAAACGAATTGTTGCTTTGTGTTAATATCCATTTTAACACTTAAATGGTTAAAATGGAAACCTAAATATTACATTTTTGTGCTTTTTGTGTTTTTGTGCTGCCTTACAATTGAACAAAAGTCAATATTTAATAAGTTTGTTACCTTTGTTCTTGGCCTCGCCGTTGCACAGTGAGGTAGAAGTGACATCACCGGAAGTTCTGCCCCCTGAATGCAGAAAGAGGTGATGTGCACATGTCCAGGAAGGATGGTAAATTGCAGGGTTAGGGATTCCCTGACAAAACCTGTCACCTATGATGACACCTGTCCTAGTTAAATAAAAAGACAATAAAAATGTCTATTGCAAACACTTCCTGTGCATTTACTTAAACTTATGTTAAGTCTCTTATTCTCCTTTCAAAAGGTACATTAAATCTCAGCCACATAGGGAGCTCATGGCGGTGGAAACACAGAGGTCTGATGGGCATGCCTAGAAGTTCTGAGTGTCGGGGGCACTAGCTTCAGGCATTGCCTAATGAAGGAAGGGCCAGTGATGTATTTAGGCAGACACAGATATGAGAGTAGCAGTATTTAAAAGCTTGCAAATTATGGAATGAAGTAAGAGTTTTTTTGCTGAGAACCGTGACCCTTTAATAATTAATGTTTAGGTTTAGTTCCCATTCAACTAAATACCTGTGTGTTACAACTTTCATCCACTACAGAGATCTTGAAAATATTCCTACAGTTTGTCAGTCTCACTGAACTCTATGGGTCAAAAAAAATCTTGTTTTATGTCAGCTTGGCTGGGAATTAAAAATATTTACCTTGTCCACAATTATCTAATGAATTATTATTGTTATTTTACTGGACGTGTGAATGAGAACTGACCTAATATAATGTACAATGGCTGGAAACCCCAGCAAGCTTTAAGGAATTTATGAAGCACTGTTTCTGTCTTAGGCTGCTACATATGGGTTAACATTTCATCCTGGATAGAGATGGCCGAACTTACGGTTCGTTTCCGAACAGTAAAAGTTTGGAAGTTCGGAAATTAACCCATTAAAGTTAATGGGAGATAATAGTTTGAAAGTTCGGATAAATACCGGATAAAATAGTAATGGTAATTTACTGTAAATGGCTGTGGCACCTGGGAAATGGTTTGGGGAACATGATCATATCACGAAAACTTGTTTTAACACGTCTTTCTTCAAGAATGGGCAATTGAGCCCTCAGTTCTACATTCGAGGGTTACAGCCAATTTGAGGGTTACTGAACGATACATTAGAGTGTAACTGAAATCGAACTATACATTTGAGTGTTATAGAATTCGAACGATACATTTGAGGGTTACCGAAAACGAATGCTACATTTGAGGGTTACCGAAAACGAACGCTACGTTCGAGGGTTACCGAAAACGAAAGCTACATTCGAGGGTTACGGAAAACGAACGCTATATTCGAGGGTTACGGAAAACGAACGCTACATTCGAGGGTTAGCGAAAACGAACGCTACATTCGAGGGTTACGGAAGACGAACTCTACATTCGAGGGTTACCGAAAATGAATGCTACATTCGAGGGTTACGGAAAACGAACGATACATTTGAGTGTTACGGAAAACGAACGCTACATTCGAGGGTTACCGAAAACGAACGCTACATTCGAGGGTTACGGAAAACGAACGATACATTTGAGTGTTACCGAAAACGAACGCTACATTCGAGGGTTACGGAAAATTGAGCATTACATTTGAGGGTTACTAAACGATACATTCGAGGGTTAGCAAACGGTCTGTAAGTTCGATAATCATCAAATTTTCCATAATTATCCAAAATACATCCGTGAGTTTGGAAAACCGAACTAGATTGGAAAGACTGGATAGTTCGAGTTTGTCCGAATTCATATAGTTCACTAGTCCTGGTATCTTTGTTGGCCTTCATCAGAATTTTAGAGATCAGACATGTTGGTAAATCACAAGCAAACCTGCAGTCTTTAAGGGCATGTCCAGTCCACCCTTAAAACAAAAAATTGGTGACTTTTTATGTTTCTGCCCGCTACCCCAACTGCTATTTTTACCCGTTTATTACATGTGCTTGTAGCCAGATATTTAATGTTCTATTTCATTCTGGCAAAAGTTTCTGCCTCCTCCCTCTGCTCAATTAGCTTTTTATAAGCTTGAGCGTGTGCAGATGAGACCGCAGGTGAAACAGCAATCAATTATTGTGATGTTATTAACAGTAAGTTACCGCTTCTACTTCAAATGTTATTTTAGTCGGAAATTTCTGAACTTTTTTTCCTATTGGGAAAAATTTGCGGATTTTCCAATTTCCGAATTTTTCCGAAAATCCGGGAATCCTCAAGCAGAATGGATTTTCTGAAGTTCGGCGATCTCTAATGGGTGTATAAATCGGTAAATTTGTCGCTGATGATATTAAGCAGATGTCTGCCTTGTGTCCCAGCCCTCAGTTCTAACAACGCGGAACGATAGATTAATTTACCGTCCTGGTGATCTTTCCATTAATTTCTCTGTGCCTATCTGACAATCTGCTCAGTTGATCGTTGTCTCACTTCCCATTAAAGCTGGGTACACACAATACCGATATAAATCTCACCTTGAATAGAGCTGACGCTAATTTGCTCCTTTTCCGGTAATGTGAGTGTGTCCATAATCACTGTTTCAGTTTCGGGATCTGAAATGTTTCTTGCGGATTGAAAATTTCCATCGCCCACCTGTACTTCAGCTGCGATTGTTAGGTGTACGGCAGTCACAAGCGATCGCGAAATACGCTATGTAGGGAGAACGCTCTTGTCTGAGTCTAGCCACATCTTTTTAATATGACAATCAGAATCATACAGATTGTGTGAGAACCAGACTACCAATCTATATATCAAATGAGCCACTAACCATGAACTGTAGCGATCTCCCTGTGTGTAACATGTGGATATGTTCTTGTTATAGATTCCTGTAGGGCAGCTCTATTCAAGGTGAGATTAATGTTCTGCTGAATTATACTGTGTTTGCTCAACTGAGAACCTCTGAGAAAGGTAAAAGGGGTCAGGATATTATCCGCATTAATCCTCATTACTGCAGTCTCGCTGACCTGACCACGCTCGCTCTAATTGTCCCTTTTAAAAATGAATCAAACTAATTGCTTTAACAGGGTGACTGCGAATTTTTACGCTGATGGCGTTCCTGCGATTCTCATCTACCTACATCCGGCTTCTCGTGCTTTCTTCTGCTTAATTATTTTGGGAACTTGTTGTACCTGTATGTCTACTGTGGGAAAGTGACAGTGTTAACGCTGTATCACACGCAGCAGTCTAATCTGTGAGCTAAAACGGGGCTAGTTTAGGACACGCTGGCGTGTGCGTGGGAAAGGGTAACCTTTTGTAAAGTCGAATGCAGAAAAGGAGGTGTTTTATAGGATTGTCTGGCGGTTTAATTAACTTTCTGCGGTGTTTGTATTATTTAATACTCGGATCAGCAGATCTGAACTGCTCTCTTTGTTGGTATGGCCGATTTATCTAGTTGCAATGCGCTGCAATAGTCTGAATGACAAAAGAGCAACATTGGGGCAAAATAGGTGTAAAGAAGGAAAAAAAAACAGCTCAAGTTGTAAAGGGAAACTAAACTAAAAAAAAAATTACTTTGTCTCATCTTAATCTATAAAAATAAATAAATGTCAGCAGCACTTAAGGTTCGTACACACAGGCGATCGTGGGTGCAGATGCACAATGTGTGCGAACGGCCATTTCGCCTGATAATCGGCCTGTGCATGGGTAGTTTATTGGCCAAAACGGGCTCTCGTTTAGGGATTGTTGCCCGATCTCTGAACGAGTGGACGTTTCGGCCGATAAAGTGCCCATACACGGGACAATTGCTGTAACGGCATTCATACACATTGTGCGTCCCGGGTCGGCACCCGCGATCGCACGTGTGTACGAACCTTTACTCTGTGGCGTTGCTGCATGCTTTGTTTTGCTGAGGCTACTGGTGGCCATAGACAAATCGATATTATCAGGCAATTGCAGCCGATAATATCGATCTGCTGAAAATTTTGCCCATCCCTATAAGGTAATTGGCCCGATACGATCAGTCTGATTTTGCCAGCGGCCACCATACACTGTGCCATAATCGGCCAATCGCATCACCGCATCTATCGCCACCATAAGTATCCCCCCACTCTTAACCGACTCCTCCTACTTCCATCTGACAGGACTGTCTGCGAAGTCAAGCATGCTCAGTAATCACTATGAGGCAGCACCGGGACAGGGAATTTCCCACTATGTAATTCACACATACCGACTCTCACAATTCCAGTTAGCAGACCTGGGCAAAGGAAGGCCCGGGGGCCACTCTCCCGAAGACACACACACTCTCTTAGACACACACACACACACACAGACACACAAACACTCCCACACACACTCTCTCAGACACACACACACTCAGACAGACACACACACACTCCCACAGACACACACACTCTCCCACAGACACACAAACTCTCCCACAGACACACACACTCTCCCACAGACACACAAACTCTCCCACAGACACACACTCTCAGACATACACACACTCTCCCACAGGCACAAACTCTCTCAGACAGGCACACACTCTCCCACACACATACACACTCACAGACACAAACACTTAGACAGACACACACACTCTCCCACCGACACACAAACTCTCCCACAGACACACACACTCTCCCACAGACACACAAACTCTCCCACAGACAACACACACTCTCCCACAGACACACTCTCTCCCACAACACACGCGCTCTCTCTCAGACACAACACCTCTCCCACATGACACCCACTCTCTCTCAACACACTCTCCCAGAACACACACACTCTAAGAACACACACACACTCTCACACAGATACACACCTACACATCTCTCAGACACACACACTCGACACACAACACGCCTACACCACACACCACACACCACACTCTCACCTCCCACAGACACACAACTCTCCCACAGCACACACTCTCCCACAGACACACACAACTCTCCCCAGACACACACACACTCTCAGACACTCACACTCCCACTCTCCCACGACACACACACTCTCCCACAGACACAGAACAACACTTCCCACAGACACCCACTCTCCCCACAGACACACAACTTCCTCAGACCACACACACACACTCTCAGACACACACACACCCTCACACACACACACACTCTCCCACACCACACACACACTCTCCCACAGACACACACACTCTCCCACAGACACCACTCTCCCACACACACACTTTCTCAGACACACACACACTCTCAGACACACACACTCTCCCACAGACACACTCTCTCTCAACACACACACTCTCCCACAGACCAACCCACACCTCAACAGACACCACACACTCCCAGACACACAACCCCCACGACCACCCTTCAGACATACACACACTCTCCCCCGACACACACTTCCCCACAGGCACACTCTCCCACACACACACACACACACACTCTCCCACAGCCACACTCTCCCACACACACACACACACTCATCCCACAGGCACAACGCTCTCGCTCCAGCACACACGTCTCCCACACTACACCTCCTCTCAGAACACTCTCCCTCCAGACACACACACTCTAAGACAAACGCACACACACTCTCCCACAAGATACACACATACACCTTCTCTCGACACACACCACTCTCTGGACACACACACAACTCTCCTACAGAACACAACCCACTTCCCTCACCCTCTCCCACACACACACACTCTCCCAGTACAGCACACCTCTCCCACAGACACACAACACTCTCCCAGCACCGCACACACTCTCCCACTAGACACACACACTCTCCCACAGACACACTCACACTCTCCTCCCACTTACACACCCCGACTGTCGATGTCATTCATCCAATCCTTACCCTACTGTGATGTCATCTCTATCCTACCCCTATAACTCCGTGATGTCATGAATTCTATCGATCCCACCCTTAAAAACTGTGATGTCTCTCTTATCCTAACCCCTACTTGATGTCATCTCAGATCCTACCCCTACATCGTGATGTGCATTGAGGTCTCTTTCCCACCCCTACTGTACGTTATCTCCATTCCCCCCTCACGTGATGTCATCTCCATCCACCCTTACTACGGTGATGTCCCATCTCCCTACCACGCCCTACCAGTGAATGTCATCTCTATCCCCAACCCCCTCCTTATTTCCAGGCATTGGTACAAATCCCTGCACCACTCATTCCACCTCCCACCCCTCCCTAGTCACTTGGAAACAGTCGGAGGCGGGGCCATCTCCATCTCTTGGAACGGTCTGACTATCATAGTGTGAGAGGGGTTAACCTTGGTTGCCGCAGGTTGCTGTGCTCCAGCCCGGAACTAGAACAATTATACATATTAATATCAGCATCAGGTTTCCATCATGTGACTAACCACCGTGACCGTTCTATTTCCCTTCCAACTGCCCTGGTCATGGACCTCCCTCTAAACACCCCCCCCCGCCCATCATGTCACATGGTGGAACATTCCAATCATCGCGAGAATCTAATCCCGAACAGGAAGTGAGGGAGTTATGTGAGGTAGGGGAGGGGAAGGGGGTGTGAATTCGGCAGATGGTACTGAGACCTGGGAGATGGAATAACATGAAAAAAAGACGGGGAACTGGGGGCCGATTGGATGGAGGGAAATACGGTAAGTGATGGGAGAATGGTACACCTGGATATATAATACACTATCATATAGTGATACCTGGACATATAATGACCTGTATAATGGAGAGTGACTGACATGGGAGAATGAATGGGTTATGTTAACATGGATAACCTATATATATATATAAATCTGTATGTCCACAGTGTGTCCTGTCTATGTTAGTGACAGGATCTGCCCGCCCTGTTAGTATTGACAGGGATCTGCCCCTGTCTAACAAACTGGATCTGCCGAACTGGCGGATGCGCCGTCTAGTAACGTGACGAGGATCTGCCCCGCCCGTGTCTAGTAAGTACCGGATTCTGCCTGTTCTGTCTAGAAGTGACCAGGATCTGCCTGTTCTGTCTAGTAGTGAACCGGGATCCCTGTCGCTGTTCTGTCTAGGTAAGTGACAGGGACTCCGCCCCTGTCTAGGTAAGTTACCGGGATCTGCCTAATTTCTGTCTAGGTAAGTGACAGTGGATCTGCCTGTTCTGTTCTAGGTAAGTGACCCGGATCCTGCCCGCCCTGTCTAGGTAAGTGTCAGGGATTGCCCGCCCTGTCAGGTAAGTGACCGGGAATCTGGCCTGATTTTCTGTCTAGGTAGTGACAGGGATCTGCCCGCCCTTTCTAGGGTAAGGTGACAGGATCTGCCCACCCTTCTAGGTAAGTGACGGGATCTGCCCGCCCTGTCTAGGTAAGTGACCGGGATCTGCCCGTTCTGGGTCTAGAGGTAAGTGAACCGGGATCTGCCCGTTCTGTCTAGGTAAGTGACGGGATCCTGCCCGCCCTGTCTAGGTAAGTGACCGGGATCTGCTGTTCTGTCTAGGTAAGTGACCGGGATCTGCCCGTTCTGTCTAGGTAAGTGACCGGATCTGCCTGTTTCTGTCTAGGTAGTGACCGGGAATCTGCCCGTATCTGGTCCTAGTAAGTACCGGATCGGCCTGTTCTGTCTGGTCGTGAACGGGATCGCCCTTCTGTCTAGGTAGTGACCGGGATCTGCCCGCCCTTTCTAGGTAAGTGACCGGGATCGCCCGTTCTGTCTAGGTCAGTGACCGGGAATCTTGCCCGTTCTGTCTAGGTAAGTGACGGGATCTGCCCGTTCTGTCTAGGGTCTTGACCGGGATCTGTCCCGTTTCTGTCTAGGTAAGTGACCGGGATCTGCCCGTTCTGTCTCAGGTAAGTGGACCCGGGATCTGCCTGTTCTGTCATAGTAAGTGACCGGGATCTGCCTGTTCTGTCTAGTAAGTTGACCGTGATCTGCCGGTTCTGGTCTAGGTAGTGCACGGGATCTTCCCGTTCTGTCTAGGTAATTGACGCGGGATCTGCCCAGCCCGTCTAGGTAAGTGCACCGGGATCTGCCTGTTCGGTCTAGTAAGTGCCCGGGCTCTGCCCGTTCTGTCAGGTAAAGTGACGGGATCTGCCCGTTTCTTTCTAGGTAAGTGAACCGGGATCTGCCTGTTTCTGCAGGTAAGTGACCCGTGAAATCTGCCTGGTCTGTCTAGGTAGTGACCGGATCTGCCTGTTCTGTCTAGGTATTGACCGGATCTGCCTGTCTGTCTAGGGTAAGTACAGGGATCTGCTGTTCTGTCTAGGTACGTGACCAGGGATCTGCCCGCCCTGTCTAGGTAGGGTGAACATCGGGATCTGCCGTTCTGTCTAGGTAAGTGACCGGATACTGCCTGTTCGTTCTGGTAAGTGCCAGGGATCTGCACTGTCTGTCTAGGTAATTTACGCGGGAATCCGCCCGCGCCTGTCTAGGTAAGTGACGGGATCTGCCTGTTTTCTGGTCCTAGGTAAGTTACCGGGATCTCCGTTTGTCTAGGTAATTGACCGGGATCTGCTGTTCTGTCTGGGTAAGTGACCGGGATCTGCTGTTCTGTCTGGGGAGTGACCGGGACGCTGCCTGTTCTGTCTGGTAAGTGGACCGGGATCTGCCTGTTCTGTCTGGTAATTGACCGGGATCTGCCTGTTTGTCTAGGTAAGTGGCCGGGAATCTGCCTGTTCTGTCTAGGTAGTGACAGGGATCTGACTGCCCGTTTCTGTCTAGGTAAGTGACAGGGATCTGCCCCTTCCTGTCTAGGTAAGTGACAGGGATCTGCTGTTCTGTCTGGGTAAGTACAGAGTCTTTCTATTCCCGGTCTAGGTAAGTGACAGAGATCTGTCTGTTCGGTCTAGGAAGGTGACAGAGATCTGTCTGTTTCGGATCTAGGTAAGTGACAAGTCTGTCTGTTCGTCTAGTAAGTGACAGTAGATCTGTCCTGTTCGGTCTGTGAAGTACAAGAGATCTGTCTGTTCGGTCTAGGTACAGTGACAATCTTTGGTAGGTAAGGTTTCCTCTAAAAATGAGCCCTGGCTTCACACTTCTGGCGCAGACTGTTAGAAATGATTTGTTTGAATGTCTAATTTTCCTGCTTCAGTTGGCTTTGAGTGACATCACCTGACCTCTGCTCCTCCAGAGTAGACGCATGTTCAGTTAAGCCGTAAAGGAGAACTAATAGTACGTATTAAGTTTTTTTTTCAAAAAACGTTAAAATGAAAACGTACTGGTATTGGGGAGTAGGATTGGTAATTTCTACCTCCCAATATAATTTCGATGAGGAGTGGCAGAAAAATGCTTCTTGAGAGTGCTTCAGCACTAATCGTTAAAACCCAGGGGAGGAGGGGCCCCAGGGCATAACCTGGCAGATAAAAACTGTATGCGCTGTAATGAAATAATGAATCCTACCTCCCTGCCCCATTTTCCTTTTCATTTCTAAAAGTACATTTTCCAGTATACGTTGTCCTTTAATGCTGGGAAAAAAGGAATTACCTGCACAGACAAAAATGCACATGGCCTGAAAACAGTAAGTGTTCAAACCTTTTCCCAGCAAATCTCACCTATGTGATTTAGGCTTCATTTTGAAGTACGATGGAAGGCTTTTTAATAGAACCCTAACTAAATGAGTAAATTGAACCACAGTTACCCTTTTAACTTGACATTGATTTTGTGTGTAAACTAACTCTTTATCATGTTTAATTAATGTTATAATTGCTCCATTAGCTTCACAATTTGTGACAAATATTATTTTTTTCATTTCTATTTAAGGTAACGCAGCACTTCAATTGCTGCTCTACCATTAATGGACTCCTTCTCTTTTTGACTCCATCCCCCTCCTGCCTAGCCATCGGATTGTTCTGTCTCCCAGCCACGTCCTCCTTTGAGGCCTCTATAGACAGTGGAGTGCCCGATGCCTGTAATCCCAATCCCGCTTCGTGTTTCGGGCTCCGGTCATTTCACGGCCCCCACACGCCTGCTTACTTCGGCCCATGTGGACCTGTCAAACCAACACCATCTCAGTGAGGACGCAAGTACAACAATTTCGACATCTCTACTTGAAATCCAGATGATGTACGGCTTTATATTCCGCTTCCTGCTCTATTTCAGCTGGCAGGTCTTTTCACTTCCATCCTCTGGGTGGCACTGTCCACCTCTTTGCTTCAGTATTTGGCATCAGAATATTCCCTTCGCTTTCGTCCAAACTATCTATCATTCTCTCTCCTTCTCCTGCTGTTAGGCGGAGGAGGGCGACTTTCACCTCATGAACGAATTGCTTATTTATGGAATTCACGTGACTATGTTGCTTTTCGGTGGAGTGCTTGGTTGTTTTTATGAGTGTTTGGAGATATTAAATAATGCAATGCTGGATGGAGATTCCATGCTCTTTTGATTTATGTTTTTTTTTTTAAATAAAAACGCATGTACGCTATTTCCGTCAACGGCATAAGCTAGACTTCTCATTTTAATTAATACTATAATTTGTCTTAATTCTGTATTTTAACGGTCGGGTCTAAAGTACCACAGGTTCATGCGGAATCCGTAAAAACTTTGATTCTTTTTTGTGTTTGTTCTTGTAAAGTTTTTGTACCAAATGGAATAAATCATAACATAAGGTGGCCATACACTAGTTCGGAGTCTCTAACAGCTATTGGACTTTTCCATCCAAGAAACGTCAAATCGGCTGAAAGGTTTACTACTGCCTGAATGTTCTTGCCTGCCGATATTTCCCCATGCCAGATATGGTTTTATGTTTTGCTGTAATGTTTGGGAAGTTTAAGGACAACTGTCGTGTAGTTGCTCCACCCCCTATTCTGGCCCCAGGGCCTAACCTTCTTAAAGATGTTTGCTGTAATGTTGGTAGTTTAAAAGCAACTGTAGTTGTAGTTGCTCCGCTCCCTTCTTCTGGCCAGGGCCTAACCTTCTGACCGATTTTCCTGTATGTTGGTAGTTAACAGCAACTGTAGTGAGGTTGCTCCCCCCCTCTTCTGGCCCAGGCCTAACCTTCTGAAGATGTTTCTGTAATGTTGGTAGTTTAAAAAGCACTGTGTGTAGTTGCTGCTCCGCCTTCTCTTCTGGCCGGGCCTAACCTAAAATAAGTGCCTTTTTCCCATTGATTATTTCCACTTATGGGAGGGGGTGACAGTACAGTGACCTTTAAAGGGTATAAACTAAAATGAGATACTTTCCTCATATAGTCTATTATTGACAATCCACTTTCCCTGAGGTTGTGTGGGTCTTATACTTTTTCTCACAGTACCCCCCCCCCTGACTATGTGGTGGTTTTCCTTTTTGTACTTAGATGGCCTGTTTCTTTCAGCTATTTTTTTTTAACCCCCATACAAATCCACTACCCAAATTCTGCTGGAACGTCACATATCGGCCATTAACAGGTAATCACAACCTGAGAAAGCCCCCAATAAACTGCTTGTCACAGGCCCCAACCCATGCAACCCATCACTCTCAGGAGGTAACAACGATATTTATTGCATGTCCCACCTTAGGGTGAGTTGCAAACATTATATGGCGGATCAGAGACTTTTATGTCACTTTAACCCTTCTCTATAGTTTGACAACCAATTAGAATGAACATCTGGGCGTGTTTATTGCGGTGATGACATTGGTCCGATCAACGAGTGTCTCGACGGCCAAGATCAAATATCTGAAAAGGGTGACCACATCCCGCAGCTGAATGCTTAATGCGGTACTGTGGTGCTTTTTGTTTCCTTTGCGTTTTTTGAACTGTTTGACAGGTAACGTTGTGTGATTTTTCATTAATTAACAGACGAGGCTTTGCTGTTATTTCAACTCCCTCCCCCCCTATTGACCAAAGAAGAAGGGGAACTCTCCTAAGTGTGCACTTGCCTGCTAATTGGCATTTAGATATTCCTTTCCAGTGGAAGTAGAACTGGGTTGGGAGTTTTGTTATTGACATAAAACAATATGGGCAGCTCCCACCCATATATATAAATATCCGATAAGGAATGTATCTGTACATACATAACTATACCGCATACTGTCTGTCTAAGGGAACAATATGCAAAGCTCCCACCCAATTATAAATTACATAGAAGGAATGTTCTGTACATACAATAGCTATACCCTCATACTTTACTGTCTAAGGGAAACACTATGCAGCTACGCCCACCTTATGTATAATTACAGAGAGGAATGTTCTGTACACACAATAAGCTATCCACCCTCATATGGTTACTGTCTAAGCGGAAACAATATGGCAGTCCCAACCCCTATGTATAAATAATAACAGGAACGGAATGTTCTGACATACAATAAGCTATACCCTCATACTGTACTGTCTAAGGGAAACAATATGGCAGCTCCCACCCCTATGTATAAATAAACAGTAAGGCATGTTCTGTACATACAATAGCTAGACCTCATCGTAACTGTCTAAGGGACACTATGCAGCTGCGCCTCCCACCCATAATGTATAAATATAAATATACAGAGAAGGATGTTCTGTAACATACAATAAACTATATATACCCGCCACTGTACTGTCTAAGAGAAACAATAGCAGCTCCCACACCCTATGTAAAATATACGAGAAGGAATGTTCTGTACATACAATAAACTATATCCCTCATCTTTTTACTGTCTAAGGGAAACAATATAGCAGCTCCCATCCCTAATGATAAATAACAGAGAAGAATGTTTCTTGTACCACATAAGCGTAACCTCACACTGTACTGTCTAAGGGAAACAATTGGCAGCTTCCCACCCATAGGTATAAATATAAATATACAGAGAAGGATGTTCTGTACACACAATAAAACTATACCCCATACTGGTAACTGGTATAAGGAAACCTATGGCAGCTCCCACCCATATGTATATAAAATACAGAGAAGATGCCTGTACACACAATAAGCTATAACCCTCATCACTTTACTGTCTAAAACCAATGGCAGCCCACCCATCATTTATAAAAACGAATCTACAGAGAAGGAATGTTCTGTGTACACACTAAGCTATACCCCTCAATGACTGTACTGTCTAAGGTAACAATGATGGGCAACGTAAGAGGCAGCTCCCACCCATATGGGTAAATATACAGGAAGGAATGTTCCGTACACACAATTAACTATAACCCGCATGCTGAATAAGCTATTCATGAGGGAAACATCTATGCAGCTTCCCACCCCATATGTATAAATTAAATATACAGAGCAGGGAGTTCTGTACACACACAAGCTAGACCCTCATATGTACTGTCTAAGGGAGACAATATGGCCAGCTCCCACACCTATGTCTAAAATACAGAGAATGAATGTTTTCTGTACACACAATAAGATAAACCCTTATACTGTACTGTCTAAGGAAACAATATGTGCAGCTCCACCCCTATTTTTAAAAACGAATTCCAGAGAGGAATGGGTTCTGTTGTACACAATAGCTTATATCCTCATACGTACTGTCTAAGGGAGACATTGGCAGCTCCCACCCATAAGTTAATAGACAGAGAAGTAATGTTCTGTACACACAATAAGCTATACCCTCATACGTACTGTCTAAGGGGAAGAACAATATGGCAGCTCCCACCCATCTGTATCAATCTACAGAGACTGAATGTTCTGTACACACAATAAGCCTATAACCCTCATACTGTACTGTCTAGGGAGGACAATACGGCAGCTCCCACCCATATTTATAAAACGAATCTACATAGAAGGAATGTTCCTGTGTGCACAATAAGCTATACACTCATCAATAAAACAACACGGCAGCTCCTTTCTAACCGGTGCATGCACATTAAAATCATACAGTAAACAGAATTTCATCACTAGCTCAGTGAGTTTCAGACATTCTCAGTATTTTTCAACAGCGGAAAAGAGATAGGGAGAACTTATCCATATAGATCATTTATAAAGATTTAATAGATGTGTACACGAACCCAAATTTTTTGTACCAATCGGCGGTGACTGGAATGACTATATACGGGATCGGCGGAATAGTGGCTGGCGGTGAAAGTTATGCGCGGTGTCGATCCGCGATTATACCAACAGGTCCGATCGCCAGACTGGACGAAGGGGTGACCGAAGGTTCTCAATAGGCAGATTAAACAACAACCATCACGAGCAGTTTTGCTTGACTTCACCTCGATAATAAAATACATTTCTTCATCCACTTTTTTTTGAATGGGTGCGTGTGTGTGATGTTCCTTGTGTGTTTCGTGGGTGTAACTTTTGTCCAGTATTTTTTGTAACCTCCCCCCAACTCCAAAAAAGGATCTGAAATTGGTTTCCGTAATGAGAACGCAACTTATTCTCATCCCGCCGCAATTTAATAATCCTCCCCTCTAACCCCATAACGATATAATCGAACGTGATCTTGTTTCCTTTTCTCTTTGTTCTCATCAAGCTCCATTTGAAATATTTTTCACAACCCGGTATCAGCCCACGAGATCCTTTTCCAAAGCCAGTCATTATGTCGAGAGCGGCATTGTTTTCTCACCCTCGGATTTACTTGTCGCATTAGCCGAGTGGCCGAAGGAATATTCATTAAAAGAAACGACCCTGAGTGCCAGCGTGATGTCATTGTAAGCCGCACAGCGAGTGGCAATTCACGGCGGTAAATGTGCAAATAAAAAAACAACAAGCAAGCCCATTGGATCTAATGTTTTATTCTTGAGCTCAGAGACCGTGGTTAAGCCATTCGGAATTTCTCCCTGCGGGTTTTTTTAAAAAAAAAAATTTATGTTGTCTGAGCCTTTCTATAACTAAATCCGCAGCCCAGCCAAACACAACATTACACAGCATTGTAACACTGGCACCGTATGTCTACTCGCCGTTACCGAATAATGCTGATATGGTGATCAATATCACGTTGCTGTAACACTTAACA
This sequence comes from Hymenochirus boettgeri, assembly GCA_019447015.1. Lineage (NCBI taxonomy): Eukaryota > Metazoa > Chordata > Amphibia > Anura > Pipidae > Hymenochirus > Hymenochirus boettgeri. The sequence goes on along the minus strand of CM033476.1, from coordinate 115,532,461 downwards.
GCGATATTACAGGAAAAAATGGGGGTACGAGGTGCTTCTCCGCAGACAAGTATTGACAAGTGCCCGGGGGAAGGGTAAGGAATAGTATGTGCGGTGCAAACAAGGGTTCAAAAGGGAACAACTGACGCAGGTTACAGATGGAAAAGAAAGGAAAAGTAAAAAACGGTTTTTCACATAATGTTTTTAGGTAGCAAGGACAGGTTTATAGACAGGTCGGGAACCACTCATAGTTAATAAGGGATACTTATCCCCTACTGACTACTGCAAACTAAGGATATTAAATCACTGAGGAGTTCTGTGGTCTATATAAAGGTACAAAGGACACACAGACACACACTCTCCCACAGACATACACTCTCTCTCAGACACACTCTCCCAGACACACACACTCTAAGACACGCACACACACTCTCCCACAGATACACACTCTCTCAGACACACACACTCTCTGACACACACACACTCTCCCACAGACACACACACTCTCCCTCACCCTCTCCCACAGACACACACACTCTCCCAGACACGCACACACTCTCCCACAGACACAAACACTCTCAGACACATACACACTCTCCCACAGACACACACACACTCTCTGACACATACACTCCCCCACAAACACACACTCTCCCATAGACACACTCACACTCTCTCTCCCACTTACACACCCCTACTGCGATGTCATCTCTATCCTACCCCTACTGTGATGTCATCTCTATCCTACCCCTACTGTGATGTCATGATCTCTATCCCACCCCTACTGTGATATCATCTCTTATCCTACCCCTACTGTGATGTCATGATCTCTATCCCACCCCTACTGTGATATCATCTCTTATCCTACCCCTACTGTGATGTCATCTCTATCCTACCCCTACTGTGATGTCATGATCTCTATCCCACCCCTACTGTGATATCATCTCTTATCCTACCCCTACTGTGATGTCATGATCTCTATCCCACCCCTACTGTGATATCATCTCTTATCCTACCCCTACTGTGATGTCATCTCTATCCTACCCCTACTGTGATGTCATGATCTCTTTCCCACCCCTACTGTGACGTTATCTCCATTCCACCCCCTACTGTGATGTCATCTCCATACCACCCTTACTGTGATGTCATCTCCCTACCACCCCTACTGTGATGTCATCTCTATCCCACCCCCTCCTTATTTCCAGCATTGGTACATCCCTCACCAACTCATTCCAACCTCCCACCCCTCCCTAGTCACTTGGAACAGTCGGAGGCGGGGCCATCTCCATCTCTGGAACGGTTCTGACTATCATAGGGTGAGAGGGGTTAACCCTTGGTTGCCGAGTGCTGTGCTCCAGCCCAGGAACTAGAACATTATACAGATATAAAGTATCAGCATCAGGTTCCATCATGTGACTAACCACCTGACCAGTTCTATTTCCCTTCCAAATCCCCTGGTCATGGACCCCCTCCCCCCCCCATCAGTCACTGGTGGAACATTCCAATCATCGCGAGACTTCTAATCCCGGAAGCAGGAAGTGAGGGAGATGGAGGTAGGGGAGGGGAAGGGGGTGTGAGACCGGCAGATGGTGACTGGAGACCTGGGAGGATGGAGAACAGGGGGGACTGGGGGCTCCTGATGGAGGAGAAATACGGTAAGTGATGGGAGAATGTAACCTGGATATATAATAACCTATATATATGATAACCTGGACATATAATGACCTGTATATGGAGAGTGACTGACTGATGGGAGAATGAATGGGTTAATGTAACCTGGATAACATATATATATATATAAAATCTGTATGGTCACACAGTGTGTCCTGTCTAGGTAAGTGACAGGGATCTGCCCGCCCTGTATAGGTAAGTGACAGGGATCTGCCCGCCCTGTCTAGGTAAGTGACAGGGATCTGCCCGCCCTGTCTAGGTAAGTGACAGGGATCTGCCCGCCCTGTCTAGGTAAGTGACCGGGATCTGCCCGCCCTGTCTAGGTAAGTGACCGGGATCTGCCTGTTCTGTCTAGGTAAGTGACCAGGATCTGCCTGTTCTGTCTAGGTAAGTGACCGGGATCTGCCTGTTCTGTCTAGGTAAACACACACTCTCTCTCAGACACACTCTCCCAGACACACACACTCTAAGACACGCACACACACTCTCCCACAGATACACACATACACACTCTCTCAGACACACACACTCTCTGACACACACACACTCTCCTACAGACACACACACTCTCCCTCACCCTCTCCCACAGACACACACACTCTCCCAGACACGCACACACTCTCCCACAGACACACACACTCTCCCACAGGCACACACTCTCCCACACACACACACTCTCCCACAGACACACACACTCAGACAGACACCCACACACTCCCAGACACACACACTCTCCCACAGACACACACACTCTCCCACAGACACACTCTCCCACAGACACACGCACTCTCTCTCAGACACACACTCTCCCACAGACACACACTCTCTCTCAGACACACTCTCCCAGACACACTTGCAGATTGTTTTGCGCTCACTTATTCTAGCCTGTCCGTGCTTTTTTATCTTACAGAGTGATCGCTTGACTATAGGTCTTATGTTGGGGGGCCCCGTCCTTATGTATCTTTGGGAGTCCTATATGCATGGATGTGCCTCACCAGGTATAGAGGCGCTTATACCATTTCTCGGTTTTGCTCCGCTGCCCTGAATTTATGATGCAGAGGAAGCGGAGGTATACCTTTGAACTGGGGAGTGGAAATCGAGAGATTATCGAAAAATAAAGGAATTAGAGCGAGGGGAATGAATGAGGGGAGTGATGAGCTCGATAGTGTCAGATCGGATCTGATGATATAAGGTGTGATTTCGGGGGGCGGTGAGTCGAGTGTAGTTAATGCTATTCTTCATCCATCATCAAGTATATCGTTTCGAGCAATGTATAGGTTAGAGAAAGACAGGTACACACAAGTGTGAACTAGGTTTTTTGTTAACTGATTAAGGTCTAGTCAGAGAGCAATTGACTAATATACTTTATGTCCGGAGTGATCGCTGCCTGTGAGCTGATCTACACGCGGGGGTTCAAAGGTCTGCCTCATCTCATGGTATCTGGAGGGGTTGGTACCACGGTGCATCTTCCTTTACTGCGGTCTAATGGTGAAAACTGGAACTTTTCTTAACTTTCTTACAGGATGTTAAGGCGCTTCGTTCCTGTGTAGTCAGGTTAAGATCAGGATTTTAGGCACTGGCTAGCTGCCGATACCTTAAAGCGCATTTTTCGCTTCCTCATTTTGTGATACTTAATTACTGTGATAGGGCTATCTGTGCTGCTATATATCCACGCCCCGTTATGTCTTTAGGGGAAAAGGGTGGTGGGTAAGACACAAGTGGGATGCAAGGTGGGCGGAGGTGTAGGGAGTGTCTGGGGGAGTGGGGGGGGAGGAAAAGAGGAAAAACCGAAGTATGAAGGAAAGTGGGGGGGGGGGTGGGAGGCCCGATAGGAGGAGACAAGGAGTGCAAGAGGCAGTAAAAACCCGTAAAAAAATCAACCATAAACCACGGAAACCAACCCACTCACACCAACACTTCCCTCACCTTCCCCCCCCTTTCCCTCCCCCCCCTTCCCCCACTCACCCTCTCTCAAACACTCCCCCACCTCCCTTCCACCCAAGACTTTCCATTTCTGGGCTGTCAAGTTTCCTGTAGACAATTTTCTCACCCAATTCCTCCTTGTTTGAAACCTGAAGTGACACTTCCCTCCTTTTGTATCCAAGGCTGTTGTTCGCCTTGGGGCTGTTCTGGGATGGACGAATAGAGACGTCTGTTTTGCCTTTGTTTGCCCTTACAAATGCGGAGAAAGCTGTGCTTGGTTTGGTGAACTCCATCACGCTGTCCCATATGGACACAGTAGTCTGTGAGGCCATGTTCTGTTCTGTTGACTAATGTTTGTTCATTAAAGCATCGACTGTAAAATGGTCTGTCGACCCGTGCACTAGGAGCGTGTTTGCACCTTTTGCAGTTCTGTTTGGCTTTTGGATTACTTTAAAAACCGTTGGACTCACAGCGTATACTGCATGGTACGCTTAGCCTTTGTTTTGTCTGCACCTTTGAAGGTTTGTAATGTTAACATAACTGGCGAAGAAACCGGACTGGTTCAGAGAGGTTGTTTAAGGAGGCCATTTATTGAAAACTAAAGGGAAACCAAGCCTAATAGAGGTGGGGGTGTTCACACCACTGTCTGGCATGTACATATGCTTTTTTCAAAAAACCCACCTTACCTCTGGTTGGTTGCTCTTGCGTTCCTATAACAACCTCTTAGCATATCTAATTACAAACAACAACAACATACAAAAAAACACCCTTAACACTGGCTGTTGTAATGCTAATTGGGATTTTCACAGGGTACCTATTGCCACAGATTCTGTACAGTCATCTGAATTGAGAACGCCAAGTGCGGGATGACTAGTCGAAACTTCTTCAAGAACTAAACTTCAAGTCCGTTTGATCTAATGAATCCCACAATATAGCTATAACAGTTATGACATCACTACTATTTCATAAGGGGTGGACATGACTCATCACTGCCCAGTTTTGTATTGATAGAGCACAAAGCCTAAAGCTGGGGGGGCCCCCCTACACAGCAATAATATTAGTAGATTTTAGATATCTGTCTAATACTAAATACCACATTGTTACAAGCAGCGATTTTTATCTTGAGATGTTTCCTACTGCCCCTTCATTTTGGTTATCTCAAATTGCATTAAGAACAGCCCTTAGGCGGAGTTGGTGCAATGACATGAATAATGTAGTAACGGGGGAAGCAGCCTTAAAGTTTAAAGGTCAGCTGGTAAAGCTGGGGGGAGGAAGCCAATAACACGCCCCAGTGGGTTTATATAAGACTTTCTTAGTTTTAGGTTACTGAATAAGCCCCCTCCCATTAACAACATGTTTCACTATAACCTACGTTAACAAAACTGTGGGTAGACAATCAGGGGGTTGACAGGGACCTACCTGCAGGGCCTGAACCCCCCCCCCCCGCAAGAATGAGGCCGGTCCCTGACCCCCTCCCCTATGTCCCAAGATCCCGTCGCATACGCTGTTTTAACCAGATGAGCGGCACGTAAAGATGAATGAAACGGGTGATCACTGTTTAAAAGACAGACACCGAACTTCCAGAACTGAACCATAAGTCGGGCCGGTCTTTTGAACCAGCGTGACGGTGTATGTTCATTAATACGCACGATCAGCTGTTTAAAACAGCTGACCACGGCAGGGACCTTGGGTTGTGGGGTTGCCCCCTACTACCATCTGGGCCAGGCCCACCCTTTGTGGGGGTGGTGGGTGGGTAGTGTTACCCCACTGGGGTTGGAGGACCATGGCAGAGTGGACAGCTCCTAGATTTAGATACTGCCACAATCTCTGATGTCTGCTTCTCACAGTTTACAGTTATGGCTGCCAACTCACTGTGACAGGACACTAGAAAAACCAAATATTGCAGTGTGTGGGACACTCCTACATCATAGGGTCCAACAGGCGTTGGGCAAAACTTTAATTATACCAGTCACTCTGTGGTCAAACTTGATTATACCATTGGTTTACCTACATACGCTTGCTTAAATATATGCCGTCACTGTGGGCAACTTATTATATTGGGGACACGGTGTATTAAGAAGAGCGGGTCCACTGGGTTGGAAAGTTAAAGTGTGGGATTGGCTGAATTCCATAGAGCTACTATCTATCATCTATCTATCTATTTATCTACCATCCCATATCTATCCTATCTATCTATCTTCTCTCTATCTATCTACTATCTATCTTCTATCTATCTATTTATCTACCATCTCCATATCTATCCCTCTAGCTAATCTATCACTACTATCTATCACTGCTATCTATCTATCTTCTATCTTATCTATCTATCTATCTATCTATTCTATTCTATCTATCTATCTATTATCTCTTTGCACACACACTATCCAATCTACCTGATATCTATCGAATCACTTATCACTGCTATCTATCTATCTATCTATCTTATCTATCTATCTATGCGTATCTATTCCTATCTTCCTATCTACTCTATCTATCTCTTCTGCCCTGCCATGTCGCCCCGCCTTTACCTCTAGTAATATCGAGTCGATGACACATAGACTGTCGAAAGGCCGGATCGCTTACCGGACCCCTATTTCCCTCTTCGTCTTCTTGCTATCTATCTATCACGGCTATCTATCTATCTATCTATCTATCTATCTATCTATCTATCTATCTATCTATCTATCTATCGCTCATCTATCTATCTATCACTGCATCTATCTATCTATCTACTATCTATCCTATATATCTATCTATATATCTATCTATCCTTCTTCTATCTATCTATCTATCTATCTATCTATCTACACTGCTATCTATCTATCTATCTATCTATCCATCTATTATCATCTATCTATCAACTGCATCTATCTATCTATCTATCATCTATCCTATCATCTCATCTATCTATCTATATATCTATTCTATCTATCGCATCTACATCTCATCTATCTATCATCTAGTATATCTAGCTATCTATCATCTATCTACATCTCATCTCATCTATATAATCTATATATCTATCGTAAGTGTAACTAATAAAAGTTTGTGAATTGAGAAATATATTACAAACACGACACAAGGGCGTGCCTAGATCAGGGTCCTTCCATTCTCCTTCCTCTGGAGCTTTTAACTGTGGTTATTTCTATAAGTGTAACATTAGAGGGGGGATGTTGGTTTTAATATGTCAATCTTGTGCAAAGCAGTTGTGGTTACCTTATATTCGGCAACACATCGGCCCTGTCCATTAATCCCTTAAGACTATTGAGCAGTATCAGTTTTAAATTAAACACACAATCTTGTTTGAAAGCCTCAGCCTAAAGCAGAAACAACAATATTCAGCACTGTAACATCTCATGTTTGTTAATTACGTTCTTTTAAGCATAGAGGCAACTGGGAAAAAGGGTGCAAGTACTCAGGAAGTAAGATAGATAGCATTGGATGAGAAGTGTGATGTACCTGTTGCTCTGTGTGACTAAATCAAGTTCCCTCTACATTCCAAGTGTTTTTCTTTCTTGCTCTTGCACACTATACAAGGAGACCTACAACTGGCCGACGGGGATTAAAGACTTTACCCCCTGTGGAGTACCGCAATAACTTTACCATTGGTGACACCTTGTAACCAGTCCTCCACATATCAGGACCCAGTTATACTCACTTGCCCTGTCACTCTGTCCATCTACATCAGACTGCAACGCTCTCATGTCTACTTTCTGCAACTGTTCAGTTTAACTAAACAACTCTATCACGGCTGCTTCAAAACGTAAAGTTAATATGGCTGAGCAACTCCCACACCTTCCCCAACTTTGATTTGTCTGATACCAATAATCTTGCACAGAACTGGAAAAATTCACTCTCCGTTTTGACAATTTCGCTGGAGGCAATGGCCTCACGAGTATAAAGAAAGAAGCTTTATTACTTTCATTATGCTGGTTCTGCTGTTTATGCCATTTACTTGCACTTTACTATAACCTACAGACCCACTATGACTACTTAAAATGTCGCTAAAGCCCCTAACTTAATATTTTAATCCATCAAACATCAGATATGAAAGATAACAAGTCTCGAATTGCAACAACTCCCCAGGAGACCCATGGACTCCTTTGTCACCCGTTTAAAGACAATTGCCAAAACTTCAATTTCGCTGATGTGGATGATGAAACACACATCACAAATCATTGTATCCTGCACACTCATCTAAGTAAAACGGCGCAAAGCTGTACAAGCATATTGTTTGCTTGCAGGATCTTCTAACTACCCTGGCAACGTCCTGGAAATTTCTGAGACTCCAGCTGTGCCATAGAGGAGGGCACTGATGCACAGGTGTGCATCTGTGCACACTAAACGGCAAACTACAGCACTGATCTGCTCAAAGATGTGGCTATCAGATGTGGCAAACATTTCCCTCATAATGGTGGAGAACTGTCCTGCTCTAGGACGTAAATGTACTAATTGTGGAAAACTTGAATCATTTTGCGATTGTATGTAATCTGCTCCTAAGTCATTTCATCCCTACCACATCAATACACTGAGGCTCACCAGTCAAATACATTCAGCCAAATTCCTGGATATGGTTCATCAAACTTTTTTTGCAGTGACTATGTGTTTATTAATCCACTGCCACAAACAGGTTTACATTCCCCCATCATCACATGCTCGCCTTAACACTGCAGTTGCTTTTACTATTGATACAGGATCCTCCTGTGAACATTATAGACATGTGTACATATTGCCAACTGAATACTAAACCTCTTGATACCTGTACAACCAAAATTTTTCCTTATGGCCCCTCAACTCCTTTCCGACATAGTTAATTTGATTCAGATCTTTAACTTACCTACAAGATAAAACCTTCCTACAACTTTCTTTGTACTACAAGGCTCTGGGGTTTGCCTTCTCAGCTATCCACAGCTTTAACTAACCTTGGACTCTCAATATATTTTCAGCACTGTAGCTAACCCCACAGTCTCTGATGTACCAAGCACTAGTTGACAAGACTCCCAATCTTTTTTGTGGCTTGGCACACTAAAGAATTTTCAAATTCAACCTTCACATTGATGAAGACATTCGGTCCAATTTCACAGCCACACAGACGAATTTCCTTCCTTTTCACTTGAGGCAGGCAAATTGAAGACGAACTAAAGTCTTTAGAGGAGGAACAAGACATCATTGAAACTGTTTCACAAGTCAGGGCCCCACTCCATGGGTTTTTCTTCTCCATAGTGGCTGTACCTTCAACCCCAAGATCCAAACAACATAAGAATTTGTGTAGACATGCATTGCGTCGTCCCAACACTGCTTACAGAGGGAGAGACACCTCTCTCCAACTCTCAGTGATTTATTCATCTCCTAACTGGAGCCACCGTGTCTCTAAACTGGATCTCAATAAGGGTTATCACCAACTGGACTTAGTCGCAGAATCCAGATACATAACTACATTTTCCACACATGTTGGTCTGTGGCGAAGATACAAACAACGACTAACTTTGGTGTTTGCTCGGCTGCTGGATTTTTTTTCAAGAAGCATCGAAACATTATTCAACATATTCCTAAATGCACTCAATTACAGGTGATGACATACCAGTTTTTTTGGGAAAACACAGAAGACCACAACTCTGCCCTACAACACCTATTTAGTGCTTATCATCCCAAGGACTTAACAACTCAAACAAAGACAAAATGTGAATTCAACCAAATCTACTTGGAATTCCATGGCCACATATTTTCTGCTGCTTGGATGCAAACTGATCCTAAAAAAGTACAGGCAATAAAATCAACTATACAACTACAATCCCATGATTTAATGAAGTTCGCTTCTTTTTTCTTGCATGGCCAGTTTACTGCTCTAGGAGTTACATCAAGGACTTCTCCACTGATCAGTGCACCTTTGGCGAGACCCCCTCACCAAACAAGGATGTGCATTTCAATGGTCATCAACATGCCAAAAATCATTTGAGACAATCAAAACAGAACTTAATTCTGCCACTATCATGGCTTTATTTTATCCTGTCGCTAAGAACTGAACTAATTGGGATGCCAGTCCAGTTGGGACTCGGAGCTATTCTTGCTTCCAATTAACCAGAAACATACACCCAAGCTTTTCTTATGCAAGCAGAAGTCTGACAGTTACAGAAAAAAAATATTCTCAGCCAGAAAAAGAAAGTCTAAGCAGTTTGTCTGGGTGGTGGTGAACACTTCCACTTATTTTTATATGGAGCACCATTCAATTGTTACTGATCATTTGGCGCTTATTACCATATTTGGAATCCAAGAGCAAAAATGCCTGCTCGATCGAAAGGTGGGGTTTACGACTACAAGAGATAGAACTAACAAAATAATCATCGTCCATGAAATATAAACAATCCTGCGGATTACATTTTCACCGCATCCCACTACTTTCAGATGAGGCCACAAGTCTATTGCATAAGAATAATATTAAACTTTGTTTGCTGCACACGTGTGCCAAAAGCACTCACATTGGAACATTTTATAGAGGGCACCAACGGGACAAAACTCTTCTGGCATTAATACACATAATTGAAACTCACAGGTGGCATGAATCCAGAGAGCTACTTTCCTGATCCTGAAGTATCTCACTGAACTAAAGGCATTTGCAGCTGTCAAAGATGAACTTTCCCTTGCTAAGGACCATTCATTCTAAAAAGGACCAAATTAGAGCGTACCCCTCAGGCCCTTCGCCAAACTCTGTAATCTGCCCATAGAGGAGACATTGTGGCATTGTTGGCACTAAGAAACTTCCTCAGAGAAAAGTTTGGGGTTTCCAAACTTGGATCAAATAGTTGAAAAAACTATCAGCACTGTCCACTTGGCCAAGTATTAACAATTCGTCAAACCTGAACCACTCCATTAATGTCCTCCTTTACCCTCAACAGTGTGGGATGAATTGCTGTGTACATTTTGGTCCTCTACCCGATGGAACCATACCTACTTGTTGTTGTTAGATGAATATTCAAAGATAAGGTCCTGATATTTCATTCATTACAATCACCACATCAGCTTACCACTATACTACCTGCGTTTGGCCACATACTTTCAGCATATGCATAAACCTCGAGTGGTAAGACAGCAATGGGCCCCCAGTTAATGGACATCTGTTTCAACAATGTGCTGCATATCTTGGAGTTAAACACAGAAAAATAACTCCTTGCGTGGCCACACGCTATGGCATTGTAGACGGTTCATGAGTACCTATGTAAGAGAGTTAGGCTGCTTATCTGGAACAAATTCCACTAAGCAGGCATTGTACAAATTTTTAACCGCAATTACCGAACACTCCTCACTCAACCACTAATTTTCCTCTGCAAAACTTGTCTTAACATGCCAATTCATACACTTCTTCCAGAAATCCCTAGTGCACACATCCACCACCTAGTGAACTTCTTCTATAGAGAAACAGATCCATCCAAACAGAAATGAAACAATATGCGACGGGCAAAGAGTCATGCTATTCCTCCCATCATGTCTAAAATGATAGGGGTGGTTGTTTTAACAAAATAACATTAAAACAAAACAACCTCTGCATACATCCCAAGCCTTACCCTGTCATAGTCCAGAAAATGTAGCTGATTACGGCACAACGCGAGATGGACATACATAACCCGGATATGCTTTCATACTTTAAGGTTCTCCCCGTCTGATCACATCCACAAGCACCAAGACGGATTCAGAGAGTCTCCACACCATTAGGAGGGGGCCCCAGTTTCAATCACCTGAATGCTCCATGTACCTGCTGATACTTCGTATCACCAAGGAGTGTGGGTCGTCTCCTCCGATTCCGATGAACCTGTTTCAAGGAGACGATACCCCTGCCGACCACAAACCCCCACCAAGGCTTATTGAGGAAATATAAGAAGCGCTTTCATAATATAACTGATCGATTTTAATATGCAGTGGGTTTTCTTTATTTTTTCCTTACTATATGTATGGTTTTGGTGTTTACCCTTTAAAAAAAAAAAACAAAAAAAAGAGGGATGATGTACCAATTACATGTTTAGTTTTGTTAATCAACTGTTTTTTAGGCATAGAGCAACTTGGAACAAGGGGGCAGTACCAGAATAATCAGGGAAATAGCAATGGGATGAAAGTGGATTAACCTGTTGCTCTGTGGTGAATAAATCAGTTCCCTCTACATTCAAGTGTTTTCTTGCTCTGAAACATATAACAAGGGAGACATAACAAGCCTACCATCATGGCCTATTGAAGACGCATGTGATCGATCAAAACGCATTTCTGATTGTCTATCAAATTCTACATTCTCCTTTAAATAGGGACACTCTTGAGAAATACATTGCACAGAGCTGTACAAAGACCAGGTCACTATCATGATCCTCCCTCTTCAGCTTATGGGCGATGTTTGTTTCTAAGTGTAACTATTAAAGGGTATGTTGGAGGATATGTGTTTTTCTATAAGTTGTAACTATTAAAGGGGGAAGTTGGAGGGTATGGGTGTAGCTATAAGTGTACTATTAAGGGGGAATGTTGGAAGGGTATGTGTTTCTAATAAGTGCAACTATTAAAGGGGGAAGGTTTGTGGGTGGGATGGGTATGTGGTTTGCTATAGTGTAACTATTAAGGGGAAATGTTGGAGGGTATGGTGTAATCATAAGTGTAACATTAAAGGGGGGTGTTGGAGGGTATGTGTATCTATAAGTGGGTAAACTATTAAAGGGGATATGTTTGGAGGGTATGTGTTTCTTATAAGTTAACTATTATAAGGGGTGAATGTGTAGGGTATTTGTATCTATAAAAGAAAGTGTAACTTTAAAGGGGTAATGTTGAGGATCTGTGTTTCTATAAGTGTAACTATTAAAGGCGAATGTTGAGGGTAATGTGTTTTTCTATAGTGGAAACTATTAAAGGGGTAATGTTGGAGGTATGTGTTTCTATAAGTGTAACTATTAAAGGTAATGTGGAGGATATGTGTTTCTATAATTGTAACTATTAAAAAGGGCGAATGTTGGAGGGTATGTTTTTTCTATAAGTGTAAACTATTATAGGTTATGTTGGAGGGTATGGTTTCTATAGGTGTAAACTATTAAAGTGGGAAATGTTGGAGGGTATGTGTTTTCTATAAGTGTAACTATTAAAGGCGGAATGTATGGAGGGTATTGTTTTCTATAGTTAACTATAAGGGGGAATGTGGAGGTATGAGTATCTATAAGTGTAACTATTAAGGGGGAATGTTGGGGGTATGGTTTCCTAAGTGTAACTATTAAGGGAGAATGTTGGAGGGTAATGGGTTTCCTATAATGTAACTAGTAAAGGGGATTTTGGGGGTATGTGTATCTTACGTGTAACTATTATAAAGGGGGAATGTGGAAGGGTATGTGTTTCTAAAGTGAACTATTAAAGGGGGAATGTTGGAGGGTTAAATGTGCATCTATAGTGTAACTTTAAAGGGGAATGTTGGAGGGTATGAGTATCTATAAGTGTAACTATTAAAAAGACTCTCATGAATGTTGGAGGGTATGTGTTTTCTATTGAACATTAAAGGGGGAATGTTGTAGGGTATGTGTATCTATATCTATAAGTTTAAACTATTAAAGGGGAATTGTTGGAGGGTGTGTATCTATAAGTGTAACTATTAAAGGGGGCATGTTTGGAGGGCATTGTGTTTTTCTATAAGTGTAACTATTAAGGGGGACTGTTGGGAGGGTATGTGTTTCTATTCTATAAAGTGTAATATTAAAGGGGGAATGTTGGAGGTATGTTTATCTATAAGTGTAACTATTAAAAGGGTAATGTTGGGGGTATGTGTTTCTATAAGTGTATCTATTAAAAGGAAGATGTTGGAGGGTAGGTTGTTTCTATAAGTGTAACTGTTAAGGTAATGTTGTAGGGTATGTGGTTTCTATAAGTGTACTATAACGGGGAATGTTTGATGGGTATGTGTATCTATAGTGAACTATTAAAGGGGTAATGTTGGAGGGTATGTGTTCTATAAGTGGAACTGTAAGAGGAAATGTTGAGGGTATTTGTTTTCTATAATGTAACTGTTTAAAGGGGAATGTTGGAGGTATGTGTATCTAATACTTGTAACTATTAAGGGGAATGGTTGGGGGTAAATGTGTAAGCTATAAGTGTAAACTAGTAAAGGGGATGTTGGGGGGTATGTGTTTCTATAAGTGTAACTATTACAGGGGAATGTTGGAGGGTAATGTTTTCTATACGTGTAAGACTATTTAAGGGGAATGTTGGAGGGTATGTGTATCTATAAGTTAACTATTAAAGGGTATTTGAAGGGTATGTGGTTTTCTATAAAGTGTAATATAAGGGGTAATGTTGGAGGGGTTAATACCTGTGTTGTCTTCTTTTCCTCTTCTATCTTCTTCTCCTTTCTTTCTACTTTCTTTCCCTCTTTTCTTCTCTTTTTCTCTTCCTTTTGTTCTTCTTCTTTTCTTCTTTCCCTTTACATTTCTTCTCTTCCTTCTCTAATGTTTCTTCCCTTCCTTCTCCTCTCCTTTTCCTTCTCTTCCTAATGGTTTGTTCCCTTGTCTTTCTCTTTCTTCTTCTCTTCTTTTCCTATAAGTGTAAAACTTTAAAAGGGTATGTTTGGAGGGTTGTGTTCTATAAAGTGTACGCTAGAGTTAACGGGGTCATGTTGGAGGGTATGTGTAATCTATAAAGTGTAACTATAAAGGGTAATGTTGGATGATATGTGTTTCTATAGAGTGTACCTATTAAAAGGGGTCAATTTGAGGGTATGTGTATCTATAAGTGTACTATTAAAGGGTAATGTTGGAGGTATGTGTTGCTATAAGTGTAACTTTAAAGTGGGAAATGTTGGAGGTTTTGTGTTTTCTATAAGAGTGTAATTATTAAAGGGGTATTTGGATGGTATGTTTTCTATAAGGTACTATTAAAAGGTAATGTTGGAGGGTTATGTGTTTATAAGTTTAAACCTAATTAACTGGGTAATGTTGAGGGTATGTGTTGCTATAAGTTGTAAACTATTAAAGGGGTAATGTTGGAGGAGGGTATGTGTTTTCATAAAAGTGCTATTCAAGAGGGGAATGTTGGGGGGTATGTGTTTGTATAAGTGTAATATTAAAGGGGAATGTTTGAGGGTATGTGTTTCTATAAGTGTAACTATTAAAGGGGAATGTTGGGGGGTAATGTGTTTCTATAGTGTAACTATTAAAGTGAATTTGGAGGGTATTTGTATCTATAAGTAAACTATTAAAGGGGATGTTGTAGGTATGTGTATCCTATAAGTGTAATCTATTAGAGAATGTTGGGGGGTAGGTGTTTGTATAAGTGTAACTATTAAAGGGGGAATGTTGGAGGGTATGTGTATCTATAAGTGGTAACTATTAAAGGAGAATGTTGGAGGGTATTGTATCTATAGTGTAACTTTTAAAAGGGGGAATGTTGGAGGGTATGTGTATCTCTAGAGTGTAACTATTAAAGGGGTAATGTGAGGGTAATGTGTATCTATAGTGTAACTATTAAAGGAGAATGTAGGGGGTATTTGTATCTATAAGTGTACTTTAAAAAGGAGAATGTTGGAGGGTATGTGTTTCGATAAGTGTACTATTAAGGAGAATGTTGGAGGGTATGTGTTCTATAAGTGTAAACTATTTAAGGGTACTGTTGGAGGATATGTTTTTTTCCTATAAGTGTAACTATTAGGGTAATGTTTGGAGGGTATTGTTTGTATAAATGTAACTATTAAAGGGGAATGTTGGAGGGTATGTGGTTTGTATAAGTGTAACATTAAAGGAGAATGTTGGAGGTATGGTTTCAATAGTGTAACTATTAAGAGGAATGTGTGGAGGGTATTTGTATCTATAAGTGTAACTTTTAAAGGGGGATGTTGGAGGGTATGTGTATCTATAAGTGTAACTATTAAAGGGGTATGTTTGGAGGTATGTGGTATCTATAGTGTACCTATTAAAGGAGAATGGTTAGACGGGTATGTGTTCTATAATTGTAACTATTAAAGGAGAAATGTTGGAGGTAAGTGTTTTCTATAAGTGTAACTATTAAAGGAGAATTTTTGAGGGTAGTGTATCTAGAATGTAACTATAAGGTGTATGTTGGAGGATATGTTTTTCTATAAGTGTAACTATTAAAGGGAATGTTGGAGGGTTGTTGTTTGTACTAAATGTAACTATTAAAGGTGGGAATTTTGGAGGGTATGTGGTTTGTAAGAAGTTTAACTATTAAATGAAGAATGTTGGAGGGTAATGTGTTCTATAAGTTGTACTATTAAAGGAGAATTTGGAGATATGTTTTTCTTACGTGTAACATAAAGGTAATGTTGAGGTTATGTGTGTCTCTAAGTGAACGATTAAAGGTAATGTTGGAGGGTATGTGTTTCTATAATGTAACTAATAAAGGGGGAGATGTTGGAGGGTATGTGTATCATAACGTGTAACTTTAAAGGGTCATGTTGGAAGGTATGTGTTTCTATAAGTGTACTATTAAAGGGCCATTTTGGAGGGTATGTGTTTCTATAGTGTCACCATTAAAGGGGAATGTTGGAGGGTATGTGTATCTATAGTGTAACTAATAAAGGGGGAATTTTTGGAGGGTATGTGTAAATCTATAGTGTACTTAAAGGGGTAATGTTGGAGGGATGGTGTATCTATATGTAACTATAAAGGGGAATGTTGGGAGCGTATGTGTTTCTATAAGATTAAAATTACAGGGGAAGGTTGGAGGGTATTGTTTCTAATAAGTGTAACTATTAAAGGGAATGTTTTGGAGGGTATTGCATCTATAAAGTAATAACTATTAAAGGGGGAAGTGTTTGGAGGGTATGTGTATCTATGTGGTACCTATTAAAGAGGGTATGTTGAAGGGTATGTGTTTCTATAAGTGTAATTATTAAGGGTAATGTTGGAGGGTATGTTCTATAATGTGAACTATTGAAAAGGAGTAATTTTGGGGTATGGTTTCTTAATGCCTATTAAAAGGGGTAATGTGTGGGGGTATGGTTTTTCTAAAGTGACTATTAAAGGGTATGTTGGAGGGTATGTGTAATCTATACGTGTAACTATTAAAGGGGTAATGTTGGAGGTATGTGTTTCTACTAAGTGTACCTATTAAGGGGTAATGTTGGAGGGTATGTGTATCTATCAGGGAACTATTTAAAGGGTAATGTTGGTATGTCAATGTGTTGCTATCATTTAACTATTAAAGGGGAATTGTTTGGAGGGTATGTGGTTTCTATAGGTGTAATTTTAAGGGGTAAGTTGGAGTGTATTTTCTATAAGTGTTCACCTATTAAAATGGTAATGTTGGTAGGTAAATGTGTTCTATAAGTGTACCTATTAAAGGGGTAAGATGTGGAGGTATGTTTTGCTATAAGTGTAACTATTTAAAGGGGTAATGTTGGAGGGTAAGTTTTTCTATAAGTGTAACATTAAAGGGAATGTTGGGGGGGTATGTGTTTGTATAAGTGTAACTAATTAAAGGGGATGTGCGGGTATGTGTCTATAAGTGTCACTATTAAAGAGGAATGTTTGGATGGTATGTGGTTTTTCTATAGTGTAACTATTTAAAGGGGAATGTTGGAGGTAATGTGTATCTATAGTAAACTATTAAAGGGGGAATGTTGAGGGTATGGTATGCTATAAGTGTAACTATTAAAGGAATGTTGGGGGGTATGTATTTGTATAAGTGTAACTATTAACGGTGAATGTTGGGGGGTTGTGGTATCTATAATGTAACTACTAATTAAAGGAGATTTTGGAGGTAATGTGTATCTATCGTGTAACTTTAAAAAGGGGGAATGTTGGAGGGTATGTGTATCTATAATAAGTGTAACTATTAAATGGGGAATGTTGGAGGGTATGTGTAATCTAAAGTGTAACTATTAAAGGAGATGTTAGAGGATATGTGTTTTTGTATAAGTGTAACTATTACGGGGACTGTTGGAGTAATGTGTTTGATAAGTTAATCTATTAAAGGCGATTTTGGAGGTATGTGTTGTCTATAGGGTAAAAAGCTATTCCAGGGTAATGTTGGGAGGGTATGTGTAATCTATAATTGTACTCTTAACGGAGAATGTGTAGAGGATCGTGTTTGTATAAGTGTAACTATTAAAGGGGGATGTTGGAGGGTATGTGCTTGTGATAAAGTGTAAACTATAAAGGAGAATGTTGGAGGATATTGTTCTATAAGTGTAACTATTAAAAGGAGAATGTTTGGAGATATTTTTTTCTATATTGTAACTATTAAAGGTAATTTGGAGGGTATGTGGTATCTATAAGGTGTAACTATTAAAGGGTAATGTTGGAGGTATGTGTTTTTCTATAAGTGTAACTATTAGGTGAATGTTGGGGGGTATGTTTTGTATAAGTGTACTATAAGGGGAATGTTTGGAGGGTCTGGGTATCATAAGTTGGTAACTAATTAAAGGAGAATGTTGGAGGGTATGTGTATCTATAATTGAACTTTTAAATGGAAGGTTGGAGGGTATGTTTACTAAAGTGTACCTATTAAAGGGGTATGTTGGATGTAATGTGTACTATAAGTGTAACTATTAGAAGGAAATGTTAGAGGATATTTGTTTGTATACGTGTAGACTATTAAAGGGGGAATGTTTGGAGGGTATGTGTTTGTAATAGTGTAACTATTAAATAAGGAGAATGTTGGAGGGTATGTGTTATCTATAGTGGTAACTATTAACGGGTAATGTTTGGAGGATATGTTTTTTTCTATAAGTGTAATATTAAAAGGGTAATGTTTGGAGGTATGTGTTTCTATAGTGTAACTATTAAAGGGTATGTGGAGGTATGTGTTTCTATAAGTGGAACTAATAAGGGGGAATGTTGGAGGGTATGTGTATCTAAATGTAACTATTAAAGGGTAATGTTTGGGTGTATGGTGTTTTTTGTTAAGTGGTACTATTAAAGGGGTAAATGTTGGAGGTATGTGTATCTATAAGTGTAACTATTAAAGGGAGAAGGTTGGATGGGTAGGTGTTTGTATAAGTGTAACTATCAAGGGGGAATGTATCTATAAGTTTAACTATAAATGTAGAATGTTGGGTGGTATGTTGTTTGGGTATATTGTAAACTATTAAAGGGAATGTTGGAAGGTCTGTGTAATCTAGACCGTGTAACATTAAAGGGGGATGTTGGCGGGTATGTGTTTGTATAAGTGTAACTATTAAGGAGAATGTTGGAGGGTAAGTTATCTATAAGTGTAACTATTAAAGGGTAATGTTGGAGGATAATTGTTTTTCTATAAGTGTAACTATTCAGGGTAATGTTGGAGGGTCGTGTTTCCTATAATGTAAACTATTAAAGGTAATGTGGAGGGTATGTGTTTCTATAAGTGTAACTAATAAAGGGGGAAATTTGGAGGTATGTGTATCTATAAGTTAACTTTAAGGGGATGTTGGAGGGTATTGTTTTCTTATAAGTGTAACTATTAAGGGGAATGGTTGGAGGGTATGTGTTTCTATAATTGTAACTATTAAAAGGGGGAATGTTGGAGTATGTGTATCATAGAGTGTAACTATTAAAGGGTAATTTTTGAGGGTCTGTGTTTTCTCTCGTGTCCCTCTTCCTGGTCCTGTTGGCGGGTCCTGTGTCTCTCTCGTGCCCTCTTCACACCAAACAGGAGAATGTAGAGGATCTGTGTTTGTCTCAGTGACCTATTAACGGGGTAATGTTGGAGGGTAGTGCCGTATAAGTGTAACTATTAAAGGAGAATGTGGAGGGTATGTGTTTCATAATATTAACTATTAAAGGAGAATGTTGGAGGATATTTTTTCTATAAGTGTCGATTACAGGATAATGTTTGGAAGGATAAATTTTTTTTCCTAAAGTGTAACTATTAAAGGGAATGTTGGAGGGTAATGTGTTTTCTATAGTGTAACTATTAAAGGGAAAGTTGGAGGTATGTGTTTCTACAAGTTTCACTATTAAAGGGATGTTTGGAGGGTATGTGTATCTGAATATAACTATTAAAGGGGGAATGTTGGAGGGTATGTTATCTATAATGGTAACTATTAAAGGGGAATGTGGGGGGGAATGTGTTTGTATAAGTGTAACTATTAAAGGGGGGGAATGTTGGAGGGTATGTGGTATCTAAATGGTAATCTATTAAAGGAGAATGTTGGGGGTATTTGGTTCTATAAGTGTAACTTTTTAAAGGGGGAAGGTTTGGAGGTATGTTTATCTATAGTGTAACATATTAAGGTGTAATTTTGGAGGATGTGTATCTATAAGTGTAACTATAAAGGATAATGTTAGAGGATATGTGTTTGTATAAGTGTATAACTATTAAAGGGTAATTTTGGAGGATATGTTTTTCTATAAGTGTAACTATTAAAGGGTAAATGTTGGAGGGTATGTGTTTCTATAGTGTAACTATTAAAGGGTATTTTGGAGGGTATGTGGTTTCTATAAGTGTAACTAATAAGGGGGGAATGTTGAGGGGTACTGTGATCTATAATGTACTATTAAGGGTAATGTTTTGGGGGGGTATGTTTTTGTAAAGTGACTATTAAATGGGTCATGTTGGAGGGTAATGTGTATCTATAAGTGTACTATTAAAGGAGAATGTTGGAGGGTATGTGTTTGTATAGTGTAACTATTAAGGGGGAATGTAATCCTATAAAGTGTAACTATTAAAGGAGAATGTTGGGGGTATGTGTTGGGTATAGTGAACTATAAAAAAGGGAATGTTTGGGGGTATGGTATCTAAAGTGTACCTATTAAAGGGGGAATGTTTGTGGAGGGTATTGTTTGTATAGTTAACTATACAGAGGAGAAATGTTGGAGGGTATGTGTATCTAATAATTGACTATTAAAGGGTAATGTGGAGGATCGTTTTTTCATAAGTGTATATAAAGGGTAATGTTGGAGGGTAATGTGTTGTCTATAAGTGTAACTATTAAAGGGTAGATGTTGGAGGTATTTGTTCTATAATGTAACTAATAAAGGGGGAATGTGGAGGGTATGTGTATCTATAAGTGTAACTATTAAAGGGGAATGTTGGAGGGTATGATGTTCTCTAAGTGTACTATTAAAGGGAAATGTTGGAGGGTATGTGTTTCTATAAGTGTACCTTATTAAAGGGGGAATGTTGAGGGTATGTTGGTATCTAAAGTGTAACTATTTAAATGGGTAATGTTGGAGGGTTGTGTTTTTCTATATGTGTACTATTTAAAGGGGGAATGTTGAAGGTATGTGTTTTCCCTATAAGTGTACTATTAAGGGGAATGTTAAAGGGTATGTGTTTCTATAAGTGTAACTTTAAAGGGGGAATGTTGGAGGGGAAAATGTTGTTTTATAAGTGTAACTATTAACGGGAATGTTGGGACGTATGGTATTTATAATTGTAACTATTAAAGGTATGTCGAAAGGTATGTACTCTTAGTTCTACTCAAACCCCACTCAATCAATGCGGAACCCGATTAAATTTAAAACCATCGTCTATACCCACACGACGTTTTCATCACTCAGAGCTAAATGAACTGCGGTTGATTAATTAATAAATGCAATCCACGTCCCCCAGCGTTAATTGGGATGATCATATGGCCTGACCAGTTTTTATGGCATCTTTCATGAAGTATTAAGAAGTTTTGCTTTGATTTTGCATAATGAACTTGAAAATTCAAGGTGGGGGAGTTCGCACAAGACAAAATCAAAATAGACTCAAGTGTTTATAATTTACAACCAACACAAAGACGTTTCCAGAGTTCGTGCTAAATCTCTCTCACACTCTGTTGGATGTCTTGCAAACCGACATGAATCAACCTTTTGTTTACTGAATACACTGGTATCTGTAATGTTTCGTACCCTGTATTCGGAAATTATACATTTACTGTATGTATATTTGTAAAAAATATTATGCCATACAAATCCTCTTTGTTCAAGGGTCACTAACTCATGAAACGACTTTACATTTTCTGAAACAACCATTTGAGAGAAGTAAATGGTGGTACTCGCCATATCTATCGTGCTGCTTTGTCTTAAATTATTAATGTTTAGTGATTGCTTTAATCCCCCCACCCTCCCTTCCTCACTGCCTTCTTGTAGTTGTCAGGCGACCTTATAAGTTCTGCCACCTCACCATGGACCACTGCTCTGATTACACATCTCCCCTCCTCGCCCCCTTTTGTTGTTTCTTTTCTCTGGCTGATTCTCTTAAATGATCAGAAGTGTTCGGCAGGCAGGCAAATAGGTCAGGGATGGGCAGATTATAATTCTATTTTTCTGCTTCTGGAGTTGACAGGTCCCCCTTTTTTTTCCTGTAAATTTTATGTGATTTCAAATGAATGATTTCTCAGAATCCTCCAGCTCAGATTTAAACACTTTTTTTGAAAATTTTTTTCGATTTTCTTTTTTTAGCGTGAAGATACCCTAAGTCAGTCAGTACGTAGAGGGGGGTGGAGACTGTTTAACAAACGAATTGTGTGCTTTTGTGTTAATATCCATTTTAACACTTAAATGTTTAAAATGGAAACCTAAATTTACATTTTTGTGCTTTTTGTGTTTTTGTGCTTGTCCCATTCAAATTGACAAGTCCATATTTAATAAGTTTGTTACCTTTGTTCTTGCCTCAGCCGTTGCAACAGTGAGTGGAAGTGACATCCCGAAAGTTCTGCCCCTGAATGCAGAAAGAGTTTCCTGTGCACATGTCCAGGAAGGATGGTAAATTGGCAGGGTTAAGGGAGTCCCGACAAACCTGGTTCACCTATGATACACCTGTCTAGTTAAATAAAAAGACAATAAAAATGTCTATTCAAACCTTCCTGTGGCATTTACTTAAACTTATGTTAAGTCTCTTATTCTCCTTTCAAAGGTACATTCAATCTCAGCCACATAGGGAAGCTGCATGGCGGTGGAAACACAGTAGGTCTGATGGGCATGCCAGAAGTTTTCTGAGTGTCGGGGCACTAGCTTCAGGCATTGCTAATAAGGAAGGGCAGTGATTGGATTTAGGGCAGACACAGATATGGAGAGTAGCAGTATTTAAAAAAATCCTTGCAAATTATGGAATGAATAAGAGTTTTTTTGCTGAGACCGTGACCTTTAATAATTATGTTTAGGTTTTAGTTCCCATTCAACTAATCCTGTGTTGTTACACTTTCATCCACTACAAGAGATCTTGAAATATCCTACAGTTGGTCAGTCTCACTGAACTCTATGGGTCAAAAAAATTTGTTTTATATGTCAGCTTGGCTGGGAATTTAAAAATATTTACCTTGTTCCACAATTAATCTAAAATAATTATTATTGTTATTTTACTGGACGTGTAATGAGAACTGACCTAATATCATGTACAATGGCTGGAAACCCTCAGCAAGCTTTAAGGAATGATGAAGCACTGTTCTGTCTAGCTGCTACATAGGGTTAACATGTCAGCCTGGAGATATGGCCACTTAACGGTTCGTTTTCCGACCATAAATTTTGGAAGTTCGGAAATTAACCCATTAAAGAAAGTTAATGGGAGATAATAGTTTGAAAGTTCGGATAATACCGGATAAAATAGTAATTGGTAATTTACTGTAAATGGCTGTGGCAACCTGGGAATGGGTTTTGGGGAACATATCATATCACGGAAAACTTGTTTAATTAAAAAACACGTCTTGCTCAAGAATGGGCAATTGAGCCCTCAGTTCTAATTCGAGTTACACCAATTGAGGGTTACTGGAAGCGATACATTAGAGTGTAACTGAATCGAACATACATTTGAGTGTTTATAGAATTCGAACGATACATTTTGAAGGGTTACCGCAACGAATGCTATTTTGAGGGTTAACCTACCGAAACGAACGCTACTTTCGAGGGTTACCGAAAAGAAGCTACATTCGAGGGTTTAACGGAAAACGAACGCTATAATTCGAGGGTTACGGAAACTAAGCTACAAATTCGAGGTTTAGCGAAACGAACGCTACATGCGAGGTTTACGGAAAGACAACTCTACCATTCGAGGGTTACCCGAAAATGAATGCTACATTTCGAGGTTTACGGAAACGAACGTACATTTGAGTGTTAGCGGAACGAACGTCTACATTCAGGGTTACGAAAACGAACGCTACTTCCGGAGGGTTACGGAAAACGAACGTACATTTGAGTGTTACGAAAAAAACGAACTCCATTCTGAGGGTTACGGGAAAATTGAGCTTACATTTGGAGGGTACTAAACGATACATTCGAGGGTTTAGAAACGGTCTGTAAGTCGATAATCATCCAAAATTTTCCATATTTAGCCAAAATCATCCGTGAGTTTGGAAACCGAACTAGATTGGAAAGACTGGATAGTTCGGAGTTTGTCCGAATTCATATAGTTTCACGAGTCCCTGGATCTATCTTTGTTTGTGGCCTTCATCAAGAAGTTTAGAGATCAGACATGTTGGTAAATCACAAGCAAACTGCAGTCTTTAAGGGCCTGTCCAGTCCACCCTTAAAACAAAAATTGGTGACTTTTATGTTTCGGCCCGCTACCATCCACAAACTGCTATTTTTACCCCGTGTTATTACATGTGGCTTGTAGCCAGAATATTAATAATGTTTCTAATTTTCATTCTGGCAAAATTTCTGCCTCCTCCCTCTGCTCAATTAGCTTTTTATAAGCTTGAGCTTGTGCAGAAGATGAGACCCGCGCAGGTGAACAGCAATCAAATTGTGCATTTATTAACAGTAAGTTACCCGCTTCTACTTCAAATGTTATTTTAGGGCGAAATTTCTGAACTTTTTTTTCCTAGTGTGGAAAATTTGCTGGATTTTCCAAATTTCCGAATTTTTTCCGAAATCCGGGATCTCAAGCAGAATGGATTTTCTGAAGGTTCGGCGATCTCAATGGGGTATAAATCGGTAAATTTTGTCCTGATGATATTAAAGCAGAATGCCTGCCTTGTTGGCCCATCCCTCATTTCTAACAACGCCTAACGATAGATTAATTTACCTTCCTGGTATCTTTCCATTAATTTCTCTGGGCCTATCTGACAATCTGCTCAGTTGTCGTTGCCTCTCACTTCCATTAAACTGGGTACACACAATACGATATAAATCTCACTTGAATAGAGCTGACGCTAATTTGCTCCTTTTCCGGTACTGTAGTTGTCCATAATACTGTTCAGTTTCGGGATTGAAATTTTTTCTTGCGGATTGAAACTTTCATCGCCCACCTGTTCTTCAGCTGCGATGTTAGGTGTACGGGCAGTCACATACAAGGATCGCGAAATACGCTATGTAGGGAGAACGCTCTTGTCTGAGTCTAGCCACATCTTTTTAATATGACAATCAGAATCATCAGATTGTGTGAGAAACCAGACTACCAATCTATATATCAAATGAGCCACTAACCATGAACTGTCGCGATCTCCCTGTGTGTAACATTGGACTAGTTCTTGTTATAGATCCTGTAGGGCAGCTCTATTCAAGGTGAGATTAATGTTCTGCTGAATTATACATGTGTTTGCTCAACTGAGAACCTCTGGAGAAGGTAAAAGGGGTCAGGATATTATCCGCATTAATCCTCATTACTGCAGTCTCGCTGACCTGACCACGCTCGCTCTAATTGTCCCTTTTAAAAATGAATCAAAAACTAATTGCTTTAACAGGGTGACTGCGAATTTTTACGCTGATGGCGTTCCTGCGATTCTCATCTACCTACATCCGGCTTCTCGTGCTTCTTTCTGCTTAATTATTTTGGAACTTGTTGTACCTGTATGTCTAGCTTGGAAAGTGACAGTGTTAACGCTGTATCACAGCCGCATGTCTAATCTGTGAGCATAACGGGGCTAGTTTAGGACACGCTGGCGTTGTCGTGGGAAAGGGTAACCTTGGTAAAGTCGAATGCAGAAAAGGAGGTGTTTTAAGGATTTGCTGCGGTTTTGTAATTAACTTTCTGCGGTTTTTGTATTATTTAATACTCGGATCAGCAGATCTACTCTGCTCTTTGTTGGTATGCCGATTTATCTAGTTGCAATGCGCTGCAATAGTCTGAATGACAAAGAGGCAACATTGGGGCAAATAGGTGTAAAGAAGGAAAAAAAAACAACTCAAGTTGTAAGGGAAACTAACACTAAAAAAAAATTACTTTGTCTCATCTTAATCTATAAAAATAAATGCAGCAGCACTTAAGGTTCGTACACACAGGCGATCGTGGGTGCAGAGCACAATTTGTGCGAACGGCCATTTCGCCTGATAATCGGCCTGTGCATGGGTAGTTTATTGGCCAAAACGTGCGTCTCTTTTAGGGATTGTTTGCCCGATCTCAGAACGAGTGGACGTTTCGGGCGATAAAAGTGCCCATACACGGGACATTAGCTGTAACGGCATTCATACACATTGTGCGTCCCGGGTCGGCACCCGCGATCCACGTGTGTACGAACCTTGACTCTGTGGCGTTGCTGCATGCTTTGTTTTGCTGAGGCACTGGTGGCCATAGACAAATCGATATTATCAGGCAATTGCAGCCGATAATTATCGATCTGCTGAAAATTTTGCCCATCCCTATAAGGTAATTGGCCCGATACGATCAGTCTGATTTTGCCAGCGCCACCATACACTGTGCCATAATCGGCCAATCGCATCACCGCATCTATCGCCACATAAGTATCCCCCCACTCTTAACCGACTCCTCCTACTTCCATCTGACAGGACTGTCTGCAAGTCAAGCATTCTCAGTAATCACTATGGGCAGCACCGGGACAGGGAATTTCCCACTATGTAATTCCCACTACCGACTCTCACATTCCAGTTAGCAGACCTGGGCAAAGGAAGGCCCGGGGGCCACTCTCCCGAAGACACCACACTCTCTTAGACAACACACACACACACACAGACACACAAAAACTCCCACACACCACACCATCTTCTCAGACACACACACACTCAGACAGACACCACAACACACCCCACTACACCGAACCAAACTCTCCCACAGACACACAAACTCTCCCACAGACACACACACTCTCCCACAGACACACAAACTCTCCCAGACACACACACACTCTCAGACATACACACACTCTCCCACAGGCACAAACTCTCTCAGACAGGCACACACTCTCCCACACACATACACACTCACAGACACAAACACTTAGACAGACACACACACACTCCCACAGAAGACACCACACTCTCCCACAGACCACACAACTCTCCACAGACACATACACCTCCACAGACACAAACATCTCCCACAGACACCACACACTCTCCCCACAGTACACAACTCTCCCCAGACACACGCACTCTCTCTCAGACACACACTCTCCCACAGACCAGTCCACACTCTCATCTCAAGACACACTCTCCCAGACAACACCCACTCTAAAGAAGACAACACACACACTCTCCCACAGATACACACATACCACTCTCTCAGACACACACTACTCACAGACACACACACAGCACTCTAAGACAACTCCAAACACACACACAGCACCACACTCCCCACAGAACACAACACACTCTCCACAAGGACACACTCTCCTCCCACAGACACCACACCCAGACACTCTTTCCCAAGGACACACCTCACACACTCCTCACACACTACACACACTCTCCCACAGACACAACACACTCTCCACAGACACACAAAAACTCTCAGGCACACACCACAACAGCACACTTCTCGCACACTCACACACTCTCCCACAGGACACACACCACACTCCAGACACCCACACACTCCCACAGACACACACTCTCTCCTCCCACACACACAACACACCACTCTCCCCACAAGAACAACACACACACGCTCCCACACACACTCTCAGACAACACACACTCTCCCACAGACACACACTTTCTCAGACACAACACACACTCTCAGACACACACACTCTCCCACAGGCACACCTCTCCACACTCACACACTCCCCACAGACACACACACTCAGACAGACACCCACCCCTCCCAGACACACAAAAC
The DNA here is from genome assembly GCA_019447015.1 of Hymenochirus boettgeri. NCBI lineage: Eukaryota > Metazoa > Chordata > Amphibia > Anura > Pipidae > Hymenochirus > Hymenochirus boettgeri. The sequence goes on along the minus strand of CM033476.1, from coordinate 115,504,999 downwards.
CTCTAAACACAACACTCTCCCACATACAACACACTCTCAGACAAACACACTCATCCCAAACCACACTCTCCCACAGGCACACACTCTCCCACACACACACACACCTCCCCGGCACACACTCTCCCACACACACACACACACTCTCCCACAGCACACACGCTCTCTCTCAGACACACACTCTCCCACAGACATACACTCTCTCTCACACCCCTCTCCCAGACACACACACTCTAAGACACGCACACACTCTCCCACAGACACACATACACACTCTCTCAGACACACACACACTCTGTGACACACACACACTCTCCTCAGACACCCACCACTTCTCCCTCACCCTCTCCCACAACACACAACACACTCTCCCAGACACGCACACACTCTCCCACAGCACAAACACTCTCAGACACATACCTCTCACAGACACCCACACACTCTTCCCACACACCCCCACTCTCCCATAGACACACTCACACCTCTCTCCCACTTACCACACCCCTACTGCGATGTCATCTCTATCCTACCCCTACTGTGAGTGTTCCCTTATGTGATATCATCTCTTATCCTACCCCTACTGGATGTCATGGATGTCATCTTATCCCACCTACTGTTTTTCATCTCATCCCCCCTACGTGATCATCCGTCACCCTCTGTTCTCTATCCTAACCTTCTCTCTCGGGGTACGATCTACCACTGTGACATATCTAACCCTATTATCATGCTATTCCACCCTTACTACTATAGTGATGTCATGATCATGTTCTCTTTCCTTCCCCACCGCCTACCTGTGACGTTGATCTCCATTCCCCCCCCTACTGTGATGTCATCTCCATACCACCCTTACTGTGATGTCATCTCCCTACCACCACCCCTACTGTGATGTCATCTCTATCCCACCCCCCTCCTTTCCAGGCATTGGTACATCCCTCACCAACTCATTCCAACCTCCCACCCTCCTAGTCACTTGGAACAGTCGGAGGCGGGGCCATCTCCATCTCTGGAACGGTTCTGACATCATAGGGTGAGAGGTGTAACCCTTGGTTGCCCAGTGCTGTGCTCCAGCCCAGGAACTAGGAACATTATACAGATATAAAGTATCAGCATCAGTTCCATCATGTGACTAACCACCTGACCAGTTCTATTTCCCTTCCAACATCCCGCTGTCATGGACCCCCTCCCCCCCCTACCATCAAGTCACTGGGGAACATTCAATCATCGCGAGACTTTAATCCGGAAGCAGGAAGGAGGGAGATGGAGGTAGGGGAGGGGAAGGGGGTGTGAGACGGCAGATGGTGACTGGTAGACCTGGGAGGATGGAGAACAGGGGGGACTGGGGGCTCCTGATGGAGGAGAAAATACGGTAAGTGTATGGAGAGAATGTAACCTGGATATATAATAACCTATATATATGATAACCTGGACATATAATGACCTGTATATGGAGAGTGACTGACTGATGGAGAATGAATGGGTTAAATTAACCTGGATAACATTATATATATTAAAATCTGTATGTCACCAGTGTTCTTTAGTTGCGTCTAGGTAAGTGACAGGGATCTGCCCCCTGTTAGGTAAGTGACAGGGATCTCCGCTGTCGTAAGTCGACGGATCGCGCCCGCCCTGTCTAGGTAAGTGACGGGATCTGCCTGTTCTGTCTAGGTAAGTGACCAGGATTCGCTGTTCTGTCTAGGTAAGTGACCGGGATTGCCTGTTCTGTTAGGTAAGTGACAGGGATCTGCCCGCGCCCTGTCTAGGTAAGTGACCGGGATCTGCCTGTTCTGTCTAGGTAAGTGACAGGGATCTGCTGTTCTGTCTAGGTTAAGTGACCGGGATCTGCCCGCCCTGTCTAGGCAAGTGGCAGGGATCTGCCCTGCCCTGTCTAGGTAATGACTGGATCTGCCTGTTTCTTAGGTAGTGACGGATCTGCCCGCCGCCCTGTCTAGGTAAGTGACAGGGATCTGCCCACCCTGTCTAGGTAAGTGACAGGGATCTGCCCGCCCGCCCTGTCTAGGTAAGTGACCGGGATCGCCTGTTCTGTCTAGGTAAGTGACCGGGATCTGCCCGTTCTGTTCTAGGTAAGTGACCGGGATCTGCCCCCCTGTCTAGGTAGTTGACCGTGATCCTGCCTGTTCTGTCTAGGTAAGTGACCGGATCTGCCGTTTCTGTCTAGGTAAGTGACCAGGGATCTGCCTGTTTGTCTAGGTAAGTGACCGTCTGCCCGTTCTGCTAGGTAAGTGACCGGGATCTGCCTGTCTGTCAGGTAAGTGACAGGGATCTGCCCGTTCTGTCTAGGTAAGTGACCGGGATCTGCCTCTGTCTAGTAGATGACGCGGATCTGCCCGTTCTGTCTAGGTAAGTGACCGGGATCTGCCGCGTTCTGTCTAGGTAAGTGACCGGGATCTGCCCGTTCTGTCTAGGTAAGTGACCGGATCTGCCCGTTCTGTCTAGTAAGTGACCGGGATCTGCCGTTCGTCTAGCTGTAAGTGACCGGGATCTGCCTGTTCTGTCTAGGTAAGTGACCGGAATTGCCTGTTCTGTCTAGGTAAGTGGACGGGATCTGCCTGTTCTGTCTAGGTAAGTGCCCGATCTGCCCGTTGTCTAGTAGTGACCGGATCCTGCCCGCCCTGTCTAGGTAAGTGACCGGGATCTGCCGTTCTGTCTAAAGTAAGTGCTCGGGAATCTGCCGTTTGTCTAGGTAGTGACCGGGATCTGCCCGTTCTGTCTAGGTAAGTGACCAGGGATCTGCCTGTTCTGTCTAGGTAAGTGAACCGGGATCTGCCTGTTCGGTCTAGGTAGTGACCGGGATCTGCCGTTCTGTCTAGGTAAGGTGACCGGGATCTGCCTGTTCTGTCTAGGTAAGTGACGGATCTGCCTGTTCTGTCTAGGTAAAGTGACCGGGATCTGCTCTGTCTCGCGGCTCTGGTCTGTTGCCTTGCCTGCTTGGCGTCTGGCTCTGGTTGTGACTGGTCTGCTGATCTCTGTGTTCTGCTGGTTCTCTGGCCTGTGCGGTTCTGTCTGCTGCGGTCTGGTCTCCCTGTGCGTGTCTAGGAATGACCGGGATCCGGGCCCCTGTTCTGTCTAGGTAAGTGACCGGGATCTGCCGTTTGTCTAGGTAAGTGACGGGGATCTGCCCGTTCGTTGCGGTAAGTGACGGGATCTGCTCCCGTTCTGTCTGGTAAGTGACGGGATCTGCCCTGTCTGTCTAGGTAATGACCGGGCTGTCCTGTCTTTCCCTAGGTAAAGTTGACCGTGTATGACCGGGATCTGCCCGTTCTGTCTAGGTAAGTGACAGGATCTGCCCTGTTCTGTCTAGGTAATTGACCGGGATCTGCCCTTCTGTGTCTAGGTAAGTGACAGGGATCTGCCTGTTCTGTCTAGGTAAGTGACCGGGATCTGCCTGTTCTGTCTAGGTAAGTGACCGGGATCTGCCTGTTCTGTCTAGGTAAGTGACAGGGATCTGCCCGTTCTGTCTAGGTAAGTGACAGGGATCTGCCCGTCCTGTCTAGGTAAGTGACAGGGATCTGCCTGTTCTGTCTGGGTAAGTGACAGAGATCTGTCTATCCGGTCTAGGTAAGTGACAGAGATCTGTCTGTTCGGTCTAGGTAAGTGACAGAGATCTGTCTGTTCGGTCTAGGTAAGTGACAGAGATCTGTCTGTTCGGTCTAGGTAAGTGACAGAGATCTGTCTGTTCGGTCTGGGTAAGTGA